>JASAUF010000552.1:6737500-7347237 GCA_030180095.1 Magnolia changhungtana | reverse complement strand
GATACACCCATGGATCCATAGTTGTGAAAAAAAAATGAAAGTGTGAAATAGCACCAAATGCTACTAAAAGATGCCTAGAGTAAGGGAGGAGAGAGGAAGCGAATGGACTCATTCATATCAAAATCCTTTATATTCAATCACGAGCCAGATAATGGAATAGCCATCCCACACTTCAAGAACATGATTGAAAAAGTGCAATGTGCAGGCCTGGACAAGATGCCTCCAACACCCCAAAGATTATGTAGCATCATGTGGATGACCTAGTGCAAGAAATAGATGATGATTATGTTACTTTGATAAGGTCATCCCGAGAGACATACGAGATTACATTAATGTGTTGCGGATGGATGGGGCTCACTAGATTGTCAATAATCAACTTCATGGTGCACTATTAAGGGATAAGGGAGGATGTGCAATACTAAAGTCCATTAATATGTCCAACAGAATTAAGGATGCATACTATAAATATAGATTGACACATTAATGAGGTGGGGTCTCAAGATAACTCCATTGACGCATTGATAAGGACCCCAATACCTTGGGATGAGGCCCACGAGACATTAGGCTTGCATGGTGGGTTGCATAGCCTGACCTTGATAGATGATGGTAACAGGCATATTTTGTCACCATCTCACAAAGGTGACTACGGCAATGGGAGTGATGGTGGCGATGGGGATTATGACAACAGGCATGATGCTTGTGGGGAGAGCTAGAGAGAGCAAAGATTTGTAAGCCAATTCACTAAGGAGACACCCTTCGACCATGTCGCATAGGAACAAGGTGCTCATCTCATAGTTTTATGTAAAGTAGTAGAGCCAAGTAAGCATTTATTGCGTCTTAAGAAACAGCCACCATGCAACAAGGAGTCTCATGCATGGAGCATTCGGACCATAGATGTTAGTTCTGAGGGATTTCCACGTTCAACACGCGGGTACTTACACCTACAAGATGAGTGGTTCCAAGGGTTATACACTCATTCATAGTCACCCTCCCAATGTTTTCAATATCCTGGGATATCACCAATATATCCCACAATATATATGTTATCCGAGTAGGGCGATACAAAACCAAGCTTTAATATCCATTTTTCATGGTATCGTTCAATATATCGCACAATGTCGCGATATATAGTGGATATCACAATATCGTGCGATATATCCACTCCCCCTTTATAAATTCTTAATGTATTGTGTGATATATCGATACTTAGTGCAATATCAAAAGAGATAAAAAGTAAACTGACGTTGTTTTGTCTGGAAAATCTTCAAATTTTCACCCAAAACAAAAAAGATTTTTATTTTACGATAAAAAACTTCTTCCTAGTACATTGTAAGGTGATTTCAACCAATCCACTCTAATTTGTTGGAAGAAAATCTTCAAAATTTCTCTGGAATCGTGATCGAAAGCATCTTAAAGCCGGATTCTAAAAGGTGTGTATTTTTAGTTTTAATTCATTATTTTCATTTTTGTATGTTGTAAATAGTGCCAAATGGTTAGAAATTCATGATTCTTCACGTTTTGCATGGAAAATTATCGATTTGGAGATTCGATTTCAAGATTTGGGGGAGATGGACTAGTTGCAAAAAATTGGGGTAAATCAAAATTTTCCAAATTTTTTTCTAAATCAATTGCAATCTTAGTGTCCAAACTCAAAACTCAAACATGTATATAACCTGATCTACACATTTTGGCAATTTGGGAATTTTTCAGAAAAAAAAAATTAATTAAAAAATGTATTAAAAAAAAAAAAACAAAACTCACAGGTTTATTTCTAGTTTTTTCCTTCATTTGCTTTTGAATGTAATGCTTGTGTTTCCATGCATGTTTGTTTCTTACATTTATAAATTTTATGATTTGAGTTTGACTATAGTTGCATCAGTTCAGTTAGACAGCACATAGATTAGGACCTTATACAAAGGAAACCTATTATGTGCACTTGTTTTTTGTTTTTGTTTTTTATTAATGCGTGTATTGGTGTCTTTTTTAACAATCCATGAAGTTCCAATTGAGAAATTCGACCAATTTTCCAATGTTTCCCCATGTTTCCCAACAACAATGATAAATTACACAATACAATTGATATATCCCGTGCGATAACCAATATGTATCCGTATACCAAGGGTGCAATACATTACGCGATAACGATGTAGAAAACATTGACATCACATACTTTTAAGCCACATTAAATGGAAACTTATTATGTATGCATTCTTTTTTCAATTTTTATAATTCCTAAATATGCAAATATGTGCATTTTAGCATCTCGTGAAGTTTCACTAAAAAATTCCATCGTTTTCCCCATGTTTCTCGGCATTTCTAAAAAACGACGATATCAATATTATTTCTCTATCCCCGGCCAGCGAAACTTGTCACTATTAATACTTCGAACACTAGCCATAGCTAATGTCAACAATAGTGTGAGCGGTGACAATTATTACGGTACACACTAGTATTCTTTTTTCTTTTTTTCTTTTTTACACACGCACACACACCCCACACACTCACGCTAGTGGAATTTCACCACCTATGGATACTCGAACCCTTGACCGGGTGTTGAAACTCCTGAGAGTCTACCACCCAGTACACACTAGTATTCACCGATAAGCATACTAGTGAAATCTTATGAATACCAGTGATATGTGAAAGAGTACAAAACCTAGTATCATTAACTCATGAGATGAGCACAATACTGTTGATAAATGAAGCGACAACATATGGCTACCAAGTGATGCAAGACCAATGCATGAACTAAGTAACATGTGAGATCAAATAGCCGAATTAAGATATTTAATAATTTATAATATTAAAAAAAAAAAACACAAACATCACTATAATCATCACAAATATCATGAAAATCAAAAGAAAGTCATGCATAAGCCGAGCCTAAGCTACCAACATTGTAACTCAAGATCATTAAAATAAAAAGAAACTAGAATCCAATGGATGTAGGGACATCCAATTAGAGCATAGGAAATAGTCTATTTCAAAATACGAAACCTAATACAACCTAGGGTGAAAATTAGGGTTTTGGTAATTTGGGAAAGTAAGAAATTTAGGTTTAGGGTTAAGGTTTCGGGGATGGAAAAAAGGGATTTTGATATGATGATGGTGGGAAACCAAAAGGACCAGGTGGGTTTCACACGTGTGGTCGTACAGTCACACATGTGGCATGAGAGGATGGGTTTAGGTTGGTTAGGGTTTGGATTGGGGATGGGTATGGAAAAGTTGGGTTTGGGAGAAGATGAAGATTCAGGATAGAAGAATTATGAATATGAAGAAAATACCTAGATGGGGAAGAAAAGAGAAGGTGTGGGGATAGATGGAAACCTCACACCTATGTTGATGAAGATTAGCCTCGCACCAATCTTCCTTCCAAATCGCATGGAAGTATCTTCAAATCGCATGAATATGGGAAAAGAAAGCAAGAGCTTTTCTCTTTTTTTAATCACGAAATTCAATAAGGGCGATGTCACATGCCCTCCTCTTTTTATAGATCCAAGAAGTTTTTAAAATTACAAAAATCCCCGTCATGTGAACTTTAACGAAAATAGACCTAGTCTAAATAAAATCAACTAAAACACTCATAATTTGTCCAAATATAAAATAATCAAAAACTAAATCCTAAAATATGATAAAGTCAAACTGATGTGGACGATCAATGATCAATGGCCCGATCATGTGATCCATGCGATCCAATGGCCCGATTGTCGTGTCCCTCCGATCCAATGGTCTGGATCACTCCATAAAACAGCCTATGTGCATCTTTCTAGTGTGGGGTCTTCCAGATGCTCGCACATGCACAAGGGGTCTTCAGCATGATTACGGGTACTCGCCTAGCCACAGGAAAATCGGCGCGGCCCGCCGCCTCCTCTGATACGTACGTAAGGGTGTACGTGACGTGATGTCCTCATCACCAAGTGGTGACAGGGATTATGATTTTGATTCACCTTGTAACTTTGGGTCTAAGGCAAAGGTATATCTTCTTTATTTTCTTGTTGTATTTTATGTTTCATTATTGTATCATATTTGAATGATATGAACTCCACTCGCATATAATTGCACTACTTTGGTCCGGAAGTAAATGGTTTGGGCCCATATATGACGAAAACCTATCTATTATGTTTTTTAATATATTTTAAGTCATAAGTGTGCAATCAAGTGTCTTTTATCATCTCCTAAGGATTCACTAAAAAAATCCACCATTTTCCTAATGTTTCCCTCCCTGAACTTGGGATACTAATACTATCGATGAAATCTTCCACCATTTTACTAAAGTTTCCACAATGTTTCCCTCAGACAACGATACATTTCCAAGACTAGAAGGCCCATGCAATTAAGTCACAACTTCTAGATGAATATTTGAGAATGATGATGAGATTAAACATGAGGATTCTAACTCTAATGGCAGCAATGTTAACATGGCTAGCCATGACACTGACTTAAGCAGCTAACAGAGGCCCAAATCATCATGGCACATGTGAATGAAGCTTTAGCAATATAGTTTGCACTCTTTAAATTGTTATATCATATATTAGGTATTGTACAAGTTGTATGAGTATGAAAATGACTTCCACCAAAGGTAAGTGCTTAATAACTTGTGTTTAATGATTAGTGTTTAATAACTTGTGTTGTAATTTGGGGGGTGAATAGAAAACTACAGATAATATTTGTAATTAGATAGAGACATTACATACTTATCAAAAGGTAAGTGCTTTCTTACCCAAACAAATAAGTAATTTTACATACTTCGATGGCGTCTGCCCCAAAAGTAATTACTAATTGGATGAGCCATGTCAGACTCAGTCGAATCATTTTTGGTTATGACTGAGTCAGCAACTGATACCAAGACAAATAAACCATCACCACTACCGCACACTCTATTTTGGCACCTGGCCTGGTCCCAGATTTTTAAGATCCATGCAATATGTGTTAAGTAATCATCAGACTAACCAAAATTATTGCCACTACACCAAACAAGTGGATCAGATGACTGGCTTTGGAGTTGGTAAGGTTGAATTTATGAAGGGAATGAAATTTCATATAAATTTCAGTTGCTTTGCAGTTGCATCACTTCAGTGAATTTGTCATAATGAAAAAGAAAACAGAAAAATTGACTCGCAAACAGTAAAAAGAAGTGAATTTAGTAAAATCTGAAGCAGTGCAAGAAAGAGGCACCTGTAGGATCAATCACCTTCATGATATTACATGAATATGCAGGAAAGGAACCTCAAAGAAGTTAGTGCAACATATTCAATTAGAATGCATTTTTACCCCGTTAAACTTCACAGAACTTCTACCATCAACATCAACGAAGAAAATATTTCTAACTTAAACATTACCATATGAAAGCAGGAAAGGATCCACAAAGAAGTTAGTGAAACATATTCAGTTAGAAACTATTGCTACCTCAAAGATTGCCATATGAAAGCTGTTTATATAAGGCTCTATTTGTTCACCTACTACAAGTTAGAAAATGATGTGTAGAAGTCAAACACAAAACCAGACACTGCAAATCTATGGATACCAATGGATAACAGACAGCAATCATACAAATATCAGTTCAAAGTCAGTGCAATTTGAATAATAAGCGTACCAGGATGGTGATGTAACTCCCATACCATACATTACATATAGAGAATAGACTCATTTTCCTTGTACCAACAAAGAACGTCATTTGAAACAAGAATGCACAAGATTCAATATCAGTAACTGACTCTAATCATGTATCTTACTTGTTGGACTTGTCCGCGCAATGTGTCGAACTGATCCGAAGTGCAGCAAACATTGCCAGTAATTGTAGGGCATAGGCTTTGTATCTTTGAAGAAAGCAACTCGTTTGGCTGGAAAGCAAGTCCAAATGTCAAGTGAATATTATGAATCAAACTACACAAAACTACAATAAATGTGTGATAAATATGTCAAACAGAAAGAATATTGCTCGTACTCAAGACAGACATGTACGTGACACTGAGTATAACCAGTGTTTTAAATATCGACGATATCGGCTGATATATCCCACGATATATCATGTATCCCACTTGTGCGATACGAACTCACAAGTAGTGCAATATATCTCACATGTTCGATCTAGTGAGCATTTTCGATTTTCGATCCTTTTTTTTCTAAAAATCATGTTAAATCAATGTCAAATTGTTGCAAATCCATGGTTTTTCATGTTTTGCATGAAAAATCATGGATTGAGAGCTTCAATTTCGAGATTTGGAGGAGATGGGCCGAGTTGTGGAAAATTAAAATTTAAAAAAAAAAATTCAAAATTCCCACTTTCTTGCAAATTGGTTGCAATCCTTGTGTCCAAACATAAAATCAAACATGTATATAACCCGATCTAGTGATTCTTCTTTTGCTTTTGAATGTATTGAGTGTGTTTCCACACATCTTCTTACATTTATAAACTATATGAATAGACTTTGAATATACTTGCATCAATTCAATTAGACAATGCATGCGTTAGGACCCCATGCAAAGAAAACCTATTATGTGCACTTATTTTTTGTAATGCTTTGATTTATAAATGTGTGTTGATGTCTCTTTTAACAATCACTGAAGTTTCATTGAAAAATTCGACCAATTTCCCCATGTTTCCAACAACAGCGATACATTACGCAATACAACCGATATATCCCATGCAATAACCGATACGTATCCGTAACCCAAGGGTACGATACGTAACACAATACCGATATTTTGAACACTGAGTATAACTCAATTATTGAGAAACAACCTTCTCTAGATACAAACCATCCGGAAAGTAATAACTTGTTATTACCATTAAATTACGTTCAAAGGCAAATTTAAAGTGTAATGCTCCAGGAAGTGAATATTTACAAAGAAGAGTAATATACGAAATCTATAAGAATGCTAGCAAATACCTTTACTGATGGGGAACCATACGGGCAGTTCAAAACCTTTCCATCACGACGTTGTCCGCAAATATCGTACATGGAACAATACTCTTCTGCATGTTTTTCCCTGAAAAGAAGTGAAAATAAACAGGAATTAATGAGATCTAGCTTCTCTATCAGAAGTTACTTAGAATTGAGGATAAAGCTAGCAATATTTTCTTCTACAGTTGCTTGTGATGTGCACGTTCACAATATTTTAAACAGCTGCTACCAGGCTGCAAAGATTGCTAAATAATTACACCCTTCTCCCTCCCAGCTCTTCTGTGATGAGCCAATGACACTACACCTAAGCCTGTTGTTAACCATTATTTGTCCATTCAACTGTTACAAAATGAAAATATAATCCAACTCACAATGAACCGAAATGTGCATATGGAAGAGTATTAGGGGATTTTCATGAACAGTCATATCATGAAATATGAATGGGTAATACACTCTTCACTAACATATCTATGCATAATCTTTAGCCAGGAGTAAAATTTTCCCAGAATTTTATTTTTTGGAGTCACTTAAACTGCATTATGAAAGGACGTGGGAAGAGTTTCAAATAAGAATTAAAGCATTTAGGTAAATTTACAAGGAACCAGCCATTCTTCATGTGGTACACACTCTCCACCTATTTATAACGAATTTGATACTCTGGCCAAGGATGATGGTTGATACACAGCTAAGAAATTGTACATGTGGAATAGAATAAGCTCAAACTAGACGGTATAAATCATGGACCATGATTTAGATGGATATCGAACCCAGAAGTACATTCATTTTATTTTGTAACTAGCTTATCGGTGGACGTAATGGACCATTAAAATGAAAAACTGTTAATACTCCAAATTCAACATATAAATGCTCATTAATAGTCAAGTTTGTATGCACATCACTCAGCTCTCTCAAAAATTTAGAGAACCAAAAAAAAAAAAACAAAAAAAACAGTAAAAGAAAAGAGGAAAAGAACAGCCAAGCCTATGCTTATTTGCTAAATGGACCATGCTACTTACAACGGAAAATAAAATAAAATTTACAGGGTGAGAGGAGATCGTTTGAGTAGTTTCTACAACAACAATAGCATGGAGGCAAGCTTGAGGCTAGGGGTAAGAGATCTTCAGCTTGACCAAAAAAATTCACATAACAAAAAAATCAGGGATATATTTGGACACCTCACTTGAAATGTCCAACACGCAGCACTTTTCAGTCGCATCAACAGGACACTTTGTCTATATAGATTATGAAGTATATGTGGTGTCCAGGAGTGTACAAGTGTCCTCAAATGTCAGGATGGCAGAAACCTAGAAAGTGGAAGTGTCCAAGCAACACTGATAATTACATAAAAGAATATAATAACAAATTATACTGATTAAGATCTTTTAAATTTTCTCGAACTAAACGAATGTTTCTTTAAAGTGAACTCTGCTTTTGCATGTCACTTTGAACCAGTACTTTTTAATGGTAACAATGAAATCTAGAAATAATGATGAAAGCTAATTAGAATCACACTCATAATACAAAAACTATTAAACGTATGACGGGAAGAGCACAGTTCAAGGATGACACCTATCCACACCCT
This sequence comes from Magnolia changhungtana, assembly GCA_030180095.1. Classification (NCBI taxonomy): domain Eukaryota; kingdom Viridiplantae; phylum Streptophyta; class Magnoliopsida; order Magnoliales; family Magnoliaceae; genus Magnolia; species Magnolia changhungtana. The sequence continues at coordinate 7,338,750 of JASAUF010000552.1, read as the reverse complement.
CCTTGGCAATAGAGTTTGCAAGAGGGTTAGCTTCATGTGGAACACTACGAAAGAAACAAATGTCAATCAAAGATGCAATAGATCTAATTCCAGCGCTGTAAAGAAAAGCCTTCAACATTGGACACAACACACAAATAACCAAGAAATGGTGTCCCTGGAGTCAATACAGTAACATATCAAGAGCACACTGTGAATATGGCAAAAGATGGATTTTGATTCTACTTTGTTTTGAATCTCATGTGCCTAAAGTGCCAGAGAAGACAGATTTAACTTCCCTTATAAGTCCAGAGAACAACAATTATCCCAAAACTGGCCAGATAACCTCTCAAGCTGCCATTAATGTTTAGCTTCCATGAGCACACCAGTAGAAGTGACCAATATGTGCAATTTTTTGTTGAATCACAAGCTTAATGTCCGTAGACCAATCCTTAGAGGATCCACAAACCAGCACCCACTATATTGGAGGCAGCCAATCGAAGTGCCAAACATACAAGACAAAATTTTGATATACAAAACATTAGGGGCCTGTTCGGATCATTGACTACCAAAGTAATGTGGTGTAAAACTCACATCATTACTTCTTACCTTAGATTGGATACATGATATTCAAAATCAGTTACATAACAGCCGTAACAGTAACGGTCATAACTGTTATGCGTTACTAGGCGAAAACGGCCATTACAAAAAAAAGGTCTGTAACGGTCCTGTAACAATTTTTTAAAAAAGAGAGTCGTAACGGCGCATACAGGAGGCGTAGCAGTCGTTACAACCCATAGCGTAACAATAACGGTGGTGGCCATTATGGCCATCAGTACCGTCATGGAACACCTTGATTGAATATTGCCAACTATCAAATCATGGTAATCCTTCAGAACCACCGCATGGCATGGATTGGCAGAGGTGTGTTGATGTGGCATAGTTTCGTGGGCTCCACCATGATGTATGTGTTATATCCACACCGTCCATCCATCTTGAGTGATCATTTTATGTAATGAGACAAAAAATGAGGCAAATTCAAAGCGGAAATGGACCACACCACAGCTAGTAGTGGGGATTGAACACCTACCATTGAAAACTTCTTGAGGTCCACGGAAGTGTTGGATCTTCCTCATTTTTGGGGACACACCCTAAAACGATATTGCGGAATGAATGGACGGTGTGGATATAACACATTTTGATGATATTACGTGCAAGTGTATCTAACCAGTGAAAGTATTTTACATGTCAGAAGTGGAGATGTGAGAGGAGTATTGTGTATAGCCACTATCATGTTTTACTTCCGACTACAGTACTAATGGTAATCATTACTCATTTACCACACATTACTGTTGTAATTGGTAATCCAAACAGGCCCTTGATATGGTTATTTCATTCTTTCCTAGTACCCCATTATATGGCAAAAGGAAGCATGCCAAGGGGCATCCACCGCTAATTCACATGGGGAGCCCACCTTGTTGGGTATATAGAATCAAGTCCATACCCTTCATCTGCTCTGGATGAAAGGCCTAGACAAAAACAAAAATCAGTTGTTATGCAACTCAGGTGGGCCCTAATGAGAATCGGTGGGAGTCCCTTCCCACCTTGTTCCCTCTGTTGTGGCCCACCAGAGTTTTGGATCGAGCTAATTTTCAGGCCCCAAGGCTAACCTGAGGAGACGCATCTAATGGGTGGCTTGAAAGTGACGCACACACAACATAAACCCATCATTTACTCAGTACCACCATAAGCTTGCGATGTTACGACACTAGAACACACCTCTATATACACAAGTATCAAAGAGCATATCTTCCAAGCCCAAAAAAATAAGTATACCATACAAGGCATACAAATTGTAGTCAGCAAGACTTTTTTAAACCCGAAAAAACAGACAAAAAAAAAAATCAGAAAAAGGAATACAAGACGCAACAACTTGTCAATGTTTATGTTCCTAATATATATCCAACGGTGTGTCAAACCATTCTTTGGCAAGAATGTTGTATGTCGGCTTCACCTACTGCAATTTTATTTTTTTATTTTTTTTGTGTCTTTAAGCCTCTAATTTCAGTGCTAAAGTATTTGAGAATTAGAAATTCTTTGGTTGATCATCAATTGTTATTGTAATGGGTTTTCTTCATATCATTAACTATCCTAGACCTTAGCCATGAATTCAAACCATTTTTCAACCAAAGCAATGAAGTATGCATGTTCCAACCATATTTTCTCACAGTGAAAAAGCCCAAGTCCCCAAGTTGATCAATACTTCTCTCTCAACAAAATCCACGAAGCCCTGCATTTCAGCAGTCACCAACATATCTCCCCACTTCTTCTATGAAACCTAATGAGGCGGTTGTTACCAGCAATTGACCAGGGTAGATTCCACCTGACTTGTACATCTTCAAGTTCAAGCCAAAGAGCTGCTATCATAGCTCATTTGCCCTCTTCTTTTTTTCTTTTTCTTTTTTCCTTTTTGCTCAATAATGTTGTCACATTTTACCAAATTCAGGTTCCATATAACAAGAATCCCACCAGATCTACAAATCAAATTTAAGAGCGATCACAAAGATTCCCATCCCGCACAGGATGAACATCCAATGCAGCAACAATCTATCTTCATCTCCTAAAGCATCAAAATCTCATCTTATGCCTCTGAACGACTTCTTTGACCACCAATCAGAAGACCAGTCTCCACATTCTACAAATGCAATACTTTTTTCGAATAATTTTCAAAGCATTGTCTTCTGCTCCCACCTTCAATCATATTTCGCAATAGATTCTAGAGTTCGAGCTTGTCATTTGCTTTTGACTGCAAGGTTTCTAAACTGCTACCTCATTGGAGCATATTTTTCTGCCTTCTAAAAAATAAAAAATAATAATAATTAATTAATTTTTTAAAAAAAACAGATCTCTGTCTCTTTTCTATTGATAGAAAAAGGGATTTACAGCCATTCAGGTGGGCCCCAACAAAAAGGAATGGGCCTTACCTATCATATGCTAGACATGAACAAAGGAAAAATAACAACAGGCTATGAGAATGTAGAAACCAAATCAGGGGAGAAAAATCAAAAGCGCTTCAAGCAGGGGGAAAACTGGAAAGGGCGGACGAGCAGGGGGACACAGCAGCTAGCCGGGGCAGGCAGGAGCACAGATAGATGCCACCCAACTAGAAAACAGAGAACAGTGGCCACCTCAGGAAGTGCCGAAAAACAAGGATCTGGAGGTAGCCTAAAACAGGGTCATCCCACACTCTTCTTGTGGAAGCTCTGTCTAATCAAGTCCAAGCCCGCCTTATTCAGGGTCAAGGAGCCCTGACTGAGGCAGGGAGGAGGGCAGAGGAAAGGAAAATCGCGTCGGGCCTACCACCACTTGTAGATTTGGCGAGAGCATCTGTGGCGGAGTTCCCTTCTCGAGGAGTGAGCTGGAAGCGAAGATTCAGTTGATCGATGAGACTATGGATGTAGCCAATACTATACCAGATTTTCCAGCTGCCTAGCGAGAGCCAATTGGATGCTGGCATGCCGCTTCAAAGATGGCTTGAAAGTCAGTTTCAACGAGTATGATCGAGAGCCCAAGGTTGTGACAAATCTTCAGACCATCAGCCATCGCTCGATCTTCAGCAACCGTATTCGTGACCAGACAGTAGGAGTTATGGAAGGCGAAGATGAGAGAACCGAGATGGTCTCTACAAATACCTCCACCACCCCCCACTCCCGGATTGCCTCTGACAGACCCATCCACATTAAGCTTCAGCCAACCTCTTATGGGCCTGTGCCATCTGACAATCGAAGTTGTAACCTGAAAGGATGGGGTTGTGTCCTCCATGCCCAAAGATCGGAAGATGAAAGCTTCCTGAGAGGAGGGATTGGAAAGGCTCGGAAGAAGGTTGTCAATCTGTTTCAGCCAAATAGAGATCTTACAAATGATTTAAGCTACCACCATTCTATGGTTATCAAATCTAGCTTCATTTCTGCTCAACCAGAGCTCCCAGACTATGAAGGTGGGAGCCAATCCACATAGAATCTTCCCTTTTGACGATTTGCTTGCAATTGAGGCCCATTGCATGAAGCGGCTCTGAATGGACTGGGCAGGGAAGAGAGGAACTAAAAAAAGGTGCGAGAAGAAACTCCACACCTCATTGGCTGCCACTCCCTGGCATAAGAGATGGTCTAAGGTTTCGACGTCCGTTCTAATGGCTGAATTGTGCTGGGTAGGAGAGGCTAGGGGGCTGACATGGGGATGTTGAGGAGGGAGCTGAGTCACATTACAGCAGCATCATTTGGACGCTAGAGGGATACCAAGCTTCTGGATGGAATGGTCGATCGGGACCGCTTTGTGCATAGTTTTCCACATGAAAATTGCAATCTTGGGAGGAGTTAGCTTGTTCCAAAGCCATGAGGTCCACTTCTGATTGGGATGACACAAACTGACAGAGTTCCACGCAGACTTGAATAAAAATTTACCTGAGGAGGTCAGAATCCAAACCAGTCGATCCTTTCTGTTTGAAGGGGCGATACCACTGTTAATAATCAGACAAAAGGCCGAAGGAGAGAGTAGACTGTAAACGGGAGCGATTCCATGATCCCGAAGCGTCCCAAAAATCTTTTACCATAACAGTGGTGCCAACATCTGAAATTGGCTGATGGGAGAAACCTGTTAGGAGCCCTCTTCCGGTCCAGAATGGAGTGAGGCAGAATTTTCTGCACGTCCTTCCAAAAGGCTGATCCTTCATATTTGTACAGCCCATTTCTGGTAATAAACTTGTGAAGGTATCTTTCTTCGAAGAAACTAGCCCAAAGTGACTTCCCTTCTAGCAGTCTCCACACTCTTACATCTACAGGCTTGCATGACATCAACTGTCCTCCTAACTCCAAGACAGCCCTCTGACAGCGGGAAGCAAATGTCGAGCCACTTGATCCAATGATGTTTATTTCTCCCTTCCGAGTATCCCCAAAAAAACTGAGACAAGGCTTTATCGATGACGCGACAGGCCTTCCTCGGATATTGACAGCTGAGAGAAGGTGCAGCAAGAAGCTAGAGAGAACATGTCTAATGAGAACTAGTTTGGCCGCCTGATTGAGAAGTCTTGCTTTCCAGCCTGCAACTTTGTTCTCAATTTTGTGAATGAGAGGCAGAAGGTGGACTGTTTTGATTTTTCCTTTAATCATCAGGACCCCCAAATATTGAAAAGGGAAGGAAGCTCGATGGAAGCTAGACAGAAGGGTAATCTAGCGAGCCTTGGATGCGGTGGCTTTCCGCAACGGGAGGAAGGCACTCTTGGGAACGTTGACTTTTTGACCCAAAGCCTGCTCATATGCCAAGATGAAACGTAAAAGCAAGCGCATGGATGATTTTCTGCCATTAAGAAAAATGATTGTGTCATCAGCATGTAGGAGATGGGTGATGGCAGGAGAGGATCTGGGGAGCTTAAAAAGATTGCATGCCCCGATAGAGAAGAGATGGGTCAGGCCTCTACTAAGAACCTCCGCTACGATTATTAAGATGGTTGGGGATAACGGATCTCCCTGATGGAGGCCTCTAAAGGATTTGAAGAAACCCAAGGTTCCGCCGTTAATGAAAACCGAAAACCAACGATTTTCCCAGCAACATTTGACCATTCGGATCCAATCAGAAGCAAAGCCAAATTTGAGAAGAACTCGGGAGATGAAATATCATTCCATTCGGTCGTATGCTTTCTCCATATCCAGCTTGACTATAATGTTTCCACCGCGCACTTTTCTGGGTCGGGGAAGTTCTGTGATAGGAGAGGTAACCAGCGATTCCTGCTGTTCTGTGAAATCGATCCACAGGTTCATCCTAGCAGATGAATCTCCTAGGGGGATGACTGGGGATGGGAAGTCGAGTTGAGAGAATGAAGAAGTACTGTCTGGGTCTGATCCTAAATCAGCTTATCTGCTATCTCCATCTATCTTATAGATTTTGTCTAATCCGAGATCTTCCCGAAAGGAATCCTGAATGTCGCCCGGCCAGCTCCATCTGCCGAGATCCTCCAATCTATTGTCCCTGGTCATGATGATTTGGGCCATCTCATCCACTGGGGTTAGAAATGCAACATTCCTTCCTTGATTTATCTGTGGCACAGATGTAAGGTGTGTTGGGGGGTTGAAATTGGTAGAAGGGGCGGGAAAAAGGGTGGGATAGGTGAGAGTCAGTGGCCTGCTGATTAGGGTGGGCTCATGTATCGTGCCTCTGAGAAGGGGAGGCCAAAGAAAGGGCTGGGCTGAGAGGGTGTTTGTCTGGCTGGGCTCCATCTTAAGAGGGCATGTGAGAATCGGCGGTGGAGTAGGTGTGAATTGGAGTATTGGCTTGGTTGAGGGAGCGAGTGAGGATAGAGACAAGCCTGGGGTGGTGAAGGTGTGACAGGGAAGGTTAAGGTAGGGAGGGGGATCGCAATTGGGTTGTCTCATCACCTAATGAAACTGCTGATTGGAAGGATCTGAGGACCCATTGTCTAGTTTCCTCAATGGGGGGTGGGGGGTGGGGGGAGGTTGCTGGAAAGGAAGCCTCATCTGGTTGTTAATCCCAGGGGAGAGAAGGGTAGGCTTCGGTAAGACGGAGGGTGTAGTAGCATCTGGGGAAAGGTTCAGGTCAACCTCTCGTCGAGCATCTGTCGCGAATAGGTGGAGATTCATATCGGGCTATTGGTGAGAGCTCGGTGGGACATTATGTCCAACATGTATGACAGTATTCTCAGTTGCCTTGCGCTGGGAGGTCAGTGGGCCATTTTTGTCGAACATCAAAGGGGCTAATATTGACTACCTTGCTGTGGGAGGTCCGGGATGAATAATCTGGGCAGTTGAATTGAGGAGATCACAGAGTAGCTGAGATAGCTTCCAATCCGTCTACTTAAAGGTCTAGAGCAGAGCAAAGATTCATTTCCAGGAATGGGATTATCTTCACCCGAGCAAACATCAAGAAAGTTGCCTGTAGGGCATTGGAGTCGATCTCAACTACAGCTCCAAAGGTGCTGGCAATCCGATCTATTGTATGTTCGCACCACACATGAACGGGGATACCTGTGATGCGGATCCAGGTTCCTTTATTGGAGGCCACCATGGACGGACCCCGGGGCTTGACAGCGGAGAGACCCATAGATTGGTGAAGGAGAGAATCCCACTCAAAGGCAACTACTTCAGATCTAGACTAGAAACATATCAAGAATGAATTGTGAGAGATTCTAGCGATGTCAACTCTAGACGCACCAAACGGAGATGTTCTAAGAGATCTAATCAAGTGTATGACCGGGGCAGTCGGGCCTAGAAGCTTCCCCAACAAGAGCATTGGCTAGTTTCTGTCTTATGATGTCCAAAATCCATTTGGGAACAACTAGCTAGGGTACATCAGTTGTAACAGCTCTCTCTCGATGGGCCACAGCTGCATAATCCATCTTTCCAATGTTAGGGAGCCGATATGGTGGGATTTTTTTTATTTTTATTTTTTTTGGGGGGGGGGACACGGACATGGGCATCGTGGATGAATATCTTTCGGCCCCCAAAATTCATGCCCTGTAGCCTGGACATGGTTGCAACAGCATCTTCCTTACGATGGAATTGAACAAAGCTGAAACCTCTGCCGAATCCCGATTTCGATAGGGTCGACAGATATACGTCTGAAATCCGTCCAAATGTTTGAAATGTGGATCGGATATCCTCAGGAGAGCAGCGGTAAGGGATGTTTCCGATGAAGATGCTGTGTGGAGATGGGCAACGGCGTCGGACAGTAGACCAGTCGCCATCCATCAAATTCTAACCTTTTTTTCCTGCCCTTAATTCTCCTCATATATGTCGCTATGTTCCCCTCTTCTCCTTCAAAAACAATTTTATCTACATCGCCCTGCACCAAAAAAGCACCACTCACCTCCAACTTCACAAATCAAAGGTTACTACACCAACTCCATCTGTGCTAACTAATCCTTTGCTTGCCTCTTCGTCTCTCCACAATATCCGGGAAGCTTGATCGCTCTCAACAAGACAATCCTCCTTATTTTCAACAACCAGCTCAAAATCCCAAGCAATATTGATTTAATATGATCATCTAGCATAACAACAATTCGACATACACCTTTACACACTACATACATGCCCACTTTGCACGTGTGTATAGCACTCTAGTTGGCATAAGGTGGACAATGCAATGAAGACAACTAGGTGGGAAAATCAGGAAAATTCCATTTATCAACCGACCACTTATATGAGAACAATGGACAGTTAAATAAGAGGGAGAACTCACCAATAGGAAAAGCAATATGAGAACAACCAACAGTTTAAAAAATTACAACCACCCACATTCAATATACATCTGGCCCTCCCGAAGAGGACACACCCTATTTCTATGTCAACTTATGGTGGGTATCACCTTAAGCATAACTCAAATGCCCCGCACATGTTGATTTAATACATATTAAGGTGCATACGGAGAGTGCATACGGAGAGGGGGTGGAGCCAAAAAACCTCAATGTAATGTTAAAGGCTTTATCATCTTCATCATCTTCGCCTTGTCCCAGCTATTTGACATGACTTTGTGAAATCTTTTTTTGCTAATCTTTTTTCCATCAAAGACCCTATACTCTGTAAATGTACAAGCCTTCATATCCCTTCTCGCCACCTCAAGCCAAATCCTTTTAGGTCTTCTCCAATTCATCTGTACAATATGATTTTATTAAGAACATACACAGCAATTTCTACATCCTTTGAATTATAGAGCCAAGGTCACAAAACACATCACTTCGTTGAATCTCTTGTCTATGGATTTCAACTAAAGTCCCATTGCTATAGATATTCTTACCAAATAGAATCACAAACACTACCTAGGTTCTGCTAATTTCCAAAATTCTAAAGCATAGCTCCAAACCTACATTTTAGGATTTTCTCCCTCTCTAGTCTTGTCAACTAGCACCATGTCACCAAAAGACAACATACACAACGGAACCTCTTACTGAATACTATTAGTAATTCACTTATAACAAGCACAAGAAGGTAAGGGCGTAATGCATACCCTAATATAAGAACCTACAGTAACGGTAACTAGTCAATCTCACCACAAGCCATTCTCATTCTTGTTGTAACAATGTGTTCATGCATGTCCTTACTATATATTAAAGCCAGTGTTTTAAATAGCACGTAGCATATAGCGTGGCGTTTGGCCATCTATAGCATGTAGCGTAAGCTACTTGGAGTGTAGCATAAGCTACATAATCCTTAATATTTTTTAATTAAAATAATAGAAAATATGATAAATTTTACGAAATGCATAATTTCTATGAGTTCTTGACTACGAATTTGGATCATCAACCACTTATTTCCACACAAAATCTCTCTCTCTCTCTCTCTCTCTCTCTCTCTCTCTCTCTCTCTCTCTCTCTCTAAGTGTGACATCTTTCTTTCATTTATTGAAACATCACAAATTCATGAGATAGACCACAATATGGATGGTCTGGATTGATCTAAGTGCCCTATCCACGATATGGACCACAATTTGGATGGTCCGGATTGATCCAAGTGTTCTATCCACGATATGGACCACAATTTGGATGGTCTGGATTAGTTTCATGTAGTGCCACGTATCCTAGGTATAAGTCATCACCATTTTAAAATAAGTGTTAAACTAACATAGAAAAAACACTTTAAAAAATGAGATTTCAAGTAGCTTACACTATCTACGCTACACACTATGCTACACTACACACTACGCTACACTACATGCACTGTAGCTTAGGGAGTTACGCTACGTAGCGTACGCTACAGCGCTACTAAAAACATTGATTAAAGCCTTCTAACACAAAATTATAGAGCCAAAAGTGAACATCATCAACAATGTTGTATCATTTACATCAAGCATATTTCCATTGAACAATCCCGGTTTAGCTATTGTCAGTTATAATACTCATACATGAGACAAAGACAATGGCGAAGCAGCAATATATCCTGTGTTGATCTTACACATGACATACATAAATGCATATGCCACTCATTTTGTAGTATCAAGGTGCCACTATGTATTAATAGTTGGGACATAAAAGCTCCATAATTACATTGTTACTGAGTTCTGAATTTTCTTCAGAATGAAATCACATTTCCCATCATGGTCAATAAGCTATGAAACAGGGAGACCACATTTTGAAATTCTGCGAAGCAGACATGTCCACATCCACTCTGGAACTCCTTGATATGGTTAATATTAAAAAATAAAAAAAATTTAAATTATGTTTGATTTTTATTTGTGATTTAAATAAATGAATTTAGGTTTATTACTATCACTATTTCTTTTCTTTTACATATGAAAATTGCAAAATAGTATTTGAAACAATTACACGAACATGTTGACTAATCCGATGTTTAAAGACCACCGTGTCATGTCCAACACGGACACACTGACTTTGTCCCAAAGAGAAAAAGGGAGCTGTAGGGGCTGGGGAACAACAAGCTACAAGAGCCACACCATCGACCCCACAGGGAAAGAAAAACGTACCCACAGCCCGAGCCAAGCAAAACAAAGACAAAGGCAAAAAATGTTTTCACTCAAGTATTTCAAATTGATAAAACAAACCAAACATTTCACCTTCAAAGATAACCTAACTAAGATCAACCCCCTACGTTTTATGTTCCAAATTGCAAATTCAGATTATGGGTCATTTGTGATACGAATCACTGCTCCTACGTATCCAAAATTATGGTTCTATACTCTTAGTGTTGATTATGCTTCTAGAGACACGAGAATTGTGGCCTGCATGGCTTTTGTATGATTTAAATAAGAAATATAATTGGATAAAGGATAAAACTAAAAAATCAGATATTCAGGCCTCAAACCAGTAGCCTGACCTGATTCTTAACTGGGTCTAAATCCATGGACCCAAATCCAATCCGATTATTAATTAGGCCTCAAATCTGGATCCAGATCCAATTAAATCACGTCAGACAACCACAGATACAGGTGTCCATTGATGTCTCTATTCTCAACTTGATCAGCCATACTGTTTTTGTCAAAGAAACATTCCACCTATATCAGCAGCAGAGCACTGTGAATAAAAACTCCACAGCAAGCATAAAACTATGTTTAGTAGATAAAGGGTGGGAAATTAGTATTTATGCAAACCATATCAAAGGTTAGAAAATTAGTATTTACACAAATCCTCTTTTAAAAAATGGCACATTCAATGTGATAATTAAAGTGGAATAGTGATATTTAAAAACATTATGTATTAGATCAGCAGAAGGGATGAAATAAAAAAGAAAACTCTAACTAGTAGATTAAGATAATACACCAATAAGAGCAAACACACTAATTTTTCATCCTTTAGTCTAGGATCCATTTCAGCAACTGGAGCTATGATAGAGTAGCCTTACGATGATGTAGCATTGATAGTCAAAAGAAACCTTGGACTGGAACCTGCACTCACTAGAGACACGAGAATTGTGGCCTGCATATGTAACACAGCAATTTAGAACCACCATGACAGTGCCACTAAAAGCAGAATGCATGAGAAGTGAATGTCAGGAACGTAGGTAAGATTAGGAAAAGCACTACCATGTTTAAAATTTGAACATGATCATGTACAAAAGATAAGGAATATTAAATGCCCAACAGCACGGGTATGAACAATGGAATTGGAAAATGAAACAAAATACAAATGAAATCTTCATTATCTGCCACCTGACCAATAAGAATAAGTAAAACTCGGTTTCTATAAGGTAACACCCAGTACCGAACATAGCGTAGCACAAGATAAGTTTTCCTTCTCTACCAGCCACTGGAACACCACTAACCACTATACTGTTTGGTTAAGCATGCCAACAAGCATAGGCGCCACTATCAGGAAACTTTTGAAGTCATTAACAGTTTCAAATACAAAATAGCATCAGTATTATTTAGTACTCACCAATAAAATAAAAGTAAAAAGCTCCAAATTTACCAGCAGTGACTGATAGGGATCCAGGTCACAATATGTGCTCTAATCTTCAACAATAAAAGTAGAATGTGAACCAATGTTTTAAATAGAGTAGCTTGTTGCATAGCGTTCGGCCCTCTGTAGCATGTAGCATAAGTAGCGTAGTGTGTAGCATAAGATACACGATACTTCTATTTTTTAATTTAAAAATAAAAAATTATAATAAATAGTAAGAAAAAAAAAAAACAGAATATATATATGTCTAAATGATGATTTTTTCCAAGTATAAGCATGTTCAAACAAGTCATTAATTATCATTTATGAAAAGCCAATCCACACATAAACCAAATCAAATCATTATCACATCAACAATTTTCTAAGAGTAAACCACTTTAATTAATAATGTCTAATTGAAACCACAAGTCACAAGTATGAAAAGAAATCAAGTATTAAATATAAAATATAATTATCATTTATAAAGATTAAAAAAACCTAGTGTACACTATGACGCTACATAGGCTGCGACCCCTATAGCATACACCACAAGGGATTTAAGCTATTTGCTAATGCTAGCATCGTAGCTACGCTACGCTACGACACTATTCAAAACAGTGGTGTGGACACAACTGATAGATTTGCAGGTTATCTTACCAAACGGATTGATTAGCAAATCACCCAAAGAACCTGCAAAAAAATCACTTCATGTGGCCTATAGAATCACTCTCAAACAAAGTCAAGAAAAGGACGAGTTCATGAAAAAATAAGCAAAGTTTTGTTAAATGAATGATACATATCCCATGATCAACGTCCTCCTCTTTTAACTCTCTAGTTCCGAATCAGTGTCTAATATTTGCTCTCGGTTATCTAGTAAAGGCCTATTAACAAAAAAAATTCCTAGTCAAAACTCATAATAATACTCATTACACATACTCCCGATACAACTCACAGTACCACCTACAATTGAGTCCAAAAATCTACTAGTCTACTACACTTCATACAATTAATAGCTTGCCTGAACAAGTCATGGGGCCTCCAGTAGAGAAAGCATAACTATAGTCGCACAAAGCATGAAGCAGGCAACAGATATTGGTGCAAGAGGTCGTAAGCGTGGAAGCATTTGTTTCAATTCTCAAAATGTTGGCAAGCATAAACAGCTAGGAAGCAAGGGCCGCACAATTTGAGGGGAATCGCACCTGGTGGAAGTCCATATATATTAGATTGTGCAAGGTTATTTTGTCTTTAATTTTATTTGTTCAACCACGAAAACCATGTAGAGGCAAGGATGTCGCTCAATGTTCAAATTCAACCTTTTGACAAGTTCTGCATAAAAAGAATTCGCACTGGTTTCTCAACGATGCACCACCAAACACGTCTTCTCACCAAAATTACCACTTGAGCAGAAATAATTGGCACTCATTTTATTTTGTAGACATTACTTGCAAAATGACTCCCATCACCCTGTACTATGGCATAAAGGATAAAATTTATTCTCCTTGTTCCAAATCTTCATAACCTCCATCTCCTTCGATTAGATTGGGCTTCCATCATGGACACTCGTGTGCCATATGCTGTGTCTTCCCGCATTAGGGAAACAGCTATGGATGTCAGCATTTTTTTGCCTGTTCACATCTCTTCCTCACTCTTTATTTCGATCCATTCGACTGAAGGTGGCTACTTTACAGCCATTATCTCCCTTAGTCCACTACATGCACCAATTTCTGGATGAAGCTTTCAGATAGCCATCTGCTTGTTGAGCTTTTCTTTATTTTGTAGGGGATCTCTAATGTACCCCTTCAACAGACAACAGTCCACAATCTTGTTGTTGCCAGCTCATCCTGAATCTATGTTTTTAAGTCCTGCTTCATAGTGCTGTCAAGGCATTGAATTCCCATGTTCCAGGCCAAGTCACCAACTCAAAGAATTTATTAGTATATTCATCAATTGATCCACCCTTCTGTTGAAATCAATGGAATTTGATGAAAAGCATCTGCCACCAATCAACCAGTAGCTACCTTCCTTTCAATGTAAGCTTCATCTTCTCCCACGTACTGATTTCTCTTCGCCTACCTGAGGTTAACTTACAGCAACCAGAGCCACCAAACAGGATCAGAGGCCTTTAATTTGGTTGCTATAAACTGTACTTTTCATCCCTCTGTTAATTGTTTCCAACCATACTCACAAAGCAAAAAATACCTTGAGGTTCATCTTTCCATAGAAATACAGTTCCTTAACTCTTCAAAAAGGATCCGTTCACAATTTCACATGCAACCTCTTGATCTTCTAGAGGCTGTGGCCACTCTATCAATTGACCAACCCTTTCCAGTATTTGGAGGGGAATGGGTTGTTCCAGTGTTTTATTTATCAGTATCACACACTTGGGATACAGAAACATCATGGGAAACATCAGGAATTATTGCATGCATCTCATTACGTATTGCACTCTGAAGGAAACATTGAGCAAGCTTCGCAAAAATGGTGGATTTTTTTAGTGAAACGTACAGAGATGTTAAAAGACACGTGACTATGGATATAGAAACATTACCACCCCAAAAAATAAAATAAAAAACTATGCACAATAGCTTTCCATATTTTTAGAGGACACAACTATGCTTCAATATCCCTCTCCGACTGCAATGTCTCAACAAAATTAGTGTTTTGATGCGAAACAACTCAGCAGAGTTGTTAAACATCTACAAAGACCTTTAAAAAAAACACACATCTACAAGAGAATCCAAAAATAAAAAAGGGGGAATTTTTTTCTGATTTATGCTGATTTTAGTTGCAATATCACAAATATCAAAGAAATTGCCTGAATATCGATGACATATAGGCAAGATATTGCAAATATCATGATATAACCATTGATACATTGGAATTATGTGTACTTTGAAATTGATATCGCCCGTGTGCAATACCGATAGCATCGCCTGATATTTTAATTGATAGCACTGATACAAAATCACATAACTGTTCGAACCTAGAGAAGTTTTCTGTGAAATTTCATACTCAGTTTGGACTACCAATTTCCCTCAAACTGCAGACCATCCAGATTGAGCATCGGATGTTGAGACTGCTTTGATTCAATTGGAACCACCAATTGCTCGAAGTAATCATCCAAACATTCCTTGAACCGTTTCTCCACCCTAGTTGTCCTTTCGATCCAACTCATCAAACTGTTGATCATGTTTATCTAAATTTTTATGTTCCATCATGTGGTTGATAGCCTCATCCTGGTGCGCATCCGTCATCTTTCCCAAATCTCTACTCCATCTTTTTGTCATGGTAATCAAAACAAAATTTTCCTTACATGTTGAATAAATGAAGATCGGACCGTTGGATCTAGATGCTTAATAGATTTCCACAGATCCAATCATTAAATCTCTTAGTCAATGGAACCATGTGAATCCAACCGTAAGATCAATCATCAAGTTTCCGAGGATAAGGAACCTCTTCTCATGCCCATTTGATGCAGATGGTGGACGCTGGCTAGTCAAGAATAGCCCATAATCTCTCTGATGTCATGACCAATGGACCTTAGAGAAATCACTCCTTTAAGACAGAGAACTGATCAGGTAGATCCCAAAAGTATGCCAACCGGGTCTTCTCCACCAAAATGCCACTTGTTACAGACATCAATACCATGCAAACAGTAGGTTCCACTATGAAGATCACCTGACAGAAAAATCAGGCCTGTCTGCTAACCAGTTAGGCTGTACCCATATATGTTTGAATCCGACTGTTGGTTGTCCATAGAACCCAGTGGTACTGCCCACCTGATGAGCAGACCAGCCCGACTTTTGTGTCAGGTGATCTTCATGGTGGCGCCTGCTATTTGCTGGCAACGATGTCCTACAAAGGTGGCATGTAGGCAGAAAAAACCTGGTTGGACAACGAGTTAGCATGCTTCCTGTTGTACCCAATCAGTTCTCCGGGACAAGTACTTAATATTCACTAATCTTCGAGTTCATCACTCTCTAAAATCCCATATTTATAACCACCCAAACAACACCAAAACTACTTTGTAAAACATTCCAACTCTACTTACCATCAAAATAAAACTTCCCATAAGCTCTCTCACCCAAAACTTTAAACCAAAAAAAAAAAAAAAAAAAGCAACACATCCAAACATTTCATAATCCGACTAAAAATCCCATTCATATCGTTAAAACACCCTGACTAATAACTGCTGCAGGCCCAGCAAATCCTAATTAGAAACAAACTCTAATTGCTCACTAACCAATGCTTTAAAATAACGAATATATATATATATATATATATATATATATATATATATATATATATATATATATATATATATATATATATATAACATTTTTCATAGTTTCCAACTCCACAACCCCCAAAAGTAACCAATGCTCTCCACTATCCTCAACTTCAGTACCCGAAATTGGAAATCCGACGTTTGCAACCATATTCCCAATCCCAAACCAAATTCACCTACAAATCTAAGTTTTAGAGCCACGTCTCACCGGAAAAAAAAAAATCCAGTTAAAATAACTCCGACAAAAAGTAAAACAGAGAATTTGAGAGAGAGGGGGGGTGGGGGGGTGGGATTCCAAGCTGAACTAAATCATCCGCTCGATTCCACATTATATTGACAAAAATCACAAATTCAGCTTTGAAATTCAACAAAACCTCCCTACACTTTGCAGAGTAATCGAAATCGAACAGTATGTTTTCTTTTCTTTTCGATCTCTCAAACCCCAATCAAAGTAACTCCGGGGAACGAACACAAAGATCCTAGAAATCGATCACTGACAGAGATCCATAGACAGTAGAGGGATCGAAACATGGAGAAAGGACGTGATTTACTTGCCTGTAAGAAAGAGATCGCCATGAAAAAACCCCACTGGATTTGCATCTTTCCCTATTGCCGTTGAGAAAAACAAACTTCCACCGCTACTCGAGGTAAAGAGAGAGAGCTGCTGAAATGAGATGGGATAGTCAAAAGCTATTTATACTTTCTAGAAGCCCTCGGTGTCGACGCTTTCCCGCACAAATTCGACGCGAGATATGGGGGATTTTTATCGATTGACGAAAATGGCCTGTCTTGGCTTCGTTGGAAGACGGCGATGCGAGGGTACTTTCGTCATTCCTGTTAATGCTTATCTCAAGCGATTCTCGCGCGTAGGTGTTGTATGGAGGATTCCCGCACACGTGGACATGCGCCTCAGGTGAGTCCAACCATACACTCGCCAGCTGCCCTCCTCGCCGGAAAATCAGCACCGTCCACTAATTAAGTGGGCCACAACAAGTGAGTGTCGAATATGGAAAATGGGTTGTTGTTTTACGAACGCGGATTGCGTACGTAAACTGTCGTTACTCGACAGTGCTCGGTGGGCCCTACAATTGTGTATGTTTTTTATCCACGGCATGAGCCCCAAGATAAGGCATATCCAAATCTCATGTGCACGTAACGGAATCGGATTGTGTACTGGGTTACTCAGTACGCTCTTATTGTGCTGATTAAATACAGTTGGGCCCACCGTGAAAATAAGTGATTTATCCACACTGTCCATACGGCTTTTCAGTTCATTTAAGGGGTTAAGCCCAAAGTTGAAGCATATCTAACTCTCAATTGGATCATAATACAGAAACCGTGGGAATAATGATTTTCACCGTTGAAACCTTCCTAGGCCCTACAGTGATGTCTATTTGTCATCCAAGCTGTTAATAATATCACAAAGACATGGATGAAGGGAAAAAACAAGTATAAGCTTAATACAAAATTTCGGTGACACTCAAGAATTTTGCAACAGTACAAGTTCAATTCACATTTTTTCATGTGGTGTGGTGCATTTGAGCTTTGGATATCCTTCAATATTGGATGTATGTCATAAAATTATCTAATAAAATAGATTGACGGAGTGGATAAAATACATAAATCATAGTAAACCCCACAGAGTTTATTCAGTACAACAAGCCTACTAAGTTACTCAGTACGCAATCCGCTTCCGCACATAATATGTCATCTAACTTAGGCCCCGCGGATTGGAAGGGATTGGATGGTATTAGAAAGGATTGGAAGTTAAATCCTGAGATTAGCCCGGCATGCTGGGTGATCCAATCCGGGACATAGCAATCCCATGGATTTTAAGACAACCTACTGACAACACTATCATTACCTTTAAATCCCATCCAATTCACCCTATTCCGTTCAAATTTGCTTGGGATATGTTTAGTTCGAAGGATGGTAAGGTTTAATCTCTGGATTGGCCAAGCGTGCCAAACAGAATCGATATAGCAATCTCATGGATCTTAAGACAATCCACCAACTACACCATCATTGCCTTGAAATCCATGCCATCCACCGTAGTACCATTCAATCCCTACCCCTACTGATTAAATCACAGATGGATGAAGAGAAAATGCAAATATCAGTTTAATGAAAAACTTTTGTAGGCTTCAAAAAGTTTTCAAAGGTGGGCATTCCATGACCATAGTTTCCAGTGGTGTGGTCCACCTGAGATACTGATGTGCCTCATTTCTTAAATCACGACCTAAAATAAGCCGGTAAAATGAATGGATAAAACACACACATATATATATATATATTGGTGGGCCCACGGAGCACCGTCCTTATTTTATCAACTCTTCGATTTCTATTCATGTTTGGTCCACCTGATGTGTGGACCTCTTTGATTTCTAGACCACCTCATCCTCATGGGGGGAGACACCTGATGAGTGGCCCTCACGCGCAGACGCATGCCATGCTAACACATGCGCCAGGTGGCACTCAATTGCTGGTCTCCCTAGCGCTTCTCTAATCATTGCTTGCATGCTCCTGTAACATTTACAACAAACAGGTGGCACGTGTTCATGTTGATCGAAACCGTTGATCTGGTGCAGCATCACATGGATGGGCACTTCCCAAAAAATTGAAAATATCGGGCTATACTGTCCATCTGATCAGTTGCTTACAAATCAACCGTTAAAAGGTGAACTAAAATACTAAGAAAAAACCCACCTGTCGCAATGATCATAGACTTAGACCCCACTAACCTATAATTTAAGAGCCATGGCCCATAAGATCATTGGTCTCGATCAACGTCTCTCTCTCTATCTCTGTTTTTTCAAACAGCAACCGGCAATTATTCTAGATTTATTTAGGTGTATTAGTCCTACAACCAAAGCGCCGAACACCGGTCGATGGAGACTTAGACCCCACTAACTTACAACTTCTCTTTAATTGGGAATAATTTGATACTCTGGCAGAGCATGATACCTGGTACGCATGCACTCAGACATTGTACACGTGGCAGATAATAACTCACTCAAACCGACTAAATGGTGTAAAATATTTTCGGTAACTTACCATCCCACAATCAGATTGGTTTAACAATTTTAACCGCTTATTTATGGACGATTTCTCTTTTAGATAAGAACATATGACTTTTTACATTTTCAACCGTCAAATAAATGCCTACCGATCTGATAATCAGATAACCGAACAATTCTAATATTTTCTTCATCGCAAATCAAAACCAGGACCCATAATTTAATCGGTTTAATTGAGATTACTTGTGTTTTGTGATATTTCCAAGTGCCTGCATATCATCCGTAACGCTCTGCCAGAGTGTCAAAGCTTTTCTCTTTTCAATGGTTTTCCAATGCCGTCGATAATTACGAAAGCGGGTGTAACTACATGTACATATTCCTTTGGTCTAAGTTTTCACGAAAATTACAGAAAAACCTATTCCTTTCTTAAAAAAGGGCCCTTGTTTTCCTCCGCATTCACCGTTGGCCGAATCCCTCACTGCCGGTTCTGCGGTTTTAAAAGTGGATATATCAATGGACGTTAGTTTACCCCTGCTTTTTCAGCAAATTACTTCTACGCCGCTACACATTAGAATGTGGTTGGTTGATGTTGAATTAGTTTCATATATTTAATGGCCCAGCATAGATGACTTAAATCTCTAAAAATAGACCTATCAACCAATCCCATCAGTATAAAATTGAGGAAAGTGAAGATATACAGTTCCGATCTTTGCTACCATCAAAAAATCAGGTACGGTCGTGAGTACCATAAGCTTACTGTACCGTCAGTTTTTCTCAGCCAATTTGTCACGTGTTTAACGCATCTGATCCGTTTGTATGGTCCGTCTTATCAGAAAGCTTATGTTAATTGGAAATCAAGTTGATCTGTTCATGAGATAGGCCAAAATTTTAGGTTGGGTCAGATAGTCAGTCGCTCATGCATTTTGGTGGTGTGCCCCACCTGATTATATTGGCCTGTTTTTCACCTAATGTTATTCTTGATGAGTCCAACGTTTGGCATGGCTTGGATGTCCTGCACATATGACACTTTGGAAGGAAAAAAATGCTTGGGAAGGTAAGCTGATGGTACTGCGGCACTACATGGTCATTCCTCCAGGCGTCCATGTTGCGGTCGACCAATATAATACATCACTTTGCCACATGTGCTCATATGCTCCCGAAGTTCGAATCTAATCTAGTTTGACACCTGACTGATGTATCTTCTCTTAAACATTTGAATTTGACATCGCTTGCTTATGAATTTTTGGAATTAGTGACTTGGAAAGTCATACGAGCACTTGTACACGTGGATGTGATTAGACGGATTTTAGCTATTAATAATGGAGATAATGGGTCTTAAATTAGACATATGATATGCTTTGGACAAATTTAGGGACTACTTGTCATAATCCAAATTTCAGTTACTTGGAGTATAATTTGTACTTGATATTCATGTCATAACTTGTATAGTAAATGTACTTAAACTATTTGATATGCTTACACAAATTCACCTAGGTAATAATATTATTGTAGATTTAAGTTTCATTCATACTCTGCAACATCTTATAAATAAAAAATCAATCATCAATTTTAATCATTATTTGTAAACATAATTAAGGACACTTTCATTTAAAGCCTTAAGCAATAAAATAAATATTGTCAGAAAGACTTGAAAGAAATAATTAAAAATCTAAAAATATCAAATATATTAAAAATGATAATCATAACTGGTTTATAGCAGCAACTCCTTCCTTTAGGTAGGGTTATGTGTCCCTTAGGTCATTTTCTGACTCAACCATATACTCATGTTCTTGAGCCACTGGCTCAACCTTAATCACATCTATACAATTTTATATCAATACAGGGTAAGCTAGTCATGCCTAGTGAGAAGTTTCGAAATACTTTTTCACATCAAATTAAAATAGAATAACAACAATCATATAAAATATAAGTTCAGAAAAAAAAATGCAAATGTTATGCAATACATGAATGCATCAACTGGGAATCTGTCCAGTTACTTGAGTTGGAAACTCGTCAACTCGCATCTGTCCATTTGCAAGCTTTTTACCATTTTGTAGGCATAGGCAAGACCCGCATCTACTCATTTAGCAGGCTTCCACTAGTATAGTGAGCTTTTGGTAACAATTCTACCAGGTATATCATCTAAAGAGGTTTCCTAAGAATTCAACATGTATTGTGCATACAGTATAATAGATGCAAAAACATATAAAGTAGTTCACCAACATAGTAAATCATATCATTGGCTATACTAGCATATTGAACAAATCACCTCATTAATAATTATTTAAAATTATACATTTAATTAAATCCAATAAGAGATCATAATAATAATGTTAAAGCATGCATACAACACATAATTAATGAATCTATTTTAACTTAATAGAGGAAAAACACATCGTGATCACTCACCTTGATGCGGTAGAGATGATTCTGTAAACCAATGGTTTGATGATTTAGAAAAAATTTAAGAATTTATCTACTTTGATAATTTAATATTTAAGTCACCTTTAATAGATGGATCAAGGTCAACCATTAATCGTCACTTGATTAATTTCAATGGACAACATATGATTATCCTGATCAAATCATTCATACATTAATTTATTACAATTCTTAATGATCACATTAATTGGCCAATGCGGCCCAATAGATAGTCAGTGTGATCATCAAATATGGTTGTCACATCATATGATATCCGAATTTTGATAGTCGATTTAGATCGAGTTAGATCTCAACCATCCAATGGTTCAACACAATAAATCAACATATGATTCATTGTCTACCATTTCCTTATATTGATGCAGCCCATCCAATGGTTCGATCGATCTAAAATTTATGATTTTAATTAATTTTATCCTTAAGAATCTGATGAACGGTGAGAATTTAATCACATGTTTCAAATTGTGTCATATAATTCTCTGCGCCAAGTTGTAGTTTGCGTAGAGAATTACTCTTTCAGTATTAATTTAATTTCCTTAAATTAAGGAAGAACGTTGGTAAATCTATGATCGATATGGTCTACTGAGGTGCTGAAACAGTCTGATTCTTGGAATATTAGATAATTAAGTCTTAGAAAACCCGTGAACTGTACAGATCATATCAATCGATGTCTATCATGGAAAAATCTCACCTTCACATCAGCCTTAAAGCCATGTACATCATGTACCTTTCCACATGGATGAATTAGACGTATGCAATGGATGCATGATTGATCCAATCCGTCTAATGTGTAGATCAATACCGAATCAAACTACTGCGTAAAAAAATAAAGAAAAGATCATTATACTAACCTGAATAAGCGAATTCCAAAAACCTCTCTCCCACCTCATTTTTTTCAACGAGTTTCTTTCTTTAGTTCTTTAAGTCTTAGTAAGATTCTCACTTTCATACACTCCTTTAAGATATAGAGTTTGTTAGGGAACTACAAGATATGAGGGAGAGTTGGGATAATGAGAGATAAGAGGAGAGATGAGATGAGATTGGTATATATATCTCTCTCTCACTTAAAATTATATTTAAAAAAATACGAGCTTTACACCATTTGTTATTTAAAAAAAAAAAAAAAAAAAGATTTACAGAATTGAAAACTCAGAAAGTGCTCCTCATTAAGTTATGTTTGTTACTGCAGAACCTAAAAAATCGTTCCATGATTTTTTCAAAATTTTTTCGGTGTTGAGGTCTGGCTTAACAGTGTATACAAAATGCGCTTCGTGGATTATTCTTTTAAAAAAATTCCTTCCAATTATTTACCTGCGCACGTTGCCAAAGAAATTTTCTCTCTTGAGAGTATATTATTCAATACACAATCCAACTTTTAACATGTGAAACTTCTAAAGGCCCCACATAATTTGTGTTAAATCCACACCATCCATCAACTTTTCTATATCATTCCAGAGCATGAGCCCAAAAAATGAGGCACATCCAAAGTTCAATGGACCACACCATAGAAAAGGAGCGGGAATTGAATGACTACCATTAAAACCTTCTTAGGGTCCACTATGAGGTTTATTTGCCATCTAACCTCTCCATAAGGTCACACAGACCTGGATGAAGGGAAAGCACAAATATCAGCTTAATCAAAGCCTTCCGTGGCCCAAGAAGTTTTCAACGTTAGGTGCCCAATTCCCACTATTTCTTCTAGTGTGGCCCACTTGCCTTAGATCTGCCTCATTTTTTCTCTCATAAACTAAAATTATATGAAAATTTTGATGGATGGTGTAGATCTGACACAGACATCATGATGGGTCCACAGACGTTTCACATGTCAACGCTTTGGGTTTTCTTCTCTCTGCCCGGAACATGTTACACAATGAAATTTCTTGACATTTGAAATCTACGTGGGTCCATTATGGAGCATTGTGGAGCCCATTGTAATGTATTTTATTTATATCTACGTTGTAACACCCGTACCCTAGCCCGTACTGTTCCGTAGGCTTCCGCGGTCATTCCGGTCGAATTCCGACGACCTGCGATCGGTTGTCAGCGTTTGCGCGCGACCCTGAGACGTGTCCCGTATATCTGAGTCGGCTCGACCCGAGACTTGTACCAGTGCGATCGTGCCGTCACCGCGTTTCTGACGCCGCGTCTCGTGTGCCAAGGCGATACTTAGGCCAAGAGATGTGGTCCCGCGTTCGGTTTGGGAAAACATCGCACGTTGCAAATACCGAGGGAATCTCTACAACATATCAAATCAATCCCATTAATCAATCAAGTACCATATTATATCACTCCTATCACTCACACCCATCCCCAAGTATAACTACCCATCCCCAAAAGTCAACTTTCTCATCACCTCACCATTCTTTCTCCCATCACTTCTCTCCCATCATATCTCTCTCTCATTCTCTCTCTATCTAATTTTTCCCAAGCAAGAATTGTCCATGGCATTCCATGAAAGAGAAACTAGTGTGGCCCACCTTCCTACCATCCAATCTCACCCTCTATGATCGATCTCAACCGTTGAAGTCCATCCATTGGAGCTTTAAAGGCTATAGGCGGAAGAAGAAGATAAGATCCTAAGGTGGGTTCTTCTTTTTCTATCTTTCTCCTTCTCTCTTTCATTTTCTTTTTCTTGTGATGATATGGCTGTGTGGCCCACTTAAATGGACCCCATGACCATCCAAACCATGTGGGCCCTACATTATGACAATGGGAAAACACAAATATCATATAGATCTAGGTGGGCCATGTCTACGTGGGACCCACCTTGATATGTATTCACGTCGTCCAGCGTCCCTGGACGCTGGACGTGGAACGGTGAAGAGTGAATGACAGTGTGGTGCGCTGACAAGCTAACAAAAAAATAAATAAATATAACAAGCTTTGGGTGGGCCACTCCTATAGGCTCCACCTGGATGTATGTATTCAATCCGCGCCATCCATCACATTCCCTAGACCATTTCAAGCGTTGAGCCGAAATTTGAAGTCAATCTGAATCTTTAGTAAGCCACACTAGTGAAAACAGCAAATTTACTGTCAAAACTGTTACAGATTGCTGTGATGTTTCTATGCCTCAAATATATTAAATATTGATCTCGTTAGGTATGTCACGAGCCTGGGAATTGAACCGACGGACTAGATCGTCCAGATGTGGACCCCAGCTATGAAAAAAACTACCGTTAAAAAAAAAAAGAAGGGGTTGACGCTGCCGGCTGCAGCGTCCAGAGGACATTGACAGCAGCAGCGTCCTGCTGTTTGTAGTAAACGAGCAGGGAGAATGGCCCCACCTCAGGTCCCCACCGTGATGCATGTGGAGCATCCACACCGTCCATTTCATAGGACCTTATGGCAGTGGGCCACCCTCCAAATTTCATCTGTATATGTGGCTCAGGTGGCCCACATCATAGGAAAAATGGTGATTGAATGGCTGCCATTGAAACTCATTTTTGGGTTTACAGAAGTTTTGAATCAATATGAAATTTGTTTTTCCCCTTCAAACCAGGTACATGTGACCTTGTGAATGGTTTGGATGGACCCTAAAAATTAGGGTGGGCCCCACGTGGGACCCACAGTGATGCATGTGTTTTACTCCCACCGTCCAGACGGATGGTGGAGCCCACCCAAACGTACGTGTTTTATTGCGCCGTCCAGCAGCAACTGGACAGCTAGTGGATCCCACCATGATTATGTGTTTGATCCGCACTGTCCACTGTTTGGACGGTGGGACCCACCGTGATGTACGTGTTCTATCCACTCCATCCAGCCACTGATCAGGTGGCCACACAGCAGGAAACAGTGTTGATTAAACGTCCACCGTTGGAACCCTTTTGGGTTGATAGAAGTTTTGGATCAATATTAAATTTGTTCTTCCTTCCATCCAGGTCAGCGTGACCTTATCAGCAGATTGGACGGTAAATAAACGTAAGGTGGGCCCCACATGGGAGCCACTGATGTTGGACGGTGGAACCCACATTAATGTACGTGTTCTGTATCCATGTCATCCATGAAGGGACGCTGGGTCCCAGCAGCGTAGCTGCTGTACTGACGTCAGTCAGTGGGCCTCATATGAGGTATGTGTTATATTCAAACGTCCATCCATTTGGCTGGAGGGGCCCACCCTGATATGTGTCTCATCCACCGTCCATTTGAGGACGGTGAAACCCACCTATGCACCTGACACAACAAGGGTTGTGGGACCACCATGATGTGTATGTTTCATATCCACCGTCCACCATTCAGCCATGGACGGTGGAGCCCATGGATGCAAGTGTTTTACCCATCGCCGTCCACCTGTTTTCTCATCCACGCTAACCGTCCATCTGGACTGTGGATCACACCATGTTATATGTGTTTCATCTGAGCCGTCCGTCTGGAGAGACCCACCTCAATGTATTTATTTTGCATCCACACCGTTCATGCGGACATGCTGTGTAGACTGACCATGATGTATGCATTTTATGTCCACCCTGTTCATCTAATGGGTCCATTTAGAGGTGCAAACCCATCTGCCATCTTTGAGGCTTATCTTGATGTATTGTGGCCTCCCATGAGCGAGGCCTATCGTGACAGCCCACCTTGATATATGTATTTTATATACACGCCGTCCATTTGGGCGGTGCTGTATGGGCCGACCATGATGTATGTGCTTTGTAACATTGCCATCCATTTGTTTTGGGGGGGGGGGGGGATGGTGGGCCCCTTGATGCATGCGTTCTATACCCAGTCGTCCATTTGTTTTGTCATAGGATGGGTAGGGCCCACCTTGTGATGTGTTGTTTATTCACACCGTCCATCCACGTGGCCCCCACGTGATGTACGTGTTTGGATCCAAGCGGCCCATTGTGATATATTTTAGGCCCATGGGTCGAGGCCCAATGAGATGTATACAAGGTTTATTGCATTGTGTGATTCCACCATGCATTATGTAATGACATTTATGGCGGGCCATGCCTTAAGAGCAATGTTGGTTTGACGTCCACATTGTAAGTACAATGTTGGTTAAATGTTCGCATTGTGACTCTCCCTAGGGTCCAATGATAGGTTCATACTTGTAGTGTGTAGACCGCCTAGGCCCATCTTCATTATGAACAGAGCCCATCACCACAACACATGTTTAGTGTAGATCCATAATTCATGATCATACGCATCATATGTATGTCTGATGTGAGAAGTGACTGATCATAGCATACGCCTTTGGGCAGACTATTCCTGGGACCCACCTTGATGATGTGTTGTATATCCACTCCGTTCATGGCAGGTGAGACCCACCTTAACGTACATGCTTTATATTCGACTGTCCATCTAGACGAGTGGCGTAAGGCCACCATGATGTATTGTTATATCCAACCGTCCTTCCACTTGAGGACATGGACCCCACTTGAATGTATGTGGTTCTCTAGCCGTCCATCTGTCCAGGGTAGTGTGGGAACCCGCCATGATGTATGTACTCACCACGCCACCCATCGGCATGGGGGGCACGCCATGATGAATATATTTCAACCACACAGTCCATTTGTTTTGCTAAACCATGGACTGCCCCATTTGGCCCACTTAATGTATATGGGGCCCACCTATTTAGTATTTGAGGCCCATGAGTTGTGGCCTATTATGATGTATTCGAGGCCCATGAGTTGTGGCGTATTATAATGTATTCGAGGCCCATGGGTTATGGCCCATTGTGACACCTTCGAGGCCCAAGTGGTGCGGCCCATTATGATGTATTCGAGGCCTATGGGGCATGGCACATTGTGATATAATTAAGGCCCATAGGATGTGGCCCCTCATGATGTATATTAGACCCATGTCAGAGGCTCATTGTGATGTATTCGTGGCCTAAGGGCAAGGCCCATTGTGATATGTATTAGGCCCATGATGTGTGGCCCACTTGATGTATTTCGAGGCCCATGTACGTAGCCCATTTGATGTATATGAGACCCATCAACGTGATCCACTTGATGTATATTGAGGCCCACGGGTCGTAGCCCATTATGATGTATTTGGGGACCATGAGTCGTGGCCCATGGTGATGTATATTAAGCCCGTATATTCAACCCACTATGATGTACATTAAACCGTATGATGAGGCCCATTATGATATATTTGAGGCCCATGGGATATGGCCCATTGAGATGTTTTTCTGGCCCATGTGATGTGGCCCACTTTATGTATGTGGCCCTTGTGTGAGGCCATGGGCCCACGATATATTTGGCTTTATGTGGGTCATTCCTTGGGGGCAATGTTGATTAAATGTCCACATTGTTGAGGTCGATTGTCGATACCGGTTATTGATACCGATTATGAGTATGTGACAGCATAGCATCATGATACATGCCCATACGCATCATTTGCATGTTTGTTATGAGATGTAGTTGATCATTGCATATGTCATTGAGCACGTTGTTATGAGACTCCATGATAGGCGGAGGTTATCTCACATGAGAGCACAACATGCGTAGGATTGATGCATGATTGTATGACTCATGCATCTTGCATTGTGTTGTGATTACTGTACGCCCTAGCGACATCAGGGCCGTAACCTCCGCAGGCATGTTGTGGATGACCAGATGGGACACCAAAAATGTTTGGTTCTAGCATACGGGCGCCATAGATGTCCCTAGGTGAAAATTCCTGAACCTCCATGGCCAGGAGATGCCCTAACGTCGAGACCGAGTGGATACATGAGTGCCCGAGTGCCAAATACCAGGAGGCCGCATCTCCCACTGTATCATGGTCGGTTGGGAGGGGGTGTGGCCTTACCCGCCCGAGGGTAGGGGGCAATACTAGGTTGAGTTTGACCAGCTCGCGAATGGGTCCGCTATCGACGTACCAGATAGGTATTGACAGACATTGGCCAGGCGGATAGTGAGGTTTCTTACGCTCACTTGGACTGTGCTGCTGGGAGATGGGCAATGCCATTTGGAGTGTACTAAACCCCGGTGATGATCCCAGAGATGAACTATACTGATATACGGATTTAGCGAGCAGAAGTTGCATACTCATTCATTCATTCACTATCCACTCGGGCTAGTGGTGCGCAACTATTTGTTCGTGTGCCTTCACAATGGCCAGGATTTCGGTTGGGGCATGCGACTAACCTGAGATCAGGAGTTTACCATATTAAGTCTGACTATCCAAATTTAGGTATGGAACTGGTTTGGATAGAAGTCTCTTGTGCTGGACCCCATAGCTTGTAATACTACGTATTATCATCCCGACTTCACACACCAGCATAGTCATTCCATTCGCACCGCATATTGCATGACATTTGTGGCATACGACATTTTGGGTTATTGTGTTTCTGCATTTATATGGTCTAGGTACGGCTGACGTTATTTGTGTTACTCATCAGGAATGTATATTGCATTGCATCATCTGTATCTGATATTTGGCTATCTATGATTCCTCATTTGCATAGTTAATTTTTCTTGTGTATTTTAATATTGTATGACTCATGGACTTATCAGTACTTCCGCTTACTCTGTTATCGTATGATTTATGATCTTGTTAGTATTTCTGTTTACTCTGATAATTCCTGATCTTGCCAGTATTTCTGCATATTCCGATATTACACAATTTATGGATTACCAGTATTTTCATTATTGTATGATTATGGCATTGTATTGAATACTTAACACTTACCTTGTGCACACACTTACACCACCCTCTAAGCTTTATATAAGCTTATGCACGATAGATGCGTGTAGGTGATGTCAGGTTATAATAGTGTTGAGCTTGGAGCGTACAACGGTCTTCTGGAACTTGATTTTTATTTATGTATTTCTTTCCAGCATTGTACTCAACTAATTATATTAGTGGATATGTGATGATGATGTTGTATTTGTGAATTGGGTAATCTTGTGGTTATGCTTATTGCGAGTTAAATATATATAAAAAAAAATTCTCCTTGTAGGATCCCAGGATCGGAATCTGGTGTATGGACGCCAGGAGCCGAGAATGGGGTACTACGAAGGTTGTCGGCACCGAATTCGGCGATCGGAATTCCTGTGAATCTGATTTTCGGGTTTGAGGCGTGACATACGTCGTTCATCCTTTTTGTCAACTTATTTCAGGGAATGGGACAAAAACTTAGTAGATCCTGATCTTAGGTGGACCACACTGTTAAGTGCTACATATTACATATTTACGTCATGTTTTGCATCATTTTTCCCTGCATCTGAATGATTAAATGGCTTGATTACGTGAATTTTCGATGTACAGGGGACTTTCAAAGTTCGAGAGAAGATCCGAGACATTTAAATATTATAGCCTAAAAGAAGAACAAGATCCACCAAGTAGGAGCATCTAAGAAACCAAGTTTTAAAGCTATGAAGCTTTAAAGAAATAAATTTAAAAATTTTAAATTTTTTATAAAACTTAGATTCCGTCAACGGTCCTTTGATTGGGCTCGATATGATCGAAGTTGACTTTGATTCGAATGAGAAACTCCAAAATTTCAAGTTTGGTTATTGGACTGTTTTGGACAACTTCGATATGATCGAAGTTGGCTTCGATTCAATTGATAGGTTGTCGATTGCATTCGATTCGATCAAAAGTTCTATCAAAGGTAGCATAAGTTGTGCGGATTTGTGAAACTTGTTCCCAAAGTCTGTGCGAAGTTGGTGGAAACACTTATTTAAAGGGTTCTAAACTCGAATTAGGGTATCATCTAGGGCTTGGAGAGAGAGAGAGAGAGAGAGAGAGAGAGAGAGAGAGAGAGAGAGAGAGGGGGGGGGTGGAGCTTTGTTGGAGCCTTTCTTCTTCCTCAACCTTCGGTTCTAGTTTGGTTTAATTTATTTTTCTATTTTAAAAAGCTAGTTATGTTGTCTAATCTCTTACTTAAGGCTAAGGGGTGAACCTTTTAATGAATTATTATAGTTAATTCATTTTTAATTCAATGATAATGGTTTGATTTATGAATTGAGATTGTTTTAATTAAATTCTTAGTATTGGTGAAAGCTTTGATCTATAAAATCTTTTCATTTATTGTTAACTTTGGGTACAAAGAATGCTTTAGATTTCTTACGATCATTATTCATGAGAAATTGATTAATAGAGATTTATACCTTATTTAGATATTCTAAATTAGTTTAATTGCTTTATATATATTTCGATTAGAATGAATCATTATTCGATTCCAATTGAATTATTAAAGTTGAATTGATGAATTAATGTTAAGGGTTTGTTAAAAGTGGATTTATGGATGCTTAGTTTGCTTTAATTGATTTTTTGCGCTATTCTTAAGTTGCCCCAATGAGAAAAATCCAAATTTCCATTCGCTTTCTAAATTAAACATTGTTCTTCCTAGTTCCTATAGATCGACCTCGATCTTATCGAGTATATACTACTTCGCAACCCTGCACTTATGGCAGCTAAGAGTATAACAAGTTTTTGGCGTTGTTGTCGGGGACTGCATTAGGAACACTTTATGATAGGTTTAGTTCATAGGTTTTTGTTTTCAGAATTTTTATTTTTAGATTATTTTTTTTATTATTAAAGATTCCAGTTATTAATGGTTTTCTATCTGTTGGTATATTTTGAGTCAAGTGTCTCCCCTATTGGTAACATCCTTCCCTTATTCTCTTACTTTCCAATTAGTTGTTTTTGTTGACGGATTTTGTTTCTAGGGTTAGGTTTTTAATTGTAGGGTTTTGTGTGTGTTCGTGCTCAAGTGGGTGTTTGTTTGCCTCCAAGTGCAGAGGTTTGTAAGTAATATCCTGTGAATACATGGTCGATCTCACAGGGAGATGATTTATGAGAATGAGAAAATCAAATGCAAAATTAACTAAGTAATGGAAATTAAACAGATGAAATGATTTTGAAAGTTTTGAAGGTATTGAATTCAATTGAATTAAAACAACACCCAAGCTTCAAAGTTCCACACATAAGTTACTAATCCATAAATCATGATGACTTTGATAACACAATTAGGATCCGAGCACTATGATTGACCTAATCGAAAAATAAAACAGTTCAAATATTTTTAATAAATGATATAAGAGATTAAATAATCATGAATTAACACCATTAACATACATTCTCAAGTGCTGGTGATTTTAAGCATTCAATCCATAAGATAATGAATCAAAGAAATATAGTAGGTTGAGAACATCTCTCATCTAAGAAATCTAATTGATCCAAGTTAAACCTATTCATCAATATGGATCTCACATGATGAAAACATATGAATCTCACGTGATGATAAAAAAATAAAAAATAAACCTAGATAATTGATAACATGCATCATCATTCATCTCATTATTAAAAACAATTAATCATCATAATTTATAAAATCATTAAACCAATGTGCTTCCCTTCTAGCTTGGGTTGGGAACTAGAAAAATATAACTAAATTGTAAAATAGAAAAGCAACGAGAAAGCAAGAAAATAAATTAATAAAGATCTAAAAGAAAAATAATTTCTAAAACTTATGAAACTTGAGAGCTCTCTAAAAATCCTAGATATGCTCTCTAAAAACCCTAGACATGCTATAAAGTCCGTAGGAAACATCTATTTATAGCCTAACTCAGTTACTTTCGCAAAACAAACTCTATTTACGTAATCCACGCAGACACCGCGTTACACTCTGCGCGATTTCAGTAGCACCAAAATTAGTTCGGTGGCACCAAAATTGCATTTTATCGCATTTGAAATTGTATGTGTAGAGTACTTAGGTGGCATTGAAATTGGCTTAGGTGGCACCTAATTAGGTTATTTTCTTGCTAGACTATTTTGTACACTTTAATTGGCACCGAAGTTGGCTTAGGTGGCACTTAAATGTCCTGTTTTTCTACTGTTTAACTTGTGCTTTTGCCAATCTTTTTTCCATCCTTTGTACTTGGTTTCCTTAGATCTTTGGTATAAGAATTCTCCGTTCTTGGTCTCCTAAGATCCTCTCGTTTGCCTTGGTGATTCTTGAGTACTAAATCCATGCTTTTAGCATTCTTTTCAATCCAAGCTCTCAGATTCACTTTGCAACACAAACACGCATAAAACATAACATTAAATAGTATCATGTTCATAAAACTAAGATATAAATGGGGGAAAATATGCAATATTTGAGTCTCAACAATGCGTACTTGATCACACACTTCGTCTTCTAAATGAAGGAGGATTGGTTGAAGGATTGTCTATTCACCCCTGTGTTAGAAAACACTTAAATACTCGTGAATCAATTAGAATTATGGTTGAGAACGAATCAAATTTTGATGAGAATGAAGTACATAATGTGCCACTGATCAAGACGTTGCATGACTACTTGCAACATACTAGAACAACCACACCCTCTTTTATAGTTTATCTTGTAAATGCAGGTAACATCGATTTCAAATTGGGAGTGACCCAATTGCTTCCAAAATTTCATGGATTTGATTATGAATGTATTGATTTGCACCTTAAAGAGTTTGATGAGATTGTAGTTACCATACATTACAACAACGTCTCTGGAGATGTAGTGATATTGAAATTATTTTCCTTCTCTATAAAGGAGAAAATCAAATCACGACTGCACTCCTTAAGGCTGAGATTCATTGGGATATGGGCTAAGATGATCCAGGAATTTCTGAAAAAGTTTTTCTTAGTTCATAAAACTAACACGTTAAGATGGAATATTATGAACTTCTCTCAAAAGGAGGACAAAACATTCTTCCAGTATTGAGAGTGTTTCAAGGAGCTCTTACTTACCTGCCCATGTCATAGCTATATGGCAAGTCATTAACTTCTTCTATGATGGGCTGAGTTCAAATATGAGCAAATTTGTAGAGATGATATGCGATTGCGAGTTTATGAGTAAGGATCCCGATGAGGCTTGGGATTACTTTGATCTTCTAGCTGAGAATGTCCAATCATGGGACACACCTAACTAAGCTGGTAATAGCAAGCCCGTGCCTAAGGAAAAATATGGAATATATATTATTAAGGAAGATGACGATGTGAATGCAAAGATAGCGGGTCTTACTCAAAAAGTTGAGGCCATAGAATTAAGGAAAATGGATGTGGCAAAACTCAATGAAGTTGTTGAAAGTGCTTTTGGAATATATGAGAGCAATGCACATTTAACCAAGGATTGCCCTACAATTCCTACATTCCAAGAGGTCATGTAACCTTAAGCTAATGTCATGAATTCTTATAACGCCCCTTTAGTGTACCAAATTCAAACACGTATACTTTGAGTGGCAAAACTATCCCAACTTCAGTTAGAGAAATGGACCTACTGTGAATGCTAGTAACAATCCTCAAGGGCCCTCTACTAGTACCCCTTATTTGCCCAAACCAAAGAAGACCTTAAAGGATACATTGTAAACATTCATGCACGAACAAATGTAAATCAATCAATCGACCATGTAAACCTTGTAAGAGCTCAAAACTTCCGTTGAAAGAATTGAATCTCATCTCAATGTTAGGAAGAAATGAGCTTTCTCTACCTAACCTCAACTAAACCCCAAAGGCCAATATGAGGTGGCTGATTCAAATTCTTCCAACTCTCATGTTGAGAATGCTAAGTTTATCGCCATCCTCAAAAGTGGAAAAGTGATCGATAAAGCAATTCCAAAGAAAATTAAGAAACCCAAGGAATCTGAGAAATCTAAGGGTGATGACAAGCCGAGCGATGCTCAACCTAAACAAGAACCCAAGCTCGATCATACAGTTATAGCCCCGTTCCCCCAATGATTGCTCTCATCCAAACCTCTGGTTAACAATTAAGACATCCTAGAAGTTTTGAAACAAGTGAAGATCAACATACCCTTGCTGGATGTCATAAAATAAATACCATCATATGCTAATTAATTTTATTGAGGACCTTTGAATGGTTAAGCGAAAGCTCAAATTAAGTACAAAAGAAAGTCTTTTTTACGGAACAAGTGGATGTTATAATCAAACAAAATGCTCCTATAAAATATAAATATATGGGTAGCCCTACCATATCTTGCATTATAGAGAACTACTGGATTGAACAATCATTATAGACTACCGGGGGGGAGGGGGGGTGTGGGGGAGTGTTAATCTTATATCCTACTCGGTATACGAGCAATTGTGACTTGGTGAATTAAAACCTACCAAGACAACCTTACAACTTGTTAATCACTCTGTGAGAATATCGAGAGGGGTAATGTAGAATGTATTGGTTATACTGTAGGGTAGTTGGCTCTAGTGATAATATATGTATGGATACGATCGGCCCGTCATTTGGATGTGTCGATCGACGGGTATGATTAAAAGTCAATTCGAGGATCACCGATCATCGATCGGGCCCATGACTATACAGATTTGTGTAAGACATTACCCTGAGTTATTGTCCTAAATTTGGTAGCGATCTAACAATTTGAAAGCCACAACTTAAGCAAAGACCAAGCATATACAATTAACTTAAGTTCTTGATTAATTTCAGGAATATTCACACATCTCATGCACTAACCTTACGAGTCCAAGTTAAACGACTTGAGGTGCAATCTCGGCTCGATGTTCCACGATTGACCTCAAGCCCGCTAAGATGAATGTCTTTTTATAGTCTCGGGTTTAGTGGCCCACAATGAGCAGTTTAGAGCTTGTTTAGATAATTAATGCATTTATGGAATGAATTGGATAACGAGATTTTTTATGTATAATGATTATGGTTTGAATTAGCTAAGTTCATAGTATGGCTTATTTGTAATTAGAGAAAACGACGATTCAATCATAATCACCCTAAACCATTGGTTCTTAGGCTAAAGGAGTAACTAGGACAATTTAGTTTGTTAATCAAGATCTGACCCCTAGTTGTCTTGACTTTTGACAGGTCTTTATTTAGTTGCAGTCATCTTGATTAGTCAACAACAGGTCGGCTAGATTTGGGCCATAGATGAACAAATTACGAGGCTAGACTCAAGGTTTAAGTAATCAGGTGGATTTGTTGGCTTCCTATGGTTGATTAATCGGATTTGTACGATTATTTACTAGTACCACCCGCGTATATGTTCACATTGAGCATTAAGGGTCACTAAGTGACAATGTGGGTTAATTATAGTGAAATTTTTTAAGGGTTTTTGGAAATCCAAAATAGCTAAAATATGGGATGTTATAGTATATGATCTTTTTTCATTGCATTCTTTAGAGGATAAACACTAATCCAATTGAAAAACCATTATCTTTTAAACATCTAGAGTACTCATTTAAGTGAATCCTCATTTGAAAACCAACTAAGCCTTTAGTTGTAGGAGATTCGACCAAACGCCTTCCATTACCTTGGTAGCCTCATTTGAGCATCAAGTGCAAGGTATTCAAGGAAGCGAAAGAAGACCGGCTTCAAAGATCAAAGGAGCACAAGAGAAGTTGATTAAAGCACAGGAGAGCATCAATCAAACATCTGAAGTAAGGCGCTATGAATGGGCTCAATCCGACAAGTAAGCTGTCAATTGTTAGAGTCCACATATTATTTCCTTGTGTAGGATTGAGTATATAGTTTGTGACTTAAACTCACATAAGTTCTTGTGTAGGACTGTATCGCCACCAGCATGAGTGAGTAGGTGTAAGTCCTTGTGTAGGATTCCAGTGGAAGTATACGCTTGATAAGTCCTTGTGTAGGCCTTCGACGGGAGTGTACACTCGTAAAAGTTAGATGTGAATCTATTGAAAACTCCTAAGATAGTGAATACCGGTACACTCAAGGATAGTGTGTCCATTGTGAGTGAAGTATGGAAATTGAACCACTATACATGTTTGAGTTTGTAATTGTCAATTGAGCACAATTCTATTCATGCTTGTGATTGTTTAGTTAAACTATATGAATGCTTAAATTAAATTGTATGCTAGGCACTTACCTTATAAAGCATACATAAGCACACTATCTCTTTATAAACAAGTTACTTAATTGGCATATCTTCGTAGTCTATATGATTGCACCCACTTTGGTTAGAAAGCCTTAGTGTTAATTTATGTTGATTAGTTTTAATTGGTAAATTAGTGATTGGACCCACTTTGGCTTGAAAGCCTTAAGTGTTAATTTACCTTGATTAGTTTTAATTGGTAAATTAGTTTATATACACAAATTATTTTTAATTGTTCCTAATCGCCCTTCCCCCTCTAGGACTTAGCCATAATTTTATAGCTTCGCTAAGCTTTCTCACGCGTCGTGATATACTATCTCGCCGTGTAATTTTACTGTAAACACCCCACCCTGGGCCAACAAGCTGATTAAGTTGAAACAAGTCTAACCCTCAATTAAACCAAACCTTAGAACCAAACCTAATCCAAAACCCTAACCCTAGAACCCAAACAAAGCTTAGTGAACTCAACCTAATTCACCTAGTCAAATCGAATCAAAACCCAGCTAAACTCAACCTAATCAAACCCGGTCAGCTCACCAAGTCAAACTATCCAATCAACTCACATAGTCAAATCAATCCCTAAACCAACCCTTATTTAAGCCCATTAAAAAATCTAGAGCACCAGCAACCAAGCACCAAAGGAATCATAGCTTACACATGTGTGTGGGAGCTCACCTGTTAAATCAGGGAGCTCTGTGTCACTCTGGTAGCACCTAGGATGCCGCCAGCCATGCGACAACTCTCCTGTCTTGGTGGGGAGAGGTGTAATGCATGTGGAGTCTCTCTTTTGAGAAGTGTAATCGTGTGAGAGGACCAAAAAGACTTGATGTCCCTCCCTTACACCAAAATTACACTTCATGCAATCCAATCTAGTTGTTGAGATCTTGCCATGTAGCAATCTCAAATTCATGTCATCCAAATATTTTTTTAATCTTAAACTTACTAATAATTACAAGAAAATCGAGCAGCTTGGGAATTATAAATAACCCCCTCCCTCTCTTATTTTAATAATCCTTAGAAAATCAAGAAAATCTACCCATACATAAAAATCTAGAAAGTCTAACACACCTTCCCATTTTTATCCTTCTACCAAAGAGAGTGAGGGTAACAGGAAAGAGTCTACCTGTGTAGCCTAATCCAACCAGATCTCCAACCTCTTGAGTCACCTAAGTCCTAATCAAAGCCACTCGATCTAATCCTTGTGACATTTCAGTCCATCCCACCATCCAACTTTCAATTAGCTTTGTCCATCTCACATAAGCATCGTGCAACACCTATTCCCTTCTCCAACCCTACTTATCTTATCTATAACATTGCATTCATAGCATTGTGCAACCGATCAATTCAAATGTATGCTCTGCGTCTCATCGAATTAATCGGATCTTATTCATCAGAAATTCAGATTGATTGGTTAATTGCTTCGGCAAGTGGAAGAGTTAAGGTTGATTTATCTAGTCGAAACTGCAGCTTGTCATATGTGTTGTATTTAACACTGCATCACCCACATATTTGCATGCGTAACTACATTGCATACATAATACTCAACACCTAATTTATTCAAATGTATGCTTTGCTTCTCGTCGAGTTAATCGGATCTTGACCAAAAAAAATTTGGATAGATTGGTTAATCGCTTCGACAAGTTGAAGAATCAAGACGGATTTATCCATTCAAGACTACAACTTGTCATAGGTATTGCATTTAACATGGTATTGCACATACTTTGTATCATTAGTGACCAAGAACTAATCATTATCCTTAATAGTTCGTGTGATCCTGTGAAGTACAGACCATACTTTTGTATAGGCAGAGTCTTCAGTTGCAAATTAATGAGTCATTTTAGGGCAGGAAATCTTCGAGTTCTCTATCCCAACATTTCTACAATATCTCACCAACTGTGGAATCGGAGTAATTAGCTATTGGTGACTTTAGTAAAATATAACACCCCTCTTACACTAACGAAAAGCCTCACCCAAGTGGCGCGATCTGCCCACCTCACAGATCCAACATCCACAGCTATACTTCAGTGAGTCCCTTGCTGCATTTTTTAAACTTGTTACGTGTCTTCAAACGTTTGTTGCTTTATACGCATATCATATATGTTGGGGGCCTTGCACAAAACCTTAGGATCTAGCCTCCCAAATCAAACCAGAATTATGGGATAATAAAGTAATGAAATAAATTAAAGTATAAACCACAAGACACTAGAGAATTTTACGTGGAAAACCCTCAAAGAGGTAAAAACCACGGGACCTTGTCCAAATCAACAATCCACTATAAAACAGAACGTTACAACCGATCACAAGCACACACCACTTGGATCAAACCTTCTTCACTCACGCAGGAGTGGATGAACAATAAGAGAATAATGGAAAACTAGAGGGATCTCACCGATCACGAGGATGTAGAAGCGCTGAGACATGGACTGCGAAGTAGATCACCTCCACGAGCAGAATCTTCCTTCCACAAGCTTTCTCTCTCTCTCTCTCTCTCTCTCTCTTTCTCTCTCTCACTCAAACCTTTGATAGCCCTGAGCCCTCCTAGAAAACTTTTAGGAAACCTCAGAATACCCTATAATATACCCCAATCCCGTATACACCCATTTATATAAGAATAGAAAGAGGTAGAATCAAAATAGGAAACAAAATCCGCAGAACCTGTGTTTCTGCAATTGCATCTGCGTAACTCTTCGATGATATCAAAGGTCCTTTGATGACAACCTTTGATATCATCTAAGGTCCTTCTATGATATCGAGAACGGACCAAAACTGTCCAGTAACCAGGGGTGAAAAATCCAGACAATTATCGATGATATCAAAGTTAGTTCGATTTCATCAAACCCAACAATGAGGAGAAAATCCCCATCAAATCTTCTCCTTTTCGACTCATGAGGAATTCATCTTCTTCAAGCCAGCCGATTTCTACAAACCTCAAACTTTCCCTTGAGCAAAGCCTTGGTCATCATGTCTGACCCATTATCATCTGTGTGAACCTTCTCAAGCTGTAACACCTTCTATTCCAAAGTATCCCTAATCCAGTGATACCGAATTTCTATGTGCTTTGACTTGGAGTGCTGACTTGGATTCTTACTTAAGTGTATAGCACTTTGACTATCGCAATAGATCACGTGTTGCTCCTGCTTCAGGCTAAGTTCCTGTAGGAACCTTTTCATCTAAAGCATCTCTTTACATGCATCTGTAACTGCAATGTACTCAGCCTCTATCGTCGATAATGCTACGACCTTCTGTAGCTTACTCTGCTAAGAAATCTCTCCCCTTGCAAACGTGAACATGAACCTTGATATAGACTTCCTGGAGTCTATGTCGCCTGTCATATCTGCATCTGTGTAGCCCTTTAACACAGGTTTTCTATCACCATAGCATAAGCTCAACCTTGATGAGCCTCTTAGATACGGCAGTATCTACTTCACCGCTGCCCAATGCTCTTTGCCAAGATTGGCAAGATACCAGCTGACAACACCAACCGCATATGCTATGTCTAGGCGCGTACACACCATAACATATATCAGACTTTCTACAGCTGACGTGTAGGGTATCTTCTGCATCTCTTCCACCTCTGCCTTCATCTTGGGACACTGCCTGTCGCTCAGTCTGAAGTGACCATCCAGTTAAGTACTGACCGGCTTCAGTACATTCATATTGAACCACTCTAGGACTTTTTCAATATACCGCTTTTGTGACAGCCAAAGCTTCCTGCTACTTCTGTCACGGGTTATCTCCATTCCTAGGATCTGTTCAACCGGGTTCAAGTCTTTCATCGTAAATGACTTGCCCAACTCCTGTTTCAGCCTATCGATCTTCTTGATGTCTTTTTCCATGATGAACATGTCATCAATGTATAACATCAGAACTAAGAAATCACCATCTGAGAACTTGTGTGTGAACACACAATAGTCCGACTCCGTTCTGTCATACCCATGCTTCAACATAAATGAGTCAAACTTCTTGTACCATTGCCGTGGAGCTTGTTTAAGCCCATACAAGCTCTTCCTCAGCCTACACACCATATACTCCTTGCCCTTGACTTCGAACCCCTCTGGTTGGTGCATGTAGATCTCTTCTTCCAGGTCACCATGAAGGAAGACAGTTTTAACATCTAACTGCTCTATCTCTAGATCCATGCTATCCGTCAACCTAAGCAACACCCGTATAGAGGTCATCTTCACCACCGATGAGAATATCTCCTCGAAGTCCATACCTTTCCTTTGACGGAACCCTTTCACCACAAGTTTGGCCTTGAACCTCGTCTGTGAATTCTTCTGCTCAACCTTCTTTCTGAACACCCACTTGTTGCTCAAAGCTTTCTTGCCCTTAGGCAATTTCACCATATCATAGGTGTGGTTCTTATGTAAGGATTCCATCTCCTCTTGCATAGCTTTCAACCACTCCCCCTTATGCTCGTCGGCTAGGGCCTCAGAATATTCTTCTGGCTCTCCTCCATCAGTGAGTATAATGTACTCATGCGATGAGTACCTCTTAGACGACTGTCTGTCCCTAGATGACCTTCTCACCTGTAGCTCAACAGGTTGATCAAGTGAGGGTTGCTCCCCTGGTCCATCTTTTAAAGAAACTCTCTCATCCTCTGTACCTTGCTGTACTCCCCCGTCATCAGGCACTACGGGAGGAATAATCGAATCTATGTCCTTTAGCTCACCTGAACTAGGCTGGTTCTTCTCTAGCTTACAAATGTCCTCTATACACTGATCTTCAAAGAAAACCACATTTCTGTTCCTGACGAGCTTCTTCTCGGTCGGATCCCATAATCTGTAACCGAACTTTTCATTACCGTACCCCAAGAACACACACTGTCTGATCTTCATATCGAGCTTGGATCTCTCATCCTTTGGTACGTGAATGGATGCCCTACATCCAAATACCTTAAGATGACTGTACGATGGATCCTGTTCAGTCCACACCTTCTCAGGAACTTCTCCATTTAACGGGGCTGATGGAGACTTATTTATCAGATACACTGGTATATGCATTGCTTTTCCCCAGAACGTCTTAGGTAATTTCGCATGGGATAACATGCATCTGATTCTTTCTGCAATGGTGAGATTCATTCGCTCAGCTATACCATTATGCTGGGGGGTCTTGAGAACCGTTTGTTCATGCCGTATACCTAGGGACTTGCAATACTCATGAAAGTCGCCAATGTATTCACCACCATTGTCAGTGCGGATGCACTTCAATGATCTACCTGTCTCTCTCTCGACCATAGCATGAAATAATTTAAACACAGCAAAGACCTCGTCCTTGGATTTTAAAGTATAAACCTAAACCCTCATAAATGCATCATCTATAAAAGTGACAAAATACAATGCCCCATCCAAGGTTTTTGTCCTTATAGGACCGCAAACATCAGAATAAACCAAATCTAATGCATGTACTTTATTAACATGAGAAGCAGATTTAACAAATGAAACTTTATACTGTTTCCCTGATAAACAATCAATACAGGTTTTGAGAGGTATACCTATCATGTCTAGAAGGAGCCGCTTCCTCGCTAGTAGGTGAAGTCCTTTTTCACTCATGTGACCTATGCGCTTGTGTCACATGTCAATAGCTGAATCTTCCACTGCGTTCAACTCACCCTTGCAAACACTAACATTTACCTTGTAAAGGGTGCGACACTTCTTTCCTCTGGCCACGATCAATGAACCCTTGATGAGCTTCCAACGCCCACCAACAAATAGGCTTTCATAGCCATCATCATCCAACCTTCCCGTCGACATCAAATTGAGGCGAAGGTCTGGAATATGTCTCACATCCCTGAGAACCAATGTGCAGCTCACATCAGTTTTTACACAAATATCATTGGCCACTACGATCTTCGATACGCCAGAATTTTCCATCTTCATGGTCCCATAGTCACCTGACTTATAGCTTGTGAAGAAGTCCCTTCATGGAGTCACATGAAATCAGGATCTCGAATCTATCACTCAGTCGGTGTCCTAACTCGTAGCCGTGAGATATACATCGTGATCTGTTGAAAGAATAACTACAACGTCGCCATCTGAAGCGACCGCAGTGGAATCTGATTCATCTTCCTTCTCCTTTCTTTTTCCTTTCTTATTGTTCTTATTCTTACGACATTCATGCTTATAGTGGTCATTCTTTCCACAATTCCAGCATTCAACATCCTTCTTGGTACTCGACTTGCCTCTTGATTTATTTCGGGCCTTCCCGTCCTTCTTATTTTTTCCTCTCCCTCGTTCCTGTGTCACAAGGGCCTCTTGCTGAGTAGACCCCTGAGACTTCCTCCTTGTCTCCTCATTGAAGAGACAGCTAGTAACCTGTTCCATGGATACCTTTCTGTCTAGTGCGGAGTTACTTAGAGACACCACCAATGTCTCCCAACTGTCAGGCAATGAACTAAGTAATAGCAACACTTGCAATTCATCATCCATGGCCATCTTCATAGCGGAGAGCTGGTTCACTATATTGCTGACCTCATTCATGTGCTCGGCTACAGAACCACCATCTTTGAACTTGAGATTCACAAGTTGTCGTATCAGGAAGATTTTGTTACTGGTTGTTTTCCTCTCATAAAGCCCTTCCAATTTCAGCCATAAGCTAATGGCTGAGGTCTCCGTAGACACATGGTGGAACATAGAATCATCCAGCCATTGTTTAATAAACCCCACCGCCTTCCGGTCCAACTTCTTTCAATCATCATCAGTCATATCCTTGGATTTTGTTGATATGCCTAAAATGAGAGAATATAAGTCATTGCAATAAAGTAAGTCCTCCATCTTAGCCTTCCATATGGTCCAGTTAGAACCATTGAGGTTGATCATCCTTGATGAGCTACCTTCCATAATTCAAAACTGATTCCACTCCGTTCAATGAACTTAGCTCTGATACCACTTTGTTAGGGGCCTTGCACAAAACCTTAGGATCCAGCCTCCCAAATCAAACCAAAATTATGGGATAATAAAGCAATGAAATATATTAAAGCATAAACCACACGACACTAGAGAATTTTACGTGGAAAACCCTCAAAGAGGTAAAAACCACAGGACCTCGTCCAGATCAACAATCCATTATAAAGCAGAACGTTACAATCGATCACAAGCATGGATCAAATCTTATTCACTCACGCAGGAGTGGATAAACAATAAGAGAATAATGGAAAATCAGAGGTATCTCACCGATCACGAGGACATAAAAGTGCTAAGATGTGGACTGCGAAGTAGATCACCTCTACGAGAAGAACTCCATTCCACAAGCTCTCTCTCTCACTCTCACTTTTGATAACCTTAAGCCATTCTAGAAAACCTTTAGGAAACCTTAGAATACCCTAGAATATACCCCAATCCTGTATACACCCCTTTATATAAGAATAGAAAGATGTAGAATCAAAATAGAAAACAAAATCCGCAGAATCTGCGTTTTTGCAATCGTATCTGTGTAACTCTTCGATGATATCGAAAGTTCTTCGATGATAACCTTCGATATCATCTAAGGTCCTTCGGTGATATCGAGAACGGACCAAAACTGTTCAGCAACCAGGGGTGAAAAATCTCGACAATTATCGATGATATCGAAGCTAGT
The DNA here is from genome assembly GCA_030180095.1 of Magnolia changhungtana. Classification (NCBI taxonomy): domain Eukaryota; kingdom Viridiplantae; phylum Streptophyta; class Magnoliopsida; order Magnoliales; family Magnoliaceae; genus Magnolia; species Magnolia changhungtana. The sequence continues at coordinate 7,294,761 of JASAUF010000552.1, read as the reverse complement.
TCGATTTCATCGAACCCAACAATGAGGAGAAAATCCCCATAAATAAATTCGTACAGTGGTGGGATCAAGATTCTTTCTCTTTCAGTGTTTAAATAGGGTTTCTTCTTTTTGGGTTTCATAAAACTTCAAAAAAAAATTTCCTAGAAATTTTCTCATTTTATCTTTATTTGGGTGAGTGGAGGTATGGTAGTGGGTTAATATTGAGTTTCACGGCATGTGCATTGTATTCTGAGGACAACGTAATAAAAGCCTACTACATTGGAGATACTGCTGAAGAGTGCCAATTGTCTAAAAAAAATCAATTGAATCCACACCTCTTCTAATACAAAAGAATATTTTTGGTTGACTTTATTAATACTTCGTAACCCTAAAAACAGATGTGCCATTAAACATTTATATAATTTATTATTTATTATTATTGGAATACTTTCATACTCTTACACCTCCAGTTCCTTAAACATGTTTCTTACTACATTTTTAATTTGTGTTATGTGTCTCCAAACACACTTTGAAATATATTCATATCATGATGAGTTTAAGACTCTTATAATTTCATTTATTGGGTTTCACTTAATTTTAGAAAATTGTCTCCTCAATTTATTTTTTTTACTTTTCATTTTTATTTTTGATGAGCAGGGGTGTATAGGTGGTTTGGGGTGGCGATTGTATCAAGGAAAACATAATAAAAGTCTACTGCATTGGAGATGCTACTGAGGATTGCCAATTGTCTAAAAAAAATCAATTCAATTTATACCTCTTTCAACAAGAAAAGTAAATTTTTGGTTGACTTTATTAAAGATTCATAACCATAAAACGGATATGCCATTAAAAGCTTACGTAAGTTATTATTATTGGAATATTTGGAATATTTTTCATACTATTACTCTCAACTTAATCGCTCTATCAGTTTCTGGAATTCTAAAAAACGGAGCGGTTTCGGTCGTTTTCAACATGCCCCCTCCTGCTATACTTCAGCACCATTTATGGTAAGGTATGCTGTAATTTTCAACTGTTCCGGCTCTTGCTATAGCTCTGCACCATTTATGGGTTTGGTGGCAGTTGAATCATTCGCACGGCATTAACGTCTTATAATCCCCACCACCCAATTGCCGACCCAACACGAAAGTTAAGCTGACATCTTGAAGCAACCATCCATTGTATGATTGGCTGCTCCCCCTGTCACCAAACAATGGCTGATGGTCGGTACTCTGTAGGCCCCACCATGATGTATTTGTTTCATCCGTGCCGTCCATCTATTTTTCTAGATCATTTTAGTATATGAGATTAAAAACGAGATATATCCCAATCTCAAGTTAACCACGTTATAGGAAACAATTTTGAATGAACGTTAACCATTAAAAACCTTCTGGGGGCCATAAAAGTTTTGGATCAAGATGATCTTTGTTTTTTCCCTCCATCTGGGCCTGTATGACCTAATCAATAGATTGGATGTCAAATAAACAGTATAATGGGCCTTAGGAGGATTTTAATGATGGATATCTAATCACTATTATTTTCCTGTGGTGTGATCCACCTAAGATTTATATCCCTCTCAATTTTTGGGATCAAGCCCTAAAATAATCTTTAAAAATAGATGAACGGAATGGATGAAATACGTACGTCATTGTGGGGCCCACAGCACCGGGCTGGTGGCAGGGGAGTAGCCGATCCGTTTCTTTCTTATCCAATCCACTCGACGGAAGCGGATTAGCTGGTGCACTACTCACCACTGAACTGGCTGGTGTGTTTACGTCACCGAGTTCCTTGGATCCCACCATGAGGTATGTGTTATATTCAAACCGTTCGTCCATTTTACGAGCTGGTTCTAAGGCTGGATCCAAAAAATAAGACAGATTTAAAGATTAAGCGAACCACAATGTAAAAAACAGTGGGGTATTGAACGTATAGCATTGAAAGCCTTTTGGGGTCACAGAAGTTTTGGATTAATATGATATTTTTTTTTTTTGAACCTCTTCATCCAAGTCTTTGTGACATTATAAACGGCTTGGATGGAAAATAAACGTTATGGTGGGCCCTACTAATGTTTTAATGGTGAGAATCATTTTAGTCACTGCTATTATTTGTGGTGTGGTTCAATTGAGACTTAGTATTCATTATTAGGATTATATTCGAAAATGATCTCGCCAATGGATGAAATGTATGGATATAATAAATACATCATTGTTGGGCTGGTATAACTTTGATCTCCTTTGAACCGTTCGTACAGCTAGGAATTCCAGGAGCGTCAGCGCTCGTCTTAGGGCGACACGTTTATACACCAGCCAGGCCGGTGGTGGGTGGTACACCAGCCAATCCGCTTCCCCACTTGACGGCCATCGATTGTACGGTCAGGATCTGTTCATTAGTGTGATTATAGAGATGGTCCAGGAAACGTGTAGGAGTGCACAAGTGGCACGTGTAAAAAGATGAGACACCACATTAAAATGAGACGAGCAGGCTGGGCTATTTCACTAAACACCTATTACACTAATGTAATGAAACGCGTTGAAGCCATCGAGTGGAAGTAATCATGAAAGAGGAGTTATACAATACTTAGGCCACACATGGCGACCCACACTTGATAGACAGGCACTCAAATAAAACCTACTTCGTTCTGCATCCAACGGTCCAAAAGTCACAAGCCCAAGATCAAACTTTCTGAATAATCCTAACCACTGATTGGAGGACACTTATTTATGAAAATAGGTCTGTCGGGCATTTTTCATTTTTAACCGTCCAACCAATCCAATAGTCAGATAATCTAATGAGCTCAAATTTTAGTTTAGATAGATCTATTCTCGGTATAATTATACAATTTATATGCCAAAGGTGCAATCTTTAAGTGAGTTTTAAGTGGCTGTGTATCATCCATCATGCTCTGCCAGAGTACGAAAAATTTTCTCATGATGAAATGAAAGTTGTGGTGAGCCACAGCAGCTTGTGAGGACATTTATATATATATGTCCACGGCTTTGACCAGAACGTTACATCATTGCAGCCCATCAATGGAATCATACATCTCGTGCCACGCCTCGACTAATGCGCATGAAAATTCCCTCTCATTGTTAATACCACCACTGATATGCAATAATCTCTCCAACTTTTCACGTAAAGTTACATCGCGCCGAACCCAGAATATTACTCACGCTTGCTTTTTTTTTTCAAGGGTTAATTATAGCTGCATCCCTCACTAGCTTAAAAATTTCAGTGAAGCACTTCATTTTGGATTATTGCAGGAATATCCCCTCTGCAAGAGGCATTAGAGGTGTTGAACCATAGTGACAAAAATATCATTTGAGAGTTAGATATGTCTTAGAATCGTTGTAATATTGTGATTTTTTGCAAAGTGGTCCACAAAATGATGTTAGACCCTGTGGACAGTCTGGATCAGTCGATTGGCCAAGTCAAGGGTTCAAATGTAATTAAGAGCACCATAACATTGCTTTCAAAGTACTGAACATAACAATTAATAAGGCAATGTATTATTATTAATATAATATATTATTATATAAATACAACTAACTTTTAGAAGTTGGAAGACTTTGAGCATTAGAAGGGTATGAAAAAACATTTTAAATAAAGTTAATTTTTTTTTGAAAACCCAAAAATATAGATAGTGTTTTTTATGTTTTAAATATAATAAGATGTAATGTCCTAGAAAAATCCGTACAAAGACCCAAGTATCACCTCAGGCATAAATCACTCAGGGCCAAATCATTTAGAAATTAGACGAGAATTACCTAGTGCTAAACTAGAGTACCTGTAAAATTAGCACTAATCACTTTAAATATGATCTGCAAGACCTAAAACATACAGAATCAATGACGCTATTTTACCCCGAAATTTAAAATCAATTTTTAAACCCGGTTGCTCTCGGGAGCACCTTGAAACTCCGTATCGGACCTCAATCGCACATCGAAAGTCCGATGACCCCGAAACTATACGAATATGACCGCTTGACTGGGCTTGACAACCATCTTAGAAATTAAGTCCTAACAATGTCCATAAACGCACAACTTGAGCCCGAAACAAAGTGTGTGAGAAACGCGAATACCTTTAGAAAATGAACTCAGATTTAAGTGATTTGAGTCATTTGTTTGCAGACCAAATCTAAGGATTCAGACCGTCAGAATCTGACCCAACTACACCCTCGGATCAGGGAAAATTTTCAACACACGTCAGTGTACTTGTGGCCCTGATCGAGTACCAGTGACCGTTGAACTGAAACTGGTCCCCCACGGTCGATCTGTAAATCCGATCAGATCGAAAACTTAACACGACCTAGATCCAATGTCAGGGAGCTTAAGTCCGACCACATGTAGTAAATGGGCCTTTAGAAGTGCTCCGTTGGATCCAAGCAGGTGCCTTTTGGCTATAACCTAAGTATACCTTGGCCCTAGGGCCATTTCCATCAGTTCTGGGCCTATATAAGGGCCTTAAACCCTATCTCTCTCATTCCGTACAAATTTACAACCCTAGGAGAGAGAAGACATCAAACAGAGAAAGAAAGAGAGAAAGTGAGGGTTTGTTCCTCGGATTCTTCCCTGCTGCTCCACGTGCTTAGCCACCCTGTCTGTATCACTATACCGGCGATTCCGACTCCGTACTTGGATAAGAAATCATAACCCTAACCCGTTTTATAGATTTAAATAGAGCAGAGGGCGGAATAACTAACCTATTCCCTATTATAGGTTGTTATGGTTCCATAGACAAAGACTTAGTGTTTAAACTGAGTTCGTTACGAGTCTACTGGTGAAAGGTGTGGACTATAAATGTTTAGGTTATGGTTTTCAAGGCTTTCAATGCCAGTTAATGATTTATGACTGACTTGATTTCTGTCAAATGTGCTTAGATGCAAGGATTTCCGTTTATTACATATATATATGAACTATGTCGGATATAATGCATTTCATGTGTTTGTTGAAATGTTTGAATGAATACGAAATTATAATTTGTGCTTGTTATGATTGATGTGTGGGAATACATGATTGTTGTACGTATGACAACTCCTATGTAGAAAGATTTGTTATAATATGTGGATTAACTAATTTATTACAAGTATGTAATATGTGTAGTCTAAGTGTTTGATGAAATGTCTGAATAAGAAAATGCTCGTTTATATGTATGTAATGAGGGTGTTGAGATAGGATTCTCAACTCCCTTACCTGTAGTTGCAGTTCCCTTTATGTAACCTATCTTACTACTATGTGATTTGTGGATGAAATGCCTATGTATGATAATATGTACCTTATGTGTTCGTTAAATTGTTTATATGAGATCTATATTTAGATTGGTTGCTTCATGCTGTTTGACTAGTACATATGAATGCCTATTGTATTTGAGGTGTGATTGGGGCTACGATGTAGTCCAGGCAATCGGCAACAATTCCTGTTTGAGTGGCCGAGCTAGTCTCACCACATTTGATGCGTTTGGTGAATCCGAGTCGTACGATAATTGTCGACAGTGGTTGGCACTCTATGTTGATTACTTCAGCGTACGCTTGTACCAGTCAAACTTATCTAATAAAACCAATTGTTATATTATGTGTTCACCATGTATGTTGCTACTGCTTGAATCTAAGGTACCAAACTCACCAGTGAAAACCTGTTCAACCTTAGTACCTCAATCCGCCAAGACTCATGAGCCGGACATGGTGGTATGGGACACCGTGGTCGTGCTGTTGGCCTACGCTGGGGCGATGAGCCTCCCCGTAGTGACTAGTGAGCAACCCAAACTCGTGAGCTGAATACAGTGGTATGAGACGCTGTATTCGAGCTGTCGGCCTACCCTCGCGCAGCCTGGTTGTGGTCCCCAGTCGGGTTGGTGACAAGCCTTCAAAAATAGACTACCAGTTGGTAGGTTATGGGTGGTAGTGACCTCGAGTGTAATCTGAACTGCGTTGAGGCAACGAGTCTTTTCGTAGCAACTAGAGTATAAACTAGGCCTACACTGATCAGGTACGAGCCCTAAAATGGATCATTGTTTGAGAATTAATATAAGGGAGGTACCCTAGCTTCCCAATCCTGCTGTATGAATAAACCTAAGTAAGAACCTGACTAATCACATGCATGCATCGCATTACGTGTGCCTTTGGCGTAGAAGGTAAGTACTGAGGAAGGGTTGTATGCTGCGATTGTGAGATGAAGTCGCTGAGGGAGCGCAGGCAAGGGCATGCATAATTATTTCATATCATTTTTGTATTAATAAGAGTACTTAGGACCTGATTATTGTATTGCGTTATCATTACTGCTTGACTGAATTGATAATATGTTAACCTTTGCTTTATTGTTCCACTGAGTTGATCACTCACTCCCACGTTACGGGACGGTGTTTTAAACACCAACCAGACACTGTTTTAGTTTCAAATGATGGCGATGCTTGCGAAGCGGAGCCGGACTTTTATGATGTTAAGGAGGGTTTTTCCTATATGCAGCTATCAGGCGGATCTATGTAGACCATGTTCTGATCGACGGGGTTACAAGGATGTTGATTAGATGCAATTACACTTGTTATTTTACACTTTTGGAGCACCCATATATATTCTTTTTGTTCATTTTTGGAGTATACATGTATATATTTAACCTAGTAACATGTTCACACTTTGGAGACTTACAACAGTTTACATATTTTAAATATCTAACACAGTATTCTACTTGCTTATTTAACTGTCTCTGGAGTATGATATACTGTTTTGGTATAATCCCACTCATGTTTAATGCACTAATATGGACAATATTCAATCATCATCATCTATGTTGCATAAGTGATGCGTTGGAACTCGGGAGTGGAGCTTATGCTGGACCCCCGATTTTCAGGGCGTTACATAAGATTCTGCGGAGATTTTTCGCGCAACTGCGAAAGCGCGGGATTTGTTTCCGATTTCGTTTATAATTCTTTTCAATTTTATTTGAAATTCTTTCTAAAACCATATATATGGGTGTAAACGAGATTGAGAGGTATTCAAAAGGATTCTAAGGCTTTCTAAAAGAATTTTAGGGTTTCTAAAAGGGTGGAGCAAGGGAGAGATTTGAGGATTGCTCTAATCTCCTAAGTCCGTCCTCTTTGTAATTTTTGCTTTCATAGTGAAGATCTGTTACTTTGTGCTGTGGTTTTTTTCTGAAAGGGTTTTCCACGTTAAATTTTTTTGTTCTCTTGTGTTTATTTGGTGCTCTTGGATTGCTATCCTAAATCCATCTCTGTGTGATTCCGTAGTCCAAAACCCAACAAGTGGTATCAAAGCAATCGTTGGGGCACGGATCTGGATCTGTAGGATTAACATCAATGGAAAATGCTAAGTTTGATATTGAGAAGTACTCAGGTAAAAATAATTTTGAGTTATGAAAGATTAAGATGATTAGTCTATTAACTAAGCAAGATGAAGTTATGGCTCTTGAGGAGCGGAAATCGACTATGAATGACGAAGACCGGAATACTCTTAACATGAATGCTTCAGCTTCTATCCGTTTTTGTCTCACGGATGAGGTTCTTTACAATGTTTTGAGGGAGAAAACTACAGCTAGTTTATAGGCGAAGTTAAAGGATATCTATGCAAAAAAAATCTTCTGAAAATTGCCTATGCTTGAAGCTACAGTGGTATACCTTCAAGATGGTAGAAGGTGAAGATCTAGAGGCCCACATCAACAACTTTAATAAATTAGTTTGCAAACTGCTAGTTATAGAGGAAGTTATCAAAGATTAGAAACAGGCATGTATATTGTTGAATTCTCTTCCAGCATTGTATGAGTCACAGTGTGCACCACAAATAAAAACTTAAGTCTCAACACCGTTATCTCAGCCCTTCATGGGAAGACCATGAGAAAGCTAAACAGCGACATGGGAACATCTTCCGATGCAGCCACTTGCCTAGGGTGGCTTCAGACCATTGCCCGCTGCTCTTAGTGTTGGCGGAAGAATCTCGATGCAAGAAGTCCCCCTTTAGATTCGAGAAGATGTGGTTGGATCATGCCTCTTTGGGTACCGTCGGTGGAGGAAGTGTGGAGAGTGAGGGTGAAAGGCACCCCGCTTTTCAGATTAGCCACAATGAGATCCCTTAAAGCTGTTAGAATCTTGAACAGGGATTTTGAGATTTAGGGCGTAGAAAAGGGGCCACTCTTCAGCAGCTTAATGCTATCCAGGAAGACGAGGGAGGGCCGCTCAGTGGAGCTGGACCAGAGGGACAAAATCCGCGTCAGGTGAGATGTATAATCTCCTGCGGCAAGAAGAGGTCCATTGGCGGCAAAAGTCGACGGTCTTTTTATAGAAAGACAATCGTCTTTTCATGTCTCAACCGGAGTAGAAATTCCATAAGGGAGTTGAGTCGGGATGATGGGTCCAGTATATCGTCGGATTCCCAGATCGCGCAGGAATCGGTTAAGTATTTTCAGGATCTTCTCTCGAAGGATCCCGACCCCGTCAGTCTCGAGGAAATCCCTAGGTTGGTGTCAAAAGAGTACCTTAAATAGGGCCCTAATAAAACCGGTATCGATGGAGGAAGTGTCAGAAGTGGTAGTCCATTTGCCAGGAGACAAGTAGGGTCCGGATTGTTTCCCTAACTTCTTTTTCCATAAGTTTTGGGAGGTGATGGGCCGTCCATGCAGCTGTGAAGGATTTTTTTTTTAAGGAAGGATGCTTAGGGAAATCAACGCAACCTTAATTGTCCTAATTCCCGACGGTGGAAGGAGCAAGGAAACTCGATCAATTCAGGCCGAGTTGTTTGTGTAACACGGTTTACAAGATTCTCAGCAAAAGAATGGCCAACCGATTGAGGCTCATCCTTCCAAAGATTCTTTCAAAGAGTCAAGGGGGGAGGCAGATTGTAGATTGCGGGGTCTTAGCCCACGAGATTATTCACTCCATGAAGAATGCCGGAAAAGAAAAGGCGAGTTTGAGTTTGAAACTCGACATGGCTAAGGCATACGATAGGTTGGACAGGGGTTTCTTGATGCAGGTGCTTAAAAGCTTTGGCTTTGGGCAGTGGTAGTGCCTTCTCGTGGAGCAGTGCATTTCGACTCCTAAGTTCTCGGTGATGATCAACGGGCAGCCGAGGGGTTGTTATTTTGAGAGCTATAGAGGCCTGAGGCAGGGAGACCCTCTATCCCCCTATCTGTTCATTATAGCGGCGGAGGGGAAGATGTCTGGAGAAGAAGTGTTTGGAGGGGAAAGGGATTTGCCCCGCTCATTGAGTGAGCCCTATATCCCATCTCCAGTTTGTAGACGTTTATTTTTGCGAAAGCAAACCAGAAAAAGCATTCGGTCGAATTCCCGGCAATAGAGGCAGGAGAGCTGGCAGTAATAGATCGCAAGGTAGGGCAGGCATAATTATCCGACCGTTCAGATAGGCAGAAGGGGGATTGGTCTGTGGTAGGGCACGGCATGGGTGGTCAAGAGAGAAAGGCATAACAGGTAGGGGAGGAGTTTACGGTACCCATCCACCAGTTACGAGAGGAATGATAGGTAAGGGGACATGTCATCCGTTTATGGCATAGGATCGGCGGCTCCCTCATCGAATCCCAGCTTAAAAGGAAGGGATGGAAAGGCAGCTTCAAAAGAAGGGCAATAAGGAAAGGTGTTTTGTTTTGTTTCGGCATCCGGGTACTTACGTGATAGGGCGTTGATTGATCGACCACAGCCCCCGTCTGAGACAAAGGGCCGAGGGGAGGCTAAGAACGGGAAGCCGAATCTCTGTCGGTAAACGAAAAAGGTAGGCCTTCAATTCGATTTATAGAAATCAATATTCAAAACTCGATTCGAATAAATGAATGGGGGAATAGGAATCGATGGATTCGGATAACGAGGGGGAGAGAGAACCATATTCCAAACCTCGCCCCGGGGTGCTCAATGTTATCTTCTCACGATCATGTCGCTGGCAGCTAGCCAGTACCCGCAGTAATGGAATTAAAGAAGGATAGGAGTATAGGGAATAAGATAAAGCTTGCTTGTTGGTAGCCTTCCCCCCCCCTGTGGTCGGTGCATGTTCCTCCATCCCTCCCTGACCCGAAGAATAAGAAGGCGTCGAGACCCGAGGCTAAGACGAGCGAGCCCAAGACCAAGGCCGAGCCGAGAAAGACGGAAAAATCCGCAGGATATTAGGTGCTTCATCTGCTCCAAAACAGACTACGAGACTGCCCGCAGAGGCAGGCCCTTAACGCCTTGAAGACGGAGGAGGAGCAAGCAGAGCCACGGATGGGGGCCTTGCAACAACTCAATGCCATTAGGGGGCTCAATCAGAGGACAAGCCCACAGCAAGGAAGCTGATGTACGTCTCGGTGGCCATCAACGGACGGGATGCGGTGGCCTTGGTTGACACAGGGGCCACCCACAACTTTGTAGCTGAAAGGATGGTAAAGAGGCTGGGCCTCAAGCTCGGAACGGGATGCGAGCCAGCAATCAGATCAGTCACGTCAGCTTTCAGCTTTCAGATCTGAGTTCTAAGGCTTTTTTTTTCTTTCTCTGCAATTGCTCGAACATTGCAGATTTTCTTTCTTTGTTGGAATTGTTTTCATGGCTCATCTTTCTATTCCTTGAATTTCTTCATTCATGACAGAAAAGCTTAATGGAAACATTTATTTCGCCTGGGAACTTCAAATGAAGAAGTTTTTGGATACACATAAGTTCTTCCCAGTCGTAGATGGGACTGAACCAAAACATTACAGTAAACAGTAATGGTTTCTGAAGCTAAGGATGGAGTTCCAGCTGTATTCACTGTTGATTCAAAAATGGTAGATGCGTCGGAATGATAATAATCATGCTGCAATGTGCATCCTATATTCATTCGGCCATTCAACCAGAACTACTTTTCAGTATTCGAAGGATGCAGACAGCTTAAGATCGAGAGGTATGGGATTTCTTTGCTCAGTCATATGCTCATCATACGTATGCTAGAAGACAACTAATATCGAGTTGAGTCTTTTGAAGCAAGGAAATATGTCTGTTGCGGAGCTGCATAGGAAGTTTGAATAACTCTGGAACCAGCTAGCACTTGTTGGGAAAGAAGTCAAGTAAAGCCCCTATTACGTAAGGCGCCGTCACTAACTATAAGGGCCGCGCGGGAGTTTTTCAGCAAGCAAGCAGCTTCTTCAGAAGGCGCGGGAGCCCGTCACTAATAGAGCTAGCGCGCGTAGGCTTTTTTTCCTCTCATATACTCCCGTTTTGGAGTATATGAGCATGATCTCTGATGTCAAATCCCATTTTTGTTTTTTCATTTAGAATTCATTGGACATATATATATATTCGCCCCCAGAAGAAGAGCGAAGTACTTTAATAGAAATAGATCGTTGAAACTGATTTTCAACCATGGTTTTAAACACTTTAAAGTACATCAATACTAAAGATGTCTGCTTAAGGAAGTAGATACACGTGGATCTAGAGTGATCATCAATAAAGAGCAACTGGTATCCAGATACGTCAAGTGTCAGGTTGGGCTGGTCCCCATACATCTGAGTGAATAAGATCGATCTAGAGGAGCAGCACTTATTGTACTATTCATTTTCAAAGGAAGTTGAGTATGCTTGCCAACTTGACAAGTCTTATATAGTTGTAACTGTCACTCTTCGTCTATTCGGAATAGACTGAATGGCTTGTAATAAGCCAGTACGATGGTTTCTAGCTTAGTAATCATACGATACATGACCGACGCCTTCTATGCCATAGAGTCCAATTACTAGAGTACTTATCTGTCTTCGCATCAGTAGATGTCATCGCCAATGAAAACAGTCTCCCATGCCTTCTGCCTCTACCAATCACTTCTTTGGTCTGGAGGTCCTTCACAATACACGAATCGGCTTTCAATTTGACTGAACACTGCTTATCATCACATAGTTGCCCAACTGATATGAGATTCTTTGTGACTTTAGGAACATATAAGACATCAGAAAGAACTATTGTGCCAGCACATGCATTTTGAATGGCTACTGTACCCTCTTCATTGACAATGGAGAGTTGTCACCCTATACAAAAAACTCATACCAGAGTATGGAGCAGATGAAACAAAGGCATTGGGATCCCCAGTCATGTGGTGACTTACGGATCCGGATTCTTCCATACCTCACGGCCGGGAAGAAGATAGCTTTTGAGATAAAGGTGGGACTGCTTATTATGCTAATCGTCGATTCTCTGCCAACCGGGTAGGAATGAACAGAAGGCGACTAACCAATCTCTCTCTGGAACCAGATGCCCACGAAAGGGAATATAGGGGTGCTGCTGAAGTTTCCGTCGGGAGAGACTTTAGCCTTATTGTTCGACCTTCCAGCCAGAGGAGCACCTACCTATGCTCGACCTGATGGGGAGAGATGTCATGTTCGACCAGCCGGATCAGGAGGGGAAGATAGAACGGGAAGAATCCTACCTGTTGTCGATCGACCGCGGAAGAAGCAGCCGGGACCGTCGATTGGGAATTCAGTACCGAACCCATTCCACCTGCGTGAAGGGAAGAACCTCCTGCCTTGCTTTATATATATATATTCGTTACCCGGGTCTGAAAACGAAGATGGAATGCCTGAACCTGGCCAATGAAGAGGAATCCCTCACTACTATATCATTAGCAGCTGCTGGAGGTTATTTGGATAAACCACTCGCTCCGGAACTAGTAGGGCTGCTACCTCTGCCTGCCTCAGATGCCTATGCCTTTGAAGCCCCTAGGTATGCCTTTGCTCCCGTCTATCGTCATTTGAATAAGATTATTTGAACCGCTTCAAAGCTATCTGCGATCAGCTAGCTGCGATTCAGCATGCCATCCCGGACACTGAGAAAGTTCTCTATGTTCTTGGAGGCCTCGGGGAGGAGTACAACACATGTTTGTCACGTTGGTAACCACTCGCCCTCCTTTTCCTTATTTTTCTGAACTTCGACCTCTCCTTCTTCTGAGGCGACGGTTCGTGTCTCCGGTAACGCATGGCTCGAATCCTCCATCAGCGGAGGTGCTTGTAACGGAATCCCGTCCATCTCGGGGACGTGGACGTTATAATCGAGGACGTGGCCGCGGTAATAATCATTTCATTCTCGCTCAAATCCGCAGACCACAGACCACTCAATCAGCGGCACCAGGAAGCATTCTCGCCTCCTGACAACCGTGATAATCGATCCTCTGTCACTTGCCAAGTATGTGGCAAACGTGGACACTCGGCTCTTCAGTGCTCTCACAGGTTTCATCCCTCCTATCAACATGAAGCACTAACTCATCAAGTGGCCAACATGTCTATTGCATCTCCCTCGGATTCTGCGTGGTATCCAGATACCGGAGCCACAAATCATGTGACTGGAGATCCAGTCATTCTTTCAGATTTGATTCCCTATAAAGGGAGCTGCATGGTCTTTACTGGAGATGGAACTGCCTTACCTATCAAAAATATTGGGACAGCCAATATCTCTACAAAACGCTAGCGCCCCTATCCCTATTAGTGACGGCTCCCCTATTAGTCAAAGTTAGTAAAAGGGAGTCAGAGAGACAGAAACAGAGGCGGGGGCATAGCTATCAGAGGCAACGGGGGCAGAAGCAAGGATGGCAGTACCAATTCAAAATCTAGTTGAATATCCTCCCACCATTGCAAATGGGGATGCATAGCCGCAACTATCTCGTCCAATTCCAGTGCCTGTTAGAGATCCGGTTTACCGAGTAGTTGATTTGATTTGATTGATCCAGTCCCCCCGACAGTTCGATAACCACTTCCACTTCGGGCCCCGTAACCTGTTTTCATAATGATACCACATAAGTATCTGTCTTTCTTAGAGCAAAAGCGGGATAGTTAGTTGTAGACGTCCAGTCCCCGATCCCGTTGACTGAGGACCAAGGCAAGCAGGGGCCCATAGCGGGGGAATAGATTGAAGAGGCAGCAGGCAATGAGAATCAAACAAATCCCATCGCTCCAACCAACACATTTATGACAGGATGGGAAAGGGTAGCAGATCCATTCTTTGGAGGGAGTCTCTAGATCCATTTTCAGATCCATACACAGATTATCCAGTCGCAGATATACTTCCATCAAGTGCCGGGAGCATACCTCCGGATTATGGGGCCTGGGGATCACCATTAGCATTAGCGCGGGCGCCGGTCGCAGGAGCAAAGCAAGAAAATCAAAGGTATAGACGGCGGGAAAAGCATCCGAGGAAGAAGTGGCAGGACCGGGACCCGTCCTGGTTATTTATGTTGAAGTGATAGATAAAGATCGAAATGCGGTTCTGCAACGGTGGTAACACCAGCAGTTGACCCGGTTTCTATGAACTCATCTGATCCAGTGTCATATCCAGTTGACCGGGTCGAACTATCAGCAGCGGAGAAGGCAACAAGAGCACCACCAAAAAGGGCGGAGATATCACCAGCGGCAGAGGTAGCAGCATCTAAGCCAGTATCTGGGCCAGTTGGCTTCGTCGACTCAGCAATTTCAGTGGTTGATCTTGAACCAATTGGTTCATCAGTTGCCCCATTACCCGGTAAACTATCCTGGATCAGTAGCATTGGATCGGGAATGTGGCCATTTCACTATAGCCCATTGATCCACAGCAGATAGAGACTCTTCGACTAAGACATTGCCTTTATATTATAAGACTGTTCACATTTCACCGGCCAGGTTCGAGACTCTCTTCCCTTCGTCAACATAGAGAGAATGGGAAAGACAAAGGAATTGGAATTGAATTATCAGTAAGGGAAGGGCCGGGAAATTTCATTCATAGAGCCCCCAAGCGTTTTTGCCGTGGATCGCCAGCTCCACGCCAACATGCTACTGACGTTTAGGTAACGCGGGGGACGGGCATGAGTTGGTCATCCGAGCAACTAACCTGGTAGGTTGGCCAGGTTGGTTCTCCCCATCTATGAAGTCGCATTTGACTCATAACTAGCATATGAATTAAAGTAGCAGTAATTTCGATTTCAGTGCGGAAGCAGCAGTTTCACCAATTTCTTTGATTGACCACCCCCCGAAGGGACTTATCCCTCAATTCAAGTAGCAAAGTCAGTGGTTTCCCCCGATCCGGAACCAATAGTTGATTCGGGACCAGCATTCTCGCCTGTTGGAGAAGTCTGTAATCCAGTTTGAGATCCTCCAGGGGTGGGAGGGCCCTTATCGATGTTGATTGAGAAAGAAACCTCGGAGTGGAAACCCATATCCAGAAGTGAGAACTCCTTGAAGCCGTTTATCCATCTCTATCAGTTCACTCCTCTTCTTCCAGAGGGGCCCCATAGAGGAATTTGTTCACGTTCACATAAGGAAGCTTAAACGACGACGAATTCTTCACTGAAAATGCGGTCCGAAGAAGGAAGTGATTTGATTTCAGGAAGGCGCCCCAACACGTCATTCGATGGTGGGGTTGGTCTCGCTTCAGAAGGAGTGAGGGTGGGTGTCATTCATTCATCGAAGGGCGAGAGAGGTAGGCCGATCTCTAAGATGTGATTCGGAGGCGGGTGACTAGTGGTGCGGGGTTGGCCTTTCTTCCTCAGCCAAAAACGATAGCTTCTTCAGAGAAAGAGGGACGGTTGATTGCCGGTGGGATGGAAAGAAAGCGGAACTAGCGCTTCAACTCCCAGGCACGAGGGACGATCAATCAATCAATCCGACGAGAGAACCGTTCTTCGCTGGAGAGGGTTAGGATCGACGGGTTGGTCGCCTATATGATAGGGGCTTTCGCTTCCTCACTCGGTTCTTCTGCTCCGCTCCGGTTTAGGGCCCCCCTTCTTTATTAAGGGGCCCATCAGAGTCCTTTGTAGTATTAAAGGCCCTTTAGAGTCCTTAGTGCTGGCTCACTTTGTTACACTAGCCTTAAATCACTTGAGAAGAAGTCCCGACGGTTCAATTATATTCCTTTCTTTCCTTTTACTTTCAAGCAAAAAAGAAGTCAGATAGTAGTGATGAATAGCGTAATAATATAGTCGTTCTCTTTTCGTCTTCCTCTCCTTTCTGTCAAGCTTCCACTCCCTCTTAGGGTGATTAGGGAATGGAGTACCTTAACCTATCGGTCTTCATCCCTCTCCTTTCAGTCGATCCAGCTCGTGATCCATAAGCACCAGTAGAAGCGGAAGCATATCCAGAAGCCGATACCAACAACAGTAGAGAAAGACCCCCGCTAATAGAAACAGAGGCATATCTGCCGATGATGACGGGAGCAGTACCGATAGCACCAGTAGCATCCCTTCCAGTTTCATGCCGAGAGCCACCACCAGGGCCGATGATCCAACCCACCCCATACCGAGATGCCCTTTTTATGATGGACGTGATCCATAGCCCATTGTTCCAGATGTTGGCTAGAAGCAGTATCTGTTGAAGCTATTGAAGCACACCTTCGACGTTTCAGATTGATATTGAGTTCCATATCCTGTTACAGATACTCTAGGTGTAGGGACAGATCCAGAGCCATTTGATTGAGATCGAGTAGCTATAGCAGATTCATTTAGAGATTGGAACCCTATTCCGGGTACACCCATTTTAGTAGCAACTGCCCCAAAGTCGGTACGTCGAGTTCAAAACCCACTTTAGTTGATATGTCCTGATCAATGTGCTCGGTGATGGGCAATGCAATGCGTTCGTGTGGTTTCGTGAGCCGCTGGTCCATCAACTGAACTCAAACAAGCAAGGTCTTGATCTGAGAAACGAGCTCGATCGTCGAACTGGATATAGAGATGATCCAATTGCGCCCAGATCGGATCGAATAAAGGACCAAGCTGTAGTCGAGTCCTATCCCTACCCCAGTGACTCTATGCCCCGATATTAGTCCGTGCTCCCTCCCCCCTTTATCTGTCCAGCCAACCAAACAGGGAATATTTGCGACCGACTTCTCAAAATGACTTGTATGAGAGGCAAGCATACTCGCCAGCGGCAAAGCATAAGCAGTCAAAACCTAACAAATGAGTTGCCCTAATTGACCCACCATAGGTAACGGGGGCAATGGATAGAGAGGCTAAGATAGGCCGTTTAATCACCACCTTATTTTTTGCCCCTCCACCAGTAAGGGGGATCCAAATGCATAACCACCACTTTGTAACCGAGCATCAAAAGTAGTAGATTTAGATGCGATTCGTTCTCCATATCGAGATCTAGAGCCCATCAGTTCTGGATCCATGATTGGTTGTAAAGCCATATGCATAGCCGGTGAATGATCCAGTAGCGGGGACATAGGCACAGACAAAAGTCATGTAGCAGGGGTAGAAGCAGTTCAAAATCCATATGTTTCTTTAATTGTCCGAGCGAAAGCATCTAAGCCATCAGTAGCAGAGGTAACGAAGAGACCAAAGGGTAGAGATCTCAACCCGGACTGCTATTGATCTTCCTTTGGTAAACTCAATTTCTCAATATATTATTTCCAGAGGCTGCTTTCTCTCCCGCTGGCAGGGCAGAATCTGCCTGATTTTGGAACCATGCTTGTGTGGCTTGGATGGTTATCATGATCAACAGACTCGACTGAATCTTATGATCTCTAATTGACTGCGAAAGAAATAGCGTAATCTGCTCCGGACCACTCATGCTTATGTCGGAGGATCCGAATCAGCTGCTGAAGAGATTTGATCGAGATCATAACTAGCTCCCTATCACAATTCCTAAAAGTCTCTAATATTGTCAACTGGCATTGGATCAACTGATGGCGGTGCAACTAGCGCTTTGCTACTGATGCTACTATATATAATGGGTTCAGCAATCAGTAGTGCTGCTAGCTTTCGGAAAGGGAGGTATAAGTGTCAATTCTTTCTCCACCTGCTTTTTGTTACTACTGCCTACTATGCATCATTGAGCCCGTGGCATACTGATAGATCTCCTATTTGTTCCGAGCCAAGAGAAAACTCGTGGTTGTCAGCATCACGAACATAAGGAACTGGGTCTCGCTATGGATACGAATCTTCAACTGTGACTCGATTGACATCTGCATCTGCGGGCACGACATCTACAACTTGCTCTGTGTCTTGATCAGATGCTGCTGACTAAGCAATAGAAACTGGAACTATTGCTGCTAGGTCAACTGAGTCAATCTAATCCATTCAGTCAACTAAGTCAAATGCAATTGCTCTGCTCCAGTTCCCTCTGCTTACACCTGGTCAATTCGTTGATCACCTCTGCCCCTACTGTTGTCTCTGCTGACGAAGCGTTTATCTCTGTCTCTGCTATCCTCGCACCTGCTGATCAAATCGGATCGACTGAAAAAGGATATACTATTGGTGGAGCTGGTTCTACCTCAACGACAGGATCTGCAATTAGATCTTCAACTGCCTCTGCTTCAATTTGTGATGAAACTGCGGTCGACTAGTTCTGGATCTAGAGACTCTGACTCTTCCACCGGTGCCCAGATGCTAATTACCGACCTAGCTTACCCCGCTTCTGATGATGGGTGATCAACGGCCTATGCCTCTACAGGTGCTATCTAGGCTTCTATGGGGCTTCCAAAACCTGAGGCAGCTCGGCTCCCAAAATGGAATTGCCTGACCTACCTCTCTAGCTACCGACTCCGCCTTTGCTATTGGTATCTCCGCTGGTACTGTTACTAATGATGCCTATGCAACGACTGCTGCTGCTAATGCTGGATCTACTACAGGCTCTTCCATTTGTGGTGCTGGTGCATGGTAGGTTGTGCCGGTGAAATGGTGGCCCACTTCTGCTTCATTAGCAGAATCGACTTCAGAACCAACAGTTTCATCAACCGAATCCACTGCTGTGGAACCAAATTGCCTTCTTTCTCATCCCGCTCCGATCACTAAACTCCGAATCTGAACAGAATTAGGCTCTGCAGCTCGCAACACGGTCAGAATATCTCTAGCACGAGCAGCTCTAGGTCCGGAACTAGTAGACCCAGCAGATGTTGAGTCATTTGGGTTCAATCAATTCTGTTGATTTTGCAGACGGTGACCCCTGCTGTGGTAGGACATACCGAAGTAATAGGAACAACCTAAACAAGAGGGGCTTATCGACTAACGGAATACTGGGAGGAACCACCTGGCCTTAGATTCTAAAAGCTTAGGGACATGTGGTCAAAAAAGAGGCTGGTGGTCCAACAACGAGAGTTCCATGTCTCCGTCCAACCATAGGAGTGGATTTCTCCCATAACAGGGAGTTATAATACCACTATTCTAGTGGGAGGGGGTTCGATGGGTTCAACAACTATAGGTAGGGGCAGGTTTGAGAGGGTACTCGTAGGGTCTCATGGCCCGGTCTTGGGTCTGTAGCATCTCATATTGTAGGTTGTGGAACCGAACAATCTACAACTGGGCCTGGAACCGCTCCTACTCCTTCCTCTGCCTCTGCAACTGCTCCTGCTTATGGGAGTGGATAAATTTGTTGACATGTATCTGCTGCCTCTGCAGCTGGTGGATCGACTGCTTCGGACCCAAGATAGGTCGCTGGAGTTCGAGTCGTAGGACTACGAACGGTCGAAGGATGAGTCGTAGAACTTTCTAGGACTGGTCGAAGCAAATCCAGGACTGGTCGAAGGACAACCAGGAAAATCCAAAAATCTGTAACAACCTAGGACTGGTCCTGAGAAACCTAAGACTAGTCGAAGCAAAGCTAGGACTGGTCTTAAGATTTCTAGGACTGGTCTTAGAACAGTCACACCAAGCATATTAAAATATTCGGATTATGTATCCAGAATGACCTATCATACAAACCAACCTAAGGTCAATCTAAGGTCAAACAAACCTTAAAGTGAGATGAACATTGAAGTCTTGAAGGTCTGTATTCTCAGATGATCTTGAAGGAGAAGCCTGAATCGAGATGACGGCATTCTAGAGCTTGGTACTTTCTTGACTTGTCTTGATGAAGTCTTCTAATCTTGAACTTGTTAGAAGTAAACTTGAAGTCTTCTATTCTTGTAAACTTCATCCATGACATGTCTTGCAAACATTCTTCATTTATGATCTTGTCTTGAAAACATTCTTCATTCATGATCTTGACTTGAAGCAGTGTGTAGTCACAAACAAGAAACACAAGAAATACAAGACATATACGTTTTGACACTACAAAATTTGACAACCAAAGGGATATGAAATCATAGCACTAACAAAAGCCTATTCTCGAAGCTCAGATCTCGAGCATTATTTTCACTTGGCTGAAAGGCCGGGAAAAGAGCCCCGAGTAAGCCCCTGTAGCCTGACCTTTACAGAAGATGAAGCATGCTAAATCCATCATCCGCATGATGATGCCCTTGTGGTAGCCATCACGATAGCCAACCGCGGGGTCTACTGCATCCTGATCGATACTGGAAGCTCGGCCGACATCATCTACTCCAAAGCGTTTAAGAGAATGGGGATCGACAGGTCACACCTCCGACCTGTGAAGACCCCCTACACGGCTTTGCAGGAGATAAGGTGATCTCCGAGGAGCAATCTCCTTCCCCGTGACAGCAGGGAAAGGGCAACATCAAGTCACGCTTCTGGTAGACTTTCTTGTTGTGAATGTGTCGTCAGTGCACAACGTAATTCTAGGCCAACCTTCCTTAATGCGATGTAGGCGGTCGTGTCCACGTATCACCTTATGATGAAGTTTTCTGCCAAGGGAGGGGTCGGATACCTCCGAGGATATCAGCGTGAAGCTCAGAGGTGTTATGCGATAGCGGTAAGAAAGGATTCAGTGAAGCAGACCCTCATTGTTAATGTCCTCGACCCCAAAGCTCCGGCAGAAGACACCTCCATGGAGGACTTGGTGATCATCGCACTTGAGGAAGCCAACCTGAGCAGAATGGTTCTGCTTTGATCGTCGCTGAATTATGAGCATCGGTCTCAGATGCTGACATTCTTACAACAACATAAAGATGTCTTTGCATGGTCACATGAAAATATGCCGAGGATTTCCTCCGATGTTATGGTCTACAGGTTGAATGTGGATTTGGATCACAGGCCAGTGAAACAGAAAAGGAGAGTGTTTGACACCGAAAGGTACTCGGCCATAGCAGATAAAGTATCAAAACTCTTGAGCGTCGGATTCATCGAGGAGGTACATTATCCAGACTGTATTGATAAAGTAGTCCTTGTGAATAGAGCCAACGGGAAGTGGCAGGTCTGTGTAGATTATTCGGACCTGAACAAAGTATGCCCCAAAGACACTTCCCCCTGAAAAGGCCAAGCTATATGTCCTGGGGGGGGGGAATAGGACTATGCCAAATTAAAAATTAAAAACGGAATTCAACCTAAAATAAGATAGCCTTATAAACAAATAAATAAAAGACTACACTTTAAATAAATCAAAGAACAGAAATGCAAAACAATCTTAAATAAAGAGCTTGATACTAATGTTGTTCTAAGAACAACCTTTGCACCATAAAAATCAAGGGTTTATGGCGGGACAACCTTACTAGAACAAATTGAATATCAAAACTCGAACAGAAAGGAAATTAAGGAAATAGCAAGAAATAAATTCTAAACTATTACAACATTCCCCACTTTGCTTGAAATATAAATATTACAATATTTACACACATATACATTCCACAAATCTGAATGATTAAAGATATAGAAATTAAAAGAACATTCAAATCACAAAACACACCGATATATTGTGGTTCGCCTGTGTGTTCACCAACTGTTAAACAACGGCCACACAGCTTGCTACTCCACTCCTAATATCTTCATATAGGGGATATCAGTGTTCACTATGAAAATAGATTTCACAGGTTCACCTAAAACCTTTACAATTGTGTCTTTTTAACTTGGGCTTACATAATCCAAAAACCCACACTTTCTGAGTTTTTTGGCTCTCCTCAGATAACCAACACAATGAGATTTTTCTGGCGAATCTCAAACAAAAACCAAAAGATGGAAATTTACAATAAATGTAAAATACCTGGATTTCTCCTTTTGTAGCAGCCCAGTAGAACCAATCAGAGTAGAAGTTCGAATCAACGTTCAATGTCTAATACTCACTTAAGAAATGGTTCTAGGTTCTAATTGATTTTAAATTAAACCAAATTGGGCTTAGCTCTATTTGATTTTGATTCCAAGAAGAAGGAATACAACAATTCCTCTTTTTCAAATAAGATTGGAATATAGGAATAAAATCAAATATAAATAAGCTAACAAAAGAAAATATTAAATAAGCATAGAGAAGCTTAAAATGAACACTAACTTATCTCAGAGTGGAGGCTTGAATTTTCTCAATTTAATCAATGAAAAACTCTGAAATTCGTGTCTCAATTTATAGTTGAAGAGATCGCGTCTACGATTAGTCGTGTGGCCACCACGACTGGTCATAGGACGAACTGCATTTTGAAATTTTAAACGCGATCTGGAAAAACCGTTCCACGACTGGTCGATGGTAGTCTATGACCGGTCGAGTGCACTCTACAACTAGTCGTGAACCACCCACGACTGGTCGTGAGACACAAAGATTAGTCGTTGTAGTTTGAGTCGAAGAACTAGGACTTGTCGAAGGATGAGTCGTGACTATTCCTATGACTGGTCAAACTGTCTTCATGACTAGTCGTAGAATAACCAAAAAATTCTGAAAATCTTCAACAACTTAGGATTGATCGTAAAATTTCTTGGACTGGTCGAACCAGGTCTAGGACTAGTCGAACAAGGTCCAGGACTAGTCTTAGAAATTCATGTAAAAAGATTCATCTTGAATTATGTATGCAAAATGACCTACTTAAGGTTAAACTAAGGTCTATCATACCTGGGACATGAAGTATGAACATTGAACTTCATTCTTTCAGATGATGGTTAACCTTTGAACTTTATGAAGCTTGAGATCTCTACTTGATGTAGCTTGATTTTGAGATCTTCGAAAGCTTGAAATTAAACTTCATTAATACACTTTGAGTCTTGAAATGTACTCTTGAGTCTTGAAATGCATTTAAGTCTTGAAAGGCACTCTTCTTATTGATGTAACTCTAAACCTTTATGCTTTCAGAAGAGGATAAAGTACATAACCATGCATTTCTTGAAGCAGAGCACCGTACATGTCTTGAACCATTGTGATGCAGTGTCTTGATCAAATATATATCAACATACAAATACAAGACACAGATAGAGGTTTTGGTATAATAAAATTTGACAACCAAAGGAGCATGAGACAATAGCATTTACAACCCCTGCCTCGAATTGATCAACTGGTGGACAGCACAGCCGGACACGAGCAACTCTCCTTCCTGGACGCTTGCTCTGGGTATAATCAGATCGTCATACATCTTTCAAATAGACAGAAGACGACCTTCATCACGGATAAAGGTCTCTACTATTACCGGGTCATGCCCTTTGGCCTGAAGAACGCTGGAGCGACATATCAGAGGTTGGTGAACCAGATGTTTGCCAAACAGATTGGTCGGACTATGGAAGTCTATGTCGACAACATGCTGGTGAAGAGCGTCAGAGCGTCCGACCACATAACAGACCTCGGAGAGACCTTTTCAATCCTCAGAGAGTACCGTATGAAGCTGAATCCCGCCAAGTGTGACTTTGAAGTTGGCTCAGGCAAGTTCCTTGGTTTTCAAGTCAGCTAGAGAGGCATCGAGGTGAATCCCGAGAAGATTAAGTTTCAACTCGATATGAGCTCGCTAATAAGTGCCTCCCCTTCTTCCAGCAGTTAAAGGGTCACAAGAAGGCCGAGTGGACCCCAGAGTGTGAGCAAGCCTTCTAGCAGTTGAAGCAATATCTGGGTTCACCTCCCTTATTATCTAAACAGGAAGAGGGTGAACCCCTATTCCTATATCTGGCGATCTCTGCCTCGGCCGTAAGCTCCGTACTCATCAGGGAAGTGGGGGGCAAGCAATACCCTGTCTACTATGTAAGCAAGGCAATGGTACCCGCCGAGGCCAGGTACCCAAGTATGGAGAAGCTCACACTCAGATTAGTCTTCTCAGCACGGAGGCTACGCCCATACTTCCAGGCACATATTATTGTTATCCTGATTGATTCCCCTCTTAGGCAAGTCCTCCAAAAGCCCGAGGTCTCAGGTCGGTTGACTAAGTGGGTGATAGAGCTCGGGGAGTTCGACATTCAATATCGTATGAAGACTGCAATCAAAGGCCAGGCTGTGGCTGACTTCATAGCAGAGTTTACTACCCCAGATGCAGAAGAGGCATATGCGGGCACGGAGGCAGTTCCTGCGACCTCGCCAGTTCCCCCGCTTATCCAAGATGCAGAATCAGAGCAGAAATGGATACTATATGTGGACGGATCGTCCAACTCTAAGCGCGCCGGGGCAAGGATTGTCCTAGTGGCACCTGATGCAACCTCCATTCAGTACGCTATCAGACTCAGTTTCAAAGCCTCCAATAATGAAGTAGAGTACGAGGCTTTGTTGGCCGAACTCAGACTATCAGCTAGTCTGGGGGTTCAATCTCTCGAGGTGCGATGCGATTCTCAACTTGTTGTAAACCATATCTCCGCCGAGTACGAGGTCAAGGAAACCAGGATGGTGGTTTACCTGGCCGAGGCCAGGAAGATGATAGAGAAGTTCTGGAGCTGCATCATCAGTTAGATCCTGAGGACGGAAATTTCTTGGGCTGACACCCTCACAAGGTTGGCCTCAGTCAGGGAAGAGAAGATCCCCAGGATCATCCCTATGGAATTTTTAGATAGTCCGAGCATCAACCGCGCTGATCAGGAGATTGTCAATCTAGTGAAGACCACTCCGAGTTGGATGGACCCAACTATAACTATCTCACATCTGGTGAGGTCCCCCAAGACAAGCTAGAGGCTCGACGCCTAAAAATCAAAGCTGCACGATACACAGCCTTGGATGGGGTCCTATACAAGAAGGGGAATTCATAGCCCTACCTTAGGTGCTTTCGACCCGATGAAGTAGACTACGTGATTCGAGAGATTCATGAGGGAATCTGTGGAAATCACTCTGGTGGCCGTCCCTTAGCTCTAAAATAACTTCGACAGGGGTACTTCTGACAGACCATTTGGGAAGACTCTAAGAACTACGTTCAGAGATGTGATAAATGTCAGAGGTTCGCCGCTGTGCCGAGGTAGCCTGCGGAAGAGATGACTCCTATGAGCGGGTCGTGGTCGTTTGCTCAATGGGGGATTGACATTATTGGACCTTTGCCCACTGGAAAGGGACAGGTTAAGTTCGTTATCGTAGCGGTCGACTATTTTACCAAGTGGGCCAAGGCCGAAACCGTGGCGAAGATCACAGATCAGAAGGTGACCGACTTCGTCTGGAAGAATATCATCTGCCAGTTGGAAATCCCGTGCACTATTGTCTCGGATAACGGGAAGTAATTCAACAACGATAGATTCTGAGGCATGTGTAGGGGGCTCGGTATCTCAAATGCATACTCTTCGCCTGACACCCGCAATCTAATGGGCAGGTTGAAGCTGTAAATAAGGTCGTTAAGCACCATCTCAAGACTAAGTTAGAAAAAGTGAAAGGCAACTAGGCAGAGGAGCTTCCTTTCATTCTTTAGGCCTACAGGACTACAACTTAGTTGTTTACTGGGGAGACTCCATTTTCGCTATATAGCTCAGAGACGATCGTCCCAGTCGAGATCGGCCTCTCGACAGCCCAAGTCAGAGACTACCAGGAGGATCAGAATGCCAACCAGATTGCAGCAAACCTCGACCTGCTGGAGGAATTTAGAGACGTCGCCAGACTTCGAGTCGCCACTCGGCATCAGCAGCTAGTGCGGTTTTATAATTCCAGGGTCAAAATAAGGCAGTTCCGGCCAGGGGACTTGGTCCTCCGTCGCGTCTTCCAGAATATAGCAGAGCCAGGGGCTGGGGCACTCAAACCAAACTAGGAAGGGCCTTATCGCGTTATTAGATCAACCAAGCCGGGCTCCTACCACTTAGAAGATCTCGAAGGGCATCAGCTTCCCCACCCCTGAAATACGAAGCACCTGAAGATCTACTATCCATGAGAATCTACTGACCATCAAAGGCTTTTAATAAATGTATATCTCGGAGCTACTAGCCTTTTAAGACTCTTAATAAAAGTGACTTTCTACATGATCCATTTGTGCAGTCTTATCTACAAACGAAAAGAGTTACCTCTCATAAGCAGAGGCGAGCTCAACTGACCTATCCCTTAAAGAAGGGGTTGGCTTGTTAATCCATAAAAATCTACAAAGGGGTCCTCTCATGTGCAGAAAAAAAACCCGTAGGTGAACCAATCCCTTAAGGGAGGGATCGACTCATCATATGATAAAAGATCTACAAAAACAACTAAGGGTCGTGCGCCATTCATGAGGGGTTGACCTCTCAAGGGGTCGGTCCTTAAATATCAACAAATCGTCACGCAACAACCAACACATGTCACTACGCCCTCGACTAAGGAATAAAAGATTAAAAAATAATTATCCATAAAATTATCATCCCTAACAAAAGATAGAAAAAAGGGAGAAGTATCTCATTCCCTCTGGACACAGGGACCAGCCACCGAGCTAGGGGGATGAGCGTCAGGAGCAGCATCGGCAGTAGGAGGGGGGGTGCATGGGTTCCTCGGCTGTAGCAGCACCAGCGTCCTCAGCCTCGTCTACAGCAAGAGTGTCGAGGTCGATGTCTGGATAAAGCTTTCGGACCTCGGCAAGACAAGTATTAAAACCAGTGTTGTAGTCGAAGAAATATAGTTTGTCCAATTCTCCGACCCTTTCTAACGACTCCTTGTACGCCGCCACTACCTCGGTAGCTTGAGAAACCGCTTGGGCCTCGAACTCCCTTCGCAGCCTCTCCTGCTCCGCAGTAGTCGCAGCTTTAAGGACGGCGCGCTGCTAAGCTAATCCATCAGCGACTTTACGTTGCTCCCTCCTAAGGTATTCCGCCAGACGCGCGTTGTTTTCCTTCGTTTGCTCAGCCGAGGCCTTTGAAGTGTTTGACTTCCTCCCGCAGACGCATGACCTCGGGGTTGGCCACATCCAAACGAATTTGGAGTTGATTGACTTCACCCTGGAGCTTCAACTCCCTAGTTCAGCCATCGTCTACATTCCTCCGCAGCTCCTCCCGCTTCGCAATCGAGGCTTTCAGAAGTTTCTCGAGTTTGACCCCCCGTGCCTTGAGCTCAGCCTTTTTCCCCTCAAGCTCGGCTTTCTCTGCATTGAGATGGTCCATCTCCTTCAGCCTTTCCTTCACTTCTACCATCATCGACAGTGATTAGTAACAGATCGCTGCGTAATTGTTCATGAACTTGACACAACTTCGGGAGAGGGTGTCGATAATTCTAGATTCTGGCACATGCTTGGCCACCCAATGGTTCAGCAAAGCCATGTGATAACCATAAGGCAAAGTCTCTGGAGTGGGCTCGAAACCTCCTCCAACCCCACTGGCTGTAGAAGCTTGGGCAGCCGCCTCAGGCGTGGTGGTGTACCTGACCAGGGCATCGGTTCGGCCGGCCAAGAGCTCAGCCTTAGCAGCAGCGCGGTGGGCTACGGATAGTGCGGGGATGTCAGTATCAGGAGTCTCCCCGACCACCTCTCTCCCTATCTTGGGGGGACCCACACGCATCGAAGGTGGGACCTCAGGGGCTTGTTCCTCTGGAGTCGGCATTGAGATGTTGATGGGCTCGATCCAAGGGTGACCTCGGGGGCTCGTGCTTCGGGAGCAAGGGTCGGGGTAGTGGCAGGTACTGCTTTCAGCTGGGGCCATAGCAGGCACGACTTTGGTTGAGAAGGTCATGACTGCAGCCAAAAAAGGTTTAGCCCTGAAAGCAGAGAGGGTCATGACTGCAGCCAGAACAGGTTCAGTCTCGAAATTCTTCCTCTTCTTCGACGTCGCCTTCATCCTCGGCTCGATGAGAGGACTACATCCATCGGAGGGCGCGGCACGATCGGCCTCCTCCTCTTCGAGCCGCCTGTCTCGATTCCTGCCCAAAAAAGAAGGAAATCAGCCATAGTAGAATCTACTGAATGTCAACAAACATTCTCTGAGGACCCTTACCCCGCTTACCCAAAGCGAAGAGAGTGGGCCAGAGTCTGCAAAAACCGGACAACACCAGGTTCTTCCTGTTAATGAGTTCGAACCAGATGCGTTGGTCCTCAACGAGCAATCTGGCTCGGGCAACTTGCTTCTTTTGGAGAGGAGAGAGTTCTGGGGCCCCTTTCGGTTGAACTGCAAGCAGAGACAGAGCTCGACTTAAAACATAGAAGGATAAATCAGGCATATAGTGCGATGAAAAGGAGTGCCCGACCTAGGTTGGCAAACTTGGCGGGGACTCGAACCCGCAGTCTATCTAACTCGGAGGCAGGGGCTTCCCATTCCCCCGAGGCCCAGAACCACTTTCTTTTTCAGTCCTTGTTGGAAGAAGGAAGTTGGGTTACCAGACTCGGGATGCATAAAGGCCTAGCCGAGAGGTAGTACCAGGCTGGCTCCGACCTATCATACTTGGCCACGTTCAAAAATAGAAACTCTTCCAACGTCAGCCTCTGGCTCTCCACTCGATGCCAGAGAATAAAGGTAGAGACAAGAGTCCTTCGGGCGTTCGGGACCAGCTGACCCGGCGCTACTCCAAACGGTGTCGTCAACTCACGTATGAATGGATGGATGGGGAATTGAAGCCCGCATTGGAGGGCACTGGTGAAGATGGCGATCTCCCCCTCGGCAGGAAGGCCCGCTTGGTCCGTGGGGGCAGGGGCTCGGATGCGCACTAAGTTAAGAATCTGATAATCATCGCGGAGTTAGGCCATCTGCGACTCGACCAGGATCGAGCATGCCTCCTGATGGGCTTGCTTGCGACCGCCCAGCGGGATCTCTAAGAGCCCTCTTCGGCCTCTTGCCACGGCTTTTGGCCCTCTGACTTGCTGTTCTTTAGGTCGAGGTGCCAAGTGGTATGGCCTCAAAATGGCCCTCGGAGTTTCCGGGCCCTAAGGCGGTGGTCTTTGGTTTAGAGTCAGAACTAGTTTCTCGAATCTCTTCTACTTCATCTGAGTTGCACGACATTATGTAAGGGGAAAAGTCTTTAAGTGATGGAAGACTCACAGCGCTGCAGGCGATTCTCCGGCAGAGATTTTCCCAACTCTGGCAGCTTCCTCCGACCAAAATCCCTTTTCCAATGGTTAGAAACCCTTCATCTGGTGACAAATCTTTTTTCCAATGGAGGACGATTTGAAAGGAAAAGGGCAAAGGAAATGGAAGCCAAAAGAGCAAGAGATGCAAAAGAAGTTTTTGAACGAGAACGAGAGGGGTTTATATACCCCCATTACTCAACGTCATCATTGTGGACAACTCTTCCTGAGGTTGAGGCAGCTCGACACTGACACCGGGGGACACGTGGAGAGAGACAATACGTTCGAGTCCGTGTTCCCATAGTCGGGTCGTCTCAACATTAAGTGTTATGTATGGCGCAGGCGGCCTCTCACCTCCCCATGGGCACGTGGCAGCGTCTCCTTCGCCCTGTCGACTGCGAATCGTAACCATCACCACGTGTCATCTATCTAGAGGATGAGATTTGAACGGATGTAGCTGTCGTACGGTATGAGGTATCCGAAGTGCCATCGTCGTAGTGATTGCACCTCGGTTATCCCAATCATCTTCATGAGCCGAGGCTCGTAGGCGTCGTCTCGTTTCCCCAAGTATTTACTCTTTAAGTCCGGGCTCGAACCAAGAGAGTAGGGGACTTCTGTTATGGGGAAACCTGAATAAGGACAATCAAGGCCGTCCTGAACCATTCAAATCAATAATTAAGGCATCGGAATGAGAACATTACATCAAGTGCGAGCCGACCTTTGAGTTGCAACTACGGGTTGGCCGAGGCGAGCCCTCGTCCTCGTTCTCGTCCTCATTTGAAGATGACGACAGTCAATGAACTCCGACTACTATTACTCGGTCTCGGGCTTAGGCAAAACGAGGTCGAGCCTGAATCGTGATACTCCGAATATCGAGTCTGGGCACTATCTTAAATGCAGATGTGACCGAAGATCTCACACAATGATATGCACCCTTAAGACACGATACACTACACGACCCAAAAATTGCAGATAATATCTTCACGATTACAATATCCACATAATTGAGTAAATTATGCCAAGATTAACGGACGCGATCCTCTACCCACAGGTATAAATATCAGGGGACCTCATTACAACAGGTACGCAAGATCTCGCACCCCTCTCTCTACATTACGCAACTTAGACCCAGATTCCTTAGCTTGACTTAGGCATCGGAAGGTCTCCCAGCTGAGCCAGGGTCTCCTTTGCTCATCCCTTTGTGCAGTGCGAGGGTCGTTTGAGGCTCACAGTATCGAGTGAAGGGTGATCCAGATTTTGACCTCAACCATCTCTTCTAAAACCATCCACCGAACATACCTAAACACTTCAAATTTTATCCCAAAAAAGTAATTTGTCATTTATGAGACTATTCTACTTTATACACAGATTCCCACCATTCTACCAAGGAGTTGTGTGGAGCCATTTCATACATTTATTAAGCCACCCTTTCCTAGGATATCAGCTCAAAAACTAAGCAGTTTTAAAATTCAAGTGGTCCATTGCGCTGGAAAAAAGACCGAGGAAAGGTCATCTTTCGTTGAGAACATTCGTCTCTTTTCCAGGCAGGAGCGCGTGAGCCACACAATCACCCTCTTTCGGCTCTTGTCTTTTCTCCTACTCTCTCTCTTCCTCGTGTGTTATTAGTTTGTTTTCACACTACATATGTAGAATTCTAATATATATTAAGTCATGCGGCAGCTTTGAGTGCACCATTTCAATTTTGGACCGCCTTATAGGTTCCCAACATTTGCATGGCCTGGATGATCTCTCATTTAACATGGGGCTGCATTTTAAGATGGTATGCAGCTAGCAGCGCTGGATTAGCTATCCAGCCCCTGGTACAAAATCGCACAAATAGGTGATCCTAGCCATCAAATAAATGGACGTCTTTCATTTAAAGTGGCCCATTTTATTTCCACATGTACGATCCTAAAGTAATTATCTTCTGACACAACAACAAGCCATCTTGATATGATCAATGTTCATCCGATAACGTGGCCAAAATCTCACATCTGCACTTTAACCTGTTACATTTTTTATTATTTTTATTTTTATTCTTCTGTTAGCCATAGTTTGAACAGTATAATATTGACTTACTTGAATGTCTATGCAGGTAATATCCAGTGCCTGTGTACAACTCATCATTATCTGACAGAGTATGAAAGTTCTGGTAGCGGATTAGGTGCGGCTCGATCCTCACTCAAGATGGTACCGCTCTTTCTGTGGGGCCCATCTTGATGTATTTAATCTAAATCCACACCATCCATCTGTTTTTTTAGATCATTTAAAGGGATAATACGAAAAATAAAGAAGATCAAAATCTTAAGCGGACCATACTTATAATAAATAGTGGTCATTGAACTCTTTACCATTGAAAAATTCGTAAGGCCCACCGCAAGGTTTCTATAATGTTTATTTGTCATCCAAAATATTGATAAGGTCACGTAAACCTAGATGAAGGCATTAAACAAATATCAACTCGATTCAAAACTTTTGTGGCCCATTAATGGTCAATCACGTTTCCTATGCTATGGTCCACCTGAGAATTAGATCTAGTACTTTTTTTGGATCATTTCTAAAATAAACTGGAAAAGTGGATGGACGGCTTGGATATAGGATACATAGATCAAGGTGGGCCCCACGGCAAGGGCCTCCCGAAAGTTCTGTTTTTATTTGTTTTTGGCCAACTCATTACATCTCTGAAGGAACAGTGTTTTCCGTACCATGCAACGGAAACATCATTCATGAGCGCGATCATACCCGCTTGCGTCACCCAAATCCGCATTTCGAGGTCGATTCCGATCCATCGCATTGGATGATATCGGAAGTTCGTCGCGAAATACATAACAATGGAGGGTTAGAAGGTTGATCCAACCTCGCCGCCTAGTGGGTATCATACTCTTTTGAAATTTAGGAGGTCTCACTGAATAAATGATCAGGTGCATCTAATTTCATCAGACTATCTATTTGAATTCTTTCTTCCAAATGAACAGGATCATTTGATCCGTTTGATCATAAATTAATGGCCATTGGGGAAAGCATGCACAAGATGGACGGTCTGGATCCACGGAAGAAGCTTTCAAGTGCATGTTTATGGGAGAAGAACTTACGTGTCTGGTACAGCCCGCCAAAGTCAACACCGTGTGAAATGCAAGGGGGACATATTCAATGAGTTCTCATTAATCAGACAGAGATGTGGCAGCATGAGGGACCGATCACGCCTGACACGTGGCAGCTTCTAGATTCATTCTGGTTGCCCATCATAAATGGGCCGTAGAGTTTCGTTTTGCGAGATTAATTCGTCGTACTTCAGAAATGGGTTGTACGGTACTCAGGCAGTGCATAAAGCTTGATACTCAGGCACTAGAAACTGTGGACCGATTAAATCGTAGATCCATCTGGACGCGAATGGCGTCGTGTGCCACACATCACCGATCATGGTGGTCTGTTGAAGTCACCAAGTTCTGTGGCCCACCATGATGTATGTGTTATATCCAAACTGTCCATCCATTTTCCAATATCATTCTAGAGTAGAAGCTCAGGAATGAGGCTGATCCAAAGCCCCAGGTGGACCACACCACAGGGGACAGATTACCAACATTGAAACCTTCCTAAGGTCCTATAATATTTATTTGTCCTCCAACCTGTTCATAAGGTAAAAAGGCCTTTGATGAATGAAAAAACTTGTGTCCCCTGGAAGTTTTCAATGGTACACGTGCGATCCCCACTAATTTATGTGGTGTGGCCCATTTAAGCTTTGGATATGTTATTTTTTTTAGCTTACTGCCTAAAACAATCTCACCAATTAGACGAACGGTTTGGATATAGCCAATTATATGAGTAGTTTAGACATAACACATGGTGGGGCGATATTAACTTAGGCGGTGTTTGGCTATTAAGTGAGATGGAATTGCTGTTTTTTTTTGCGATAAATGCACTTGTGTTGAATTATCTCTTAATATCATGAGAGTGAGCTATTCACCCTGCCGTTCGGCTTATATATGGAGTAGGGCTTAAATTCATGTAGTGTCTGGAAAACTAAATACCAATATTGAAAATTGTGTTTGAAAACTACAATGAGAAAAATAAAGTGGGCCCTCTTTAGTGTTTGTGAGTAATGCACCTGTTCATCTATTTTGTGAGATCATTTTAAGACATGCTACTAAAAGTCAAGCATATCTAAACCCCAAGTGGGCATACAAGAGGAAAGAGTGGGGAAAGAATTTATTCTTACCATTGAAGCCTTCACGAGGTTCACCTTGATGTTTATATGTCATCCCAACCATTTATAAGTTCATTCCTACCGGGATGAATTAATAACATAGAAAACTTTATCGTGATACAAAACTTTTGTAGCCATATGAATGTTTCAATGGTGGTCACTCAATCTCCGTTGTTTTCTCTCGTGTGGCTTACTTGAGTTTTAAATCTACCTCATTTTTTGTCACTTATCCTAAAATGATCTCGTAAAATAGATGAATGAGGTGGATTCCTCAGAAATATCAAGGTGGGCCCCACCTCTCTTACCAACTTAAGAACTTCCTAGCCCGTGCTTTTAGGAGAAATTCCATGGATTTTGCGAATTGTGGTTGAATTGGGAAAAGCCCTCCCTATCTTTCCTTACTCCATGTCCAATATCCAATGTTTGGAAACCTATGATCAACCAAATGAGAGTACTGGAACAATCGTGGACGCTTGTTTTTTGGAAAGCGAATTGGTTGTGTACCACGCACCACCCACTTGGCTCGTGTTTTGACGTCACCAAGTTTTGTGGGTCCTACCAAAAGGTGTGTTATATCCAAACCATCCATTTGGTGAACTTGTCCTAAAGTTTGAGCCCAAAAACAAGAATTATCCAAAAATCAAGTGGACCACACTAAAAAATTAGTGGGGGATTGATCGTCTACCATTGAAACTCTCTGGGGTCATAGAAGAATATAATATTTGGTTTTCCTCTTCATTCAGGTATGTGTGACCTTATAAATAGATGGGATGGAAAACAAATGTTACCGAGAGCTTATGAAAGTTTTAATGGTGAGAATCATTATTTCACTGTTACATGTGGTATGATCTACTTGAACTTTGTATATAATTCATTTTTGAACACATTTTCTAAAAGAATCTCTCCTGATGGATAAACGGTGTGGATATAATAAATATACTGTGGCGACATAGTTTTTATCTCCTTTGAACTCAAACTAGCCAGACGGGTGGTGTGTGGTACACTAGCCAATCCGGTTCCTGTTTTTAAAGATACTGTTGGGCATTTTAACCATCCAATAAATGTCCACCAACTTGAAAGTGACAATTCGGCCGAATGATAATTTGAGTACTACCCGCACGTCCCCAGCGCAGGGGCAGCCGTGATGTGTGGATTGTATCCACACCGTCCATCTATTTTGCCATACATTTCAGCAAGCCAGAGGGTTTTGGCCCAAAAAATGGGACAGTTCCAAGATTAAACACCCACTGTTGAAAACTTTATTGAGGCACAAATTTTTTGGTCAAGCTGATGTTTGTGTTTTACATCTACGTATATGTGATCTCGGGAATAGGTTGAATGATATAAACAACAGATATCGGATTGGGTACTGAGTTACTCAGTTCTTAGTAAACTATGTTGGGCCCACCTTAAATGTATGTCATTTATCCATACCGAACGTCCATCTGATTTTCCTGGAGTTGAGCTCAAAGTTGAAACATATCCAAAGCTCAAGTGGACCATACCATAGGAAATAGTGGGATACTAGGGCCCACAGTGATGTTTATTTATCATTTAACCTATTCACAGGATCACACAAACATAAATGATGAGAAAACATAAATATCAATTTGATCTAAAACTTATGTGCCCCTAAAATTTGTTTGACAGTAAACATTCAATTCACATTGTTTGGTCTACTTTAGATTTGTATATGCTTTATTTTTGGGCTCACATCTTAAAATGATCTGATACAATGGATGGATGGATTGGATAAAATACTAAAAATTTGGTGGACCTCACAGAGTTTACTCTTAATGTAATCGGCTTCAAAATAATCATCATGGTGGGCCCTAGAAAGGATTCACTGGTGCATGTCATTGTCACCGTTGCTTCCTGTGGTGTGGTCCACTTGTATCTTTTTAGACTTGTACCCTAAAAAGATATGGCAAAATGGATGGATAGGGCTGTACACGAACTGGGCTAGCCCGGTTAACTCGCTCGACTCGGCCCGACCCAGAACTGAGTTCAGGTCGGGACGGGCCATTTTCTTCGGCCCGAAACTAAGTTCAGGCCGAGTTCGGATATGTCTCGGTTCGGCCCGACTCGGCCTGAAACCCAACTCGACCTGGCCCGACCCGGCTCGACTTGATCAAGTGGTGTGTGTGTGTGTGTGTGTGTATTCAAACCACCTGTCCCTTTCCCCTTTATCCTTCTAGGATAGTTCACCGCCCATTTTTAAAGTGACAGTGACTCATCCACCTCACAGATGTATAACTTGAATGGCCTAGATTCATCCAAATACAAAAATGAATTATAATGTCCTGATTAATTAGATTTTTTGTGGAGTCTATAGTTCAACTATCTAAACCGTTGATCGAGAGTCTTGTAATGGGACGCGGATTACCTGCCAAAACCCTTCCCATGAACTTGTTGTAAGGTCCAAAACTGGCCCGAACTCGCTCGATTGCTGACCGGGCCGGGTTCGGGCTGGAGGTGTTAGCCCGGTGATCGGGCCGGGCCGGGCCGAGTTTAGCCCAGTTCGACTCGGATCGACCTATGTACACCCCTATGGATGGACAATGAACCTATATATAAAGGTGACTTCTCAGTGCCCTTGTCCATTCCTAGCTATGGATGGGCATACTGGTACCCAATCCATGTCCAACTTGTACGGCTATGTATGTAGTTTTCAAATAATGTTGTATCATTCATCATTTTCTGCCGCAACATTTTTCCATATGCCCATGAATTTTAGCCCACGCAAATTGCCTAGGCTGTAAATAAATTTATTTATTATTATTTTTTTTAAAGCATATCCAAGACTTAAGAAAAAAAAAAAAAGCATATCCAAGACTTAAGTGAGCTACTCGGTTGAAAATAGAAGGAATTGAAACACCCACCGGTCCATTATAATATTTATATGTCATCCCGAAGCACGCACAATGTTATTCCCACGTGTATAAGCCGAAAACACAAATGTTATGGGGCTCTATAGCTTCGGCTTGCAGAAATTGCCTACTGGTGGGACGTGAGAAACATGCATTTATTTTGAATCCAGATCCTCTGCTTGCCTTAAATAGGAAACTCCTGTTTTTTGTCAGCACTGCTGCATTAAATGCACTATGTGATGATGTGGTCTAACCAAATTGCAGTAAACAAGAGTTTCATGTTTGAGGCAAGCAGAGGATTCAGATTCATTCATTTGCTGTCGTGTAAATAGACTAGAAGAATCTAGAACACTTGTTTTAGCTGAATGCTTGTGGACTAAGATCATATACATCACTTGTTTTCGTTGAGCAACCACGATATGTATGACTAGAGTTGTACACGAGTCGAACCTAGTCGAACTTGGCCCAGCTCAACTTGACTCAACTAGCAGATACCCCGAGCTCAAACTCGGCTCGGCTTGGTCCTCGAGCCTGACTAGGAAGCTCAGCTCGGCTCGGTTAACAGCTCAGGCTGGTTCGAGCCGAGTTCGAGCTATAGCTTCCAAGTCGAGTTTGAGTTTCTCATTTTGAATTGAGTTCATGCTTTCCAGCGGATTTTGAGTTCAATATGAGTCGAGTTTAAATTCAATTTTAAATTCGAGTTTGAAGTTGAGCATAATACTAAAATATATAAAATGCATAAAATACAACTATAATCTATTATAATTATATTGTTCACAAATTGCAACTAATAACCCCCGTAAGAGGAGTGCCTTCCTGTTCCTGACATGTAATTATAGGCTCTTGCATCATCGTTCAATCCATCCAAATTACTATATAATTTTTTATATACATATCGGTTCACCTCTTCTGAATCACATGGTGAAGAGAGGTTTCCTTCGTACTCTTTTATAGTTTGAACTAGATTTTTCAAAATATATTTGCGTTAAGACTTGTATGTTGTATCCAACGCCTTATAAAATTCACTGATATGGGTTAGAAACTTAAATTTGTTACTATTCTTCTTTTTGTTACTCGTGGTCAATACTACTTCAATATTATGTTGTCTTGCAAAATATCGTTGATATTTAGAAGCATCTTCCACACTACGTTTTAAGGAAAGTTGGAGTTAATCTCCTTTCAAAACTTTTAATCTGGCTTACTCCCCTGCCTCTTTCGTAGTAGTTTTTTGTATACTAGAAGGTTTGGATGGAGTAAAATGTTTCTTATTTTGATTCTAGAAGGGGTTGAAAAAGAATTTGGACATCCTTTGGGGCATTAGGGCACAGTTTTGCATCGTCACCTCGATATACCAAGTGTAACCAATGCCGATTAGTTTTGTTAACAAACTTTGCTCCACACAAACCACACACAAATTTTTTTTTTCCAAACATTGACAATTTGACTTGAAAACTGTATTCCTAAATGTTGGTCTATGGGTAGGATGACGACATATCTACACTTAATGTTTTTTTTTTTTTTTTTAAATAATATGTCGAGGATTTATAAAAATAAATACAAATTAGAAATGAATAACTTAATATAAGAGCTAAACAGAAGCAATGTGATAAATTAAAACAAATAAGTAATAATGAGTAAAAGTCACATTGCACCACTTTCAACTTAAGTAACATTACATCGCATTTAAGTTTCAACAAAAAATAATAATTTATAATTACCTTCATGTAATTGTTGTTGCAGGTACAGTCTTATCTTGACTATCGATTTTTTCCTCTTCCTCATCATGAATATTACCTCCCTATATCGGACAAACAAATCTTATGTATAAATTAATGTTTCAACTATTTTTTGTGAAAGTGAACTTCGATGTTTGCTCACAATTCTACTCATCGTGCTAAAAGTATATTCTAATGCCACTGTTGAAATTGGTATTGATAATGTGTCTCGTTTCATTACAGATAATGTATGGTATTTTGATTCACTGACTCTAGTTTTCCACCATTTAAAAACATCAAAGTTTTAACGCTTTACGATTGGCTGTGAAGAAGAAGTTATATATTAAAAAAAAAACTTTGAGAAAGTTGTGAACTTCTTTGCTTTGCTCTAATCATCTGTACTCGGCAACCAAGAATATGTTCTATCATACACCGCATATTCAAAAAATGTAAACTCCAATTTTGTTGTCACATCTAATATTTCATAAGTTGAGTTTCAACGTGTGTATAAATATAAATAAAAATATAAATATATATAACTTCACCATTTTTTTATATGACACATTCAAATGTTGGGATGATGTTAGTACATAAACTCAATCTCGAAGGCAACCCCCTTATATATTTTCATTTTTTCTTATGTTCTCTATAGTGTGGTCAATTATTTTCATCCCTTCATGTTTAGAATGTGGGCATAACACCTGACTTGTAATATTTTTCCATCAAAATAAATAAATTTTTGGTTGCCTTGAACTGATTACGTAAATATGAAATTACATTGTCATTTGCTAAAACATTATTTAAAGTTGTTATATAAATTTTCTTCTCCGTGTCTCAATCTTGTAAACAATTGTATATGAAATCTGAAATAAGCAAACTAGTATGAGGAGGATGAATGTGCAGGAAGTTCAAAATTCTCTTACAAAGTTTTCAATCTTCATCTACATAATGTGTGGTTAATGAAATGTATCTATTTCTTCGATTGGATATCAACCATAAAACAAAAGTCAAACTTATTATGGAAATTGATGGCAAAACTTCTTTCAATTTTATCTTCTCATATGTATACATCTTCTTACATTCTCTCTGCATAGTTACGTGGGAGACCTTCTTAGCTCGAGGGTCAACGAATTGACAAAAAGACATAGACACTTTGCTTTCTATCATTCTAAAAGGTTTTTCTTCAATGATCATTAATCTAGCATTCCATTCTTTTAGCTTCTCTTTCTCAAACGTATGAGTGGAGAATATTTTTTAGGAGTCATCCTCTTCCGACTTACTAAATGACAACAATTGTTGGCTTAATGGTGGAAGTTTTAGTCTTTTAGAATAATTTTGCGTATATTTGTTTAAATGTGTTGTTGACACACGGGATTCTTACTATATATTGACTTTCAATGAATACATTTGATCTTCAACACACCATTAATCATGACTTCTCCTACATTGCTAATTTTTTTCCTTTAACCACAGTTGAAGATACGTCTCTCTCCACAATAAGAGGAGATAAGACTGATGCACTTACACCGAGGGTATTTGGAGCTTCCTCATTAGTCATTTATAAGATAGTTTTGACATGTTATAATCTTTACCACACCACTATATAGAATTGCAGGATGTAATGCTTACCTAGACATTATACTTACCTAATTGTCTAAATCAGTTACTCATTCAAAGTTAGATAAATTATAATGTTTTCATTTTCTAATTTAAATGACACGCTAATATTCTGGCAGCATCTCCCTGTTGGGGGCCTTGCACAAAACCTTAGGATCTAGCCGCCCGAAACAAACTAAAATTATGGAATAATAATGCAATGAACTAAATCAAAACATAAACCACATCACACCAGAGATTTTTACGTGGAAAACCCTCAAGGAGGTAAAAACCACGGAACCTTGTCCAGATCAACAATCCACTATAAAGCAAAACGTTAGAACAGTAAGAGAACAAGAGAAAAACGGAGAGATCTCACTGATCACGAGGACGTGGAAGCACTGAGATATGGTAGATTACCTTTACGAGCATAGCCCCCCTTCCACAAGCCTCTTCTCTCTCTCTCTCTCTCTCTCTCTCTCTCTCTCACACCTTTGATAGCCTTAAGCCCTCTTAGAGTACCTTTAGGAAACCCTAGAATCCCTAGAATACACTCCAATCTTGCATACAGCCCTTTATATAAGAATAGAAAGAGGCAGAATCCAAATAGGAAATAAAATCCACAAAATCTGCGTTTCCTCAATCGCATCTGCGGAACTCGTCAATGATATCGAAGGTCTCTCGATAACAGCTTCGATATCATCTGAAGGTCTCTCGATCATATCGAGATGGGACTAAAACTGTCTAGCGATCAGGGGTGAAAATTCCAACAATTATCGATCATATCGAGCCACTCTCGATGACAACCTCGATATGATCTGAAAGTCTCTCGATCATATCGACAGGACAAAAAAATAGTCCAGCAACCAGCAGTGAAAAATTCTGCAATTATCGATGATATCGAAACCTGTTCGATTTCATCGATACAAACAATGAGGAAAAAAATTTCCATCAAATCTCCCCCTTTTCGACTCAGGAGGAGTTCACCTTCTTCAAGCCAGCCTGGTTTCTACAAACCTCAAACTTACCCTTGAGCAAAGCCTTGGTCATCATGTCTGACCCATTATCGTCCGTGTGGACCTTCTTAAGCTGTAACACCTTCTGTTCTAAAGTATCCCTGATCCAGTGATACCGAATCTCTATGTGCTTCGACTTCGAATGCTGACTTGAATCCTTGCTCAAGTGTATAGCACTTTGACTATCGCAATAGACCACGTGCTCCTCCTGCTTCAAGCTAAGTTCCTGTAGGAACCTCTTCATCCAAAGCATCTATTTACATGCCTCTGTGACTGCAATGTACTCGGCCTCTGTCGTCGACAATGTTACAACCTTCTGTAGCTTGCTCTGCCAAGAAATCGCTCCTCCTGCAAACGTGAACATGAACCCCGATGTAGACTTCCTAGAGTCTATGTCACTTGCCATATCTGCATCTGTGTAGCCCTCTAACACAGGTTTTTCGTCACCATAGCATAGGCTCAACCCGGATGAGCCTCTTAGATACCGTAGTATCCATTTCACCATATTATAGGTGTGGTTCTTATACAAGGATTCTATCTCCTCTTGCATAGCTTTCAACTACTCCCCCTTATGCTTGTCGACTAGGGCCTCAAAATAATCTTTTGGCTCTCCCCCATCAGTGAGCATAATGTACTCATGCGGCGAGTATCTCTTAGACAGCTGTCTGTCCCTAGATGACCTCCTCACCTGTGGCTCAATAGGTGGATCAAGTGGGGGCTGCTCCCTTAGTTCATCTTCTGAAGGAACTCCCTCGTCCTCTGCACCTTGCTGTACTCCCCCGTCATTAGGCACCATAGGTGGAGTAATCGGATCCATGTCCTCTATCTCACCTGAACTAGGCTGGTTCTTCTTTGGCTTATCAATGTCTTCTATACACTGATCTTCAAAGAATACCACATCTCTGCTCCTGACGAGCTTCCTCTCGGTCGGATCCTACAATCTGTAACCGAGTTTTTCATCACCGTACCCCAAGAACACGCATTGTCTGATCTTCATATCAAGCTTAGACCTCTCATCCTTTGGTACGTGAACGGATGTCATGCATTGAAACACCCTGAGATGACTGTACAATGGATCATGTCCAGTTCACACCTTCTCAGGTACTTCTCCATTCAACAGGGCTGATGGAGACCTGTTTATCAAATACACTTCCATATGCATTGCTTCTCCCCAGAACATCTTGGGCAACTTCGCATGGGATAACATGCATCTGATTCTCTCAACAATGGTGCGATTCATTCACTCAGCTACACCATTATGTTGGGGGGTCTTGGGAACCGTCTGTTCATGCCATATATCAGGGACTTGCAGTACTCATGAAAGTCACTAATGTATTCACCACCATTGTCAGTGCGGATGCACTTCAATGGTCTACCTGTCTCTCTCTCCACCATAGCATGAAACAATTTAAACACACCAAAGACCTCGTCCTTGGATTTCAAAGCATAAACCTAAACCCTTCTGGATGCATCATGTATAAAAGTAACAAAATACAATGCCCCACCCAAGGTTTTTGTCCTCATAGGACCACAAACATCAGAATAAACCAAATCTAATGCATGCACTTTATTAACATGAGAAGCAGTTTTAACGAATGAAACTCTATGTTGTTTCCCTGATAAACAATCAAGACAGGTTTTAAGAGGTGTACCTGTCACATTTGAAAGGAACTACTTCCTCGCTAGTAGCTGAAGCCTTTTTTCACTCATGTGGCCTAGACGCCTGTGCCACATGTCAATAGCTGAATCTTTCGCTACGTTCAACCCACCCTTGCACATACTGACACTTGCCTTATAAAGGGTGTAACACTTCTTTCCTCTTTCCATGATCAACGAACCCTTGATGAGCTTCCATCGTCCACCAGCAAACCGGCTTTCATGGCCATCATTATCTAGCCTTCCCGTTGACATCAAGTTGAGGTGAATGTCTGGGATATGCCTCACATCCCTGAGAACTAATGTGAAGCCCACATCGGTCTTTACATAAATATCACTGACTCCTACGATCTTCGATACGCCAGAATTACCCTTCTTCACAGTCTCATAGTCACCTGACTTGTAGCTTGTGAAGAAGTCCCTGCATGGAGTCGCATGAAACGAAGCTCCCAAGTCTATCATCCAGTCGGTGTCTTGATCCGTAGCCGTGAGACATTTATCGTGATCTGCAGAAAGAATAACTACAGCGTCTCCATCTGAAGCGACCGCAATGGAATCTGATTCATCTTCCTTCCATTTTCCTTTCTTGTCATTTCTCTTACCATGACATTCATGCTTGTAGTAACCCTTCTTGCCACAATTCCAGCAATCAAAATCTTTTCTGTTACTTGACTTGCCTCTTGATTTATCTCGGGCCTTCCCACCCTTCCTGTTCTTTCCCCTCCCCCGTTCCTGTGTCACAAGGGCCTCTTGCTGAGTAGACCCCTGAGAATTCCTCCTTGTCTCTTCATTGAAGAGGCGGCTAGTTACCTGTTCTATGGATATCTTTCCGTCTGGTGCGGAGTTACTTAGAGACACCACCAATGTCTCCCAACTGTCAGGCAATGAACTAAGCAATAGTAAAGCCTACAATTCATCATCCAGGACCATCTTCATAGAGGAAAGTTGGTTCACTATATTACTAACCTCATTCATGTGCTCGGCCACATAACCACCATCCTTGAACTTGAGATTCACAAGTCGCCTTATCAGAAAATTCTTATTACCGATGGTCTTCTTCTCATACAGCCCTTGTAATTTCAGCCATAGGCTAGCGGCTGAGGTTTCTGTAGACACATGGTGGAACACAGAATCATCCAACCATTGTCTAATAAACCCCATCGCCTTTCGGTCCATCTTCTTCCAATCATCATCAGTCATATCCTTGGATTTTGCTGATATGCCTAAAATTGGAGAATATAGGTCCTTGCAATAAAGTAAGTCCTCCATCTTAGCCTTCCATATGGTCCAGTTAGAACCATTGAGGCTGATCATCCTTGATGAGCCAACTTCCATAATTCAAAACCGATCCTACCTGTTCAATGAACTTAGCTCTGATACCACTTTGTTGGGGGCCTTGCACAAAACCTTAGGATCTAGCCGCCCGAAACAAACCAGAATTATGGAATAATAAAACCAGAATTATGGAATAATAATGCAAAGAACTAAATCAAAACATAAACCACATCACACCAGGGATTTTTACGTGGAAAACCCTCAATGAGGTAAAAACCACGGGACCTCGTCCAGATCAATAATCCACTATTAAGCAGAACGTTACAACCGATCACAAGCACACACCGCTTGAATCAAACCTTCTTCACTCACGCAGGAGTGGATGAATAATAAGAGAACAAGTGAAAAACGGAGAGATCTCACTGATCACGAGGACGTGGAAGCACTGAGATATGGTAGATCACCTCTACGAGCATAGCCTCCCTTCCACAAGCTTCCTCTCTCTCTCTCTCTCTCTCTCTCACACACACCTTTGATAGCCCTAAGCCCTCTTAGAGTACCTTTAGGAAACCCTAGAATCCCTAGAATACACCCCAATCTCGCATGCACCCCTTTATATAAGAATAGAAAGAGGCAGAATCCAAATAGGAAACAAAATCCACAAAATCTTCGTTTCCTCAATCACATCTGCGGAACTCGTCGATGATATCGAAGGTCTCTCAATAACAGCTTCGATATCATCTGAAGGTCTCTCGATCATATCGAGATGGGGCAAAAACTGTCCAGTGACCAGGGGTGGAAATTCCAACAATTATCGATCATATCAAGCCACTCTCGATAACAACCTCGATATGATTTGAAAGTCTCTCGATCATATCGATAGGACAAAAAAACAGTCCAGCAACCAGCAGTGAAAAATTCTGCAATTATCGATGATATCGAAACCTGTTCAATTTCATCGATACCAACAATGAGGAGAAAAATCCCCATCACTCCCCTTTTCTCTCTAGATATATTCATCATTTATTTGA
Source organism: Magnolia changhungtana (assembly GCA_030180095.1). Classification (NCBI taxonomy): domain Eukaryota; kingdom Viridiplantae; phylum Streptophyta; class Magnoliopsida; order Magnoliales; family Magnoliaceae; genus Magnolia; species Magnolia changhungtana. Next base: position 7,250,553 of record JASAUF010000552.1, on the reverse strand, counting down.
TTCCTATATAAAACGTCAACACAAAGTGTAACATTTAACAATGAAAATAAATGCGGAAAATATATCCAGAGAAAAAATGGAGAGACGAATAGGAATATGCAAATGCATTCAAATTAGAATAAATAAAGACATTACAATCTATTTAACCTAAAAATGTCTAAAAATTGGACAATTTGAGTATTTTTATGTCTTCAAGAACACACTGTATCTATGTCTAACAACATAAAAATCTTTGAACGAATAACTGATTATCGATTATCTATCCTTATTCCATATAATTTATTTTAAAAAATTGAACAAATTAAAAACTATCGCACAAATCACAATCTAACAGTAATATATTAAAAACAACTTAACAATCTAAGAAATTAAAAAATTAAAAATAAATCAACAAATTAACAATCTAATAAATTAAAAATATAACAAATTTAAAACAATCTAACAAATGAAAACAATTTAACAAATTAAAAGTTGCATATATCCAACTATATAACTATCTAACCACCCAACCAAATTATCTATATATGATACATTCATCTATCCATCCACCCCACTATCCCATACATTCATCCATCAATATATTTAGTGTAATGTGAAGTTATTTGATACATTGGTAGAGTATGACACTTGATACGTAAGTACTCAAAAACTATACAAGATACACGTGGGGTATATTAATTAAAACTAAAGCGACAAAATTGTGGAGCCCACTTTTTCTAAATAACATGGCAAAATCATATTTGTTGTGCAATTGTAACCTTTGATTAACAGACATGTCAAAATTATATTTGTTGTGTAATTCTAATATTTGATTCATGGACACTTGTTTGTTGAAATAGGATAGTTGAATATTTTTCATCTTAAATAGTTCAGTAAACGTCCACCATTCTGATATTCAGATAATTAAATATGCAATTAAGCATAAATTTTGATTCATGATATATCTAAATTCGTACATATATATATAATAAATATATATTATATATATAGTTGACCATAGCCGCAGGGCCAGTGGTCGGGTGGGGTTGGACGGATGCTGCTCGCCACGATCACAGGTGACAGTGGTTAGCTGCCTTCCTAGGCAAGGAGAGGGGTAAATAGAGAGAGAGAGAGAGAGAGAGAGAGAGAGAGAGAGAGAGTACCTGCTTGGTCGGACATTGGAGACGGGAGAGAGAGGAGAGGAGAGAAGACAATGGTTGGGTGGTGCCGGTCGGACACTGGAGATTTGAGAGAGAGGAGAGGAGAGAGGGCAGTGGTTGGGTGGGGTCGGGCGGACGCTAGAGACTGGAGAGAGAGAGGACAGTGGTCGCCGTCGGGTGGGATCGGACACTGGAGACTTGAAATCAATTTAGGATTAAAAAAAAAAACCTTTTTAGATGACCATGTATATATATACCTGGTTAATTGTGTTTCGATCCGAGCCCGAATTGAGCCGAATCAAGTCAGGTTTGAGCCCAAGACCGAGTTGAGCTTGATCAAGCTCGGACTCGACTCGAATTTTTTCAAGCATAAAAAAATTAGCTCGACTTAGCTTGAACCCAGTTTCAATCCGAATCGAGTTAAGCTTTTCCGAGTCAAGTTGATCGAGTTAACTGCGCTAACCTAGCTAGTTCAAGTACAACTCTACGTGGGAATCACTTTGTCGCATACGTATATCCTGTTGAAATTTATGGTTTTTTGAAAAATCAAATTCGAAAATTTTAGGATTTTCGTTTTGTCGCCAAAACACTTTTTGAAATTTCAAATTAAAAGGTTTGGTGTGTGCTTTTGTCCCACATCAGAAATGAAAAGAGAAAATCGTGGTTTATATGTGGATGTGTGTGTAGTATTCTTACTTGTAGCTTTGGAGATTAAGATGCTCGGGTCGCGTGTTTTAGTGTGTAGCACTAGAACGCACGCACGCTCGGGCTCGAGCACGGGCATGAGCGAGGGTGAGGGTATAGGCGTGGGAAGTGTGGTTGTAGTGGTGCTAGTTGGCTTACTTTGCACTTAATGGTATGAAAAACGGACGGGTCATGATGATCCAACGGTCAGATCTTCCGATCCGACAACCAGAAACGACTCAAATTATGATCAATGGTCATAAACGTTTTTCAAACGTTCTTAACCATTGATGACCACCTAGCAATGGTTCACTCCCTGGTGCCTATATAAACTAGACCATTCCTGTCCAAATCCCATTAACTCAAACACACATTTCTCTCCTTCCATCAGATCCTCTAGATAACATCTCCTCCGTAGAATATTGTAGACACATCCATGGTTTGATCCTGCTAAAAGATCTGCTGCGTTGAATTGTTCTTAAGTGAACCTTTCATGATTGTTGCACGCCGGATCCAGACACGCTTGTCTTATCCTGGAAGCAATTCGCCTGTAACCCATCAGCAATTGATAAGGGGGCGAATCGCGCTTTAAAGATAACGTATAATATATGCGAAACTCCGGGCCCACACTAATGAAAATAGCACTGCATTGCCCCTAAAACCTCAAAGTTCACATGGTGTGGCTCGATCCGGTTTTAGATCAGAGTGATGAGTTACAATTAACGGTTTTGATGAAAGAGGCACCATGTGGCCCACATGCAAACCTGAATGGATTGGTCCATTTGATGTGGCACACCTGAGTTTTTAATCTGGCTGATTATTATTATTATTATTATTATTTTCATAGCACCGAGAATAGAAAATAGAATCTGATGGACCGATCCAATCCACATCATCTATCCGATGTACCATGCTTTACTCGACAGCACTAATATAATATTTCCATTTGGGAAGCGGATTGCCTGTGACCCCGGCACATAGATGTACCTGTGCCTGGGTTGTGTGGGGCCCGCAGAGATGTCCATGACAAATCCACTCAATCCATCTGTTTTTAAAGATCACAATTGGACATGATTATAAAAATCAGGCTGATCTAAAACTCAAGTGGGCCACACCAACGTAACAGCGGGAACAGAAATGTACACCCTTGAAATCTTCCTCGAGGTGACCACGATTTTATATGTCATCCAAACCGTTCATAGGGTTATTACCTCTCAAATAAACTGTAGTAACATATATCATCCTCATACAAAACTTCTTTAGTTTTGGATCTATAACTGATTTTTAGAATCCTGTCCTATACTGGTATTTGGAAACTGATGGACGGAGGCGCCACACAGCCCCGAGCATACGAATATCTGTGTGCCTGGGTCACAGGCAATCCGCCTCCTTCCATCTATATTCTGTAGCCTGCATACGAACAAAACGGTCCTGGAGTTATATTTACGTCATTCTCAAGCGACGGTGAGACTCGACTGACCAATGCTCCGGAACATCCACCCCACGTCTCCACCTATGAGATTGAAAGATGTGCCACCTGTCGTATAAATCGACCCTGATCTGAGTAGGGCTGAAGATTGCCAGCCAGCATCTCCCTTTCCTAGGGAGGTGGTCCCGTCGATAAGGCACTACATGACGGAAACGGATTGCCTACTCCCCCTGCCACCGGCCATTGGCTGGTGGTCGGTGCTCTGTGGGCCTCACCATGATGTATGTGTGCCATCTATGCCGTCCATCTATTTTTATAGATCATTTTATGGTATTGAAAAAAAAATAAGATATATCTCAATTTCAAGTGGATCACATTACAGGAAACAGTGTTGAATGAATGTTGACCATTAAAAACGTTTTGTGGGCCATAAAATTTTTGGATCAAGCTGATATTTATTTTTTTCCCTTCATCTGAGTCTTTATGACCTAATCAACATATTGGATGTCAAATAAAAAGTACAGTGGGCCTTAGGAGGATTTTAATGGTGGATATCCAATCATTATTGTTTTCCTGTGGTGTGGTCCACCTAAGATTTATATCGCTATCAATTTTGACATGTAAATACTTAAAATGATCTGTAAAAATGGATGAACGGAACGGGTGAAACACATACATCATGGTGGGGCCCACAGAGCACCGACCACCAGCCACCGGGCTGGTGTCAGGGGGAGTAGCCAATCCGTCTCCCTACATGACGAACTGTGGTGGGCCCCACTCCTACACACTACAAAACCTGAAAATACAAACGAACACCCAAGTTATCCTAAGTATACATAGGTTTTCAACCACGAAATTAGCCATTCATATTATTGGTCTATTGCATCCCGCCGTCGATGTACCATGCCTAGAATTTCTCCTTATGGGATATTCCTGACCTTGAAATGGAATTGCCCAGTAACTTACTAGGACGCGGATTGCGTCCTACCCCCGCCCGGACGGTAATCCGTCCGGGCAGGGCTCTGTGGAGCCCACCGTGATGTAACTGTTTCATCCTGCGGTTCAACGAATTACCGTCCGGGCGGGGTAGGACGCAATCTACGTCCAACTTACTAGGCTTTTATGGACTCATAAACTCTGTGGGGACAACATTAAATATATGTGATTTATTGCCGTCCATTCATTTTTTTTCAGGTCATTTTAGGAGTTAATCCAAAATTAAAGTATAACCAAATCTTGAGTAGGCCACATCGCAGGAAGCAGTGGGGATAATGATTTCCACCCTGGAAACCTTCATAGGCCTTCAATGATTTTTATTTATCATCCAATTTGTGTAAATATATGTGATTTATTATCGTCTATTCATGCTTTCATGTCATTTTAAGGGTTAATCTAAAATTAAAGCATAACCAAATCTCGAGTGGACCACATCATAGATGCAGTGAGGATAATGATTTCCACCCTGGAAACCTTCCTAGGCCTGCAATGATTTTTATTTGTCATCTAATTTGTGTAAATATATGTGCTTTATTGCTTACTATTCGCTTTTTCAAGTCATTTTAGGAGTTAATTCAAGATTAAAGCATAAACAAATCTCGATGGACTACTTTGCAAGAAGTAGTGGGGATAATGATTTCCACCCTGGAAACCTTCCTAGGCCTGTAAAGATTTTTATTTGTCATCCAATTTGTGTAAATATATGTGATTTATTGTTGTCCATTCATTTTTGGAGGTAATTTTAGAGGTTAATATAAAATTAAAGCATAAGCTCATCTCAAGTGGACCACATCGCATGAAGCATTGGGGATAATGATTTCCACCTTGGAAACCTTTCTAGGCATGCAGTGATTTTTATTTGTCATCTGATTTGTGTAAATATATGTGATTTATTGCCGATCGAGCATTCATTTTTTTTCAAGTCATTTTAGGAGTTAATCCAAAATTAAAGCATAAGCAAATCTCAAGTGGACCACAGGCCAAGAAGTTGTGCCATAATGATTTCCACCTTATTGTGTAATCCACTCCAGGCTTAGTTATACCTTATTTTTAGATTCAATTCTTAAAATTATCTTAGAAAATGAAATAAGTGAATAAAATATATAAATTACAATGAGCCTACAGAATTTACTCAATACGCAGCCTAGGCGTACCGAGTGACTCCACTTCAAATGGACGGCTATGAGGAGAAGTATACCAATGCAACAAATTTTGATGGCTATGATATTCCAATATAGTAAAAAATTAATAATCATAGTCCAGCTACGCGAGACTTAACTGACCAACGGTCTGGATTAGCGAACCAGTGGCTCCACTAGTCAGATCTCCATGGCCACGGCCACACTGTCCAAAGCCTCGGGTCGAGAATCCTATTATTACTTCGCCTCAGATCAGATAACCCTTGACGTAACGGCATCTCTATGCGGTGCCATTCGGATGCGGGGAACGGATTCGGTGCGGCCCCGGCCTCACCCAAGACAGTCCGGCCCTTGCAATGGGGCACACTATGATGTATTTATTCCATATCCAAACGGTCCATCATTGTTTTTCATAGTATTTTAGTGCATTCGACCAAATATGAAACAATCCCAATTCTGAGAAAAGCACCCCTTAGGAAACAGTAGTGATTGACTGTTAATGGGCCACGAATGTTTTAGATCAAAATGATATTTCCTTTTCCATTCATCCGAGTTTATTTGACCTTATCAAAAGGTTTGGATGGGAAATAAAAATTATGTAAACATTAAGGTGTGCCCTAGGAAATTTTAACGGTAGTCAATTCATTCACCACCGTTTACTATAGAAGAGTCTACGTGGGATTTTTATTTTATTTTTTTCATTTTTGGAGTCACGCCCTAAAATGATTTATAAAACGGATGGACGGCGTGGATATAAAATAAATATATCAAGATAGGCCCCATGGTAAGGGCAACACCCTACTTAATCCACTCTCATGGGATGCAAGGCCTTCTGCCAACTGTACGGCTACAGATCGAGGACACTGACGTTTTGTCTGCAAAAGGTTAGCGCTGACGGAGTACGGAGTAACGCAGTACGCTACATACGAGGGAAGTGGATTGCTGGCCCGGGATACCGGGCACAGATATATATACCTGTGCCGGGGCTGTGTGGGTCTCACGGAGATGCTCGTGATAAATCGACCCTGTACATCTGTTTTGAAATACCATAGTAGTACAGGATTATAAAAATAAGGTAGATACAAAACTAAGGTGGGCCACACCAATGAAACAGTGAGAACAGAAACATCCACCGTTGAAATCTCCATGGAGATGACTCTGATGCCTATATGCCATCCAAACTCTTCATAGGTTTGTTACCACTCTGATGAACTGTGGAAACAAATATTAGCTTGATAAACAAATATTATCCTGATAGCGTTCAAACCCCACAGTTTCTTGTGGTATGGCCCACATGAGCTTTGGATACGCCCGAATTTTGGAATCCTGTCCCATGGTGGTCTTTTAAACAGATGGAGGGATTAGATTTGTCACACACATGGCCCAGTACAACCCCACGGACAGAAGTATCTTGGTAAAGTTATCCACACCGATTTTTCAATTAGCTGAAATTACCAGTATAATAATAATAATTATTATTTTTTAAAATCAAAATAATACTAAAGTATGGCCATTTTAAGAAGATAATAATAAAAAAAAGGCTTACGCCTGTTTGGCAGTGTCCATTTGGAACCCCCTAGATTTGGAACCCAGGATTTGAAATTGTGGGTTTGAATTTAATTACTAAATCAACTTTAATAGCTCTAATTAGTGACATGTAGTATTTGATACAATGGTTGTAATATGCTAGTTGAAATATGTGCTTTGCCTGAAAATGATGAAATTCCAAGTCCACAAACACAAGATCATGTCCAAGCGACTAACTAACCATTTTAACCGTTGGTTAACATTGACAATGTTTGGACAGTGTTGATCATCATATTAAAGTAATTAATGGTGATGCAATTGATAATATAATTGTTTTTGGATATCATTAGTAAGCCATGTGCCTAATAAAATAATAGTATGGTGACACATGTGTTACACATGCAACTATTGAAATGATTTTAGGTGTAATCCAAGCTCTCACCTGAATTTGAAACCCCTGGTTACTTTATGCTACCAAACAAGAGGGGATTTGAAACCCCCTCAAATCCCCCGAAATCCATGGTGCCAAACGTAAGGGAAAGATATAAATTTTAGTCGATCTGAGTTCTCAGTGGTCCACAATAACTAATAATAGTGATCGTCCACTCTCAAATATTTCTTTGTGGTGTAGCCGACCTCATATACGAATGTGGCCAATTCTTTAGCTCGTGTCCTTTTATGAAATACTAATTCTAATAGACGAAGTGGATTCAACACATACTCGGTAGAGGGCTTCACTGTCTATGTCCTTATAGTGTTAAGGATCTAGGTTTAGGTTTGTCATGTGTTAAAGTTTTAGGTTGTCATGTGTTAAGAGTGAAGGTTGTGGTGTGTTAAGGGTCTAGGTTTTCATGGTTAAGGGTTAAGAGTTATGGGGCCTACTGTGGGATATGTATTGAATTTACTCCATTCATTGGACTCAAAATTTAAATTAAAAGCATGAGTCAAAGAATAAGTCACATCAGCAGATAAGGTGAACCACACCACAAGAAAATAATTGAGAGTGAATGGTCACCATTATCGGTTATTATAAGCTGATAAGAGGAAGTTTGTCTTCCTGATGGAATAGTGTGCCGTAAAGAAAATGAATGGATTTGATTTGACTTTAAAAGCCTAATTATCACATGATGTCACATCATGTATTGGAATATGGCACTTAGCTACACTCATAAAGGCAAGGCATTTTGGTCTTAAAAATAAGGGATGCTGTTCTCTTGAAAAGGCAATAGCTAAGGGCCATTTTGATTAAAATTCCTAATATTTTCAAACCAAATTAGGCTTGATGTTGCCGTTTGAAAACTTCTGTCACCAGGAGAAAGTTTTAAAATTGTGTGGCCTATTATAATATGTGCGTCTTATCCACATTGCCCATCCCTTCTACCAGATCATCTTAGGGCATATGTCAAAAAATGAGGTAGATCCAAAGCCCAAGTTGGCTACACTAGAGGAAATAGTGAGAATTGAAAACCTGCTATTGAAAACTTCTAGGAGGCCTCATAAGTTTTCGATCAAGTTGATATTTTTGGTGACCATTTATTCATGATTGTGTGACCTTATGAATAGGTTGGATGACAAATAGACATCACTGTGAGCCCCAAGGAGGAAAGAACTTTCAATGGTAGACGACTCTATAACAACTATTTCCTGAGGTATGGTCTACTTGACCTTTAGATTTGACTCATTTTTGAGCTCATGCCAAATGTGATGGCAAAACAGATGAATGGCATAGATAAGTCACATTGTATGGCAAATTTAATCAATATAAAAAGGGTACTTTTTGGCCAATTTTCAAGGTAAAAATACTTTTCAGTTTCCATATCAAGCAAACATGCCAAAACTAATTATTACTTTGTGAACTCCCACCCAATGCCGTTGGAGTGCCGGCTCGGTGTAGTATTTGCTGTGCGTTTTCAATGGTGGGAAATGAATTTGTTCAAAATTACTCAATTTCCATGGTTGTGAAATACCTTTCCCAAGGTTAATAGAATGATACATTTGAATATTTCGAGCATTTGAGAGTCGTCACTAACCAAATTAAGGTTTCAAAATCCTTGGACGGCTAGAGTCTGTAGAATTTCCTAGAGAACGACAAGTTCGAAGAATTCTCAACTCAAGTGACTCATAAGTTGATTTGCATGGGTTTTAGAAATGGGGCCTTGGATACAAAAAATTAAGGGGTTAGACAACTTTTTCCGCTTGTGTGATCTCTACTTTACCAAGCTATATGAATTTTTAAGGGGATTTAGTAGAATTCCAATAAATTATGTAATTAAATAGTATTATATTAGTCTAAAAGGTTTAAACAAGTAAGAAATTAAATGAACTAAAGCAAGACAAAAGTGTGAATTAGCATAAAAATAAAAATAAAAAAAGTCAAAAGTAGAATTGAAGTGAAAGAAAGTAAAATTAATTGAATGAAAGTAAGATAAATGTGCCAGTGGGTATAGGTGTTTTTGTGTGTGTAAGGAATATGCATAGTGGAATAGGGCTTAATCTGAGATGTAAGAGGGAATGGGGAAATCAAACACCTTTTTATTTACAGAAGTGGTGGTTGGACGTCTCAAGTTCCAACCTTACTCATTGACTTTAGTTTTATTTTGACTTTTGAAATCTTAAATTGAAAAAAACAGAGATAGAATAGAAGTAGGGAACAATCCCTCGTAAGGATAGAAGAATTTCAGTTGAACCGATTGAAAGAGGAAAAACAAAACACTACAGTGAAAACTTTTGCATAGTTCTCTTTGACTTTTTCTGCTACTATTGACTTAAGAGTAACTTTACTTTTTAATATATAAATACACACACTCAGCTTTTCCTCCCTCTGTCTCTCTTCTTTTTTCACTGTAAGGGAAACCTTTAAATAACCACCGATAGGAAGTCAAGTTAAGGATCTGATCTTAACTTTGGTAGAGAGGGATCAACGAGGAATCGACAAACCCTTGGAAGAGCAGCTCAACATCACCAGGTGTCATGATCTTAATTGGTGCGTCCTCCTCCGACTTGTTACGTGCACAAGGAGAAGACAAAGGAGACCCTGGCTAGAGCCGGGGACCCTCTGATGCTAAAGTTAGGGACAAGATCGTGTAGAGGGGTTTTCAGTAGAGTTTTCTGCGTACCTTTTATCGTAGAGATTTCCTATTTTTATAGAAATGGGAGGGTCTCGTCATGCAGGGATTCTCTTTCGAGTATCTCAGAGATTTGATTTTGTTATAATCTGTTTATGGATTCTGCCCGATCCCGAGATCTTCGAGGTTGGGAATCCTTTCCACAAGATTCTCGAGACGGTATTTATATTTACACCATCTCTTCCTTGCTTGGTTCGGCCTTAACCGACCCTTGTAATAAGTGAGTCTCGACTGACTGCAAGGATGGGGCTTTTTGCCTTCTGTCAGATGAAATAGAGTCGGTTTATAACCGATATCTTTTCTTAATCCGATAACCGACACTGTAACCGACCTAATATGGGGCGGTTTTATGGTCGGTCAGGAGACTTCTAGCGTCCGGGCCTTAATCGGTCCCCTTAGACGTTGTTGCCTCGTTATCCGAGTTAACTTTATGCGTGTTATACATTTTGCCTATGGCTCATGACTTTGTAAGTCTCGGTCGAGGTTCATTCCTCACCGTTCTAGCTAAGTCTCTGTCATTTGATTCTTTTGCCTCGGTCGGGCTTATTTCCTAGGAATCCCCAGCAGTGTCAAGAGAGTTGGTCCATTCCATATCCGGGCTTCCGAACTTGTCATATTTTTCTCCAACAGTAAGCCCCCTTACTCCTTGTGTCAATCGTGTTGATGCTAATGAGTAAAGAGTTTTTGAGTCGGTTTGAACTGGAGACCGAGGTTATGATGGAACATTTAATGCTCCTTGCATCGTCCATAACAGGTGTCGATTCATTACCCGAGGCCGCACGTGTGGGCAGTCGTCAGAGCGCCTTTCTGGCTTATAAGCGCTGGACACGTCTACTACGTGTCGGGCGGGGGAGTCGAAACAGCCATCGATTCGACTCCTCTCTAAATGCCTCTGCCACGTGACAGGGCTATAAAAGGAAGAGCGGGATGCCCTTTCTTCATTTTCGCGCACACTCTTCTCTCGTTCCCCTTTCCGTTTTCACTATCCTCCCGCCTTTCACCAATTTTGTTCTTCCTCCTTGATTTCTACTTCCGCATTCGCCCTTTTTCCGGTCTGTATCGCCATCTCCGGTGAGTTTTGAAACTCTCTCCCTCCCTTTCTTTTTAAATTTCAACGGCAATGCGTGGTTCCCAGAGTCCCCGGGAGGGAGCTTCTGGTGACGAGGGTGAAGCGAGACATTTCTGGAATGTCTCGGAATCGCCATCGCTGCTGACGGAGATGGTCATTGGTGCCAATGAAGCCTTCCAGTATTCGTAGAGGGTAACTGGGTCTTCGGCGAAGTGCCCTGCTTCTGTGGGTCCCTCTCGTGGAGAGGCATCTCTGACGACTGCCCTCGACAGACCAAATCCTCCTAGGGAGGAAATGGAGGAAGATGATGAGGAGATTGAAGGGACCAGTGAGTCGGTCCCCTCACGGAGATTGGCAAGAACCATTGAATTGATGGCCGGGGGAGGAGAGGCAGGAGAGGAGCAGAAGGGTCCAGTTTCCTCGGTCCTGACCGAGGCGGACCTAGATAGGATCAGGGTCGGGTATCATGTCCCAGACTTAGTTATCCTTCGCCTTCCTCTACTGAGTGAGTTACCTAACTATCCTCCGGCTGGGATGGTTGCAATTTTCCACAAGGTCGAGTCCAAGAGCTAGGAGTCCTTCATTGTCTTCTTCATTAAATGAGCTGACTTGGGCTGATGGCAATCCGATCTCGATTGGGGTGACAACTTCCAATCCATAGGCAAGGAAAAACGAAGTTTCTCCTATGGCCGTGCGAGCGGTGGTTCGGTATGCCCATAATATTTTAGGAAGCTCCTTGGCCCACGCTCCTTTAGCTCGGTCAAGTTTAGTTCGGAGATGTTGTTTAATGATCTAGTTGACTGCCTTAACCTATTCGTTTGTTTGAGGATGATGGGGGGATGAATAGACATTTATAATTCTGAGATTGTCACACATCTCTCGATACTGCCTGTTATCGAACTGTTTCCCGTTGTTCGATATAATGGTCCGAGGTATTCTAAATCGGCAGATGATATTTTTCCAGACAAAGTCTGTGATCTTTTGTTTAGTTATTCTAGCCAATGGCCGATTTCGGCTCATTATATGAAGTAGTTCACCGTAATAATGGCAAACTTGTTCTGTCCTTTCCCCAAAGGGAGTGGTGCGATGATGTCGATTCTCCACTGTGCGAATGGCCAAGGGCCGGCCATGGGAGTTAGTTCTGTAGGATGTGGTCTCGAAACGGCCGCGAATCGTTGGCATTTATCGTAGCTCTGGACGAGTTTGCACGCGTCGTGCTGAATGGTCGGTTAATAATATCCTTGACGTAGACCTTGTGCGCGAGTAATCGTCCTCCTGAGTGATTTTTGCAAATACCTTCGTGAATCTCCCGCAATACATAATCATCTTCGTTGGGCTTCAGGCATCGTAGCAAGGGAGCGAAAAATCCTTTCTTATATAATACTCCATTGAGTATGGTATAACGAGAGGCTCGGATCTTTAGTCGTCGGGCCTTGGCACGATCCTCGGACAACTCTCCACTACCTAGATATCGGACAATCGGGTCGAGCCAAGTAGGTCCCGAATCGATTGCATGTACGGTCGAGCTGACCGGATCATCGATACTCGGTTTAGCAACGTACTTGATCGGGACAGACCTAGGTATGTCGTCCTCGTCGGCGGAGGCGAGTTTTACCAAAAGGTCAGCCTTAACATTTTCTGTTCGAGGTATCCGAGTGACAATACATAGCCGAAAACCTTCAATCAATTCTTCGGCTTTCTTCATGTATGCTTTCAGCTGCTCTTTTCGTATCTGATACACACTAGTGACCTGATTGATGACTAATTGTGAATTGTCGAAGACGTTAAGATGGGTCACGCCTAGACTGGCTGCTAATCGGAGGCCGAGCAATAAGGCTTAGTATTCTGTTGTATTGTTCGAGGCTTAGAATCCAAGTCTTAAGACATACTGCATGTAGATCTGATCGGGAGTTTCTAAGACGACTCCTGCCCCGCTTGCCTTAGAGTTGGAAGAGCCATCGACATACAACTTCCAGGGTTGTGGGTAGGGTGAGAACTCGAGAGAAGTTGCTATCGGTTGATCAATTGATTCATCTCCAATCTCGGTCGGTAGATCGACCGGTGGTGTTACTTAGGCTATAAAGTCGGCTACTACCTGTCCCTTAATAGCTACTCTCGGCTTGTATTGAATGTCAAATTCGCTGAGCTTGATCGCCTACTTAGTTAATCGGCCGAATGCTTCTGGTTTCTGAAGGGTTTGGCGCAGTGGGAGGTCGGTCATAACGATGATCGTGTGAGCTTGAAAGTATGACCGAAGTCGTCGCAAAGAGACGACTAAGACCAAGGCCACCTTCTCCAAAGGCGGGTATCTCGTCTCTGCCGGTAGCAGTGCTTTGCTGACGTAATAGACCGGTAGTTGCTTTCCTTCGTGCTCGCGTATCAGAGCCGAGCTAATAGCTACGTCGGACACGGCCAGGTATAGCAGCAAAGTTTCCCCTGGCTCGGGTTTTGACAAGAGAGGTGGGGATCCGAGATAAGACTTCAATTACTGGAACGCTGCTTCGCATTCTTCCGTCCAATCTAACGTTCGTCGTCCCTTCAATTGTTTGAAGAATGGGAGGCATTTGGCGGTAGCTTGGGAGAGAAAACGATTAAGTGCAGCTACCCATTCGGTCAGCCTTTGTACGTCTTTGATTGTTCTCGAGGACTCCATATCGAGCAGTGCATTGATTTTCTCTTGGTTAGCCTCGATCCCTCGTTGACTAACAAGGAATCCGAGGAACTTTTTCGAACTTACGCTAAAGGTACACTTGCTCGGATTTAACTTCATTTGGAACTTGCGAAGGATTAAGAACATCTCTTCTAGGTCGGTTATATGATCGGCCGCATGTATACTTTTGACAAGCATTTCATCAATGTATACTTCTATGGTTTGGCCGATCTGCCGAGCAAACATTTTATTCACAAATCGTTGATAGGTCACTCCAGCGTTCTTTAAACCAAATAGCATCACACGGTAACAATAAAGTCCTTTGTCCGTGACAAAGGTAGTCTTAGATTTATCAGACTGACGCATTACAATTTGATTGTATCTAGAATAAACATCCATAAAGCTAAGGAGTTCATGTCCTGTCGTGCTATCTACCAGCTGATCAATTCTCGGAAGAGGGAAGCTATCCTCTAGGTAGGCTTTGTTTAGGTTGGTATAGTCAATACAGACTCGCTACTTTTCATTGACCTTTTTCACAATACAACATTAGCTACCCATTTCGGATAGTATATCTCCTCTATGAATTTGGCCTTGAGGAGCTTGCTGACCTCTTCTTCAATGATAATGTACCTTTCAGGGCTGAGGGGACGCACTTCTGTCAAATCGGCCGGTAGGTCGGATCGATGTTGAGTCGGTGAGTCATCACTGAAGGATCAATTCCTGGCATGTCTTCGTGACTCCATGTGAACACATCAGCATATCGTCGGAGTAGAGTTATCAGCTTGTCTTTCAGGGAAGACTGAAGAGACGAGCCAATCTGTCCTCGTTCGTGAGTTTCGGTACGGGGATCCAATGATTCGATAGTGGACACCTCGGCTAGGGCTTTTACGGCCGTTGCATAACAGCGCCTCACATCTTGTTGATCACCTCTGACGACTCCTACTCCCGACTCGGTCAAAAATTTCATGGAGAGATGATATGTAGATACCACGGCTTGGAGGAGACACAGAGAAGGTCGGCCGAGTGTCACATTATAAACTGACGGTTGATTGACTATCAGAAAGTCGACCATTACTGTTGCTTAATCAGGAGGGTTCCCTGCAGTGAGAGGCAATGAAATGACTCCTTCAGGAAGTGTTCGTCCTCCCGAGAATCCAATCAATGGGGTGTGAACCAGCCGTAAAGCCGATCGTTCGATTCTCATTTTGTCGAATGCTTGAGTGAATAGTGCATCTGCAGACGACCCTGTATCGACGAGAATGTGGAATACCTTGTGGTTTGCTATAGTCAGCATGACGACCAATGCATCATTGTGTGGATGATAGATGCCTCGAGCATCTTCGTCGGTGAAGGATATGCAATACCTCTCTCTTTTCTTTTCCTTCGGAGGCCGAGCCAAGATCAAGATCTCAGATTCAGCGCAAGTGATACTCCCGGCATGATTTTTCCAAGCATTATTTGAGTCGCCCCCGCCTCGGGGGCCACCTACAATTGTTCGGATTTCCTCGTTAGGTCAGTTATCACCCTATCATTCGTCCGTTGTCCCGGTCCTTTGGACATGCTCTCTGAGTCGGCCTTCTCGGATGAGCCTCTCGATTTCTTCTTTTAAGTGATAACAATCACTTGTATTGTGGCCATGATCGCGATGGTAATGACAATATTTGTCCTTATTCCGTCGGTTCAGATTGCCTCAGAGTTTATTCGGCCAATTGACGAACCCTTCGCCCTTAATTTCCATCAACACCTACTCTCGTGGTTTATTGAGTGGAGTGTATGTAAAAATTTTGTGATCGAGTCTGTCACGCCCCAAACTCAGAAACCGGGCTCACAAAATTTTCGATTGCTGAATCCGGCACTGACAGCCTCCGTAGTACCCCATTCTCGGCTCCCAGCGCCCATACGCCAGATTTTAATCCTGGGATCCTACAAGGAGGATTTTCAGTATGATTTTTTTTTTTGTAATGGAGCATAACCACAAGCATAACCAAGTCACAAAATAACAACACCACATATCCACTATATCAAAAACTTTAAGTACAATGTGTATGAAAGGAAAATACATATATTGAAATCAAAGCTCCAGAGGACAGCTGCACGCTCCAAGCTCAATGCTGCTGTAACCTAACGCCACCTGCACGCATCTATCGTGCATAAGCTTACAAAAGCTTAGAGGGTGGTGGAAGTGTGTGCACAAGATAATTAGTGCCAAGTATACCATAAAATACATAAATCATACATCATCGGGATAAGCAGAAATACTAACAAGATTATGAATCATATGACATTAGAGTAAGCGAAAGTATATTGGTAAGTCCATGAATGTTACCAGCCGTACCAAGGCAATGCGATGCAAAACATAATAAGACAATAACATATGCTGAGAATGCAATGCAATATACAAATCCTAACGAGCCACGAATACCATCAACCCCATCTAGGCCATATAAGTGCAAAAACATAGTAACCCAAAATACTAAGTACTGCGGATGCAATGTAATATGCGGTGCGAATGAAATGACCATGCAGGAACGTGAAGTCGGGATGATAGTACGAAGTATCACAGGCTATGGGGTCCATCACAAGGGACTTCTATCCAAACCAGTCCCATACCTAAATTTGGATAGTCAGACACAATGTGGTAAACTCCTGATCTCAGGTTAGTCGCGCGCCCAACCGAAATCCTGGCCATGCGATGGTATATGTAACAAATGGTTACGCACCACCAGCCCGAGTGGATAGTGAATGAATGAATGAATGGGTATGCAATTCCTGCTCAATAAGTCCACGTATCAGTACGGTTCCTCTCTGGGATCATCACCAGGGTCTATTACACTCTCGCCAGCTTGCCGCCCCTATCCGAGCGCACAACTGGGTAAGTGGAAGAGACCTCACTATCTGTCTGCCAATATCGGGCCCGACTCGTCGATAGCGGACCCATTCCTCAAGCTGGTCAAACTCAACCTATACATTACCCCCTCACTCAGGCGGGTAAGGTCACACCCCCTCCCAACCGACCACGACACAGTGGGAGACGCGACCTACTGGTAAACGGCCCTCTTGCGCTCATATACATCCACTCGGTCTCGACGTGGGGCGTCTCCTGGCCACGGAGGTTCAGGGATTTTCACCCAGAGACATCTATGGCGCCCGTATGCTAGAACCAAATATTTTCGGTGTCCCATCTAGTCATCCACGATGTGCCTGTAGAGGTCACGACCCTGATGTCGCTAGGGCGTATAATGATCAAGTAACATGTATGCGAGATGCATGAATCACACCGTACAAACATGCAGCAATCTCGGGCGTACCATGCGCTCATGTCGGGCACTCCGTCTCATATGGAGTCCTGTAAATGTCTCGGCCCAACGGCTCATGTTATAACCAAACATTCATCATATCAAGCATACATATGATGCGTATGGGCATGAATTATGGAGCTACACTAAGCATGTTATAAGGTGATGAACTATTCTTACAACGCAGATGGGCCTAGACGGCCTACACATAACAAGTATGGACCTACCAATAGCCTTAGGGAGAGTCGTAATGTGGACATTTAACCAATATTATACTTACAATGTGGACGTCAAACCAACATTGCTCCCAAGTCATGGCCCGCCATAAAGGTCAACACATAAACTACGGTGGAATCACCTTCAATGGGCCTTATGTACATCCCATTGGGCCTCGACCCATGGGCCTCCAATACGTCAAATGGGTCTCATAACATGGGCCCTATGCACACCACAGTGGGTCTCAACCCACGGGCCTTTATACATCACAATGGGTCTCGACCCATGGGCCCTATGATACACCCAAATGGGCCTTATAACATGGGCCTTGCATTCATATCGAGGTGGGCCTCAACAACGGCCACAAATACATTCAGATGGGCCCCATCGCATGGGCCTTAAATACATAACAGGTGGGCCTCAACAATGGCCACAAGTACTCATCCAGGTGGGCCTCAACAATGGCCATAAATACACATCCAGGTGGGCCTCAACAACGGCCATAAATACACATTAAGGTGGGCCTCATCACATGGATCAAATGGGCCAAACCACCATTAAAATTCCCAAGGCCTACCATAATGTATATATTACATAATATAATATGTTAATGATATATATATATATATATATATATATATATATATATATATACATATAATATATACAATATAATATAAATAATATATACATATACATGTACATATTCATATACATATACATATACATATACCCATATATATACATACACACACACACACACACACACACACACACACATATATATATGGAAAAAAAAGCACAATGAGCTCGAGCTGACGTTCAGCTCCCATGAGGTCGAGCTAAGTGGGCCCCACTGTGATGCGTTTTCAAACATCTACCCCATCAGCCAGATGCACCAATCCGTCGTGAGCCTAGGTCTAAAAAAATCAAGTCAATCCGTGACTTGTGCAGGCCACACCACATGCAGAAGTGGAGAGGGCCGTGCACCATTTAAAACATTCATAACCATTTTGAGGGCCAGAGAGATGTGGTTTTGCAAATCCAGCCCATCCATCATGTGTGTCCCACTTACATAAGGGTTCAGATCAAGTTTTAGGCGCATGCCAAATTTCAGGTGGGGCCCACCGTCCACAGCAGTGGACGGTGTGAAACACAAACATCACAGTGGGCTCCACCGTCCGCTGGACGGTGGAATACAACGCACATATTACCGTGGGCTCCCACCGTCCGCCTGGACGGTGGGGATAAGACATGTACATCACTGTGGGCTCCCACGTGGGGCCCACCATAAGGTCTACCTTCCATCCAATTCGTTCATAAGGTCACACAGACCTGAAAGAATGGGAAAAACAAATTCCAGCTTGATCCAAAACTTCTGTGGACCCCAAAAGAGTTTCAATGGTAAATGTTCATTCACACTGTTTCCTATTATGTGGGCTACCTGAACCATGGATCAGGCTGATTTTCGGAGGGGACCCACCTCAGGGGGTGGTCCACCTCATGGACGGTGTGGATATAAAATATACATCATTGTGGAGCCCACGGCTGGAGCTGTGGAACCACCATGCCAGCCGTTGCATGCATGTCGGCGCGGCGTCTCTTTGTCGCACAAGAAGAAGCGGCCGACCGACCCTTATTATTATTATTATTATTTTGAAATCATGTTTTTCCGTGGTTTCTCACTTGTGGGACCCACGTCAAGTGAATCCACTTCGGCCACTGGTTCCCATGGCCTGAGATGGACCTAACAAGACTAATATCGGATATTTTTCGACGTATAGGACCATTAGGGTAGCTTTCCAACGATAATGACACTGTTTTCAACGCTATGGCCCACCGGATACTCGGATCAACCTCATTTTTCGGCTCATTGCCTAAAATGATTTGGTAAATAAGATGGACGTTGTGGATTGAATACGTACGTCAAGGTGGGTCCTATACAAGTGGCCCACTTTCAATGCCTTGAAAAAGGCTAATATTTGTATTTGCTTTTCACGTTCAGAGAGTCCCTGGACTCTTTTCCCTTTTTTTTTCTGGGCGTGCAATGCCTTTAAGGTGGGCCACCACATGGTGAGGTGGTGTGGTTACAATACATATGAGGTGGTCCCCACCCATAGACAACTCGGATAAAATACTTACTTCATGGTGGGGTCCACCCGAGTGGGCCAATCAACCACATCATCACAAGAAAAGAAAAAT
Organism: Magnolia changhungtana; assembly: GCA_030180095.1. Taxonomy (NCBI): domain Eukaryota; kingdom Viridiplantae; phylum Streptophyta; class Magnoliopsida; order Magnoliales; family Magnoliaceae; genus Magnolia; species Magnolia changhungtana. The sequence continues at coordinate 7,231,081 of JASAUF010000552.1, read as the reverse complement.
GAAAAGAGAGAGGGAGAGAGAGAAAAAGAGTGCGACATACGTGTGATGGAGGGACCCCGACACTAAGGGCCCTCCCTTGCATCCAATCGTACATAAAATGATAATCAAGGTGGGCCATCGGCCACATCTTAGGGTCCCAAGTGAGATCCATACCATTGATCGGTAGGCCTCACTTGGCCCATCATGAAAACATAGAAAACTACCCTATCAAAGCACCCACCGGTTGATCTCTTCGGTCCGTTGGAACGCCACCCTCCTTGTGCTCCTCTTTGATGGTGGAGATGAGAAATGGATGGCTAGGATGATGGGTTTTGGAATGGGAAAGGTGGGCCACACAAACTCTCTCTTCTCTCACTTGGAAGCTTGGACGTGTGAGCTCTTGCTTGGCTTGGGAATGTGGAGAAATGAGAAGGAGAGAGAGAGTTGTAAGGAGAGATGTGAGTGAGTGATGTGAGGTGATGGATGTGGTACTTGACTAAGTATGGGTGTGTAAGAGAGAGGGTAAGAAATAGTTGACTTTAGAGAGAGAAAGCATGGGTTGCTTGTACTTGACATTGAAGTGATTGATTGATTGATGTGATTGATTGATTGATGGGATTGATTTGACATTGTGTAGAGATTCTCTCAGAATCGTAAAAGCACGGCGTTTCTTCAAAATAAACGCCGGCTCACATCTTCTGGTCAGGGTATCGGATCGGTGCGTGAGTCGCGGCGTTGGAACCGCGGCGATGGTGCAGTCGCAATGATACAGGTCTCGGATTAAACCGATTCGAATCTACAGGATATGACTTACGGTCGTGCGCAACGTTGATTATCGGTTGCGGACTGCCGGACTTTGACGTAAAGGATCGCGGGATTCATCGGAACAGTACGAACTAGGATACGGGTCTTACAACTCTTCCCACCTAATAAAAATTTTGTCCTTAAAATTTACACTACCATCGCAACTAAATGTAACTCATAAGGGAATAGGAAACATATCACCATATATAATCGAAATATAATATAACATTCAATCAAACATCGAAAAGATGGGGATAGCGCTCGCGAATCTCCGCCTCTTGCTCCCAAAACGCCTTTTCAATATTACGATGATCTAACTGGACCTCGAATCACGATCAGAAATGATCAAAACGGAAATAATATGCTGCCTCATAATCTCAACGGTAGGGAGCTATATTAGAAAATCTCTAAGTTCTCCGAACATGGGAATCTAACCATTCTAAGTTCTCAACAATCATAGAGTGAAGGGTAGCTATCAGCAGATATGTGATGTTCTCCTCAAGTATTCCCAAGTTATGCTCTGATACCAACTTCTGTCACGCCCCAAACACAGAAACCGGGCTCACAAAATTCCTGATCGCCGAATCCAGCGCTGACAACCTCCGCAGTACCCCATTCTTGGCTCCCAACACCCATACGCCAGATTCCGATCCTAGAATCCTACAAGGAGGATTTTCAGTATGATTTTTTTTGTAATAGAGCATAACCACAAGCATAACTAAGTCACAAAATAATAACACCACATATCTACTATATCAAAAACTTTAAGTACAATGTGTATGAAAGGAAAATACATATATTGAAATCAAAGCTCCAGAAGACAGCTGCACGCTCTAAGCTCAATGCTGCTACAACCTAACGCCACCTGCACGCATCTATCGTGCATAAGGTTACAAAAGCTTAGAGGGTGGTGGAAGTGTGTGCACAAGATAAGTGCCAAGTATACCATAAAACACATAAATCATACATCATCGGGATAAGCAGAAATACTAACAAGATCATGAATCATATGACATTAGAGTAAGCGAAAGTATACTAGTAAGTCCATGAATGTTATCAGCCGTACTAAGGCAATGCGATGCAAAACATAATAAGACAATAATAGATGCTGAGAATGCAATGCAATATACAAATCCTAACGAGCCACGAATACCATCAACCCCATCTAGGCCATATAAGTGCAAAAACATAGTAACCCAAAATGCTAATTACTGCGGATGCAATGTAATATATGGTGCGAATAAAATGACCATGCAGGAACGTGAAGTCGGGATGATAGTACGAAGTATCACAGGATATGGGGTCCATCACAAGGGACTTCTATCCAAACCAGTCCCATACCTAAATTTGGATAGTCAAACATAATGTGGTAAACTCCTGATCTCAGGTTAGTCGCGCGCCCAACCGAAATCCTGGCCATGCGATGGTATATGTAACAAATGGTTACGCACCACCAGCCCGAGTGGATAGTGAATGAATGAATGAATGGTATGCAATTCCTGCTTAATAAGTCCACGTATCAGTACGGTTCCTCTCTGGGATCATCACCGGGGTCTATTACACTCTCGCTAGCTTACTGCCCCTATCCGAGTACACAACTGGGTAAGTGGAAGAGACCTCACTATCCGTCTGCCAAAATCAGGCCCGGCTCATCGATAGCGGACCCATTCCTCAAGCTGGTCAAACTCAAACTAGACATTGCCCCCTCACTCAGGCGGGTAAGGTCACACCCCCTCCCAACCGACCATGACACAGTGGGAGACGCGACCTACTGGTAAACGGCCCTCTTGCGCTCATATACATCCACTCGGTCTCGACGTTGGGGCGTCTTCTGGCCACGGAGGTTCAGGGATTTTCACCCAGGGACATCTATGGCGCCCATATGCTAGAACCAAATATTTTCGGTGTCCCGTCTAGCCATCCACGATGTGCCTGTGGAGGTCACGACCCTGATGTCGCTAGGGCGTACAATGATCAAGTAACATGTATGCGAGATGCATGAATCACACCGTACAAACATGCAGCAATCTAGCACGTACCATGCACTCATGTCGGGCACTCCGTCTCGTATGGAGTCCCGTAAATGTCTCGGCCCAACGGCTCATGTTATAACCAAACATTCATCATATCAAGCATACATATGATGCGTATGGGCATGAATCATGGAGCTACACTAAGCATGTTATAAGGTGATGAACTATTCTTACAACGCAGATGGGCCTAGACGGCCTACACATAATAAGTATGAGCCTACCAATAGCCCTAGGGAGAGTCGTAATGCGGACATTTAACCAACATTATACTTACAATGTGGACGTCAAACCAACATTGCTCTCAAATCATGGCCCGCCATAAAGGTCAACACATAAACCACGGTGGAATCACCTTCAATGGGCCTTATGTACATCCCATTGGGCCTCAACCCATGGGCCTCCAATACGTCAAATGGGTCTCATAACATGGGCCTTATGCACACCACAGTGGGTCTCAACCCACGGGCCTTTATACATCACAATGGGTCTCGACCCATGGGCCCTAAGATACACCCAAATGGGCCTTATAACATGGGCCTTGCATTCATATCAAGGTGGGCCTCAACAACGGCCACAAATACATTCAGATGGGCCCCATCGCATGTGCCTTAAATACATAATAGGTGGGCCTTAACAATGGCCACAAGTACTCATCCAGGTGGGCCTCAACAATGGCCATAAATACACATCAAGGTGGGCCTCAACAACGGCCATAAATACACATCCAGGTGGGCCTCAACAATGGCCATAAATACACATCAAGGTGGGCCTCATCATATGGATCAAATGGGCCAAACCACCATTAAAATTCCCAAGGCCCGCCATAATGTATATATTACATAATATAATATGTTAATGATATATATATATAATACATATAATATATACAATATAATATAATATAAATAATATATACATATACATGTACATATTCATATACATATACATATACATATACCCATATATATATACACACACACACACACACACATACACACACACACACACACACACACACACACACACACACACACATATATATATATGGAAAAAAAAGCACAATGAGCTCGAGTTGACGTTCAGTTCCCATGAGGTCGAGCTAAGTGGGCCCCACTGTGATGCGTTTTCAAACATCTACCCCATCAGCCAAATGCACCAATCCGTCGTGAGCCTAGGTCTCAAAAAATCAAGTCAATCCGTGACTTGTGCAGGCCACACCACATGCAGAAGTGGAGAGGGTCGTGCACCATTTAAAACATTCATAACCATTTTGAGGGCCACAGAGATGTGGTTTTGCAAATCAAGCCCATCCATCATGTGTGTCCCACTTACATGAGGGTTCAGACCAAATTTCAGGTGGGGCCCACCATCCACAGCAGTGGACGGTGTGAAACAGAAACATCACAGTGGGCTCCCACCATCCGCCTGGACGGTGGGGATAAGACATGTACATCACTGTGGGCTCCCACGTGGGGCCCACCATAAGGTCTACCTTCCATCCAATCCGTTCATAAGGTCACCCAGACCTGAAAGAAGGGGAAAAATAAATTCCAGCTTGATCCAAAACTTCTTTGGACCCCAAAAGAGTTTCAATGGTAAACGTTCATTCACACTGTTTCCTATGATGTGGGCTACCTGAACCATGGATCAGGCTGATTTTCGGAGGGGACCCACCTCAGGGGGTGGTCCACCTCATGGACGGTGTGGATACAAAATATACATCATTATGGGGCTCACGGCTGGAGCCGTGGGACCCTGCCCGTTGCACGCTGACGCTGGTAGCGTCCTGCTGCACAACAGCAGCAGCCAGTTTTTCACATTTTTCCGTGATTTTTCACGCTGGGACCTCTTATTATTTTATTTTTTTTTGAAATCACGTTTTTCCTTGGTTTTTCACGTGTGGGACCCACATCAAGTGAATCTACTCCGGCCATTGGTTCCCATGGCCTGAGATGGACCGAACAAGACCAATATTGGATATTTTTCGACGTATAGGACCATCAGGGTAGCTTTCCAACGATAATGACACTATTTTCAACGCTATGGCCCACCGGATACTCGGATCAACCTCATTTTTCGGCTCATTGCCTAAAATGAGTTAGTAAATAAGATGGATAGCGTGGATTGAATACATACGTCAAGGTGGGTCCTATACAAGTGGCCCACTTTCAATGCCTTAAAAAAGGCTAATATTTGTATTTGTTTTTCACGTTCAGAGAGTCCCTGGACTCTTTTCCCTTTTTTTTTTTTTTTTTTTTTGGGCGTGCAATGCCTTTAAGGTGGGCCACCACATGGTGAGGTGGTGTGGTTACAATACATATGAGGTGGTCCCCACCTATAGACAACTCGGATAAAATACTTACTTCATAGTGGGGTCCACCCGAGTGGGCCAATCAACCACATCATCACAAGAAAAGAAAAATGAAAAGAGAGAGGGAGAGAGAGAGAAAAAGAGTGGGACATACGTGTGATGGAGGGACCCCGACACTATGGGCCCTCCCTTGCATCCAATCGTACATAAAATGATAATCAAGGTGGGCCATCAGCCACATCTTAGGGTCCCAAGTGAGATCCATACCATTGATCGGTAGGCCTCACTTGGCCCATCATGAAAACATAGAAAACTACCCTATCAAAGCACCCACCGGTTGATCTCTTCGGTCCGTTGGAACGCCACCCTCCTTGTGCTCCTCTTTGATGATGGAGATGGGAAAATGATGGCTAGGATGATGGGTTTTGGAATGGGAAAGGTGGGCCACACAACTCTCTCTTCTCTCACTTGGAAGCTTGGACGTGTGAGCTCTTGCTTGGCTTGGGAATGTGAAGAAATGAGAAGGAGAGAGAGAGTTGTAAGGAGAGATGTGAGTGAGTGATGTGAGGTGATGGATGTGGTACTTGACTAGATATGAGTGTGTAAGAGAGAGGATAAGAAAGAGTTGACTTTGGAGAGAGAAAGCATGGGTTGCTTGTACTTGACATTGAAGTGATTGATTGATTGATGTGATTGATTGATTGATTGATGGGATTGATTTGACATTGTGTAGAGATTCTCTAGGGATCGTAAAAGCACGGCATTTCTTCGAAATAAACGCCGGTTCACATATTCTGGTTAGGGTATCGGATCGGTGCGCGAGTCGCGGCGTTGGAACCGCGGCGATGGTGCGGTCGCAATGATACAGGTCTCGGATTAAACCAACTCGAATCTACAGGATACGACTTACGGTCGTGCGCAACATCGATTATCGGTCGCGGACTGCCGGACTTCGACGAAAAGGATCGCGGGATTCATCGGAACAGTACGAACTAGGATACGGGTCTTACAGGGTCGCTTACCCGACCTACGCTCATCACGTGCTCGATCTTCCTTGCGCTTCTTTCCACCGGCCGAGTCAACTTCTTTTTTTGCTGACTCTTTGGCCGAGATTTTTGCGTTCTGGCCAGTTTCGAGCATGATCCGGGTTTCCTCGGCATCCGCATACTTATTTGACCGGGCCATGAATTCAACCAGAGTCAGAGACGGATTTTTGTCCAGGGACGCTAGGAACGGCTTGTCCCTAACACCTTGCATGATCGAGTTAAGGGCTGTTTCGTGTTATTGCTTCTGGACTTAGAGCAACTCAAAGTTGAAACGCTTGATATAATCTTTCAGTAACTCTCTCTCCTTTTGCACAATGTTGTTCAAGTGTGTTGGTGGCTTCAACTTTTTCTTCCCTTCGATGAAGTTGGTGAGAAAAGCGTCGCTGAGGTCTGCGAACGAACTGATGGACTTCGGTTTCAACTGTTTGAACCAAAATCGGGCTACATCGACTAAAGTGAGAGAGAAGGCTCGACACATCATAGCGTCCGAGGCATCGTGTAGTTCCATATACGTCCGAAAAGATTCGATATGCTCTGTTGGGTAGGTTTTGCCGGTGAAGGGTGTAATTTACGGAAGACAAAACCGTTCTGGTAACCGAGCTTGCATTACCTCATTTACGAATAAGGATGTTTTTACTTCAGACCTTGCCTGATGTGTATCTCGGCCTTGCTTCATATTCGCAATCTCTTCCCGCACTTTCCTCCTGAAGTCCTGGAGGTCGGCCTTCCAGGGTACATCACTTTCTGCCGTTCCCTCAACCGGAGGCCTGTTGCGCCTTCTTCGATCTATTTCGTGTAAAAGGTCGGTGTTAGGCAGCAGGGCAGTCATGGATTGAGCGGGTGCCGGCTTGGATGGACCATGGTGCCGACTCTATTGAGGAACAGATTGCGGAGCAACAGGCTGAGGGTCAGCGAATTGCTATGGAGAGTTCGTCGCCTGACCTTCTGCGTGCGGAGGTAATGGGACTTGCCGACGATGAATTTGTTCCAATATTTGCTTCATGACTTTTATATCAGATCTGAGTTCCTGAATTTCCCTGTCCAACTGTCCATTGCCACGGTTCTGCTGGGTATTCCTAGTCGCAACAGAGGTTGTCGGACGAGTAGTGGAACCCTGTCGGTGGTCGGGTCGATTCTGAGGACTGTGGGCTCTGTTTGTACCCGGTGGTCCTTCGGTTGCAGGCGGTCCAGTGACAACGACCTCATTCGGTTCGTCTTGAAAAGTCCTTTTGGTTCTTGCCATTAAAACTCATTTGAAGCTTTTGGATAGAGCAAAAAAAAAAAATGACTTGTTGTATCGTTTCCCATAGACGGCACCAAACTGTTGATGCAAAAAACTAGTGTGTCCTCCTCCGACCTGTCACCTGCACAAGGAGAAGACAAAGGAGACCCTAGCTAGAGCCGGGGACCCTCCAATGCTAAAGTTAGGGACAGGATCGTGTAGAGGGGTTTTTAGTAGAGTTTTTTTTTGCATACATTTTATCGTAGAGATTTCCTGGTTTTATAGAAATGGGAGGGTCCCGTCGTGCAGTGATTCTCTTCCGAGTATCTCGAAGATTTGATTTTGTTTTAATCTGTTTATGGATTCTGCCTGATCCCAAGATATTCGGGGTAGGAAATCCTTTTCACAAGATTCTAGGGATGGTATTTATGTTTACGCCGTCTCTTCCTTGCTCAGCTCAGCCTTAACCGACCCTGGTAATAAGTGAGTCTCGGCTGACGGCAAGGATGAGGGTTTTTACCTTCTATCGGATGAAATAGAGTCGGTTTATAACTGATATTCTTTCTTAATCCGATTACCGATGCTGTAACCGACTTAATATGAGGCGGTTTTATGGTCGGTCAGGAAACTTCTAGCGTCTGGGCCTTAATTGGTCCCCTTATACGTTGTTGTCTCGTTATCCGAGTCAACTTTATGCGTCTTATACATTGTGCATATGGCTTATGACTTTGTAAGTCTCGGTCGAGGTTCATTCCTCACCGTCCGAGCTAAGTATCTCCTCAAGGCATTTGATTCTTTTGCCTCGGTTGGGCTTATTTCCTCGGAATCCTGGGCGGTGTCAATAGAGTTGATCCATTCCATATCCGGGCTTGTCATATTTTTCCCCAACAGGAGTGTTCACTCTGGCTATAACGGGGTGTTTATGCACTCATTTACCAATATTTAACATATAAATAAAAAATCTAACTGCCCCTTAATGTGTGAGTCAAAAATTGAATCATATCTAAAACTAAGTAGACCACTTCATACTAAGCTGTGCAAATTGAATGCATAGTTTTGAAACCTCCTTGAGGCCACAAAAGTTTTGGATGAAGCTAATATTTGTGTTTTTTATTCATCCAATATCTATGTGACTTTATGGACAAGTTGGATAACAAATAAAAATCACTATGGGCATTAGGAAAGTTCCCACGGTTGATGCCATTATTTCTATAGTTTTCTCTAATGTGGCTCACTTGAGCTCTGAGTATGCTTCAATTTTTGGTTCATACCTTAAAATGAGTTAATAAATCGAATTCACGGGACTGGAAACAATGAGAATGGAAACACACACGGCTAAAACCATCTTAGAGCGGCCATCCTAAATATTCATAAGAATATAAACTCTAGCTAAAATTTCATCCTCATACAAATATTCCGTAGCCATATAAAGTTTTCAATTCAATCTGAACTTTAAATCTGCCTAATTTTTAGAAACTAATGGACGGAGTGGATTTCTTACTAGCATTTCTGGCCCCACATGGCTTCCAACCAAAGGAACTTCCTGTGGGCCGGGTGCACAGTGAATTCACGTCCGGAAAAGGTGTTACTTAATTTGGAATAATATATCAGATGAGGAATTTTATTAGAAATTATTAGATTAAAATAATGGTAGAATGATGATCTACCACGTGCTAAACAGGGGCCACAGGGAGAACTTTTGACCCTTTTCTTCTATGGACCAATTCACATAATAATAATAATAAATTCACATCCGTGCAAAAGATACACCGCATCGTCAAGCTCACCTGGCCACAAAAAGATGGTATATACATCCGGCACTCTACACCGTTGAAATCAATGGAAAGCCGATGGTCAGATTCTATGGATGTGTGAGGCTTACCATATGAGTGGAATTTTTGCTGGGACGTGGTTTGGCTAGTGACCAGCTAGCTGGTGTAAAAGCTCTGTAGATGCCATTTTTCCAGTTTATTTTAGTACATAAGCTAAAAAATAAGGCAGATCTTAAGGTCTAAGTGGACCACCCAAACAACAGTAGGGATTGAACGCTTGCCATTGAAAAATTCTTCACGGTCCACCGTAATGTTTAGTTGCCATCTAACCCTGGATGGATGGAAAAAAACAAATTTCAGTTTGATCGAGAACTTGTGTGGTTCTAATAAGTTTTTAATGGCAAGTGTTCAATCCCCAATGTTTCCTGTTGTGTGGTTTACTTGAGCATTGGGATAAAACACATACATCATGGTAGGCCCATGGAGTTTTGACACTAACCCGTCCTTTTTGCTCCAGGTTATTTCTGCTGCATGTTCCACCCTTTTCAGGAAGCGGATTGGCTGGTGTACCACACACCACCGATGTGGCTGAAGTGTTGACGTTACCAAGTTCTGTTGGTCCCATCATGAGGTATGAGTTATATCCAAACCGTCCGTCCACTTGGTGAGCTAGTCGTAGGGCTTGAACCTAAAAATATGATAGATCCAAAATTAAAGTGGACCACACATTAAAAAGCAGTGTAGGAATAAACTACTGCCATTGAAACCCTTTAGGGGTTTTTTCTTTCTCTTCATCCAGGTCTATGTGACATTATGAACAGATTGCATGGAAAGTAAACGATTACGGTGGGCCCTACAATTGTTTTTAAGGTGAAAATTATTGTCCCCACCGCTACTGGTGGTGTGGTCCACTTGAGCATTAGAAATTACTCAATTTTAGGATCAAGATCTAAAATGATCTTTCCAAGGTGCACGGATTCGATACTGACAAGGTCCGTAGCCAAATCGGTACTGAAGTATCATTACAAAGCTCTGTGAACCCCACCATGATGCGTGTGTTGTATCCATAGCGTCCAACCATTTTCAATGATCATTTGATGGCATTACAAAGAAAATGAGATAAATCTAAATTTCAATTTGACCCACCACAAAAAACCGTGGGAGCTGTCACACCCACCGTTGAAACATTTATACGGCCCACAATGATGTAATTTTGAGATCCATCCTATTCATAAGTTAAATCGATCAAATCGTGGGGCCCACTTTTAAATGGACCATAAACACAAAATACAAATCAACCGATGTCCTAACTGGCCGATTGGCAAACATCTAGTGCACCGTTATATCAAAAAGAAGCCAACAGCTGAAATCAACAACCGTCCATTTATCAGACCGTCTGATTTGTTTTCTGGCTTTTGTGGCCCATCTATATTGGGTCCCAGGATTTGGACGGCTTAACTTGATTGAAATGTATGACACGTGGACAATTTATCACACCCTACTAGGATCCCAAATAACAACTCAAAGAAAAAGGGTTGGTGGCCACTCTCACAAAGGGGTTGATGGGTGTGTTGAATGAGGCATGTGATCTAGCTCACATGCCATATGATTTCAATACACTGCTAATTCCTTTTTGGAAAGAAATGCCATCGTGCAGCTAGGGACAAGGGAGTTGTTGTGACGCACTTTCCTGGTGGTACACGTGTGGTGATCCGGACCGTTGAGTGTGCCACGACATGGATGGGCTATATCCATCTGACATGTGTCACTGTTATCGTATGACACTGACTATCTATTTGTGAGTTTTCCTGATTTAATATGGCCCACCAGATCAAAGGTCGTAATCACAATACGCGTTTGTGACGTGCACTGACGCATAGAGCTGAGAGATGATATCGTAGAGAGTGTAGAGACGGACAGGAAATTGAAGACTCAGCGATTCAAGGTACACTTGCCAAGATGGAACATTTCTGCAAGATCTGGGCCAGTCATAGGTGGGGTCCACTGCGAGCAGGCCCTTCACCAAACATCATTGCAGTTCACTCATTAAGCTGTTAGGAACGTGTACGGAAAAGAAGTCGGCTGCGGAAAGAAAGAAAGAAAGAAAGAAAGAAGGAAACTTTGGGGCGGGGCTTCGGTGGATCCCTCTACTGTGGGGCCACCTTGATGTATGTGCCTTACATCTACTCCGTCCATCCGTTTTGATAACTCATTTTAGGGCATGATTCAGAAAATAAGCAGATTCAAATTCTTAGGTGGATCACACCCCAGGAAAAGTGGTGATTGAATACCCACCGTTAAAAACTTCTGGAGGCACTGGAATAATAATGTCACAGCCAATCTGTTGATAAGGGCACAAAGAACTGAACGAAAGGACTACATAAATACCAGCTTGACCAAAACCTTTGTGGCTCATAAGAAGTTTTTAATGGTCAATCATCACTGTTTCTTGTGGTGTAGTCGACCTGAGATTTGGATCTGTTTCATTTTTGGGATCATACTGTAAACTGAGATTTACAAATGGATGGACGTCGTGGATGTAAGATACATACATCAAAATGGCCCCACAGTCAGGGATCCGCCCACCTCAGTGGATCCGAAGCCGCATCCAAAACTTTGATACTCTGCAGAATGCGATGGATAATATGCAGGCAGTTAGAAAGAAATTACTTTAAATTGCATACTTGGCATACAATTAACTGAAATTAAACTGTCCAAACTATGGCCCTCGTTTAGATGTGTCATGCGCCATACGGCCTGTTTGGGAGCGTGGATTTGGAATCCCCTGGATTCAGAGCCCCGTAATTTGAAACCCCCTGAATTCCAAATCCTTCCGTGCTTGGGATCCTGTAATGTGAATCAACTTTAATCTATGCATGGTATATTTATAGAGATTTGAATTTAATTACTAAATTAATTTTAGTATCTTTAATTAGTGAGATATGTAATTTTTGACACAATGGTTGTGATAAGCCCGTTGAAATATATGCTTTACTCGAAAATGATGAAATTCCAAGTCTCCAATGGGCTACAAGTATAAGATCGTGTTTGAGTGACTAACCAATTATTTTTAATTGTTGATTTATATGGACAATGTTTGGACGGTGCTCGACAATGTTTGGGCGATGCTAGTTTACATGGACAATGTTTGGACGGTTCTGATCATCATTAGTGGGCCATGTGCCCAATAAAATAATAGTATAGTGACATATGTTATACTTGCAACTGATGAAATGATTTTAAGTATATTCCAAGCTCTCACGTGGATTTCAAACTCCATGGAGAGGGGATTTGAAAACCCCAATTACTTTAGGGGTCGTTTGGTATCTGATTGGATGGGATTTGAGGGGGTTTCAAATCCCCGACATAAAGTAAACAAGGGTTTCAAATCCAGACGGGTTTCCAATCTCCTCTTTGAGGGTGTTTGTAATCCATGGTGAGAGCTTGGATTATACCTAAGATCATTTCAATAATTGCAGGTGTAACATGTGTCTCACTATACAATATCATTCTATTGGGCACATGGCTCACTAATGATGATCAACACCGTTCAAACACTGTCCATGTAAATCAACAATTTTTATTGGTTAGTCACTCAAACATGATCTCATGCTTATGGCCCATCTAAGACTTGAAATTTCATCATTTTTGAGCAAAGCATATATTTCCGCGAGCTTATCACAATCATTGTGTTAAAAATTACATATCTCACTAATTGGAGATATTAAAGTTGATTTAGTAATTAAATTTAAACCCTTGTAAATGTACCGTAGATAGCTACTTTTGGATTAAAGTTGATCCACACTCTAGGGTGCCTAACGCACTGGGAGGATAAAAAATCCAGGGGGTTTCTAATCCTAGGGATTTCGAATCCGGAGGGTTCCAAATCAATGCTCCCAAACAGGCTCTTATGTTGCCAAACAACCAGGGGATTCGGAACCCCCTCAAATCCCTTCGAATCCACGGTGCCAAATTACCCCATAGATTATTCTTATTTCGATGGTAAAAAAATAAAAAGAAGGAAAAAAAAAAACTAATGATCTTACTTGGACAAACAAGTGTCCACAAATAAGAGGCTAGGATTGGATTAAGTGGGCCCCACGTGCAGACTTTATGAGTGGCTGCGTATCAAGCGTCATACTCTGGCGGAACATCAAATAGCTCCCCTACATTCAATGCAACAAGGTTGGAGAAATCTTGGGCCAGGAAATGTTTGGAGTGGGCCTACCTAGTGACTGACCCAGATCTTTCACACATGCCATGTTGTCAATTGTGCCACCAATCTACTCTTCAACCTATCATCAAATCTATGAATGCCTGTATATCAAGTGTCATACGCCGCCAGACCATAAAATAACTCCCCCATATTCAATGCAGCAAGGTTGGAGCAATCTTGGGTCAGGGAATGTTTGGAGTGGGCCTACCAGTGACTGGCCCAGATCTCGCACACATGCTAACACCACAAATCTCCTCAACCTGTCATGGACACCATTCTAATTATGTACGCGGATATGCTGACGTCAAGTGGGGTGGGCCAATCACACGGTTCTTGACTGTGTTGAAGTGGGCTGTGAAACCGTTGTCACAAATATTGCCTTAGAAGTTTGAAAATCTGACGATATTTTCGTGGAAATTGATAAAACGATACTATCCCAATAATCTCGCGAGATTTTCAAAATGTCAAAATTTTTTTTTCTTATTAATTTTTTTTTTTTTTTCCATTTTTATAGCTAAATTATCATCATTTTAAAAGGAGTTTTACGGAAAAATGCCTCTAATAATGTAATTTTACCACATAATGCCTCCACTTGATAACCTTAATGCCATGTGGTATGTGCCCAACATCCCACCTGTTAAGCTGATGCAAACCAACATTATTATCAGATGAACTGAAATTATAGAGGATATAATTGTTGACACTTCAGTTTGTTTTATGTAATATGTAGTGTGCGTGGGCATGCCAAAATCATAAAGTTCCTTGATTCAAACTGATCAACTTTAACCCCAAGCATCAAAATTAACAAATATATTCAATATGAATGTATGTGACTAGATTCTATAAAGATCGATCGCTTACTCAGTTAATTATAAAATTTTATAACAATTAAGTAATAATTAGATCGAGGGTTCTTCCTGTGAAGATGGGTTGATTTATACCTTCCACAAAAAAGGACTTTCAGAATACCAATGCAATTAAACAAAAAAAAAACTCACAATTAATCATGAAGAGCAATCGTAAGAATTCGTTTCTTGAAAGAACCACATGATATTGGATAGAGAACAAATCCAATATATGTGCATAGATTTAGATTGCAACTAAATATCATACCTAAGAATTAGCTGTACTAGATTATCGCTACTCCTATGATAAGCTGAGATAAAGTAAATTGATAAATTTATTGTTGTTGCCGTTGATTTGAGATTATTGGTTGTCTCTTTTGGATTCCTCTACTATTTATAGAGTCTTGTTGTAGCTTGTTCTTTCAGATCATTCTTCCATTACTGTAACGGTTATAATGGTAAAAAAGTCATTATTTAGAACCTTCTGTTTGTTACGTTTCTTTTTTGTGACTATTCATCTTTTGTCACCCAAACTTTGTTCCTCTCGGTCGCCTTTTGTACCTTGAACAACTCGAGTGCGTTTCTCTCTTTGTTCTTTGGACTTTTGAGTAACTCGACCATATCACTCTATTGACCATCCACTAACGTTTATAAATGGATTTACACCAGCTATGATTTCACAAAAATCACTCCAAGTTTCTTGAAGAACTTTTCATCCACCCCCTATTTCTTATACAATGCCACATGTCGGCCTCCTATTGGGTTTTTTCAGAATGGATAGAAATAGGGTACAACATTGCCCTCACGTCGTTTTGCCTTTAGGAAAAAGGTGAAAGCAACGTTGTTTTGTTGCCTATTATAATAAATGCAACTGGCTGTTATTCCACATGTTGTCTCCCTATTGATTTAATTCGATCGAGGCTATACTGAAAGATATGATTTGCCTCAACCTTTTAAGTTGTCTATGTGACACGTTGCATAAAATCGTGTCATATGAGGATTCATGATTATCATTTCATTAATGCGCATGTATTGCGGCCGATATATAAATAAGACTCTAACTCAGTGCTTTTCTTTTACCTTATGTTTTTTTTTCTCTTGCATTCAATTCCCTCTTTTTTTTTTTTTTTTTTTTTTTTTTTTTTTTTTTTTTTTTTATAACTTTTCTCCTTTCAATGGTTGCATCTTCTTCTTCTTCTTCTTCTTCTTCTTCTTCTGCTCTAACTTTTTATCTAGAATCATTCATTAAAGATCTGGTTGTTCTGTCGTTGGGAGAAGTTAATGACTTCATGTTCAACACTCTGACCAAACCAGACAAGGCATTATTGACACTCGGTCGAGCCTTTCACACTGCAGTCACCCACGAACAGCTGTGTGAGATTGAACCAAATTTCCCAAAGTGTCCCAATGAAGTCATTTTGGTTCAATCTGACAACTTCCCAGATCCCTCTAACGCGTTTAAATCTCCAAGAGCATGGTTGAAACTGATGAATGTTTGGGCCGACTAGTTCGCGCATGTCAAAGTACAACATGGTGATACATGGAGGTAGACAGGAATTTATGAATGCATCAAACTCTCCTTACATGAATATCGAACCATCACCTTCCTTTTTTGTAGCGACATCAACTTTCTAGAGCTAGTTGACCACTACATTTTTTTTTGGATGTATGAAAAGGCCAAACTATATGTCCTAGGGGGGGGGGGGGGTGAATAGGACTATGCCAAATTAAAATAAAATCAGCAGAATAAAATAAATCAATAGCCTTACAATTATAAATCAATTCACAATGCTGAAATCAAATCACCTTAATAAATAAGTATTGAGAGATTGATACAAATTCAGTTTTAAGGACAACCTTACACCATAATAAATAAGGGCTTATGGTAGGACAACCTTATTTCTAGAACTTCTTTTGGATCAAGAACTCAACTTTAATAGAAATAAATGAATAGCAAAGAATTGAAATTAAATGCAGAAATATATATCTAATTTATTACAACAATTCCCACACTTGCTTAAAATGTAAATTGTTACAATATTCACATCCACATGTACATTCCACACAATTGAATGATAAAAGATATAAAAATTAAGCAAGCATTCAATCTACAAGACAAAGAGTTATAGTGGTTCGCCTGTGTGTACACCAACTGTCTTTCAACAGCCACACAGAATGCTACTCCAATCCTAATATCCTCACACAGGGGATATTAGCGTTCACTATCAAATAGGTTTTCACAGGTTCACCCAAAACCTTTACAATTGTGTCTTTTTCACTTGGGCTTATACAATTCAAAAACCCCTCTTTTCTGAGTTTTCTGGCTCTTCTCAGATAACCAACACAATGAGATTTTTCTGGCTTAACCTCAAACAAAATCAAAAGAAATGAAATTTTATAGAATTGTAAAATACCTGGATTTCTCCTTTTCGTAGCAGCCCGGTAGAACCAATCGGAGTAGATGATTGAAGGTCAAAGTTCAATTTCCAACACTCACTTTAATATGGTTCTAAGTTCTAATAGATTTTAGATTTTAACCAGTTGGGCGTAGCTATATTTGATTTTAATTCTAAGAAGAAGGAATAAGGTAATTCCTCTTTTCAAATAAGATTGGAATATAAAAATAAAATCAAATTAAATAAGTTAGCAAAAAGAGAAAGCAATTATGCACAAAATAGCTTAAAAATAAACATAAACTTATCTTAGAGTGGGGCCTTGAAAATATTATGAATTGAATTATTAAACTCTGAAATTCGTGTTCAATTTATAGAAGCAGAAATCGCATCTACGACTGGTCTTAGGTACCGTCGACTGGTCGTAGCTTTAACGGATATTTTAAATAAGGAGTGCAATTTTTGAAAGCCGTTCCATGACTGGTCTTAGGGAACCTACGACCGGTCGTGGGTCACCTACGACCGGTCGTGGGTAACCTACGACTGGTCGTAGATCTCTACGACTGGTCGTAGGACCATAAAATTGCTTGCTGGACTTTAAGTCGTAGACTTACGACTGGTGGAGATTGAGTCGAAGTCACTCCTAGGACCAGTCGAAGGACCACCAGGACTGGTCGTAGGTGTACCAGAAAATTTTGAAAATTCTCAACAACTTAGGACTGGTTGTGAAATTTCTTGGACTGGTCGAGTCAATGCCAGGACTGGTCGAACAGGGGCTAGGACTGGTCTTAGAACAGACCAAAAACCTATTAAAGATATAATTGAGTTATGTATCTGAAATGACCTACTCTCAGGTCAACCTAATGGTCATGCAAACCTGAATCATGTCGTATGGACATTGAACTTCAACCATTTAACGAATGTAGACATTTGAACCTTATCAAGCTTGAGATCTTGAACTTGTTGTAGCTTTAATCTTAAAATCTTCATCAGCTTGAAAACTACTTCATGCGTTGCTCTTGAGTTTTGAAGCTGTTTCTTGAGTCTTGAACTTCAACATTGTAGCTTTGAACATTGATAGGATGATGAAGTACACTTTGTATTTCTTGAAGACATCCGATGTCATGAAGTGTTGATGCAGTGTCTTGAACACATATAAAACACCATACAAACACAAGACACAGATGTTTTGAAACATCAAAATTTGACAACCAAAGGAGCATGAGACCATAGCACTTACAATCTCCCCCTTTATCAAATTTGTGACAAAACACCCAAATAATAATACAATAAGAGAGATACAAGCACAACAGGTTCAATAGTGAATCATGCACCAGTTATATAGACATCATAAGCAATATCCAGCTTACTCCCCAATATTCAGCTTACTCCCCCTGAGTAACAGCTTATCCAAACTACTCTACAATCCCATAATCATAATCATTAAATCTAGCCAAAGCTTCACCAAACTTCTTCCCCTTTTTGACATAAAATGACAAAGGAAGAAAAAATATGGGCAAGCGAAGGTTAAGGAAAGTAGGAGATGGAATATAGATGCAAGAGATAAAAAGTTCGAAGTGCATAGTGCATAATTCAACAAAAGTCAGTCAAGCAAACATAGTGCAGCCATAGGGCAAAGTAAAATATCAGTTATTACAGACCAAACGTAAAATTGTCAGTCAGAACTAGAAGAGGGAGCAGGATTAGATGGATCACTTTTGTGTAAACCCCTTGCAACATGCCTCATATATTTGCTTAAATAAGAAAATTGAGTGTCTTGGGTAACACGAATTTGAGCCACCTGTTCCTGAAGAGAATTTAACCTCTCATTAAAATCAGAAGGTTGAAAGTCAGGATCATCAGCTGAGTTTGACTCAAGGTCTTCAAAAATATCATCCATATTTATGTCTGCAGGAAGATCACCAGCTTCACTAGCATTCCCTGCTTCAGCACCACTGCTACCAACATCCACTTGGCCATCAACCAATTCTAAATTCATCTTGTTAATATTGGAATTATTAAAAGGGAGATGATGGATGTGTTTCTCTCTAACAGGCATAGCCATGAGCATATGATTGGCTAACCTAGTCATCAGATAACCAAAGGGAATATCCCTATGACCTGGATGGAAACGAAACTGAATAATGGAGTGACAAATTAACGAAGGCAGACAGATTTTTGCACCAGAGATGACGGAATGCAAAACACGAACCATGAATGTAGTGAGTTCGGTTTTATTACCAGAATGCGGATATAGATTTGAGATGAAAATCCTGTGAAGCACTCTGTGTCTAGGTAACAAATACCTTAAAGGAAGTGCATTACCTTTATGAGTCCAGTGAACATACAAATTACATAAATCCCTAGTAAGCAGTCATCTTTCAGATTCTGAGATTTTATCAGATAATATATGAATCGGAATGCCCTCATCATTGATAGGAATTTCCATAAGGTGAGCAATCAAATGGTGATCCACAGTAAATAAGCCTTCTTGAGTATTAATTTTAAAAGATAAATTCTCAAGAGAAAAATCACAAATACATGCAACCATGGATTGGGCAATGGACTGGTATGCAGCTCCACCCCAATGTAAGATGTTATCCTATCCCACAGATTGCAACAGAGGAAGGATACCAAAAGGAGCAATGTGATTAATATTAACAGAATGCTCAACTATAACATTGCGTATACGCAAATCCCGAGCATCTGATGGATCATTTTCGGGAGATCGAAGATGACGTTGCGCAATAGATTCCGATCGAGATGAAGAGGGACCACGGGTAGTTTTCTTTTTACCCCTAGCATCCATTTTCAAAGGAGGAATCAATGAAACCATAAGATTTAAGAAAGAAGAAGTGGGGTTTTGATAGAACAGATTTTTAAGAAAAAAAAAACCCCAAACTTGCAATGAAAGAGCAAATAGATTCTACAAGAGTGAAATTTGAAGCACTAATAACAAGAATCTATAAGAAAATTGCCAAAAAACTACTAACCTTGAAGTATCATGAAGGTGGGTTCGACCGGTTGAGGCTAGGCTCGTTGGTGAGACAAAAGGAAATGAAGAAGAAAAGCCAAAACCCTAAAATAAAGTGAATTCACGAGTTTCACGAACGGTCGTGAATGTGCTCGACCGGTCGAAGCAATACCGGTCGTGTACACTCACGACTAGTCGAGTACTGATCAAAATTTACAATTTTTCAAATGATTTCAAAATTCAAGCAAATAAGCTATCAAATATATGTACATTATGATACACCAAAGCATGCAAATTCAATTTAAATCTTATATACCAAGATCAAACTTTAATTTATTAAACCTGCTTTTGTCGAGCGGTTTAGTGAAAATGTCCGCAAGTTGAGTCTCGGTTGGAATGTATTCCAAAGATATTAATTTTTCTTCTACTATTCACGAATGAAATGAAATCTAATGTCAATATGCTTAGTACAAGAATGCTGAACTGAATTTTTTGAGATATTTATTGCACTGGAATTATCACAATACAAAATCATAGAATCCTGTGTAATTCCATAATCGTTTAACATGCGTTTCATCCAAACAAGCTGAGTACATGCATTTCCAGCTGCAATGTATTCAGCCTCAGCTGTTGATAGCAATATAGAACTTTGCTTCTTGCTAAACTAAGAAACAAGACAATTTTCGATGTAGAAACAACCACCACTGGTTGATTTCCTATCATCAATGTTTTCAGCCCAGTCAGCATCTGAGTACCCGGCTAATTGAACACTAGTCTCATGAGGATACCAGAGACCCAGTTTAGCAGAACTTGTGACATATCGCATAATCCGCTTAACAGTAGTTAAGTGAGATTCTTTAGGATTTGACTGATAACGAGCACAAATACTAACACTCAAAGCTATATCTGGTCTACTTGCAGTTAAGTAAAGCAAGCTACCAATCAAACTACGATATAATTTAGGATTCACATCTTTACCTGTAGAGTCTTTTGAGAGTCTCAAAGTTGTACTCATAGGAGTATCAAAATTTTTACCATTCTCAAATCCAAACTTCTTAATTAAGTTCAGAGCATATTTAGTTTGAGAGATAAAAATTTCATCAGGTTGTTGTTTCACTTGTAACCCTAGGAAATAATTTAGTTCCCCAACCATGCTCATTTCGAACTTAGATTTCACTAAATCTGCAAACTCAACAGTCATGTTAGTACAGGTTGATCCATACATAATATCATCAACATATATTTGAACCATTAGAATATCATCGTTATGTTTCTTAACAAAGAGCGTCTTATCAACACTTCCCATCTGAAAATTATGACTCAGAAAAACTTAGTTAGTTTTTCGTACCATGCTCTGGGAGCTTATTTCAGACCATAGAGAGCCTTTTTAAGACGATACACATGATCAGTAAACTTAAGGTCTTCAAATACTGTAGGTTGTTCAACATATACCTCTTCATGTAAATCACCATTCAAAAAGGCACTCTTTACATCCATTTGGTAAATTTTAATTTTCCTAAAGCAAGTAATGGAAATAAAAAGTCTGATTGATTCAAGACGAGCTACAGGGGCAAAGGTTTCATCATAGTCAATACCTTCAATTTGTGTGTACCCCTGTACAACTAACCTTGCTTTATTTCGAATAATATTTCCAAGTTCATCAGACTTGTTTTTGAAAATCCATTTTGTTCCAATAATATGTTTATCTTTAAGTCTAGGAATAAGGTACCAGACATCATTTCTGACAAATTGATTAAGTTTTTCCTGCATTGCAAATGTCCAGTTTTCATCAGAAAGTACTTCTTTCACGTTAACCGGTTCTATCTGGGATGTAAAGCATACGTAGTTACATATGTCCTCTAATTGTCTACGAGTGCTTACACCAATGAGAGGGTTTCTAAGTATTTGAGAAGTTGGATGATCTTTAACAGTCCTTAATTCAAAATTAGTTTCACTTGATGAAGTTTCTGGTTTTTCAAGTATAAGAACTTCATCATTATCTGAACTAGGGGCAGGTGTATTCAAATGATCGTCAATTACAACATTTATTAACTCTTAAATTACACCGGTCCTGTTGTTCAGAACACGATATGCACGACTGTTTAAAGAATATCCTAAAAAGATCTCTTCATCATTTTTAGTGTCGAACTTTCCCAAATTTTCACGGTCATGCAAAATATAGCACTTGCTGCCAAAAACTCGAAGGCTTTAACAAATTTTCACTGTCACGCAAAGTATTTAACAGAAGGCTTTTTCTCAAACCATATTTCATAAGCCGTTTTATCATTAGATTTGCAAATATAAACACGGTTAATAATGTAGCAGGCGGTATTCACTGCTTCAGCCCAGAGATTCCTGGGAAGCTTCATGCTATTTAGCATAACATTTCCCATTTCTTGAAGCACTCTAATTTTCCTCTCGACAATTCCATTTTGTTGAGGAGTCTTAGGTGTAGAGAATTCATGCGATATTTCCTGATTGCTACAGAATTTCTCAAAACTACTATTTTCAAACTCGGATCCATGATCACTACGGATCTTACTAACTTGAGAACATTTTTCAGTTTGGATCCGTTTTATAATTTTTTTCACTTCATCAAGGGTTTCTGATTTGTCTCTCAAGAATGAAACCCAAGTGTATCTTGTATATTCATCTACGATAATCAAGATGTATTTTTTGCCACCTCGATTTTCCATTCTCGTTAGTCCTATAAGATCCATGTGAAGAAGCTCGAGTGGTCTTGTGGTGGTATTGGAGTTCACCTTTTTGTGAGAGCTCCTAGTTTGTTTACCATACTGGCATTCACCACAAATCTTGTCTACTTTTTATATCTTAGGTAGACCTCTAATTAGTTCTCCTTTGCTCAATCTGTATAAATTTCGGTAGTGTACATGTCCGAGGCGTTTATGCTATAATTCTGTCTCATTAGTATGGACCATGTAGCACGTTTGGTTAAATGAGCTACCATCGCTTACTATATAGCAGTTTGAAGTTCACTGCGACCGCTAATATTACAGAACCCTTTTTGTTTATAATTTCACAACCTTGATTAGAAAATTTAACACTATGGTTGTTATTGCATATTTGAGATATACTTAACAGGTTGTGTTTTAAACCCTCAACATATAAAACATCTTTAAATAAGGGAAGGTTATAGAGTTGAACCGTACCTTTACCAATTATCTTGCAGTTGCTACCATCACCAAATGTGACTGACCTATCAGTCATATCTTTAAAATCGGTGAATAGAGCCTTGTCGCCTGTCATATATCTGGAGCATCCACTATTTAGGTACCATTTTGAATGGCATGAAGCTTTGAAAGCAGTGTGAACAACTAAACAGGCAACCTTAGGAACCCATTTCAGAACTGTTTTGGGTTTAGGAGTATAGTTGATCTTCTTTTGTTTATAGTTGTAAGAGTGACCTACTGAGTTAGATTTTAAGAGCTCCTTTAGTAAATCAATTATCTTTTCAGCTAGTGGGTTTCTGATCTGATTTTTAAAATTTATATAGTTTCTTTTAGGTTTTTGAAAAGTTTTTGTATTTTTAGAAAAAACTTGACTAGTACCTTTTCCTTTTGAGTTAGAAGTCTCTCCTTTCACAAAGTTGGGAGGAGTATTCTTCTGTTTAGGAGATGTATTTTTATCATAGCCCAACCCGGATCGATCACCACATTTTCTTGATCCGGATAATAATTTTTCTAATTTTGGATCATCTTGGACATATCTCCATGTGTCCTTCAAACTCAGAAGAGAAGATACTTCATTTTTAAGTTTCTCATTTTCAGATTTCAAATCTTCAATCAGGGAGGTTTTGAATTCCAAATCACACTTTGATTTTTTCAAAATAATCTGAAATTTGGAATTTTTTTAAAACAAGAGTTTCAAAACATTCTTTGAGTTTAAAAAACTTTTCTTTTTGAAGTTTAAGTTTGACAGCAATTTTACAACTTTCTTTATATAAGGCATTATAAGCATCTTGAAGATCTTTTTCATTTCATGATCACTATCCAAATTTTCTTCACTTGTTGAATCATCGTGATCTGAAAAAGTAAACTTAGCTAGAGTCATAAGGGCTTTAACTTCACTGCCCGACTCGGTTTCAGAATTTTCTGATTCAGAAGATTCTTCAGAATCAAAGGATTCATCCCAAGTAGCCAACATACCCTTCCTTCTGGGTCTGTCCTTTTTAGGACATTTGTTTGCTAAATGCCCATATTCTTAGCAGTTGTAACATTGACTATCTTTCAAAGACTTCCAAGTTTTGGACTTAGGTTTAGATCGTTTCTTTTCATTTGCCTTTTGAAAGTCGACCCTTTTCTTGCTTTTGAAAATTTTATAAAACTTTTTCGCTAAAAGAGCCATATCATCTTCAGAATTTCTAAATTTGAGTTTTCTTGAGAAATACCTTTAGATGATTTTAAAGCTATAGATTTGCCTTTAGGAGCTTTAAAATTTAATTCATAGGTTTGTAAAGAACCAACTAGTTCTTTTACCATCATATTATCCGTATCACGAAGTTCCTGGATCGCGGTTACTTTAGAATTGAACCGTTCAGGAAGTGAGCGTAGTATCTTTGCACACACTTTACTTTCTGGAATTTTATCACCAAGACCTCACATTGAGTTTACAATGTCATTTAGTCTTGTGTAAAAGTCCATAAACATTTCATTTTCCTCCATATGAATTTCTTCAAATTTGGTTGTGAGGAGTTGGACTTTAGATTTTTTGACAATTGATGTACCCTCGTGTGTCATTTCTAGAATATCCCAGGCTTGCTTTGCAGTATCACAGGATATAATTCTTTTGAACTCATCCGGTGATAGTGCTAAGTGATGATGCATTTAGTGCTTTAGCATTGACACTATACTCACTTTTTTGAAGGGTGGTCCATAAATAATAAGCGTGTATAGACATGACTTTTGAGCAACCGTCGGATCGATTACTTTTCAATGGTAGGAGGGTTCTATTCGGTCCATCGTGGCTCGCCACACACTCTCATCCATTGATTTGAGGAAGATCCTCATTCTGGCTTTCCAATAGGCATAGTTGGAGCCACCAAATGGTGGAGGCCTAGTGACTGAAAGGCTATCAAAATTTGACATATTTTTATATAGCTTAGATCGTTAGCTCAGGAAATAAATCCAAATAAAAAGCAATAAGAACGAACTATTAGGCTCTGATACCACTTGAAAAGGCCAAGCTATATGTCCTAGAGGGGGGGGGGGGGGGGGGAATAGGACTATGCTAAATTAAAATAAAATCAGGAAAATAAAATAAATCAATAGCCTTACAATTATAAATCAATTCACAATGCTGAAATCAAATCACCTTAATAAATAAGTATTGAGAGATTGATACAAATTCAGTTTTAAGGACAACCTTACACCATAATAAACAAGGGCTTATGGTAGGACAACCTTATTTCTAGAACGTCTTTTGGATCAAGAACTCAATTTTAATAGAAATAAATGAATAGCAAAGAATTGAAATTAAATGCAGAAATATAGATCTAATTTATTACAATAATCCCCACACTTGCTTGAAATGTAAATTGTTACAACATTCACATCCACATGTACATTCCACACAATTGAATGATAAAAGATATAAAAATTAAGCAAGCATTCAATTCACAAGATAAAGAGTTATAGTGGTTCGCCTGTGTGTACACCAACTATCTTTCAACAGCCACACAGAATGCTACTCCACTCCTAATATCCTCACACAAGGGGATATTAGCGTTCACTATCAAATAGGTTTTCACAGGTTCACCCAAAACCTTTATAATTGTGTATTTTTCACTTGGGCTTATACAATTCAAAAAATCCCTCTTTTCTGAGTTTTCTGGCTCTCCTCAGATAACCAACGTAATGAGATTTTTCTGGCTTAACCTTAAACAAAACCAAAAGAAATAAAATTTTACAGAATTGTAAAATACCTGAATTTCTCCTTTTCGTAGCAGCCCGGTAGAACTAATCAGAGTAGATGATTGAAGGTCAAAGTTCAATTTCCAATACTCACTTTAATATGGTTATAAGTTCTAATAGATTTTAGATTTTAACCAGTTGGGCGTAGCTATATTTGATTTTAATTCCAAGAAGAGGGAATAAGGTAATTCCTCTTTTCAAATAAGATTGGAATATAGAAACAGAATCAAATTAAATAAGCTAGCAAAAAGAGAAAGCAATTATGTACAAAATAGCTTAAAAACAAACACAAACTTATTTTAGAGTGGAGCCTTGAAAATATTATGAATTGAATTATCAAACTCTGAAATTCGTGTTTAATTTATGGAAGCAGAAATCGCATCTACGACTAGTCTTAGGAACCTTCGGCTGGTCATAGCTCTAACGGATATTTGAAATAAGGAGCACAATTTGACTTTAAGTCGTAGACTTACGACTGGTCGAGATCGAGTCGAAGTCACTTCTACGACCAGTCGAAGGACCACTAGGACTGGTCGTAGGTGTACTAGAAAATTTCAAAAATTCTTAACAACTTAGGACTGGTTGTGAAATTTCTTGGATTGGTCAAGTCAATGCAAGGACTGGTCGAACAGGGGCTAGGACTGGTCTTAGAACAGACCAAAAACCTATTAAAGATATAATTGAGTTATGTATCTGAAATGACCTACTCTCAGGTCAACCTAATGGTCATTCAAACCTGAATCATGTCGTATGAACATTGAACTTCAACCATTTAACGAATGTAGACATTTGAACCTTATCAAGCTTGAGATTTGAACTTGTTGTAGCTTTAATCTTAAAATCTTCATCAGCTTGAAAACTACTTCATGCGTTGCTCTTGAGTTTTGAAGCTGTTTCTTGAGTCTTGAACTTCAATATTGTAGCTTTGAACATTAATAGGATGATGAAGTATACTTTGTATTTCTTGAAGACATCTAATGTCATGAAGTGTTGATGCAGTGTCTTGAACATATATAAAACACCATACAAATACAAGACACAGATAGATGTTTTGACACATCAAAATTTGACAACCAAAGGAGCATGAGACCATAGCACTTACAATGTACCCCGTGGGTCCAACAATCATGGATGTATGTGTATTCACTCACATTTTTCTGTTGGTGAGCTTGTCTATCCGGGCTTCGCTTTAGAGAATCAACATCCCTTCACTCTTCCGGATCAGACCAATAAGGCATATTCCACTTTCATGGCTTTACAACATAACTCTCAAGATAAAGTAAATGAGCAAGAACACACAGTGTTCCTTCTGATGTCGATTTGCCTATTCTTGTTAACGATCGGGCTTAGAAGTTATTGAGGAAAAATTTTATCTTGGATATTAAAGCTTTCTCTCACTTCACTCTTCAGTATGACATATATTTATTTGTTTGTGACATTCGATTCACTGCCAGTGATGATGTTCTCTTAATCGAACTACTGGATACCTTGACCAAACTTTAGAGTATCAGTGATGCATACTTCGTTGCCCGGAAGGACTTGGAAAGGCTTGATACTCATGCAGATGAGCGCACTGCTATTCATAAGGAAACGAACATAGTCTCCGATCAATATGATTGGGCTTGGTATAACCACATGCACTGGACTCGATATCATCATTTCAACAAAGGGATGCTGAGAACTATATGGGTTTAACTTTGATAAGTCAATGATGATCTCTAGGAGACCGAGCGAATCTACCCTGGACAGTGCTTGCTCTACTCCCAAAATCTGTTGAACTTCATCAATTCTTAAATCGATTTCTATCAGACTCGGTCGCGTGAGAGCAACGAACAGAAGAGAGAGGATGAGCACAAGGCCGATGTGATCAGTCACTGCCTCGACCAAGTTCTAGCCTTATAATATATATAACATCTATATATTTGCTTACTTCTGTCATTTGACCGAATTCGATCTTTGCACATCCTTTTTAACTACTCTAACCATTGTTTGGCCTGATCTTTCCATATCTCCCATATACTGAAATGATATGCTTTTAGAAATCAACCATTTATTAGATTTTTTGTTATCTTTCTATCGATATCACGAAGGATGCTCCTCCATTATGCTTCATCTCATGTAAGCAGCTACTTACAAAATTCAACATCCTTAGTCCCAAGAGGCAATTTCACTTTCCAAACCATATCATCTTCACCAAAAGTTTTCTTTTCACTTTTTGGTTATACGCTCGAGCGACTCTGGCCTTGTTTGTCATGATGGAATTTAAGGCCCTTAGCCGAATTTCATCTAAGTCCTTAAGTTCAACTAACAGTCTCTATGACCTCAGTTGGGGTCAACTTAGCCTGATAGGCTACCCATCATGATGCACAATCACTTCCAATGGTAACAAAGCATCATGTCCGAATATTAATCTGAATGGACCCATTCCTGTGTTTGTTTGAAACGAGTTATGATAAGCCTAAAGAACTTCTGACAACTTAAAATGCCATTGTTTAGGATTTTCATAATTCATTTTTTGTAAAATATTCTTGATAACCTTGTTACTAGTTTCGTCTTGATCATTGGCCTGAGCATAGTAAGGTGATGAATACATCAACTTAATTTTATATTGATCAACCATTGCCTTGGCCTTTTTGGATGAAAATGCTATTCCTCGGTTTAGAGTAACTGATTCAGGAATTTCAGACTGATGAATTATATGGGTTTCAATGAACTTAATAATTTCTTGATGATCTGTTTCCAGCATGGGCTTTGCTTCTACCCATTTGGTGAAATAATCGGTCGCCACAATAATAAAACTGTGCCCCTTAGATGATGGAGGAATAATTTTTCCTATAAAATTAATAGCCCATTCTTGGAATTAGAATTGTACACAAACCGAGTTAGCTTGGTTAACTTGTTCGACTTGACTCGAAAAAGCTCGATTCAAAATTGAGTTTGAGCTGATTTTTGGAGCTCGAAAAAATTTCGAGCCGAGTTCGAGCTTGTCCGAGCTCGAATCGACTCCGATTGAACCTCAACTTGAATCAAACCCAGATTGAATTAGTTTGGTGACTCCATTATTTTGATATTGATGTTGCTCACCAATTGTTTGATGAAATGACTTAACGAAGTGTTATTTCAGGTGCATGCATTCTGCAGATGGATTGGTGGCGAGGAAGGTATGATACAAAACAATTCACTACAAAAAAAACTTTAAATGATAAAACTATCCTTGTATTTTGATTTTGATGCTACCTATTTAGTGTTTGATGAAATACCTGTAAACTGTTGTTGCTGTTTTGCGTATTGTGAGAAATTAAAGGTGAACTCCATGTGTTTGAGAGAATGTCGTATAGGCTTGAGCTCGACCCGAACTGGCCCGAGCTATTGACCGAACTGAGTCGAACTGGCCGGTCAGGCTCGAGGACCAAGTTGAGCTGAGTTGGAGCTGGGGTCAGCTATTGGCTGAGCCAATTTGAGCTGTGCCAAGCTTGACTTGGTTTGACTCGTATACATCTCTACTCGATCAGAATGGCCAAGGTTTGATATTAGGATGTAATTCGGTCGCGAGCACATGTTGTATCGATCCATGTTTCTGACATGCTGCACAACCTTTAGCATATTGTTTACAATCAACAGTCATGTTTGGTAAAAAATATCCATAGCATCGAAGTGTGAACCTCATTTTCCTTTCAACTCGTTGTGCTTTACAAATTTCTTCATGTACTTTACCCATAGCTAACATAGCCTTCTTTTTGGTCAAACATCACAACAACATTCCGTCGGCCCCTTTCCGATATATCTCCTTATCGATCAACACATAGTTTACAACCATTCTTCTAATGTCTTGACTGACCTTCGTCTATGAAGACCGGATATATTTTATGATTTAAGTTCTCTAATCATTACCTCTCACTTCAACTTGAAAAATCTCGTAGGCCGTCTCTTTTTGAAAAATTTAGGGTAATGACTTCCTTTAAACGGTCAACATTCTCTCTTCAAATCCTTAGGCGATTTAACGGCTTGATGCTAACCCAGCCATTTCATTTGCATCAATATTATTTTCTTGAGGTATATGTTTTAAGTCGACTTCATCAAATCTACTTAGCAAATGTGTCTCCAAAAGATGATATGATTGTAGAGTTGTACTTGTACAATTAAAAAAACCAATTAACTAATTTATCACTAATAAGGAATCTTCCATTACTAATACCTCTTTTGATCCTAAATTGGTCAATAGTTTGAGATTGATTATCAAGGCTTCATGTTTGGCTTGATTATTGGTGTAATTGAACTCAAGTTGGAATGCAAATTCTTATTTTCTACTAGTTGGATCGATAAAAAAAAAAAAAATCCTTGCTTCTGATCCTTTGTTGGTCTTTGAATCGTCAAATATCAGTTTCCAAGGTGACCAATAAATCACATATAAGTCTAAGGCCTCCAAAGGAAGTCAGCTTTCTACGTATGAATGATGATCAACCAAGAAATCTACTATGGCATGTCCTTTCACAATCCTTTGTGGCACATAGACTAAATCAAACTTAGATAATGCAAGAATCCATTTGCCAATTCGGTCATTCAAAATAGGTTGATTTAACATATACTTTATTAAATCAGTCACTGCAATTACATTAGCTATCTCAACTAACAAATAATGTCATAATTTTATAGCCGCAAAGTACAATGATAAATATAATTTTTCTATGGCAAAATATCGTCTTTCGATATTTAACAATGTTCTACTAAGACAAATAGATCGCATGCCCTTTTCTGTCATCATCGTCTTATGCTAACAATGCTCCGATCGATTCTACAGAAGCTACAATATACAACTTGAGTAGTTGACCCTTTACTTATAGCATCAACATTGGTGGCATGGATAAATAATCTTTAATGCTATTGAAAGCCAACTGATAGTCTACCTCCCATTTGAATTCATCTCCTTCGACTTTAACAAAGAAGAAAATTGTTCACTCCCTAAGTATAGGGTTGTGATGTAGTACTAAACTCGGTAAGACCGAGGTCGAATCCACAGGGACTGAAACTTGTACGTAATCTGAAAGTAACCAGATCTAGAACTAGGCTAAGATGGAATCTAAATCAATTGTGATTTGAGGAATAATGGTGAAATATTTATCTAAAACTTAAGAGAATTCAGAGGAAGGGAACTAGGGATTCAGAGGATCCACTTGTAGAGATCAGGGAGATCTTATGCCTGCTTGAAGAATCATAAAATTTAAACTAAACTTATTTGATATAGTGTTTAAAAGATGAAAGGTATATGAATTAGAATGGATTCCATCACCAAACCATGCCCAGGAGACCAAGCAGACAACAAAATTAAACTAATTACCAACCAATCAATATGCTATGAAGGTTAGGAAGGGTACCGTCATCCGACCATGCCCAGGAGACGATAATGAACAACAGGGCTTCCTGACGTCATAAACATAAAGAGGAGAAGAACATGCTTAAAACCATTACAGACCCATTGTAATTTCAGTCACAACAGACCATTAATGACTAAAAACATTCCCTTAAAACCACATTAAAATCAACATCAATTCAGTCTTAAACAAAAGGCACAAACAACAGGTCCTCCCATCACGCTACAAGCTTCACCTCTTAGCCCTAGCTAAGAGGTTTAGCCACACATGAATGGGCTAGATCTCATAATAAAATAGAGAAAAGAAAGAAGAAAAAAAATAAAAATAAATAACCAAATCTAAACTCTTTACCCCTTGCCTCTCTCTCTCTCTCTGTTGACGTCCCAAGGCTCCCAGCCATTCCTCCTTTTTTCTCTCTCTCTCTGACCACCTTTTATAGAGAAGTGAAGGGTGGTTGCTGTGCGTGGTTGAAACAGAGTTGGAGACTCTCTGTTTACGCAGCAGAATCAAAACCAATGCCTTACGTATCTGTGATGATTGGTGGGCCTAAGATTGACATTAGACGAGAAATCCACCCCGTCCAATTAACTCGCCTCGAAAAATCAGCCAGGAATGAACTGTTTTGGCTTGAATTAGGTGTGTCCCACCGTACTTTTCAATTCATCGTAAATCTTCTGTTCGGCTGAGATCTTCGCACATTTGTTGCATGGAAATATTCAGACATCTAGGTGAAGGTCTTGGCCACCTCATGTGACAGATGAACGGTTCGGATCATTGAACTGGGCAATGAGTGGGACCCACTAGTAAACTTAGCGTCCGGCTTTCGCGGAAGCCTGCGAAGCAAAGCTCATTCACTTGCGCTGACGAAGCTGGTGGGGTCCACTTCGATGTATTTTGAAGAAATCCAAGCCATCTATTGAATTGTACTCGAAAAATCGTCCAGATATGCTGAGATCGAACTGATTTCAGTGTGGCCCACAGAATATTGTACTCCACCGTTCGTCCGTCGTTTGATCGAGATTTTTCCTGTTTGAGTGCATGGGTGCAGATGGTCAACATGGATTAGACCTTTTCGAGCTTCTCTACAAGATTGATGGCTTGGATCGACCCCTTAGGCCATGATGGTGGGCCACAACCGATCCGGAATGTCCGTCGTTTGATCAGACTGCGTAACAGAGCCATCGCAAGGAGCGCTGGCTGTGTGTGGGGCCCACTCCTTCCGATATATATGAAATCCACTCCGTTCACCGTGACCAGCATGAAAAACTGGAGGGGAATGACTGTTTTTGTATTGATTTTGGTGAGCCCCCCGAGATCTGCTATTCTACCGTCCAACCTGCGTAGGATCGAGATTTTCTTGCTTGTGCGATCATTACTTCAGAAAAAACCCTATGTGTACGGTCGGTTTGACCTTCTAGAACGAATGGACGGTTCAGATCATCAATATGTGTGATTATGGTGGCCCACTGAATATCGAATGCAATTCTCTGTTTCAACAGAGAACGACAATTGCCTTTTTTGTATTGGAATCTGTCAACCACAGTGCTGATCGATTCAATGTTTTGGTGCACGGCGAGTGTTCATGTGTTGTGCACATGCACTCACCTCAGTGGGCCTCACCTTGATGTTTATGAGAGATCCATTCCGTTCATCTGCTTTGCCACCTCCTTTAAGGGGTTAAGACCAAAATTGAAGTACATCTAGATACCAGGTGGGCCCCAATTTACTGTTTTATAGGCTGATCTCTCCATTGGGCCACTTCCACAGTGATCTAAGACCTGGAAGTTGACATGTACGGTTAATTTATGGTCTTCAGGCCATGTTGAAAAGGCCAAGCTATATGTCCTAGAGGGGGGGGGGGTGAATAGGACTATGCCAAATTTAAAAATAAATCAGTGAACTAAAGTAAATCAATACCCTTACAATAATGAATCAATTCACAATGCTAAATATAAATCACCTTGATAAATAATTATTGAGAGATTGATACAAATTCGATTCTAAGGACAACCTTACACCATAATAAACAAGGGCTTATGGTAGGACAACCTTATTTCTAGAACCTCTTTTGAATCAAGAACTCAATGTTAATATAAGTAAATGAAATAGCAAGGAATTGAAAATAAATGCAGAAGTAAAGATCTAAATTATTACAACAATCCCCACACTTGCTTGAAAATGTAAATAGTTACAACATTCACATCCACTTGTACATTCCACACAATCGAATGATAAAAGATATGAAAATTAATCAAGCATTCAATCCACAAGACAAAGAGTTATAGTGGTTCGCCTGTGTGTACACCAACTGTTTTACAACAGCCACACAGAATGCTACTCCACTCCTAATATCCTCACACGAGGATATTAGCGTTCACTATCAAATAGGTTTTCTCAGTTCACCAAAACCTTTACAATTGTGTCTTTTTCACTTGGGCTTACACAATTCAAAAACCCTTTTTCTCGAGTTTTCTGGTTTTCTCGGACAACCAATACAATGAGATTTTTCTCGCTCAATCTCAAACAAAACCAATACAATGAGATTTTTCCGCTTAACCTCAAACAAAACCAATAACAAATGAATTTTACTGAAAATTGTAAAATACCCGATTTCTCCTTTAGCACCCTAGTAGAACCAATCGGAGTAGATGATTGAATATCAAAGTTCAATTTCCAATACTCACATTCATAGGGTTCTAAATTCTAATAGATTTTAGATTTTGACTTGTTGGGCGTAGCTATATTTGATTTTGATTCCAAGAAGAAGGAATAATATAATTCCTCTTTTCAAATAAGATTGGAATAGAGAAACAAAATCAAATTAAATAAGCTAGCAAAAAGGAATATTAAATAAGCACAATTTAGCTTAAAATAAACACGGACTTATCTCGAGTGATTACTTAAAAATTCTTGAATGGAATGGAGTTCTGGATGTAAAAACTCTGAATTTCGTGTTCAATTTATAGAAGAAAAAATCGTTCCTACGACTGGTCTTAGAAACCTAGGACTGGTCGTAGCTCTAACAAATTTTTGAAAATTTGAGCGCGATCTTTGAAAACCGTTCTACGACTGGTCGTGTGTACCCTACGACTGGTCGTGGGACACTACTACGACCGGTCGTAGGACCATGAAATAGGTTCTTTGGAATTTCGGTCGTAGCTCCACGACCCGATCGTGGACGCAGTCGAAGCCAACCTACGACCGGTCGAAGGACCTCCAGGGGATGGTCGTGGGCGTTCCAAAAAATCCGAAAAATCTTCAACAAATTAGGGTGGTCGTGGAATTTCTTGGACTAGTCGAACCAATGCTAGGGCCCAGTCGAACAAGAGCTAGGGGCTGGTCTTGGAACAGACTAAGCTTATGTAGAATAAACATTTGATTTATGTATCCAAAATGACCTACTTAAAGGGTCAACCTAAGGTCATTCAAACCTGAAACATGTCGTATGGACATTGAACTTCAACCATTCAACGAATGTAGATTGTTTGAACCAATATCAGGCTTGAAATCTTGAACAATATCAGGCTTGAAGTCTTGAACAATATCAGGCTTGAACCTTGAGATCTTCATCAACATAAATCAACTTTGAGATCTTCAACATCTTGAGCTTCATCTTGTAGCTTTTTGAACTTTAACATCTTGTGCTTCAACTTGTAGCATCTTGAAATATAAAATCATCATACCAGCACAAGACACAGATAGATGTTTTGACACATCAAAATTTGACAACCAAAGGAGTATGAGACCATAACCCTTACACATGTATGAAGTTTCGAGCTGAACGGATGGTGGAAATCCTGTGATCTTATATTCTGTATGATTTTCGGGCCACTTGAGCTTCGGTTTCTCGTTTTTCTCCGATCTCGGCCATGTAAAATCACCAATCTCAATCCCTAGGAGTTCGTCCCTTGCCTTGGTGACTTCTGAGCAACAAATCCACGCTTTTATCATTGTTTTTAGTACACGCTCGTCAAGTCACCTTGCATTACAAACAAGATTAAACGGGCCATTAAACAGTGTCATGCTCATAAATCCAGGTAATAACTGGGGTCTGATATGCAATATTTGACCCTCAACACAACCCCCAACCAACATTTTGTTAGTCCTGAGCAAAGCATGCGAAAAATAAGTTCAGAATTACAAGACAATTTCTATGAACTCGAGTGATCTTTAAAAAACAACTCAGATTATAGAATTCTAAGATTCATGAATATTGGGCATTACTTTCTACTGGAATCAAGTTCATAGTAAACTTCATAATCAAATTCAAAATATTAATCCATTAATTGGTAAAAAATTCTAAACATTGAGATCCACGGGTGTATAGTGTAACCTCGGCTAATCACCATTAAGATTTAATTCGTTATTTCATGACATCCTTGGTAACCAACAAGAGTACCCAGTACAATCAACTTAAACCAAAACTTGTCTCGCAGATCAACCTTTCCATTCCTTCAGCTTTCCATTAATAGTAACATCAAGAAGGAGAATTAAATCCTCACCTATAGGGAGCAAACCTATGGTGAAGACTGTATACCCAAACCTTTTTCTCATATTATCCATGGGGAATGAAATCCACACCTATAGGGAGCAAACCTATGGTGAAGATTCTTCGCCTAACCTTTTTCAATGGTATCTTTTCCTTTCAATTGATCATGACGGTCAATTGTTCAAGTTGGTTCCTTCTATGCTTACTGATCACCAAATTAACCCTTCAATTTCAAACTGAAATCTTAATGTGTAAGCGAGATGTGACATGTGAAATCATGACTCAATCAATATTTAAAACCTCTAACCATGGACTAACAATTTAAATTTAACTGTGAAATCTAACCGATAACTGAATCCAAGAGTCATAAATTGCCAACATCACTTATCTTGTAATTCTAAATCCAAGATGGCCGTCAAAATCACTTCGAATTCACAAGAATGTTTAGAAAAAATTTTAAAAATTTTCACAATTTTTTCTCAAGACTAAGAAAAACACTGATTAGGTTACCTAATCTCTCACCCCTAACCTAAAATCTACATTGTCCTCAATGTAAAAGATATAAGCATGCCATGCACATGGGACAACGAAAGTAAAAGAGAAGTGATGAGAAGATAGTACCTGGATAACGAATCGAGAGACTTTTTCAAAAATATCAGCGAGAGAGTAAGTCAGCGCAAGGAGAAACCAACACAAGTAAAACACAAATAATAAAAATAAACTCCTACCTATACCACTTTCGCAGGTGCTCTCGATTGCATTTAGCATATGCAACAAACCTTTAAACCCCTAGGTTGCCCCTACTGGACGAGTTGTAGTCTCGTGAGGGTTTGCAGTAATGTTACCCACAAACATTGAACTAACTAGGAAAATGAAATAAATTGAAAAGCTGGGTTGCCTCCCAGGAGCGCTAAGTTTAACGTCTTTAGCCAGACCAAAGTAACTACCCTAGTACTATGCAAACAGGAAACCTACCTATACCTCCATCAGACTAGGAGATCATTTCTGGTAAACAGGATCAGTCAGAGGCATGGACATGTCCTCTGGATCAAATTTCTCGACAAATGGCTTTAAGCGATGTCTATTTACTTTAAACTCCTTGCCATTGTCAGGGTCTCTTATCTCGACGGCCCCATGGGGATATGCAGTAACAACAATGTAAGGGCCGGTCCAACAAGATCAAAGCTTACCCGAAAAGAGATGTAATAGAGAATTATACAAAAGGACTTTCTGACCTGGCGTGAATGATTTTCGTAGAATATGTTGGTCATGAAACGCCTTCATCCTGTCCTTATAAATTCTTGAGTTTTCGTACGCGTCGTTTCGGATTTCTTCAAGTTCATTTAATTGAAGTTTGCGTAGCGAGCCAGCGTTGTTCAGATTGAAATTCAGATTTTTGATCGCCCAGTAGGCTCTATGTTCCAACTCCACAGGCAAGTGGCAAGCCTTCCCATAGACAAGTCTAAAGGGAGACATTCCAATAGGGGTTTTAAAAGCAGTACGATAAGCCCATAAGGTATCAGTTAATCGAATTGACCAATCCTTACGGTCAGGGTTAACCGTTTTCTCCAAAATGTGTTTAGTCTCCCTATTGGAAATCTCAACTTGCCCACTTGTCTGTGGGTGGTATGGGGTGCTCACCTTATGAGAGATACCGTATTTCTTCATTAAACTCTCGAATGGCCTATTACAAAAGTGTGAGCCCCCATCACTAATGATGGCTTGAGGCGTTCCGAATCGGGAAAGGATGTTTTCTTTTAGGAATTTAATGACCGTGCGATGGTCATTAGTTCGACATGGAATTGCTTCGACCCATTTAGTGACATAGTCTACGGTAAGCAAAATGTATAAATTTCCAAAAGATTGGGGGAATGGCCCCATGAAATCGATACCCGAGCAATCAAATGCCTCTATGATAAGAATGAGATTCAAGGGCATCATATTTCGATGGGACAATGCTCCCAATTTCTGACAATGCTCACAAGCTTTACAAAACTCATGAGTGTCCTTGAACATAGTGGGCCAATAGAAGCCACACTGCAGAATTTTGGCTATGATCTTTTTAGCAGAAAAGTGACTACCACAAGCCTGTGAGTGACAAAAGGAGATGACACTCTGATGCTCATCATTTGGCACACATCTCCTTAAGATTTGGTCTGGGCAATATTAAACAAATATGGATCGTCCCAGAAAATTTTGCGTACCTCAGTAAAGAATTTCTTCTTATCTTGTGCGGTCCAATGTGTCGATATGAAACCTGTAGCAAGATAATTAGCAATATCAGCGAACTAAGGTGAATGGGAGACTCTGAACAGTTGTTCATCAGGGAACATATCATTGATATGGGTTGCCTCAAGGGAATCAGAGGTATTAAGGCGAGA
Organism: Magnolia changhungtana; assembly: GCA_030180095.1. Taxonomy (NCBI): domain Eukaryota; kingdom Viridiplantae; phylum Streptophyta; class Magnoliopsida; order Magnoliales; family Magnoliaceae; genus Magnolia; species Magnolia changhungtana. The sequence continues at coordinate 7,193,317 of JASAUF010000552.1, read as the reverse complement.
AAGGTGATCGGCCACTACATTCTCTACTCTCTTTTTATCTTTAATTTTCAAATCAAATTCTTGGAGTAGAAGGATCCATCGTATCAGGCGGGGCTTAGAATCATTCTTAGAAAGAAGATACTTCAGTGCCGCATGATCTGTATAGATAATGATCTTGGATCCGATCAGGTAGGACCTAAATTTGTCCAAGGCAAACACCACGGCTAAGAGTTCCTTTTCTGTAGTCGAGTAGTTCACTTGGGCAGGATTTAAAGTCCTACTCGCGTAATGGATGACGTAGGGCCTCTTCTCTTTTCTCTGGCATTGAACCGCTCCAAGAGCATAATCAGAAGCGTCGCACATAAGCTCGAAAGGAAGGCTCCAGTCGGGTGGCTGCATGATGGGTGCAATGGTTAACGTACCTTTAAGCTTGGTGAAAGCTTCCTAGCATTGCTCAGTCCACTCGTATGGAGCATCCTTTTGAAGAAGATTACATAAAGGACGAGAGAGGAGACTAAAGTCCTTTATGAATCGCCCGTAAAATTCTGCATGTCTTAAGAAGGATCGCACGTCTCTGATGTTCTTGGGTGGAGGTAGGTTAGAGATAAGATCGATTTTTGCCTTATCTACCTCAATTCCCTTGGACGAGATGATATGTCCAAGGATAATCCCCTTATGAACCATGAAATGACACTTCTCCCAATTAAGTACCAAGTTCTTTTCTTCACATCTTTTCAGCACACATTTAAGACTTTCCAAGTACTTGCTGAAAGATGAACCATAGACAGAGAAATCGTACATGAAGACCTCTAGATATTGCCCCACCATATCAGAAAAGATACTCAGCATACATCGCTGAAAGGTGGCAGGGGCATTATATAGTCCAAATGGCATCATTCGGTAAGCAAAGGTGCCATAGGGACATGTAAATGTGGTCTTTTCCTGGTCCTCAGGGGCAATTTCAATCTGATTGTAGCCTGAATACTCGTCAAAGAAACAGTAATAGGAATGACCAGCTAGCCTTTCCAAGATTTGATTAATGAAGGGCAAAGGAAAGTGATCCTTCCTTGTGACGGTATTCAACTTTCTGTAGTCAATGCACATTCTCCAACCAGTAGTGACTCTAGTTGGCACGAGTTCATTATTAGCATTGGCTACGATGGTGATTCCAGACTTCTTAGGAACCACCTAAGTTGGACTCACCCATTGACTATCAGATATAGGGTATATAATACCCACATCTAATAGTTTAAGAACCTCGGCCTTAACCACTTCCTTCATGTTTGGATTTAGTCTACGTTATGGTTGCCGAGCGGTCTTCGCATTATCCTCAAGATATATGTGGTGAGTACAAATCAAGGGGTCGATTCCTTTAAGGTCCGCTATCGTCCATCCTAGGGCTCCTTATGCTCAATGAGAGTAGATATGAGCATACTCTCCTGTTCTTTCTCTAGGTGGGCAGAGATCACCACCGGGTATGTCTCATCTTGACCTAAATAGGCATATTTCAAATCAGAGCGCAAAGATTTTAGGTCAAGCTTCGGTGCCTTGAGGTTAGACGGTAGAGGCACTACATCAGTTTATGGTAATTTTTCAAATTGTGGCCTCTACAGATTAATTTCAAGTACCGGTGCAGTATCAAGTAAGGCACACGTCTCCCTAATCATATCATCATCAGACTCATGGGAGTAGGCCAAGCACGTCTCTAAAGGATCAGAGGATAAGGTAAGGGGTGTCCTATCTTCCACGAAAGTAACGATCATGTTAATGTCGTGGACATCGTCATCATCCTCTGAGTTGATGCCGTTATTGAAAAAGATGTTTGACTCTAATGTCAAATTCCCAAAATACATAGTCATGACACCATTTCTGCAATTGATAACCGCATTTGACGTGGCAAGGAATGGGCGACCAAGAATGACGGGAATCTGAGTGCTCATGTTATTGATGGGTTCGGTGTCCAGGATGATAAAATCTACAGGGTAGTAAAATCTATCGACCTGGACTAACACATCCTCAATTATCCCTCTTGGTACACGAACAAAGCGATCAACAAGTTGTAGTGTGGTTAGGGTGGGTTTTAGTTCACCCAAATCTAACTGTTTGTATACCGAGTAGGGAATCAGATTAACGCTTACTCCTAAGTCAAGAAGTGCATGATCAATTCGATGGTTCCCGATTACACATGATATGGTTGGGCTACCGGGATCCTTGAATTTCTGCGGCACGTCTTGCTTCAGAATGGCACTCACTTTCTCAGTCAAGAAGATCTTCTTTTGAATACTCTGCCGTCTTTTGGTCGTACATAGGTCTTTCAGAAATTTGGTATACGAGGGAATCTGTTTTACGACATCAAGTAGAGGAATGTTGACTTTCACTTGTTTCAACACCTCCAGAATATCCTGAGAGTTAGAAAGACATTTTGGTGCAACCAACCGTTGGGGGAACGGAGCAACTGGCTTCTCTAAAAGTTTCGGTTCTAATTTTTGTGGGGCATCACCAGATCCATCATTGTTGCCCTCTTCTAATTCTTAAGGCTTTTCAGGCCTAACCGGAATTTATCAATGATCTTCCCACTCCTAAGAGTGGTGATGGATTTAGCGTGCCCCATTTGATTTGAAGAGCTGGGATCATTTATCTCGTATTGCGGTTTGGGATTGGGGAGCGGTTGTGCAGGAAGCATCCCCTTCTCTATAACCGTCATGCGTGAATCCATTTTTTGCATAAAATCTCGTATTGTCTGAGCCAGCTCTTCATGGAATTTTGAACCGGTTCTTCTTGAGGTTTCCCCTGATTTGGATTTTGATTGAAGAAACTTTAAGGGGTAGCAGTTTGTCCATTCCTTCAACTAAAATTTGGATGATTTCTCCAACCAGGATTGTATGTATTAGAGGTAGATCCATTGAAAGGTCTTTGATAGTTATTTACGGCATTAGCTTGCTCATTCAACACTCCTCGAAAAGCAGATATTGTAGGACGATTTTCAGTTGTGTGAATGTTGCAGTCACAGATGCCGCAAACAATTTTAGTAAACTTATCCTTCTTTCCTTCCATGGCCTCGACTTTTCGCATGAGAGTAGTCACTTTAAAATTTAAATCATCCTCTTCTTTCAGGAGATATACTCCACCTTTCTCCTTAGATTGAGTTGGCCTAGACGTGGTGTTTGATTTTGGGTAATGGTCCCATGATTGTGCATTTTCGGCAAGTCTATCGAGGTAATCCCATACCTCATCGACCTCTTTATTCATGAATTCTCCATTACACATTGTCTCGACCAGTTGGCGCATAAAAGATATCAGTCCATCATAGAAAAAATTTGTAATGCGCCACATTTCAAAACCGTGTTGTGGGCATGAACTGACAAGATCCTTGAACCTTTCCCAACATTGGTAGAATGTTTCATCTTCTTTTTGGGCGAAGTTCATGATTGCTTTTCTGAGGGTAATCATTTTATGGTGTGGAAAAAATTTCTTTATGAATTCCCTCTGCATATCATTCCATGTGCCAATGGATCTAGGACGCAGTGAATGTAACCATGTCTTAGCCTTCTCTTTCAAGGAAAAAGGAAAGAGTTTCAGCTTGATTGTATCCTCGGATACATTAAGAAAGTATAAGGTGGCTATAATCTCATCGAACTCTTTCAAATGTAAGTATGGACTTTCTGATTCAAGCCCATGGAATTTAGGAAGGAGTTGGATAACTCCTGGCTTGATGTCCATCTGTCCTGTGTTTTCAGGAAAAATCATACATGAGGGCGTACTCACCCCCGCCGGTTGTAAGTAATCTCGCAAGGTACAAGGCAATGGTACTTGATGCACCTCATTCTCATCCTGAGCATCTTCTACCCTAGGTTGGGGTAGAAAAGGTTGATTTTCAGCCATATCCTCAATTAATTCAGGGGAATTCGAGCGGTGTCTAGTCCTGTGATGGACAGTTAACCCCTCAACTAAGCCTCCTTAAGTCAAGAGACGTCGAGTGTCGTCACGGGCCCACTTGGGCATGAAACACTCACAGCCCTCAATCAAGTCCTAAACCTAATCCTAAGAAAGAAAATAAGAATCTAGAAAGAAAGAGAACTTTAGAAAGAAATTACTAAATTGGAGTCTCTAAGCTAAAGACCTGCAAAATAAAACAAAATAAGTTAGTTTTTAAATAGAAGAAGTTCCTAAAGCAAACCAAATCTAAAGAGTTAGAAAATCTAAAAATCAGAAAGAGTTTACCAAATTAGAAGTTCTATCTTAACAACCTACAGAATAGGAAATATGTTAGTTCTATGAATCAAATAGAAAACAAAATCAAAAATTAAAATTAGTAAAATCCTAATCTTAAACTAACTCTAAAACCAATTAATTTCAGAAAATCGTAGCCGTCAGTCCCCGGCAACGGCGCCAAAAACTTTATCACTCCCCAAGTATAGGGTTGTGATGTAGTAATAAACTCGGTAAGACCGAGGTCGAATCCACAGGGACTGAAACTTATACGTAATTTGAAAGTAACCAGATCTAGAACTAGGCTAAGATGGAATCTAAACCAATTGTGATTTGAGGAATAATGATGAAATATTTATCTAAAACTTAAGAGAATTCAGAGGAAGGGAACTAGGGATTCAGAGGATCCACTTGTAGAGATCAGGGAGATCTTATGCCTGCTTGAAGAATCATAGAATTTAAACTGAACTTATTTGATATAGTGTTTAAAAGATGAAAGGTATATGAATTAGAATGGATTCCATCACCAAACCATGCCCAGGAGACCAAGCAGACAACAGAATTAAACTAATTACCAACCAATCAATATGCCATGAAGGTTAGGAAGGGTACCGTCATCCGACCATGCCCAAGAGACGATGATGAACAACAGGGCTTCTTGACGTCATAAACATAAAGAGGAGAAGAACATGCTTAAAGCCATCGCAGACCCATTATAATTTCAGTCACAACAGACCATTAATGACTAAAAACATTCCCTTAAAACCACATTAAAATCAACATCAATTCAGTCTTAAACAAAAGGCACAAACAACAGGTCCTCCCATCACGCTACAAGCTTCACCTCTTAGCCCTAGCTAAGAGGTTTAGCCACACATGAGTGGGCTAGATCTCATAATAAAATAGAGAAAAGAAAGAAGAAAAAATAAATAAATAAACAAATAACCAAATCTAAACTCTTTACCCCCTGCCTCTCTCTCTCTCTGTTGACGTCCCAAGGCTCCCAGCCGTTCCTCCTTTTTTCTCTCTCTCTGACCACCTTTTATAGAGAAGGGAAGGGTGGTTGCTGCGCGTGGTTGAAATAGAGTTGGAGACTCTCTGTTTACGCAGCAGAATCAAAACCAACGCCTTACATATCTGTGATGATTGGTGGGCCTAAGATTGACATTAGACGAGAAATCCACCCCGTCCAATTAACTCGCCTCGAAAAATCAGCCAGGAATGAACTGTTTTGGCTTGAATTAGGTGTGTCCCACCGTACTTTTCAATTCACCGCAATCTTCCATTCGGCTGAGATCTTTGCACATTTGTTGCATGAAAATATTCTGTAACGCCCTGAAAATCGGGGGTCGAGCATAAACTCAACTCCCGAGTTCCAGAACATCACGTATGCAACAAAATGAATGATGATTGAATGTTGACTGTATTCGTGCATTGAACATGAGTGAGATTAAGCCAAAACAGCATATCATACTCCAGAGACAGTTAATTTTGCAAGCGGAAGACTATGATAGATAAATAAATTATAACTATGATGAGTCTCCAGAGTGTGATAACATTACCAGGTTAAATAAATACAAGTACAGTTCTAAAAATATACCAAATGTGTAAGTTTAATGTCTTCTATCCCCAGTACCACAGCCCCGACAATACAGTACTAGGTCTTCAGAGACCCGTCAGAGGGTTACGTGATAGGAGAACTCCTCCTCATCACCATAGAAGTAGTCCGGCTCTGCTTCATAAGCATCGCCATCATCTGAAATTCAACAAATCTGTTTGGTGTGTACAACACCGTCCCGTAACGTGGGAGTGAGTAGCTAACTCAGTGGAACAATAAAGCATAAGTTATTATGTTATCAATACAGTCAAACAGTAATGATAAAGCAGTAAATCAAACACTCCTAGTTACTCTGATTAATGCAAGTATGAATGCAGGTATGATGGATGCCCTCACCGACATACTCCCTCATGCGACACCATCTCACGTTCGCGGCATGCTTACATCCCACGGTGCTCCACATCTTCCCAGGGCACATGCGATGCATGATGAGCATGATTACCGAGTTTTTAATTAGTCCATTTCAAACAAACGGGGATTGGGAAACTAAGGTACCTCCCTTGTATCATTCCCAAACATGATCCATTCTAGGGTCGTCGATCCTAGTTAATATCGACGATGGTGTATTTTCTAGGTCACTGCGCAGAGGTGCTGCCCGAGTATTACGCACAAAAGGTTGCACCACTCCCCATCACCCCTTAAACGATTCATCACTATACAGAAACAGGCCTAGTTCATACTTTATATATCGCGGCGAACCCTAAGGCGCACTGCAACTTCAGAATATGCTCGCGGTCACTACAAAGGGCGCCAGGACATTACGCACAAAAGGTTGCACCACTCCCCATCACCTTATCAATGTAGGCCGACAAATAGCGAATATAGTGTCGCATACCACCATAATCGGCTCACGAGTTAAGTTGCTCACTGGTCACTACGGGGAGGCACGTAGCCCCAGCGTAGGCCGACAGCTCGACCACGGTGTCCCATACCACTATGCCCGGCTCATGAGTCTTAGCGGATCGAGGTACCATGGTTAAAAGGGTTTTCACTGGTAAGTTTGGTACCCTAGGTTCAAGCAGTAGCGACCAAACATGGTGAACATACATTAGACAAATCGGGTTACATGACGAGCTCGGCTAGCTCGAGCGCACAACAAGTTGAACGACATGAAGTGCATAAGCACTTCGCGTGGCCAACCACTATCGCCAACCGAAGTACGACTCGAGTTCGTCGAACACATCTCACGTGGCGACATGAAACTCAACCACGATCTCTAATCTAGTACCGATTGTCTGGACTATAATCATAGCCCCAAGCACAATCAATTGTCATCCATAGCATGTGGAGTAAAGCATGATAAACAAAGTAATACAAGCATGATAAATAAAGTAATTTAAACGTGCTAGTAGGCATGTTATAAGCATATTATAAAGCATGATATAAAGCATGTTGTAAAACACTACATTAATAGGAATACAAACACATGTATTGTAAGTAAGTGGTTTAGGTGATCAACCTCATGGAGGTAATCATGCACGTCGCTAGGATAGTCGAGAATCCAATCTCAACACCCTTAAACGTTACAATTTACTAACTACCACTCATTCAGACATTTCAACAAATACTTTAAAATACATGGAATCAACATACATGACATATGTTGATCACAGAGGTATAAAGCCAAATCCTTTCACTAGGGAGTTACCCCAATCATAACACGCATACACCCATGACGGATAGTCATGGCAAGCAGGAAACCAAGTTCCATATTCATTCATCATTTCCACAAACGCTTGGGCCACACATATTAGCATATATAGTGTGTATTGGCCGTGGCGTGATTTAGGGTAAATCCTTTCGTCAAAGGGGTATTGCCAATACAACAATCAATTATCCATGACAATTAGTCATGGCGAGCACGAATGAGAATTCTATACTCATTCAGTCATTTTCACAACACTTAGAATACACTATTACAACATACATGGTGTATGTTAGGAAAACACGTATTAGGGCTATCCTTTAGCCAAGTGAGTATTTTATCCATGTATAATATATTATTACAACAAATAATCATGATAAATACATCTCCAAAATTTATACGTATACAGTATTTTCTAGAATACGCATTTTCAACATACATAGTGTATACAAGCAAACGTGTATTACGGCGATTCCCTTCGCCAAGAAAATATTTTATACGCACATAATATATTTATACGACAATTAATCATGACAAACGCATCGTTAAAATATACATGTATACGGTACTTCTTACAATACCGTATTTCTACATACATAGTGTTTACAAAGGAGCTTGTAATACGGCGATTCCTTTTAGCCAAGCTAGTATTTTATTCATATATTGTATAATCATATATTAAATAAGTATGTCAAACATTATTCCAAAAGAAATACGTATACGGTATTTCTAACATACACAATTTCAACATACGTCGCATTTACAAGTGAACATGTATTTTGGCGATTCCTTTCGCCAAACTAGTATTTTATTTATATATTATATAATCATACATTAAATAAACATGTCAAACATTTATCCAAAAAAAATACGTATACGGTATTTCTACGTATACCTAGAATATGTGAAATTCCATATTTCACAACGTTAATCGAAACAGGAAACGGAAAGCACTTTGTACATGTGCAATTTCATGCAGATCATGAATCTACCATTATCTGACATTGAAAGCATTGAAAACCGCAACTTATACACTTAAAGTCCTCACCTTTGCCTTTGGAAACGCAACGAATCAGCAAGGGTGGAAGAACTTCCGTATACGGGAGTTTTCTAGCCTAAAGAGCGGAATCGGTTAGTTGTTACACAACCCACATCGATCCCACCTCAAATCAGACCTAGGGTTAGGGTTTCTTACCTTCAAATGGGATGGAAACCGCCGGAAAAACACCTGGAATGAAGCGGTGTAGGCCGTGTAACAGTCCAAAGCAGTAGGAGGAAGATCTCCCACAAAACCCAAGCTCTTCTCTCTCTTTTCTCTCTCTCCCTCTAGGGTTTTTCTCCAAAATTCGTATGGCTGTGAGAGGGGCTGTTCTAAGCTCCTTTTATAGCCAAAAACATTCCGAAATTAGACTCAGGTTCAAGGGGTACTGCTTATATAGGCATTTCGCCACTTTTCCAGCTCAAAAGGGAAGTTCTGGTGGCCCTCCTTGAACCAAACGTCAGACTTAAGCTCACCATCTATGGATCTACGTGGGATTACGTTTTTGACTCGATCGGATTCCCAGATCGCACGTGGTGGACCACTTTCAGTTCGACGGTCAGTGGGCCACGATCAGAAATTCCAAGTACATGTAAATGTTCCTGAAATTTTTCTTAATCCGAGGGTGTAATTTGGTCTGATTCTGACGCTCAGGTTGCTTAATACTGACGTGTCAACGAATGATGCCAGATCACTATTCCAGATATTTATTTTGGATGGGAATAGTGTTTTTCACACTCCCTCGCTCCGAACCGAAACGAATGGCCATGGAACATCGGATGGAGCTGATTTTTGAGATGATTGTTAAGCCCGGTGGGCGGTCCTAGTTCCTTAGCTTCGGGTTAATCGGACTCCCGATGTGCGATCTAGACCTAATCTGAAGTTTCGTTTCATTCCCGAGAGCGAGACGGAAATGAGTTTGGTTCTAAACTTTAGGGTAACCTAAGCGCCAATGATTCTGTAACTTTTGGGTCTTGCAGATCGTATTTAAAGCGATCCTAACGGATTTCATGGCTAATCGAGTTTAGTACTTAGTTAACTTTGTTAAATTTCTAAAGAATTTAATCCTAAGTGATTTTCGTCTGAGGTGGAACTTAGTCCATTGTAGTTTGTATATAAAGTGATCCAAGTTATACTACTTAGCTAGTTTAAGATAGTGTCTAGGGCGAAGGTGCTTTGAAAAATTGAAAGCACAAGGTAGTGAAGGGTGGGATTTGTGAAGAAAATGGTTTAATGAGCGATTTGAGGCTTTAATTGAGCGTTTAAGAAGTTAAACCTGTGTTAGGATTGATCCATTGCCTAAGGACGTCTAATCCCAGGTTGGCAAAAAATCCGGGGCGTTACAATCTACCCCCCTTAAAATAAAATTTCGTCCCCGAAATTGCCTAAGGGTGATAACGAAAGATTTCTATTATTTCATTTGCCTAAGACTTATTGATTTCGAGTTCTTACGCGTGGTAGGGTATATACTAGTCTGGTTCCTTTTAGTCTACCCCCCTTAAAACTTAATTCTTCATCCATTTCTCATACCCTGATGGTTTGCTACCATTTATTTCTTTACCTATTTGGAGTCTCGACGACAATTCCCACAATTTAGAGTAAGATAGTTGTTTTCATTGTTTGACCAACATGGAGAGACGGTAATAGTGGGCTCGATCCCGATACATCGATCATCCACCGGGCCAGGGTAGGAAGCTCATCGTATCCCTTCCGAATCCTGGTGGATCCTGGTCGTCCGCTCGTCAGCAGAGAGTCCATCGGTAGTCACCCAGGATTGGGAATTGGGTCAAGCCGCGAAAACTTCGCAGTTGTAGATGTCAGTAACTCCGTAGTCCGATCACTCTCTAAGAGTAGGGAATGTCCATCATTGAAAGGCTCAAATGGTTTATTCTAAGGTTGCCCTTTAGGTCTTAGTCTAAGAGAGTCCTCGATATTATCTATGTCCAAGGAAAGGGTGAATCAAATCTTACTAAATCATCTTAAAACGGTTTCTCATAGTAGAACTTACTAGGGCTTCTATAATGTTCGTATTTATCGAGCACTGTTTCGATCCTGGGCCAGTGGAGTAGGGTCCACCATGCGTTCGCTGCGCCACCCAGGTCAAAGAGGTGTATTAGGTGACCTAACTAGAGTGGGTTCATCATGTTCTACCCCCCTTAAAATTTATTTTCGCCCTCAAGGCTCAAGATTTATGTCCTGCTCCGTATATCGGAACAAGGTGTAGTTTAGGATCTATCCTTGACATGAAATGGGATGCGATCTCCCACTACATTGGTCTTCTTTTCATCAATGTTGTGTATTATGGCATTGATACCTATGGTCATAGAAAGGAGCTAAAGATGAAGGGTATTGTGGTTGATTCGGGTCAGGTGTGAGTTTGTGGCGAGATGCCTAATTCTACCAAAGGGTTTTTGTCGCGGTCCAGACTTATCCTATTTAATCATGTCTAGCTTAATATGCATGCTATCTTTCTACGTTCATAAGCACAATATGTATGCCGACATGGCATGTGATTTAGGACCTGATTCTTAACTGTCTGTTGCTCACTTGGGAAATTCCTTAGGCCTAAAAGGAAATATTTCTATTGGCTATATATTCTCACACTTCTCAAAGACAAAGTTATAAACTTTTGGTTGTAAGTGGTCAAGCCAACACGGAAGAAAGTTGTGTAGTGGGTCTGAGCCAGATACATAGACCTTCTGCCTCGCGAAGACAGAAAATCATCGTATCAGTCCTTAATCCTAGCTGATCCCGACCTTCTGCTTGATCAGAGCATAGGGTTCATTGGTCACTACCAGGATTGAGAATTCGATTCAAACCGCGAATACCTCGCTAATGTGTAGTTTCTCTGCCCCGTGTTCCCGATTGTACTAAGTCCTTGAGAAGGCAATTCTGAGGGTGTATTGATTTGATCTAACATTAAATCCAAGGGATACTGAGCGTGTATAGTTACTAATCAAATAACTTTTCTAAGAATTATTAAAGGAGCCTATGAGTATTAAGGGGTCCGACGAAGGAGTGAGGTCTCACTCCAACCTAATCCAGCCCATTAATTAAGTCCATCTTTCAACTATCTGGCAATTATCTTAGCATAATCAGTCTTTTACGTTCCGTAGTAGAACCAGTAGCCTAGTCTCAATTTATGAATAGTGGTAATCTATTAGTCTATGCTTACACACTAGATGATTTCAGATCATTCCTAATACAAGAAATTATTCATCGTGTAGGGTCAAACATTGTCTAAATGGAATTGAGTTGTCTGTACTTGACGCTCGAGCATTTCACACATGCTCACACCAGCTAAGAAGACCCTGGAGTTTGTATTATTAATTTGTTGGATTTCCTATATGGTCAGGTCTGTCGAAACTAGGAGTATCGCTCTAGGTCCAAACTCTATGGGCCTATCCATCAAACAACCATTTACTCCAAAAGCTTAAGCTATCAGAGTGTGGTGGGTTAATGTATATCAAGGGACTTTATCACTTCAACACAATTTGGCCAGTGGCCTTAAGTTGTATTAAATGGGACCGCATTACTAATCCTACCTTGGGATTGGGTGTGACATGGTTGGTAGGAGGGGGGGAGGGGATTAATTTTATAGGCCTTGGAAAATGAGCCTGGTGTTGGAAAAACGTGAGAAGGGATTTCCATATCCCACGATGGGGAATTTCTAAGTGTTATTGGAAAGGAATTCTCGGAATTTTACTCTTAATTACGTACATTCTAAACATGGTGTCGAAAGACATAGGATACACCCAATCTAGGGGCCATACCCAACATATACATTTATTATTACTTTCACAATTCTATCCACCGTAAACTTACCTAATGTAATTTGGCCGAACGGACCCTAAACGTTCACAAATACCTAAAACATTCTACCAGCTACTACACCTATCATCAGGAAATCATAACCACCCTAAGATAGTAGCCCATGCAAACTACAAGACAACATATGGATGAGCTTGGATAGAGCCATGGAAAATGAGGATAACGGAAATGGGGGGGCTGGAGTTTTTGGTTCTCCATGGACTTGAGCCTCAACAGGGATTGTAAAGGCCAAAAAGGTAGGGAATGAAGAAGGTAAAAGGGAGAAATGAGATAGGTTTGAAGGTTGCACGAATTTGAGCTCCAAATGAGGGGGTGGGAGCTCACATGTGAAAGAGAGGGGAAGGGTAGGAGGTTAGGGCTGCTGTGATGGATGGGAGTGCGTGAATCATGGCCGAATATGGTGGAACGAAAGATTGGAGAAAAGGTTTGAGGGAGAAAATCAGAAATAGAAGGGGAGGGCGTTTGGAAGGGAAGATGTGAGAGAGAGGGGGCTCCAGCCCCCAAAATCTCAAACATTGGCCAAAATGGCACGTGCCAGGGGGTAGGGGAGGTCGAGCCGACCAACCCCAGCCCTGACCCCACACCAGATGGGCCACCGGACCGCGGTCCGCCATTGGGAGCTGCCAGCGGCTCGCCGCGGCCGGACTTGGCCGGAACCGCGCCGCCGCGGTGGGGCCCTGTTTGCCACATGTCCAGGGTGCCAAATGCACCCTGGTTCAGTCTAGGGGGTTAGTGGATTAACGTGGAGGGGCCCCCGAATCCGATTCGCTCCATTTCGGGTAATTTCGGGATAATCGGACATAACTTGCAATCCGGAATGAGTTATCTGATGTAAAATATATGAATTTGGGGTAGAACGAGCTAATGAAGCCAACCAACCCAGCTATGCTGGGTTACGCAGCCCGGAATTGCGAGAAAACCCTCCAATTGGGGGCCATTTTCCCATTTTAATTTTGTTTTACCAAAATAGTAATTTTTGTTTGATTACTCTTCATCTGTTGGGCTTTAGGAGTTGCGCTCATCGTGTAAAGAGCTTAGAATAATTAGGAGAATGGTTTGGTGAAGTCAAATAGGACACTTACTATTTTTGGCTGAAAGCCTTGCGCACTAGTAGACATCACAACCTAGGAGTTTTAGTTGTAGTTTGTTTCTGATTTCCCTCCTATTACTTGGTATTCCCATTTAAAGGGTTGTGAACTCAATTCAATTTTTTTTTTTGTAATCATTCATTAATTAATTCGAATTTATTAGAATTTATTTCTACTTTCTGCTTTTCTTTCCTCATGAATTCGAGAAGTCTCTGTGAGGAGTCCAGAGAAGCTCCAGGGATTCGGAGTAGTTATCCTTATCACGTTCATCCCTTATTCTACCGATTTTCAACTGTTAGGATGAGGTGGGTTGTAATATAGAATTCTCTATAGACGGCCTAGGAACATTTTAGGGTCGACCCGTGCGACTATGGTTGAATACAGACTCGATTACGGCGTTTATTTTCAGTGAACTAGCCGTTAGACGGAACAGGGATGTCTAAGACTGTTTCTACATTCCGTCGCTCCCTCCTAAGTCAGAGTGCGTCAGTGTGCGTCGTGTGACCATAACCCAGGTCCGGTTTAATCCAAATCATGCTCTGATACCATCTTGTAACGCCCTGAAAATCGGGGGTCGAGCATAAACTCAACTCCCGAGTTCCAGAACATCACGTATGCAACAAAATGAATGATGATTGAATGTTGACTGTATTCGTGCATTGAACATGAGTGAGATTAAGCCACAACAGCATATCATACTCCAGAGACAGTTAATTTTGCAAGCGGAAGACTATGATAGATAAATAAATTATAACTATGATGAGTCTCCAGAGTGTGATAACATTACCAGGTTAAATAAATACAAGTACAGTTCTAAAAATATACCAAATGTGTAAGTTTAATGTCTCCTATCCCCAGTACCACAGCCTCGACAATACAGTACCAGGTCTTCAGAGACCCGTCAGAGGGTTACGTGATAGGAGAACTCCTCCTCATCACCATAGAAGTAGTCCGGCTCTGCTTCATAAGCATCGCCATCATCTGAAATTCAACAAATCTGTTTGGTGTGTACAACACTGTCCCGTAACGTGGGAGTGAGTAGCTAACTCAGTGGAACAATAAAGCATAAGTTATCATGTTATCAATACAGTCAAGCAGTAATGATAAAGCAGTAAATCAAACGCTCCTAGTTACTCTGATTAATGCAAGTATGAATGCAGGTATGATGGATGCCCTCACCGACATACTCCCTCATGCGACACCATCTCACGTTCGCGGCATGCTTACATCCCACAGTGCTCCACATCTTCCAGGCACATGCGATGCATGATGAGCATGATTACCGAGTTTTAATTAGTCCATTTCAAACAAACAGGATTGGGAAACTAAGGTACCTCCCTTGTATCATTCCCAAACATGATCCATTCTAGGGTCGTCGGTCCTAGTTAATATCGACGATGGTGTATTTTCTAGGTCACTTTGCAGAGCGCTGTGGCGTACATTACGCACAAAAGGTTGCACCACTCCCCCATCACCCCTTAAACGATTCATCACTATACAGAAACAGGCCTAGTTCATACTTTATATATCGCGGCGAACCCTAAGGCGCACTGCAACTTCAGAATATGCTCGCGGTCACTACAAAGGGCTGCCAGGGCTGTTACGCACAAAAGGTTGCACCACTCCCCCATCACCTTATCAATGTAGGCCGACAGCGCGAATATAGTGTCGCATACCACCATAATCGGCTCACGAGTTAAGTTGCTCACTGGTCACTACGGGGAGGCACGTAGCCCCGTGGCGTGAGGCCGACGGCTCGACCACGGTGTCCCATACCACTATGCCCGGCTCATGAGTCTTAGCGGATCGAGGTACCATGGTTAAAAGGGTTTTCACTGGTAAGTTTGGTACCCTAGGTTCAAGCAGTAGCGACCAAACATGGTGAACATACATTAGACAAATCGGGTTACATGACGAGCTCGGCTAGCTCGAGCGCACAACAAGTTGAACGACATGAAGTGCATAAGCACTTCGCGTGGCCAACCACTATCGCCAACCGAAGTACGACTCGAGTTCGTCGAACACATCTCACGTGGCGACATGAAACTCAACCACGATCTCTAATCTAGTACCGATTGTCTGGACTATAATCATAGCCCCAAGCACAATCAATTGTCATCCATAGCATGTGGAGTAAAGCATGATAAACAAAGTAATACAAGCATGATAAATAAAGTAATTTAAACGTGCTAGTAGGCATGTTATAAGCATATTATAAAGCATGATATAAAGCATGTTGTAAAACACTACATTAATAGGAATACAAACACATGTATTGTAAGTAAGTGGTTTAGGTGATCAACCTCATGGAGGTAATCATGCACGTCGCTAGGATAGTCGAGAATCCAATCTCAACACCCTTAAACGTTACAATTTACTAACTACCACTCATTCAGACATTTCAACAAATACTTTAAAATACAGGAATCAACATACATGACATATGTTGATCACAGAGGTATAAAGCCAAATCCTTTCACTAGGGAGTTACCCCAATCATAACACGCATACACCCATGACGGATAGTCATGGCAAGCAGGAAACCAAGTTCCATATTCATTCAGTCATTTCCACAAACGCTTGGGCCACACATATTAGCATATATAGTGTGTATTGGCCGTGGCGTGATTTAGGGTAAATCCTTTCGTCAAAGGGGTATTGCCAATACAACAATCAATTATCCATGACAATTAGTCATGGCGAGCACGAATGAGAATTCTATACTCATTCAGTCATTTTCACAACACTTAGAATACACTATTACAACATACATGGTGTATGTTAGGAAAACACGTATTAGGGCTATCCTTTAGCCAAGTGAGTATTTTATCCATGTATAATATATTATTACAACAAATAATCATGATAAATACATCTCCAAAATTTATACGTATACAGTATTTTCTAGAATACGCATTTTCAACATACATAGTGTATACAAGCAAACGTGTATTACGGCGATTCCCTTCGCCAAGAAAATATTTTATACGCACATAATATATTTATACGACAATTAATCATGACAAACGCATCGTTAAAATATACATGTATACGGTACTTCTTACAATACCGTATTTCTACATACATAGTGTTTACAAGGGAGCTGGTAATACGGCGATTCCTTTCGCCAAGCTAGTATTTTATTCATATATTGTATAATCATATATTAAATAAGTATGTCAAACATTATTCCAAAAGAAATACGTATACGGTATTTCTAACATACACAATTTCAACATACGTCGCATTTACAAGTGAACATGTATTTTGGCGATTCCTTTCGCCAAACTAGTATTTTATTCATATATTATATAATCATACATTAAATAAACATGTCAAACATTTATCCAAAAAAATACGTATACGGTATTTCTACGTATACCTAGAATATGTGAAATTCCATATTTCACAACGTTAATCGAAACAGGAAACGGAAAGCACTTTGTACATGTGCAATTTCATGCAGATCATGAATCTACCATTATCTGACATTGAAAGCATTGAAAACCGCAACTTATACACTTAAAGTCCTCACCTTTGCCTTTGGAAACGCAACGAATCAGCAAGGGTGGAAGAACTTCCGTATACGGGAGTTTTCTAGCCTAAAGAGCGGAATCGGTTAGTTGTTACACAACCCACATCGATCCCACCTCAAATCAGACCTAGGGTTAGGGTTTCTTACCTTCAAATGGGATGGAAACCGCCGGGAAAACACCTGGAATGAAGCAGTGTAGGCCGTGTAATAGTCCAAAGCGGGAGGAGGAAGATCTCCCACAAAACCCAAGCTCTTCTCTCTCTTTTCTCTCTCTCCCTCTAGGGTTTTTCTCCAAAATTCGTATGGCTGTGAGAGGGGCTATTCTAAGCTCCTTTTATAGCCAAAAACATTCCGAAATTAGACTCAGGTTCAAGGGGTACTGCTTATATAGGCATTTCGCCACTTTTCCACTTTCAAAAGGGAAGTTCGGTGGCCCTCCTTGAACCAAACGTCGAACTTAAGCTCACCATCTATGGATCTACGTGGGATTACGTTTTTGACTCGATCGGATTCCCCGGATAGCACGTGGCGGACCACTTTCGGTTCGACGGTCGGTGGGCCACGATCGAAATTCAAGTACATGTAAATGTTCTGAAATTTTTCTTAATCCGAGGGTGTAATTTGGTCTCGATTCGACGCTCGGGTTGCTTAATCTTGACGTGTCAACGAATGATGCGGATCACTATTCCGGATATTTATTTTGGATGGGAATAGTGTTTTTCACACTCCTCGCTCCGAACCGAAACGAATGGCCATGGAACATCGGATGGAGCTGATTTTGAGATGATTGTTAAGCCCGGTGGGGCGGTCCTAGTTCCTTAGCTTCGGGTTAATCGGACTCCCGATGTGCGATCTAGACCTAATACTGAAGTTTCGTTTCATTCCCGAGAGCAGACGGAAATGAGTTTGGTTCTAAACTTTAGGGTAACCTAGCGCCAATGATTCTGCAACTTTTGGGTCTTGCAGATCGTATTTAAAGCGATCCTAACGGATTTCATGGCTAATCGAGTTTAGTACTTAGTTAACTTTGTTAAATTTCTAAAGAATTTAATCCTAAGTGATTTTCGTCTGAGGTGAAACTTAGTCCATTGTAGTTTGTATATAAAGTGATCCAAGTTATACTACTTAGCTAGTTTAAGATAGTGTCTAGGGCGAAGGTGCTTTGAAAAATTGAAAGCACAAGGTAGTGAAGGGTGGGATTTGTGAAGAAAATGGTTTAATGAGCGATTTGAGGCTTTAATTGAGCGTTTAAGAAGTTAAACCTGTGTTAGGATTGATCCATTGCCTAAGGACGTCTAATCCCAGGTTGGCAAAAAATCCGGGTCGTTACATATTCAGACATCTAGGTGAAGGTCTTGGACACCTCATGTGACAGATGAACGGTTCGGATCATTGAACTGGACAATGAGTGGGACCCACTAGTAAACTCAGCGTCCGGCTTTCGTGGACGCCTGCGAAGCAAAGCTCATTCACTTGCGCTGACGAAGCTGGTGGGGTCCACTTCGATGTATTTTGAAGAAATCCAAGCCGTCTATTGAATTTTACTCGAAAAATCGTCCAGATATGCTGAGATCGAACTGATGTCAGTGTGGCCCACAGAATATTGTACTCCGCCGTCCGTCCATCTTTTGATTGAGATTTTTCCTGTTTGAGTGCATGGGTGCAGATGGTCCACATGGATTAGACCTTTTCGAGCTTCTCTACAAGATTGATGGCTTGGATCGACCCCTTAGGCCATGATGGTGCGCCACAACTGATCCGGAATGTCCGTCGTTTGATCGGACTGCGTAACAGAGCCATCGCAAGGAGCGCTGGCTGTGTGTGGGGCCCACTCCTTCCGATATATATGAAATCCACTCCGTTCACCACGACCAGCACGAAAAATTGGAGGGGAATGACTGTTTTTGTATTGATTTTGGTGAGGCCCCCGAGATCTGCTATTCTACCGTCCAACCTGCGTAGGATCGAGATTTTCCTACTTGTGCGATCATTGCTTCAAAAAAAACCCTATGTGTATGGTCGGTTTGACCTTCCAGAACGAATGGACAGTTCGGATCATCAATATGTGTGATTATGGTGGCCCACTGAATATCGAATGCAATTCTCTATTTCAACAAAGAATGACAACTGCCTTTTTTGTATTGGAATCGGTCAACCACAGTGCTGACTGATTCAATGTTTTGGTGCACGGCGAGTGTTCATGTGTTGTGCACATGCACTCACCTCAGTGG
This sequence comes from Magnolia changhungtana, assembly GCA_030180095.1. Lineage (NCBI taxonomy): Eukaryota > Viridiplantae > Streptophyta > Magnoliopsida > Magnoliales > Magnoliaceae > Magnolia > Magnolia changhungtana. The sequence continues at coordinate 7,174,142 of JASAUF010000552.1, read as the reverse complement.
GCCTCACCTTGATGTTTATGAGAGATCTATTCCGTTCATCTACTTTGCCACCTCCTTTAAGGGGTTAAGACCAAAATTGAAGTACATCTAGATACTAGGTGGGCCCCAATTTACTGTTTTATAGGCTGATCTCTCCGTTGGGCTACTTCCACAGTGATCTAAGAGCTGGAAGTTGACATGTACGGTTAATTTATGGTCTTCAGGCCATGTATGAAGTTTCGAGCTGAACGGATGGTGGAAATCCTGTGATCTTACATTCTGTATGATTTTCGGGCCACTTGAGCTTCGGTTTCTCGTTTTTCTCGGATCTCAGCCATGTAAAATCACCAATCTCAATCCCTAGGAGTCCGTCCCTTGCCTTGGTGACTTCAGAGCAGCAAATCCACGCTTTTATCATTGTTTTTAGTACACGCTCGTCAATTCACCTTGCATTACAAACAAGATTAAACGGGCCATTAAACAGTGTCATGCTCATAAATCCAGGTAATAACTGGGGTCTGATATGCAATATTTGACCCTCAACAAAAATACATCAGTCTTTTTAGCACGATTGAAAATAAATCACCGCATAAAATTAACCTTGCCAACAAACCTTTGTAACTAAGTTTTAGTTCTTGGCGGCTGAGTTTTTATTATTGCTTATGCCTTATGCTGATCACCTTTGATTCCTCTCTGATGTACTATAAATACCAAAAGATTGTCGGTTGATACCCCAAAAATATATTTAAGAAGGTTCATATTGTAAGTGTCATGGTCTCATGCTCCTTTGGTTGTCAAATTTTGATGTGTCAAAACATCTATCTGTGTCCTGTGCTTGTATGATGATTTATATGAATTCAAGACACTGCATAAATACTTCAAGAAGCTACAAGTTGAACTTTTCAAGAAGCTATATATTGAAGTTCAAGAAGCTACATGTTGAAGTCTCAAGAAGCTACAATGTTGATGTTCAAGTCTTAAGAAACAACTCATGACTTCAAGACTAATAAGCAATGCATGAAGTAGTTGTTATGCTGATGAAGATCTCAAGTTTGAAGCTATAACAAGTTCAAGATCTCAGGCCTGATATGGTTCAAACAATCTACATTCGTTGAATGGTTGAAGTTCAATGTCCATACGACATGATTCAGGTTTGAATGACCTTAGGTTGACCCTTTAAGTAGGTCACTTTGGATACATAAATCAAATATTTATTTTACATAAGTTTGGTCTATTCTACGACCAGTCCTAGCTCTTGTTCGACCATCCTGGTATTGGTTCGACTAGTCCAAGAAATTCCACGACCAGGTCCTAAGTTGTTGAAGATTTTTCGGAATTTTTGGTACGCCCACGACCAGTCCTGGAGGTCCTTCGACCGGTCGTAGGTGTGGCTTCGACTCGTCCACGACCAGTCGTGGATCTACGACTCAAAGTCCAGCAACTTTATCTATGGTCCTACAACCAGTCGTAGGGATCTACGACCAGTCGTAGGTGACCCACGACCAGTCGTAGGGTACTCACGACCAGTCGTGGAACGACTTTCAAAGATCGCGATTAATTTTTCAAAAATCTGTTAGAGCTACGACCAGTCGAAGGTTTCTAAGACCAGTCGTAGGAACGATTTTTGCTTCTATAAATTGAACAAGAAATTCAGAGTTTTCACACTTCAACTCTATTCAATTCAAGAATTTTCAAGTGATCACTCTGAGATAAGTCTGTGTTTATTTTAAGCTACATTGTGCTTATTTAATATTCCTTTTTGCTAGCTTATTTAATTTGATTTTGTTTCTATATTCCAATCTTATTTGAAAAGAGGAATTATCTTATTCCTTCTTCTTGGAATCAAAATCAAATATAGCTACGCCCAACGAGTTAAATCTAAAATCTATTAGAATTTAGAACCTTATGAATGTGAGTATTGGAAATTGAACTTTGACATTCAATCATCTACTCCGATTGGTTCTACCGGGCTGCTAAGAAAAGGAGAAATCCAGGTATTTTACAATTCTGTAAAATTTATTTACTTTTGATTTTGTTTGAGGTTAAGCCAGAAAAATCTCATTGTATTGGTTGTCTGAGGAAAACCTGAAAACTCAGAAAAGAGGGGTTTTTGAATTGTGTAAGCCCAAGTGAAAAAGACACAATTGTAAAGGTTTTTGGTGAACCTGTGAAAACCTATTTGATAGTGAATGCTAATATCCCCTGTGTGAGGATATTAGGAGTGGAGTAACTCTGTGTGGTACATTGGAAAACAGTTGGTGTACACACAGCGAACCACTATAACTCTGTCTTGTGGATTGAATGCTTGCTTAATTTTCATATCTTTTATCATTCGATTGTGTGGAATGTACAAGTGGATGTGAATGTTGTAATTATTTACATTTCAAGCAAGTGTGGGGATTGTTGTAATAATTTAGATCTATACTACGCATTTAATTTCAATTCCTTGCTATTTCATTTACTTATATTAAAATTGAGTCCTTGATCCAAAAGAGGTTCTAGAAATAAGGTTGTCCTACCATAAGCCCTTGTTTATTATGGTGTAAGGTTGTCCTTAGAACTGAATTTGTATCAATCTCTCAATACTTATTTATCAAGGTGATTTAAAATTTAGCATTGTGAATTGATTTATATTGTAAGGCTATTGATTTAATTTATTTTCGTTAATTTTATTTTAAATTTGGCATAGTCCTATTCACCCCCCCCTCTAGGACATATAGCTTGGCCTTTTCAAGTGGTATCAAAGCCTAATAGCTCATTTTTGTTACTTTTTATTTGGATTTATTTCCTGAGCTAACGATCTAAGCTATATAAAAAGATGTCAAATTTTGATAGTCTTTCAGTTACTAGGCCTCCACCTTTTGATGGTTCCAACTATGCCTATTGGAAAGCCAGAATGAGGATCTTTCTCAAATCAATGGATGAAAGTGTGTGGCAAGCCACAGTGACTGAATGGAATCCTCCTACCATGGAAGTAACTGGTGTTGATGGTTCAAAATCTATGAAAATTACACCGTATTACCAATGGACCACACTTCAGAAAAATGAGAGTAGTGCTAATGCTAAAGCACTAAATACAATCACTTAGCACTATCACCTAGGATGAGTTCAAAAGAATCATATCTGTGATACTTTGCAAAAAGCAAGCCTGGGATATTTTAGAAATGACACACGAAGGTACATCAATTGTCAAGAAATCTAAAGTCCAACTCCTCACAACTAAATTTGAAGAAATTCATATGGAGGAAAATGAAATGTTTATGGACTTTTTCACTAGATTGAATGACATTGTAAACTCAATGTGGGGTCTTGGCGATAAGATCCCAGAAAGTAAAGTGTGTGCAAAAATACTACGCTCTCTTCCTGAACGGTTCAATTCTAAGGTAACCGCAATCCAAGAACTTCGTGATACGGACAATATGAAGGTAGAAGAATTAGTTGGTTCTTTACAAACCTATGAATTAAGTTTTAAAGCTCCTAAAGGTAAATCTATTGCTTTGAAGTCATCTAAAAGTATTACTCAAGAAAATTGATTCGAGAAAAGTCTGAAGATGATATGGCCCTTTTGGCGAAAAAGTTTTATAAGATTTTCAAAAGTAAGAAAAGAGTCGACTTTCAAAAGGTAAATGAAAAGAAACGTTCTAAACCTAAGTCTAAAACTTGGAAATCATTGAAAGATAGTCAATGTTACAACTGTCAAGAATATGGGCATTTAGCAAACAAATGTCCTAAAAAGGACAGATCCAAAAGGAAGGGTATGTTGGCTACTTGGGATGAATCGTCGATTAAAGCCTCTTCTGAATCAGAAAATTCAGAAACCGAGTCGGGCAGTGAACTTAAGGCCCTTACGACTCTAGCCAAGTTTACCTTTTCCGATCACGATGATTCAACAAGTGAAGAAAATTTGGATAATGATCATGAAAATGATGAAGATCTTCAAGATGCTTACAATGCCTTATATAAGGAAAGTTGTAAAATTGCTGTCAAACTTAAACTTCAAAAAGAAAAGTTTTTTAAACTTAAAGAATGTTTTGAAACCCTTGTTTTAGAAAAATCTCAAATTTCAGATTGTTTTGAAAAATCAAAGTGTGATCTAGAATTCAAAACCTCCCTAATTGAAAATTTGAAATCTGAAAATGAGAAACTTAAAAATGAAGTATCTTCTCTTCTGAGTTTGAAGGACACATGGAGATATGCCCAAGGTGATCCAAAATTAGAAAAATTATTATCCGGATCAAGAAAATGTGGCGATCGATCCGGGTTGGGCTATGATAAAAACACATCTCCTAAACAAAAGAATACTCCTTCCAATTTTGTGAAAGGAGAGACTTCTAACTCAAAAGGAAAAGGTACCAGTCAAGTTTTTTCTAAAAATACAAAAACTTTTCAAAAACACAAAAGCAGCTATATAAATTTCAAAAATCAGATTCAAAACCCACTAGCTGAAAAAATTGTTGATTTACTTAAGGAGCTATTAAAATCTAACTCAGTAGGTCACTCTTATAACTATAAACAAAAGAAGACCAATTATTCTCCTAAACCCAAAACAAGATCTTGAAATGGGTTCCTAAGGTTACTGTTTGGTTGCTCACACTTGCTTTCAAAGCTACAAGCCATTCGAAATGGTACCTAGACAGTGGATGCTCCAGACATATGACAGGCGACAAAGCTTTATTCACCGATCTTAAAGATATGACTGATGGGTCAGTCACATTTGGTGATGGTAGCAACTGCAAGATAATTGGCAAAGGTACGGTTCAACTCTATAACCTTCCCTTATTTAAAAATGTTTTATATGTTGAGGGTTTAAAACACAACCTGTTAAGCATATCTCAAATATGCGATAACAACCATAATGTTAAATTTTCTAATCAAGGTTGTGAAATTATAAATGAAAAAGGTTCTGTAATATTAACTGGTCGCAGAACTTCTGAAAACTGCTATATAGTAAGCAATGGTAGCTCATCTGAACAAACGTGCTACATGGTCCATACCGATGAGACAGAATTATGGCATAAACGCCTTGGACATGTACACTACCGAAATTTATACAGATTGAGCAAAAGTGAACTAATTAGAGGACTACCTAAGATGCAAAAAGTAGACAAGATTTGTGGTGAATGCCAGTATGGTAAACAAACTAGGAGCTCTCACAAAAAGGTGAACTCCAATATCACCACAAGACCACTCGAGCTTCTCCACATGGATCTTATAGGACCAACAAGAACGGAAAGTCGAGGTGGCAAAAAGTACATCTTAGTTATTGTAGATGATTACACAAGATACACTTGGGTTTCATTCTTGAGAGATAAATCAGAAACCCTTGATGAAGTGAAAAAGATTATAAAACGGATTCAAACTGAAAAATGTTCTCAAGTCAGCAAGATCCGTAGTGATCATGGATCCGAGTTTGAAAATAGCGGTTTTGAGAAATTTTGTAGCGATCAGGGAATATCGCATGAATTCTCTACACCTAAAACTCCTCAACAAAATGGAATTGTCGAGAGGAAGAATAGAGTGCTTCAAGAAATGAGAAATGTTATGTTAAATAGCATGAAGCTCCCTAGGAATCTCTGGGCTGAAGCAGTGAATACAGCCTGCTACATTATTAACCGTGTTTATATTTGTAAATCTAATAATAAAACGGCTTATGAAATGTGGTTTGAGAAAAAGCCTTTTGTCAAATACTTTCGAGTTTTTGGCAGCAAGTGCTATATTTTGCGTGACCATGAAAATTTGGGAAAGTTCGACACTAAAAGTGATGAAGGGATCTTTTTAAGATATTCTTTAAACAGTCGTGCATATCGTGTTAAACAACGGACCGGTGTGATTCAAGAGTCAATAAATGTTGTGATTGACGATCTTTTGAATACACCTGTCCCTAGTTCAGATAATGATGAAGTTCTTATACTTGAAAAACAAGAAATTTCATCAAGTGAAACTAATCCAGAATTAAGGACTGTTAAAGATCATCCAACTTCTCAAATACTTGAAAACCCTCTCACTTTGGTGTGCTTTTCGTAGACAATTAGAGGACATATGTAACTACGTATGCTTTACATCCCAGATTGAACCGGTTAACGTAAAAGAAGCACTTTCGGATGAAAACTGGATTCTTGCGATGCAAGAAGAACTTAATCAGTTTGTCAGAAATGATGTCTGGCACCTTGTTCCTAGACCTAAAGATAAACATATTATTGGAACAAAATGGATTTTCAAAAATAAATCTGATGAACTTGGAAATATTATTCGAAATAAAGCAAGACTAGTTGTACAGGGGTATACACAAATTGAAGGTATTGACTATAATGAAACATTTGCTCCTGTAGCTCGTCTTGAATCAATCAGACTTTTTATCTCCATTGCATGTTTTAGGAAGATTAAAATTTACCAAATGGATGTAAAGAGTGCCTTTCTGAATGGTGATTTACATGAAGAGGTATATGTTGAACAACCTACAGGGTTTGAAGATCCTAAATTTACTGATCATGTGTATCGTCTTAAGAAGGCTCTCTATGGTCTGAAACAAGCTCCCAGAGCATGGTACGAAAAACTGACTAAGTTTTTACTGAGTCATAATTTTCAGATGGGGTGTGTTGATAAGACGCTCTTTGTTAAGAAACATAACGATGATATTCTAATGGTTCAAATATATGTTGATGATATTATTTATGGATCAACCTGTACTAACATGACTGTTGAGTTTGCAGATTTGATGAAGTCTAAATTCGAAATGAGTATGGTTGGAGAATTAAACTATTTTCTAGGGTTGCATGTAAAACAACAACCTGATGGAATTTTTATCTCTCAAACCAAATATGCTCAGAGTTTAATTAAGAAATTTGGATTTGAGAAAGGTAAAAATTTTGATACTCCTATGAGTATAACTTTGAGACTCTCAAAAGACTCTACAGGTAATGATGTGGATCCTAAATTGTATCGTAGTTTAATTGGTAGTTTGCTTTATCTGACTGTTAGTAGACCAGATATTGCTTTGAGTGTTGGTATTTGTGCTCGTTATCAATCAAATCCTAAAGAATCTCACTTAACTGCTGTTAAGCGGATTATGCGATATGTCGCAAGTTCTACTAAACTGGGTCTCTGGTATCTACATGAGACTAATGTTCAATTAGCCGAATGCTTGAGATCTTGGGTGGAAACATTGATGATAGGAAATCAACCGATGGTGGTTGTTTCTACATTGGAAATTGTCTTGTTTCTTGGTTTAGCAAGAAGCAAAGTTCTATATCGCTATCAACAGTGAAATTTGAATACATTCTTCTTTGGAAATGCATGTACTCAACTTGTTTGGATGAAACGAATGTTAAGCGATTATGGAATTACTCAGGATTCTATGATTTTATTTTGTGATAATTCCAGTGCAATAAATATCTATAAAAATCCAGTTCAACATTCATGTACTAAGCATATTGACATTAGATTTCATTACATTCGTGAATTAGTGGAAGAAAAATTAATATATTTGGATTACATTCCAACCGAGACTCAACTTGCGGACATTTTTACTAAACCGCTCGACAAAAGCAGGTTTAATAAATTAAAGTTTGATCTCGGTATGTGCAATTTAAATTGAATTTGCGTGATTTGGTGTATCATAATGTACATAAGTTTGATGTTTTATTTGCTTAAATTTGAAAATTATTTAAAAAATTGTAAATTTTGAGTCGTACTCGACCAGTCGTGAGTGTACACGACCGGTCGTGCTACGACCGGTCGAACACTTACACGACCAGTCGTGAAACTCGGGATTTCACTTTAATTTGGGGATTTTGACTCTTCTTCTTCATTTCTTTTTACCCTCCAACGGTTCTAGCTACGACCGGTCGAACCCACCTTCATAGTACTTCAAGGTTAGTGGTTCTTTTGCATTTTCTTTGTAGATTCTTGCTATTAGTGTTTCAAATCTCATTCTTGTGAAATCTATTTGGTCGTTCATTGCAAGTTTGGGGTTTTATCTTGAAAAATCTGTTCTATCTAAACCTCATTTCTTCTATCTTGCATCTTGTTGTTTCCTTGAAATCCTTCTTTGAAAATGGATGCTAGAGGTAAAAAGAAAACTACTCGAGGTCCCTCTTCATCTAGATCAGCTTCTATTGTACAACGTCATCTTTGCTCTCCCGAAAATGATCCTTCTGATGCTCGGGATTTGCGTATGCGCAATGTTATTGTTGAGCGTCATGTTAATATTAATCACATTGCTTCATTTGGTATCCCTCCTCTGTTGGAATCTGTGGGATGGGATAACATCTTACATTGGGGTGGAGCTGCATACCAGTCCATTGCCCAATCCATGTTTGCATGTATCTGTGATTTTTCTCTTGAGGATTTTACTTTTAAAGTTGATACTCAAGAAAGATTGTTTTTAGTAGATCGACATTTGATTGCTGACATTATGGAAATACCTGTCAATGATGAGAGCATTCCAATTCATATTTTACATGACAGTCTCTCAGAATCTGAATGAAAAATGCTTACTAGAGATTTATGTAATTTGGATGTTCATTGGACTTATAAAGGTCATGTACTTCCCTCAAGGTATTTGTTACCCAGACACAGAGTACTTCATAGGATATTCATCTCAAATCTTTATCCACGTTCTGGTAATAAAACCGAACTCACTGCTTTCATGGTTCGTGTTTTGCATTCTGTAGTCTCTGGTGCAAAAATATGTCTACCGTCTTTAATTTGTCATTCCATTATTTTGTCTCGTCACCATCCTGGACATAGTGATATACCCTTTGGTTATTTATTGACTATGCTGGCAAATCATATGCTCGTGGCTATGCCTACTAGAGAAAAACCCATCCATCATCTCCCTTTTAATAATTCCAATCTTAACAAGATGAATTTAGAATTGGCTGATGGCCAAGTGGATCTTTGTAGCAAGGCAGATGGTCTTTGAAGCGAAGGAAATGCTCAAGCTAGTGATCTTCCTGAAGACGTGAATATGGATGATTTATTTGAAGAACTTGAATCAGACTCGGCTGATGATCCTGATTTTCAGCCTTCTGATTTTGATGAAAGATTGAATTCCCTTCAAGAGCAGGTGGCTCAAATTCGTGTTACCCAAGACACACAATTTTCATATTTACGCAAATATATGAGGCGGATTGCTAAGGGTTTACATAAAATTGATCAATCTAATCCTGCACCCTCTTCTGGTTCTGACTGAATTTTTAATGGGTTTGTAATATTTTTTTTACTGAACTTTACATGCTTACTGACTTTTTTAATTATGCACTATGTTCTTTTGAATCAACTCCTATTTTCATTATTCTTGATGCTCTTCTTCCTTTGTCATTTTGTGTCAAAAAGGGGGAGAAGTTTTGGAGGTTTTTGATTTATTTGAATTTGATCTTTATGATGTGCTACTATTACTCAGGGGGAGTTAAGCTTCTCAGGGGGAGTTAAGCTTCTCAGGGGTAGTTATGGGAGAATGATGCTAGTTATTACTTATCATATCTATATATCTGTGCATGCTTCTCTATTGTGAACCTGTTGTGTTTGTACTTCTCTTATGTCTATTGGAAGTATTAGGTGTTTTGTCACAAATTTGACAAAGGGGGAGATTGTAAGTGTCATGGTCTCATGCTCCTTTGGTTGTCAAATTTTGATGTGTCAAAACATCTATCTGTGTCCTGTGCTTGTATGATGATTTATATGAATTCAAGACACTGCATAAATACTTCAAGAAGCTACAAGTTGAACTTTTCAAGAAGCTACATATTGAAGTTCAAGAAGCTACATGTTGAAGTCTCAAGAAGCTACAATGTTGATGTTCAAGTCTTAAGAAACAACTCATGACTTCAAGACTAATAAGCAATGCATGAAGTAGTTGTTATGCTGATGAAGATCTCAAGTTTGAAGCTATAACAAGTTCAAGATCTCAAGCCTGATATGGTTCAAACAATCTACATTCGTTGAATGGTTGAAGTTCAATGTCCATACGACATGATTCAGGTTTGAATGACCTTAGGTTGACCCTTTAAGTAGGTCACTTTGGATACATAAATCAAATATTTATTTTACATAAGTTTGGTCTATTCTACGACTAGTCCTAACTCTTGTTCGACCAGTCCTGGCATTGGTTCGACTAGTCCAAGAAATTCCATGACCAGTCCTAAGTTGTTGAAGATTTTTCAGAATTTTTGGTACGCCCACGACCAGTCCTGGAGGTCCTTCGACCGGTCGTAGGTGTGGCTTCGACTCGTCCACGACCAGTCGTGGATCTACGACTCAAAGTCCAGCAACTTTATCTATGGTCCTACAACCAGTCGTAGGGATCTACGACCAATCGTAGGTGACCCACGACCAGTCGTAGGGTACTCACGACCAGTCGTGGAACGACTTTCAAAGATCGCGCTTAATTTTTCAAAAATCTGTTAGAGCTACGACCAGTCGAAGGTTTCTAAGACCAGTCGTAGGAACGATTTTTGCTTCTATAAATTGAACACGAAATTCAGAGTTTTCACACTTCAACTCTATTCAATTCAAGAATTTTCAAGTGATCACTCTGAGATAAGTCTGTGTTTATTTTAAGCTACATTGTGCTTATTTAATATTCCTTTTTGCTAGCTTATTTAATTTGATTTTGTTTCTATATTCCAATCTTATTTGAAAAGAGGAATTATCTTATTCCTTCTTCTTGGAATCAAAATCAAATATAGCTACGCCCAACGAGTTAAATCTAAAATCTATTAGAATTTAGAACCTTATGAATGTGAGTATTGGAAATTGAACTTTGACATTCAATCATCTACTCCGATTGGTTCTACCGGGCTGCTAAGAAAAGGAGAAATCCAGGTATTTTACAATTCTGTAAAATTTATTTACTTTTGGTTTTGTTTGAGGTTAAGCCAGAAAAATCTCATTGTATTGGTTGTCTGAGGAAAACCAGAAAACTCAGAAAAGAGGGGTTTTTGAATTGTGTAAGCCCAAGTGAAAAAGACACAATTGTAAAGGTTTTGGTGAACTGTGAAAACCTATTTGATAGTGAATGCTAATATCCCTGTGTGAGGATATTAGAGTGGAGTAACTACAGTGTGTTGGAAAACAGGTTGGTGTACACACAAAGCGAACCACTATAACTCTTTGTCTTGTGGATTGAATGCTTGCTTAATTTTCATATCTTTTATCATTCGATTGTGTGGAATGTACAAGTGGATGTGAATGTTGTAATTATTTACATTTCAAGCAAGTGTGGGGATTGTTGTAATAATTTAGATCTATATACGCATTTAATTTCAATTCCTTGCTATTTCATTTACTTATATTAAAATTGAGTCCTTGATCCAAAAGAGGCTCTAGAAATAAGGTTGTCCTACCATAAGCCCTTGTTTATTATGGTGTAAGGTTGTCCTTAGAACTGAATTTGTATCAATCTCTCAATACTTATTTATCAAGGTGATTTAAAATTTAGCATTGTGAATTGATTTATATTGTAAGGCTATTGGTTTAATTTATTTCCGCTAATTTTATTTTAAATTTGGCATAGTCCTATTCACCCCCCCCCCCCTCTAGGATATATAGCTTGGCCTTTTCACATATTTAATTTATGAATTCTTATTCTTTCAAATGACTTTCGTAAGTGATCAAGACGTTCGATCAAATTGGTCGATTTAACTATCACATCATCTATCTAAATATCAATGAATCGGCTAATCATATCATAAAAAATGACATTCATATATCTTTGAAAAGTTGCTCCTGTATTTTAAAGTCCAAATGAGATTATGACCCAACAAAGCATACCTATGTTGAGAAGTGGAGCCACATCTGGGGCCGCCCACTACCAGTCGAGGTTGCGCGGATTTCGTGTCGCAAGTCCTTTCGCAACTGGGATGCGAAAGGGAAGTTGCCAAAACTATAAATTGGGGTCCCTAGGGCTATTCTAGGGTTAAAGTGAATATTGGGGAACTATTCTAAGGTGTGAGAAAAGAGTTTTCTCCAAGGGAGAGGTTAGTATATTGCCTTGTAATCTTCATTCTTCATAGTGGAAGTTTGCATCCGTGGTTTTTTTTTTACCCTAGATTAGGGTTTTTCCACGTATATCTTGTCTTGTGGTTTGTTTTTATTACTTTGATTTATTTCTAGTTTATATTTCTTCCTATTTATCGTTTGTGGGTGAGGCCTGAGATTGGATCTAGGCTCACTGCGTTGTTGGCGTGCTACGCAACAACTGGTATCAAAGCTATTGGTTTAGTTCTATTAGGAGCGATGGCGGAAGATGGAAAAACTAGAATTGAGAAGTTTGATGGTTCAAACTCTACCTTCTGGAAGATGCAGATGGAGGATTATCTGTATCAGAAGGACCTCTACATTCCTCTAGGAGGAAAAGAGAAGAAACCAGAAAAGATGACAGATGATGAATGGTTTTTACTGGATAGGAAGGCTTTAGGAACGATCCGACTCTCTTTGTCTAAGAGCGTCGCCTTTAATATATCCAAGGTGAAAACTATAAAAGAATTAATGGAAGCCTTAGCTACCATGTATGAAAAGCCCTCAGCATCCAACACAGTTCATCTTATGAAACAACTATTCAACATGAAGATGTCAGATGGTGAGAGCGTGGCTGAACATCTAAACGAGTTCAATACAGTCACAAGCCAGTTGGAATCCATTGGTATTATTTTTGAGGATGAGGTCAGAGCGTTATTGATCTTATCCAGTTTACCAGACAGTTGGGATGGTTTGGTGATTGCTGTGAGCAATTCTTCAGGGTCGACAAAGCTGAAATTTGATGATGTGGACGGTCTAATTCTTAACGAAGAATCTAGAAGGAAGGTATCAGGAGTTTCAAGGGATTCAGGGAATGCTCTAAAAGTTGAAGGAAGATGAAGATCGCTGAACAAAGGAGGCAATAAACACGGGCGTTCTAAGTCGAGGAAGAAGTCCAATGGACTGAAAGACAAAGATGGGTGTTGGCATTGTGGCATGAAGGGCCACATGAAACGTGATTGCAGGGCACTTAAGAAATAAGAAGGAAGCTCTCAGGGCGGGAAAGATTCAGTGAATCTATCTGAGGAGAGTGACACAGAGGCGTTGATCTTATCTCTTAATGTGAGGAATGAGTCTTGGGTTATAGACTCGGGTGCTTCATTTCATGCCACTTCATGTAAGGAAGTTCTGCGTAACTATATATCAGGTGACTTCGGGAGAGTCTACCTAGGTGATGATGAGTCGTCAGTATTGTTGGAAAGGGAGACATTCATATAATTTAGAAAGACAGAACAACGTTGAAATTGAAGAATATCAGACATGTACCAAGTTTGAGAAGGAATCTGATCTCAGTAGGGCAGTTGGCCGATACCGGTTATGTGACGACATTCACCAGTGATTCCTGAAAGATCACAAAAGGTGCCTTGGTGATATCTCGAGGCAAGAAAGAAGGTACTTTGTACGTGACTTCAGGATTGTATAGTTCACTCGCAGTCGCATCAACTGGAGTAAATGGGCAGTTATGACATCAGAGGTTGGGACATATGAGTGAGAAATGGATGAAAGTGCTATTGTCAAAAGGGAAACTACCAGGGCTGAAGTCTATTAACTTGGAATTCTGCGAGGACTGCATGTATGGCAAACAGAAGAGGGTAAGTTTCAATAAGACGGGACGCACTCCAAAGACGCATCTGTTGGAGCTTGTACACACTAATGTGTGGGGACCGACACAGGTATCATCTCTTGGTGGCTCACGTTATTTTATTTTTTTTATTGATGATGCTAGTAGAAAACTGTGGGTTTATTTCTTAAAGCATAAATCTGATGTATTTGATGTGTTTAAGAAGTGGAAAGTGATGGTAGAAAATGAGACATGTAAAACAGTAAAGTGTCTCAGATCTGATACTGGGGGAGAGTACTGTAATAAGAGGTTTGAGGAGTATTATGCAGTAAGTGGAATCAAACATAAAAAAATGATTCCAGGGACACCACAGTAGTATGGTGTGACTGAGTGCATTAACAGGACCATCCTTGAGCGCGCTAGGAGCATGAGGTTACATGTAGGGTTACCCAAGACCTTTTGGGCAGATGTTGTAAATACTGCCGTATATCTTATCAATAGAAGTCCTTCAGAACTATTGGATGGTTGGCTACCAGAAGAAGCGTGGACTGGAAAAGAAGTGAACCTTGCAAATCTCAGAGTGTTCGGTTGCACTTTATATGTTCACATTGATGCAGAGCACAGAAACAAGCTAGACACGAAGTCTAGGAGGTGCACGTTTATAGGCTACGGGCAGCATGATTTTGGCTACAAGTTTTGGGATGCAGAAAACATGAAAATCATCAAAAGTAAGGACATAGTCTTCAATAAAAAAGTGATGCATAAGGATAATGTGCAGGAAAATAAGGCCAAGGAAAAAGAATTCGTAAAGTTGGAAGAGTTACCAGACACGGGTATTACAACATCACAGAATAATCATGCACAGGAGCATTATGAGGCAGAGCCACATACATCGGTTGTGAGGAGGTCTACTCGGGAGAGGAGACCCACGGTTCGATACTCACCCTCCTTATATTATCTATTGCTGACAGATAATAGTAAGCCAGAGTGTTTTGAAGAGGTGTTACAGTCAGATACACGGGTTAAGTGGGAGCAGGCCATGGATGAGGAGATGGACTCTCTTGAGTCTAATCATATATGGGAGCTAGTCACTTTACCTAAGGGTAAGAAAGCTCTTCATAATAAGTGGGTTTACATACTAAAGGAGGAGCACGATGGTTCGAAACCGTACAAGGCTAGACTGGTTGGGAAAGGATTTCAACAAAAGGCAGGTATCGATTTTACTGAAATATTTTCACCTGTGGTGAAAATGTCTACGATTCGCATGGTCTTGAGTATAGTGGCTACAAAGGACTTACATCTAGAGCGGCTAGATGTTAAGACAGCCTTTCTTCATGGGGACCTTGAAGAAGAGATATATATGCATCAGTTGACAGGATATGTGGCACTAGGAAAGGAGAACAAGGTGTGCATGAACCATCTACGTGCAACGTCTATGCCTGTAGATCCAATATGACAGTTTGATCTTCAGGTTACTCGGTCTGTTCTTTGGAGCCGTCTTCCAAATCATTCTTGGGCACAAGCTCGAAAATGAAGTCAGTCATTTCATTAGTCTTCCTGAGACTTCAGGTTTCTATAGCACCTGGAGGAGGGGTTGGTCTGTCGAGACCATAATGACGTGGGCTTGGAAGTATGTTCATAGACATCATGCTGAAACAACTAAGGCTAGGGCGAGCTTCTCGATGTTTGGGTACCTGGTTTTGCCGGGACCAGGGCCTTCCTGACATAGTACACAAGCAATTATTTCCCTCCTTGCTCCCTGATAAGGGCTGAGCTTACTGCGGCTCAAGAGGCTGCTAGATATAGTTGAAGCGGCTCACCCTACTCGGGCTTCGAAAGAAATGGTGGAGACCCCGTGCATTGCTTGAGCTTTTAGAAGGCGAGCTCGCATTCTTCTGTTCACTCTGCTTTTTTATTTCCTTTCAACTATTAGAAGAAGGGAAGGCATTTGTTCATGGCTCGGGAGAGAAAACGACTGAGCACGACTATTCTTCCTGTGATGCATTAGATCTCTTTTGTCGTTCTTGGTGAGCTCATGTTGAGTAGGGCCTATATCTTATCAAGGTTTGCTTGTATTCCCCTCTGGCTAACAAGGAATCTAAGGAATTTTTTTGAGCTGACACTGAAAGCACAACTGCTTGGATTTAATTTCATCTGATATTTTCGCAGGATCATGAACATCTCCTTTAGGTCGAAAAGGTGGTTTGCAGCTCTGATGCTCTTAACTAGCATATTGTCGACGTAGACTTCCATAGAGCGCCTGATCTATTGTGCGAACTTCTTGTTGACAAGTTGTTGGTATGTGGGCCGAGCATTCTTCGACCGAAAAGGCATGACCTTATAACAGTAGAAACCTTCATCAGTGATGAAGGTCATCTTTTGCTTGTCGTAAGGGTGCATCGCAATTTGGTTGTAACCCGTGAAGCTCAGAAGCTCGTGTCCGATCGTGCTATCGACAAGCTCATCGATCCGGGGGAGAGGAAAGCTATATTTGGGGCGGGCTTTATTCAAGTCGGTGTAGTCAACACAAACCCGCGACTTCCCATTAGACATTTTCACCAGGATGACATTGGCTGTCCAATCCAGGTAGTATATTTCTTCTATAAAGTCGCTTTGAGGAGTTTCTCGACCTCTTCTCCTATGATGGAGTATTGTTCAGCTTCAAATGCCCTCCGTTTTTGCCTGACTGGTCAGTGGTCGGGATCAACATTTAGTTTGTGAACTATTATTTTTGGGTTGATGCCAGGCATGTCCTGATGTGACCAGGCAAACATGTCGACATATCGTCGGAGGAGGCACATCATCTCATCTTGTGATGCTAGAGTTAATGATGAGCCGACCTAGACCATATGGGTCGGATTCATCAAGTGAAATTGGTATGATGTCCTCCACTGGACACCCTCGCTCGACAGAGTCTTCCCAGGGATCGAGGGAAGTGATGGTCATCGCCTAATGTTGTTTTCTCAACACCAAGGAGTAGCATTGTTGAGCTTCCTGTTGATCTCCTTTGATTAGCCCGGTGTCGTGATCGATCAGAAACTTCATCGCGAGATGATATGTTGACACGACTGCTCAGAAAGTGTTGAGGGAATGTCTTCCGATGATGACATTATAGACGGAGGGGCAGTCGATCACTAGGAAGTCGATCATGAAAAGGCCGAGCTATATGTCCTAGACGGGGGGTGAATAGGACTATGTCAAATTAAAAAAATTACAGCGGAATTTAAATAAATTAAATACAAATAGAAATAGGCAATCCCACAATGCTGAATTTAAAGACAACCTCAAAAGAACGAGTATTGAAAGGTTGATACAAATGTTATTCTAAAGACAACCTTGCACCATAAAAACCAAGGGTTTATGGCAGGACAATCTTACTAGAATAGTTTGTGTATCAAAAACTCAAACTGTTATAGAGGAATAAAGAAATAAATAGCAAGAAGGTAAATCTAAGCTATTACAACATTCATACACATCTACAGGGATTACAACATTCTCCACAATGTAAAAAGGAAATAACAATCATCCACACAAATAAATAAACAATCAAACCACAAGACACAAAAAATTATAGTGGTTCGCTTGTGTGTACACCAACTATTTAGAAAAACAGCCACACAACTACTCCACTCCTAATATCCTCACACAGTGGATATTAGCGTTCACTATGAAAATGGTTTTTTCAGGTTCACCTAAAACCCTCACAATTGTTTCTTTCAAGTGGGCTTACACAATTCAAAAAACCCCACGCTCTGAGTTTTCTGGATTACCTCAGAAAAACCAAAACAGAGATTTTCTGGCACAATCTCAAAAATTAAAAACAGAAATTTACAATAATGTAAAATACCTGGATATTCTCCTTTTGATGCAGCCCTGAAGAACTAAGTTGGAGTAGAATTTCAACATAGAAGTTCAATGTCCAAACTCACTTATGAAATGGTTATAGGTTCTAAATTGATTTTAAATTAAATTAAGTTGGGCTAGCTCTATTTGACTTTGATTCCAAGAAAAGGGTAAGTCTCAATCCCTTCTTCAAAATTAATTAGAATAAAGAATACAAAATCAAATATAAAAAGCTAAATTAAGAGAATATTAAATGAGCACAATATAGCTTTAAAAGAACACTAACTTATCTCTCAGAGTGATGAATTGAATTAGCTTGAATTGAATTAAAATACTATGAAATTCGTGTTCTATTTATAGATGAAGAAATCGCGTTCACGACTGGTCCTGTGGACACTACGATTGGTCGTAGGATCAAAAGATTTTTAAAATTTTGAGCGCCATCGAATAAAGCCGTTCTACGACTGGTCGTAGGCCTTGTACAACTGGTTGAGGGACCTCCACGACTGGTTGTGACTTGACCACGACTGGTCGTGTGGAACCAGATTTAATTGCTGGACTTTGAGTCATAGCTGCAGGACTGGTCGAGAACGAGTTGAGCACTGTTCACACAACCGGTCGAGCAGTCTCCAGGACTAGTCGTGGCTTAACAAAAATTTTTGAAAATTTGCAATAACCTTAGGACTGGTCATGGAATTTCTTGGACTGGTCGAGCTAGTGCTAGGACAAGTCGAACAGAGTCCAGGACTAGTCGAAAAATAGACTTTTCACTTATAAAATGAGTAATTGATTTATGTATGCAAAATTACCTACCCTAAGGTCAATCTAAGGTCATTCATACCTTATCCATGATGTATGGACATTGAAACTTCTTTTCCTTTGGTAGATAGATGATCTTCAAAGTTCACGAAGCTTGAGGTCTTGACATATATAGAGGCTTGAACTTGAGAACTTTTGAAGCTTGAATTTACATTGAAGCTTGAGCTTGAGTTGATCTTCACCTTGAATCTTGAGTCCTAAAGTACAGACTATTGTCTTGCCTTTAGAGATAGCTTTGAAACATTGAACTTTGAGACTTTGACGGAGTGAACTATGTACTTGATCTTACATTAGAAGTTCTTAAAGTAAAGACCATTGTCCTTATGCATGATTTGTATTGTCTTGAATATATTGATGCGCTTCACAAGACAGATTCCAAGAGGTTTTGGCACTACAAAATTTGACAATTATAGGGGCTAAAAACCATAACACTTACAAATCATAGTTATCATTTGATTTTGTGCTTCTCCCACGATGACCAGAAGCTGAATTGATCCTTCTGAGGTGACTTTATCTCCCGCGAACGCGAGCAAAGGATTTTCGATAGGTCGGAGTTGGGACCTTTCGCCCCATCTTGTCGAACACTTCGGCGAAGAGGATGTCTGTCGAGCTGCCGTGTCCACCAAGATTCGAAATACTTTGCGGTTGGCTATGGTCATAGCCACCCCTAATGCATTGTCATGGGGGTGGTGGACACCTCGAGCATCCTCTTCGATAAAGGCCAGATCACAACGTGCCATTCTTTGCTCCTTCAGAGGCCTGCTAATGACATAGATTTGGTGTTTCGAGCCGCATTGGCTGATACTTCGGGCATGAGCCCTTCGAGCTTTATTTGAGTCACCTCCCCCAGTAGGTCCATTGAAGATAGTGTGGATTTTCCCATTGGGTTCATTGTTAATAGGTTGCTCATTCTTTGGGTCCGCCCGCTCTTCTCTTTTGGTGATATATTCCCGCAAGTGTCTGTTGCGAATGAGGGCTTCGATTACTTCTTTCAGATCAAAGCAGTCGTCAGTCGAATGGCCATGGTCGAGATGGAAGTGACAATACTTTCGCTTGTCTCGCTTATCGATGTTGGATTTCATCTTATTCGGCCACTTAAGAATCCACTTGTCCCGAACTTCCATGAGGACCTGCTCCGGTGTCGTGTTGAGAGGGGTGTACAAGCTGAATTTGCTCTCAAGTTATCTGCTCGAACACTAGCCCCTAGGGGGCTCATTGTCTTTCCTTCTTTTGTTGATGTTGGTTGAGGTCGTCTCCTCCGTAGGTCACTTTTCTTTGGTCAAGCCACCTTTGTTCCAAACAGGTTTTCGTAGACTTGCAAGCTCCTCAACATTAGAGTATTTCTAAACTCTATTGAGGACGTTGGCCATTGTCATTGGAGGGTTTTTATCTAGTGAAAAGAGAAATCTTCCCTCTCTAAGGCCTCCCATCAGGGCGGTCAGAGCGATCTCCTCTGAATGTCCTTATACTTGCATCATTTCTAGATTAAAACGCTTGATGTAGTCTTTTAGCAGTTTGTCGTCCCTTTGGACGACAATGAGGAGATGGGAGGCCAGCTTGAGTCTTTCTTTTCCTCTAATAAAATTAGTAATGAATACCGTACTGAGCTGTGTGAAAGAGCTTATCGATTGTGGCTTTAGTTACCGGAACCACTTCCGAGCTACTCCTGTTAGGGTTAGGGGAAATGTTCCGTACATGATTGCGGTTGATGCACCGTGAAGTTTCATCCATGCCCTAAAGGACTCCAGATGCTCGGTTGGATCAGTGGTTGTAACACCTCGAACTTTTCAATACCTGAGTATTGAAAGTTCTCGAGTGTTACCATAAATTTAACTTATTATGTATATGAGTATGATACCAATCTAGCTATCCAAACCTTACGTTTATTCTCCAACACGAATCTGACCATTAGGAATAATCTATATTCATAGATTAAGTTATCTGACCATTGATTTTAATATAGGATCATCATATACCTAAATATTCTCACTTGTCCATCATAATCAACTGTTCAATCAAATATGCACTGCTAGATAGAGACATCTAACCGTCCGCTTTGATTTTGGACCACCTGATCGCTGTAAACTAGTCAATTGATCTCTACATCCGCTTGTATACACATCAAGTTGATATTCTGATCGGTTCATCTTGTTCATCATCTATGAATATGCTTAACCCACCATTAGAACTACAATGTGAGAAACTTACACGTGTGAACAAGACACTCGAATCTAACGATACACATGTTTTACCCCCTAATAACTCCAGAAACTCACCTCGTGTTCTTCTTTTTACAAAACTGGTTCTACATATACCTATATACACTGTTAGAGTACCAACCATCAAGTTTTTCTATTTTAAACATGTCATCTGACTATCCATTGTGTGGTTTAATATATGTACATTCCCTAATTAATTTAGTGAATAACTCTTTATTCATACTGATTTAGATATAAGTCCTTTTTGTAAGAATTACTTAGAAACGTTCATATGACCATGTAAAACCAATAGATTTACCAAAACTCTCATATCAGCAATAATTATGAAAATACCATAACCTAAACCCCTGAATTCTAGATGACATAGTTCCCACGATCCGTTTAATGTAAAATTTTATACCATGCCTATATATCATAAATTAACTATACATGTCAAATTTCGTCTCTTAGATCATTGTAAAAGTGACCCAATTGACAAATCAGTCCCTTAACCGTTGATTTTAGTGTCCATCGAGTGAAGAAACCTAGTGAGTAGTCATGGTAAAATATTTCTCTTTATATGAACAACTTGAATTGCCCATAATATGGACAAGACCTCACTTTGGTAGGCTTTTCCTTAGGTGCGAAGTTATCCTTTCAAGACCTATCAACTCCTATAAAGCTGGATCTTCCAATTTAACTACTTCCTTCCGTCTATTGCAACTCAAATTTGGACCACACTCTGATCTCATATGATTATGAGGTTATACAAAATTTAGACCCTGATCTATGATCTTGCACCGTTGAACGTTGAAGTCAGTTCCTTCTTTTTTATGCAAAAGGTGATATTTTAAATCTGGGTCTTTTCTACCATCGATCAACCACCAAATTTTGTCCAACCGTTTGCCCATCCTGACTACACGTTTCTCTCAAAATTGGGCACTGATAATTAAGTGTGAACCGTTAATTGAGATCAAGTTCGTTTTGACACCCGTGAAGAGAATTTTCAAGATTGACCAATCTAAATTTCGGATCACTAAGAAAATCATATATCCTGACTCTATTCGATGACCTTGACACAATGGAGGAATTAGATTTAAAGAAAGATCATCAGAAAATGAAAAATTAGAGAAACCCAATCCAAGTGAGATGTGAAATACACTCCTCTCACACGCCCACCCATTTTAAAAGGGGCATGCGCTCCCCTCTCCACTCACACGCCCACCTCTCAAACGTCCAAGGAGATATATATATATATATATATATATATATATATATATATATATATATATAAAGGGAAAGAGAAAGAGAAAGAGAGAGAGAAAGAGAAAGAAAGATAAAGAGAAGCCTAGACGTCCATCATCCACTTCCTTCTCCAAACATCTGTTATTTTTCTCTTACTCATGCGATGTCGTAGAAGTTTTCCTACATGAATATCTACCTAGGGTTTAAATCTAAGGCTAAGGTAAGGGATTCCTTTAAGCTTATATTAACTTGAGTTGGTTTGAATTATTCTGTTCCCTCACATGCTTTGAATCCTCCATGTAAATATTTAATTTACCACCATCAATTATTTATCCTTTGGGAATAATGGTTAAGGTGTGATGTTAATTATGCATGATTTTTTGAATTTATGTGAGGGATTCCTTTAAGCTCGCATTAATTTAAGATCGATATGAATTATCTTGCCTTTTATGTGCTTTCATAATCTTCTCCCTGCAGTTGTTAATTTACTACCAACAATTATTTATCCTTGAGAATTATGGTATGATATTAATTACATGTGATCTTCACTATTTTTATATGGGGCGATGGATACAAGTCTTACCTTTGCCTTCATAAATTTTGCTAAGTTAGCCCTTGCTACTCTTATCTTTATTGGGTTGGCCATTACCACTTTCGCTTTTATTGAGTTAGCTATTGCTACTCTCCTTATTACTGAGTTGGCCATTGCCACTCTCCTATTTGTTAAGTTAGTCATTGCTACTCTCCTCCTTATTTTATTAGCCTTGTACTATCTACCTTTACGACTTGGGCATGAGTCTTGGATTCCAAAGCTCCCACGATTTAGTTATTTTTCTCTTAATATAAGTGGTGTTTTAAAGGTGTCACAACTAGTAATTCAAATATTTATCGTGGACGTAATGCGTTACAGGTAGCGGCCCTCTTAGTCAGCACGTAATCCCGTGGGTTGGTTTGCCTGGTGCACAATCGATGTAAGTAAATTTTCATGCGTGTTACATCACTTTTCGGGATTGGATGTCGCAAATAGTTGCTCCATAAACACATCGTGTTACGTAAATCCCCATTTCACGTTATTGTGTCGCCTTGAGATGTTCGCATAAATCCACGTTAACGTTAGACATGCCGGCGAATCTCCATAGTTATGAGATGCAGGGCGAGTTGGGTTTCTATGAATCATATTCCACATTGAGATGATCACTCGTATGATGAGCCGCACACACTATGCTAGGCATGCATTTATATATATATATATATATATATATATATATATTGCACATACTGATACCCCTCGTAGTGGTAGAGTACGAGACGTATCAAAACCCTTACATCACTTTTATGAATCTCTTGAATTATTGTTAATCTTAAAGGATAATTGTAACACCCCAAGTTTTCACTATTTTGGATTGCCAAAAAAAATCCTTAATTATATATATATATATATATATATATATATATATATATATATATATATAATTAGCCGCATCATCACCTACTGACCCTAGACGCTCGAGGTGAGCTTATATGCGGCTAGTACCGATAAAGAACCGTGCAAATAAGATTAATCAACTGTAGAAAATTAATGAATCCAACCGATCACTTAAACATCGAGTTTAGCCTCATAATTTGTTCACATAAGGCCCAAATCTAATTGACCTATCGCTCACTAATCAAGACAATCATAACTAAATTAAAGATTTATCCAAAGTCAAGTCAGCTATGGCCCAGACCTTAATTAATAAACCAAATCAACCCAGTTACTCTTTTAGCCTAAAACCGACAGTTTAGAGTGATTAGGACCGAATCACCATTTTTGCTAATTTCAAATAGGTCATACTGTGAACTTATTTAATCCATACCTCAACAACTGTGCCCAAGAAATCTCTCTACCCAATTTACTCCAGAAATGCCCCGATTACCCAAACAAGCTCTAGGTTACTCGTTAGTGGGCCATTAAAAACTAAATTTTGGACTAATGTCCATCTCATTGGGCTTGTCGCACATCGCAGGAAATGGACTCAAACAATGTCTGGGAACGAATGATCTGCCTCGCCCAACCGACACTTATAAAATGCAACTCTCTCAAGTATTGGTCAAAAATCTGAATTTTAAAACAAATGGCCCCGCCACTTAGGACAATAAATTAGGACATTTTAGCCATCATATTTCATCCAAATTTATACCGAAGGTTGAAGATATTTCCCTACACCCGTCCACAAAATCTGAACCCCGATCGAGGAACGGTGACCGCTGATCACAAATCAGACCCTTACGATAAAACCCCACGTCCATTTGCCATCAAACTTTGCACAGCCCTTCATCAAGCCATGAGGCACCTATCCCATAAATTAGATGGGCCAGGGGGCCACCAAGGCAACCCCGAAAGTCATAAGTGGGCCCCAAAGAGTCACTTGAGGAAGTTATTAGCACCCAGGGCCAATTGGACAAAAGTTTATGCTATAAAAGTCTTCAAATCTCTCTCCCTCACTCACCCAGCAATTTCCAGCAGTTGAGAGAGAGAGAGAGGAAGGAGAAGAGAGAGAGTGAGAGAGAAAGGGGGCTGTGAGAGAGAAGGGAGCTAGGAATTTGGGAATTCCACTCTCCTACCTTCATCATTCGCCGAGAACCACGATCCTACCACCGTAGAGACGAGGTGTGGCTGATTTAAGGTAATAATCATGACCTCTCCTCCATTTCTCTTAAGCTAGGGTTGCATGCATGCGTCTTGACATGCGCTTCCTTGGCGCAGGGCCTAGACACATCGAATTTGTGAACCTAACACTGCTAGAGCGACCACAAGAGCTTCTGGTCGACAAATAGGTGCGGACTATTATCTTTAGGTGGCCAATTATCAATCCTAAGATGGAGTTAATGATTGTGGTTGCTGAAATTGCTGCACGTGTGTGATTTATAGAATTTCGTTAATGAATTCTCCTTGTAGTTTGCCTAAACATGCATAGGGAAATCAATGCTCAATTCCAAGTCAAATAGACTAGACTAAATTGAACATCTGATTTTCCTTCTTTTCATGAATATTGAAGTTGGATCATCCCCAAATTTGATTGAACTTGGAAATTGTGCTGCATGTTTGTCTATACATCAGATTTTACTCGAACGTTCGTTGTTTGTTGCATGCATGACTGAATTTCCTGCAAATAAGAGTAACATGTGATCCTTTCTTTAGTATTGGAAAATCTAACCCTATATGCATGCATGTTGAGTTACTGCCATTAGGAGTAGTTCGCATTCCCTTTTTGGTACCTTGAAATCTATGCCATAATTAAATGCATGCTTCTTATTACTTACCTTCCTATGCACTCAACATGCCTTACCTCACATGAATTGCTATGTTAGTTGTAATGCGGCCTGCATGTTAGTTAAAAATGCCCAATAGGTTAGAATTTCCTTATTTGTTGCATATACTCGTTCCTATAGATGCATAGTTGATTTATTAGCATTACTGATTGATTGTGGCTATTTAGTTAATTGGGTTGGCCAGCAAAATCAAAAATATTCGCAAGGGTAGCTCCATTGGATCGGCTGCCCTGGGCTAATCCAACCGATCCAGGCCGAAGACGGACAACCGACAATAGTTAGACTACGCGGGATGCTTGCACCCAATGCCAGTTACGTCATACTTCACCTGAGTCAGCCGAATTAGTCCACTAGTTGGCCAACCATGTATGTTCACCATGTATGGTCACACCTGCCTGAATTTAAAGCACCTCATACCTTTGAGAGACCACTATTAACTGTAATGATATAATCCCCAAGACTCATGAGCCGGGCATGGTGGAATGGGACACCGTGTCTGAGCTGTCTCTGGGGTGACGAGCCTCCCCGTAGTAACCAGTGAGCAACCAAGTCTCGGGAGCTGGGCATGGTAGAATGGGACACTATGTCCGTGTTATCGGCCTATGCTAGGGTGACGAGTATTCCCGTAGTGACCAACGAGCACAAGAGGTGATAGGTCCTTGTTCAAATGGCCCCCATTAAATTACCCGGCCGATGGTTCCATGCCAGATTACCTTTCGAACGACCCGGACATAAATGGAATTGGGTGACAAGCCCTTTCCCTTATGGTGATTTGGTTATGTGACAAGCCTATACCTCGAAACTGAGTGATCATACTCGGTGTTTGGGTGACGACCCATATTGAGTTAATCCTCAAACCTTTACGTATCATGCATTACCTTTGGAATTATTGATTTGTGAGACAAAGGGATGATACACAAATTTGGATCAAGGGTTGTAGGCTCAGAGCCACTACGGCTGCCTTGGGCCAAGTGATCTGGCTAAGGCCATTGATTAAATGGAGGTGTTTTAGCTTCCCCAACCTTACTAGATGAACAGACTTAATTAAATACTCGGCTAACATGAATATTCACGCATTGCATTAGTTAGGTTGGTGACTCGGCAGTTGAGGTCGCATTGAGGGAGTGTTTGTCATTTACGATCGTAAGATGGAGTCGCTTGAGGGAATGTTGTTGGTGAGGGCATGCATCATTCCATAATACATCATATGCACTAATAAGAGTAGTTAGGTATTGGTGTTTGTATGCTTTTCATTAATCTCACCTTTGGAATTGATATTTTGTGTAACTCATTGCTAATGACACCCACTGAGTTGATCACTCCCTCCCACTCTAGGACAGTGCTTTAAAACATCAACCAGATCCTTCTTTAGATGCAGGTGTCGCGAAGCACGACGCACTAGATGGGATGAGCATAGATGAGAAAGAGGAGCTTTCCTACTTCCAACTTTTAGGCGGATCCCCATAGACCGTACCAGATTAGAGATGGGCCGTTGGGGCGAGGGGATAGTTGCATACCATTTTTGGACTTTACATTTTGTATATTTTGTTAGGCGTCGCCTTGTGCGTCTCGTATGATATTTCCTTGTTGGATCTACACTTACTTAGTCGTATTTTATTTCAGTAGCTTAGCTGTGGTTTGTGGTTTATGATCCATTTGATCCCTCTATTGCTCATTTCGTTTGATTTATACCTGAAATTACTAATTCTTAAGATATAAGTGACACCCAGGAACTTGGGAGTCGAGTATTACTCGACCCCCAAAAATCCGAAGTGTTACAATAACCATCACTATGAATAGGGCGTTGACCCTCTCCAACCGTACCGATGATGCAGGTGACATACAGGTTGAGGATCCAAAAGACCAGTTCTCGATAAAAGATTTCACTGAATAGAATAGGAAAATAGTTTTTGATTTATTTTATTTATCCGCTACGCAATTCAGATATTGTAATAAGTTCTCATTGAGAGAGCATTTGACAATTTATTTAATTATGGAATAATAAATGCAGTTAATTTTATTCTTGTAAATGATTAGCATTACGAATGTAACTGAATGTGATCTAAATGAAAAAAAAATATGATGTAATTTTTAAAGTATCCAATTCATTCAATCATTAACACCCGGTTTTTTCGGGCACGAGTATAAAATCTGGCCATAAAAATTTGGGATGTTACAGTGGTCCAGGAGTACGGGGTGATTTGTGGCATCCAGAATCTCGGTGCGAGCTGGGTGTGCATCATGTCGACAATGAATGGTGGCTTGGTTTCCTCTAGTATTTCTTCGACCGAGGTCGGAGCGAACGGATGGTAAGTCTTACGTATATCACCGATCTGGCCCCGCAAGTTGTTGAGCTCGGCTTGCCAAGCGTCTCCGCTCTCGGCCATCACCTCAGTCACTGCTTCGAAAATTTTGATCCGTTTCTTTTTCTCCAATTCGTGGCGTTGGTCGGATGTAGCCAACGCAGCGGTGCCCAAGATGTGAGAGGGAGGTGGCTTTGAGGTTCCGATCTGCCTGCTTCTTTGAGAGCCAGCGAGTGCTTCAGACGGGTCGGGTATTTCTGTAGTTGCTCAATTCGAAGCTTGTCCAGTCTTTTAGATGGGGCGACGTTGCAATTATTCCAATAATTGCTTCATTGAGTTCAAGTTATTATTCAGAGCCTCAGCTTACTATTCGAAGGAGACAAGCTGACCTCCCCGGCTCTTAGACCGCTGCATTAGTCCCGCGGGTGCAGAGTTAGCCTAAAGTTGGGAATAAGAATTCTAGTGGCTAGCGGGCTACTCTGATGGCGCGAGAATATGGGCAACAACAGAGAGGGTTGTCTTCTTCTTCCCTTTTGCCATTGTTGAGCCTAGAGAGATGAGAAGGACTTTCGATGTCGTTCCCACAGACGGCTCCAAACCAAGCAAGGAAAACCCTGACTCCTACAGGAGACTCTCCGATGCCTAAGTCAGGTATGGAATCCGGGTCTTAGTCGAATGAAGAACTTTGGGTTAGAGATTGTGTGTACCTTTCACCATCGGGGGTACTCTTATTTATAGATGGGGAGAGGCGGTGGCAGAGAGGGCATCTCCCTATTTTGATAAACTCAATTAGCTATGAAATCCGTTAGATCACTTTAAATACGATCCGCAAGACCCAAAAGTTGCGTAATCATTGACGCTAGGTTACCCTAAAGTTTAGAACCAAACTCATTTCCCGTCTCGCTTTCTGAATGAAACGAAACTTCGATTAGGTCCGGATCGCACATCGGGATTCCGATTAACCCGAAGCTAAGGAACTAGGACCGCCCACCGGGCTTAACAATCATCTCAAAAATCACCTTATCCGATATTCCACGGCCATTCGTTTCGAATCGGAGCGAGGTAGTGTGAAAAACACTATTCACAAGCCAAAATAAATATCCGGAATAGTGATCTCGCATCGTTCGTTGACGCGTCAAGATTAAGCAACCCGACCGTCGAATCGCACCAAATTACACCCTCGGATTAAGAAAATTTCAGAACATTTACATGTACTTGGAATTTCGATCGTGGCCCACCGACCGTCGAATCGAAAGTGGTCCGCCACGTGCGATCTCGCGTATCCGAATGAGTCAAAACGTAATCCCACGTAGATCCATTGGTGGTGAGCTTAAGTCGACGTTTGGTTCAAAGAGGGCTACCAGAACTTCCCTTTGAGCCGAAAAGCGTCGAAAATCCTATATAGGCAAAGCACTCATGAACCCGAGTCTATTTTCGTAATGTTTGAGGCTATAAAAGGGGCTTAGAACAGCCCCTCTCACAGCCATACGAATTTTGCAAGAAACCCTAGAGGAAGAGAGAGAAAAGAGAGAGAAGAACTTGGAGATTGTTGCCAATCTTCCTCCACCCGCATTGCTCACCACACGGCCTTCACCGCTCCGTTCTAAGTGATTTCCTGTTTTCCACCTCATTTGAAGGTAAGAAACCCTAACCCTAGGTCTGATTTGAGTTGGAATCGAGGTAGGATGTATCCCGACTAACCGATTCCGCTCTTTAGGCTAGAAATCGCCTGTAGACGGAAGATCCATCACCCTTGCTTGATTCGTTCCGTTTCCAAAGGCAAAGGTGAGGACTTTAAGTGTATAAGTTACGGTTTTCAACGCTTTCAATGTCAGATAATGGTAGATTCATGATCTGCTTGCAATTGCACATGTACAAAGTGCTTTCCGTTTCCTGTTTTGATTAGCGGTGTGAAATATGGAATTTCACATATTCTAGGTATACGTAGAAATACCGTATACGTATTTTTTTGGTTAAATGCTTGACATGTTTATTTAATGTATAATTATATAACATATGAATAAAATACTAGTTTGGCGAAAGGAATCGCCAAAATATATGTTTACTTGTAAATGCGCCATATGTTAAAATTACGTGTTGTAGAAATACCGTATACGTAGTTCTTTTGGAATAATGTTTGACATATTTATTTAATGTATGATTATACCATACGTGATTAAAATACTAGCTTGGCGAAAGGAATCGCCGAAATCTATCTTCCTTTGTAAACACTATGTATGTCGAAATTGGGTATACGTGGAAGTACCCTATACGTATAAAATTTGCTGATGTGATTGCTATGTTTAATTGCTGTATAAATATGATGTATATGTATAAAATACTAGTTTAGTAAAGGGACAACCCTAGTGTACACTTCTCTAGCATACGTCATGTATGTTGAAGTAGTGTATTCCAAGTGTTGGTGAAATCACTTGCGAGTGTAAGTGCTTAAGTGTTAGAACCTTAGTTAGGTGCTGAGATGGGATTCTCCGCTACCTTAGAGTCACATATGACACTCTCCACGTGGTTGTTCACTCTAACCACTCACCTATGAACTCTAAGTATTTGTACCCCTATGTGTTTAGTGCTTTATAACATGCTTTACAACATGCTTTACAACATGCCTTATAACATGCTATACTTCATGCTTTATAATACATGCTTTACTTCATGCTTTACTTTATGCTCTACAACTGATTGAGTTTGGGACTATGCCTATAGTCCACACATTCGGTACACGTGACTTACATTGTTGGGTCGAGATTCATATCGCCACGATGGACGTGTCTCGGCGAACCCGAGTCGTACTTCGGTTGGCGATAGTGGTTGGCCACACGGAGTGCTTTTGCGCTCCATATCGCTCAACTTGTGGTGCGCTCGAGCTAGTCAGGCTCGTCAAGCAAACCGATATGTGTATATGTATGTTCACCATGTTTGGTCGCTACACGCTTGAACCTAGGGTACCAAACTTACCAAAGGCAATCCCGTTAACCATGGTACCTCGATCCGCTAAGACGCATGAGCCGGCATGGTGGTATGGGACACCGTGGTCGAGCCGTCGGCCTACGCTGGGGTCATGTGCCTCCCCGTAGTGACCATTGCGCAACCAAACTCGTGAGCCGATTATGGTGGTATGGGACACTATATTCGAGCTGTCGATACTTACGGCGAGAGCCGAGTACGGTGAGACCCGTGCTCGTGCTGACGGCGACGAGTCCTCCGTAGTATCTTCGAGTATACTCCAAGTGTCCGTGATTGGCGACGAGTCTTTCACAAGAACTCAGAGTATGAGTTGAGCCGAGTACGGTGAGACCCGTACTTGAGCCGACGGCTAGTGATTGAGCCAAGTACGGTGAGATATGTACTTGAGCCGACGGCCAAGAATTGAGCCGCATACGGTGAGATCTCAGATCCGCGCCGACGGTGACGAGCCCTTTGCGATGCCTTCACTACGCTTCTCAAACCATAATATCGTATGAGATTAGCTAGATTGACGACCCTAGAATGGATCATGTTTGGGAATTATACAAGGGAGGTACCTTAGTTTCCCAATACCGCCGGTTGAAATGGATTAATAAAAACTTGGTAATCATGAGCATCATCGCACCGCATGTGCTTTGTAGATGTGGCGCACCGAGGGAGTTAGCATTCGCGAACGTAAGATGATGTCGCTTGAGGGTGGTTTGGCAAGGGCATACAAAGATCATGTCATATCATTTTTGCACTTAACAAGAGTAATTAGAAATGTTTGATTTGTACTTTGCGTTATCATTACGCTGATTGATTTGATAACATGTTAACCTATGCTTTAATGTTCCACCGAGTTAGCTACTCACTCCCACGTTACGGGACGGTGTTTGCAACACCCACCGACTCTCAGCAGTGTAGATGGCGCCTGCTCAGAGCCTGAGCTCGACTATGAGGAGGATCAGAGGAGTTCTCCTTTATGCAAGACTTGACGCTACGCTTAGGCCTACCGCATCGCGGACTTACTGTGGCCTCTTTGAGGATTGTATTTTGATTTTGACTTAGAAACAATACGTGTATATTGGTACTCGCTAGTACTCATACTCCGGTGTTCACAAAATTTTGATACTTTACATATTTTGAATATAAAATTTCAGTCTTCCGCTTGCCTTTATACAATTGAACTGAGTATGAATTACTGTTTTGGTATAATCTCATTCATGTTTATTGCGCTAACTCAGACAACATTTAACCATCATTGTGTATGTTGCATAAGTGATGCGTTGGAACTCGGGAGTTGAGTTCATACTCGACCCCCGATTTTCAGGGCGTTACAAGTTGGTATCAGAGCATGATTTTGATTAAACCGACCTGAGTTATGTCCCCACTACGTACGCTGACGTGTTACAACTTAGGAGGGTGCGCAAAAATGTAGAAACAGTCTTTGGGTCTCCCGATTTCACCGTTCGGTGAAATTCATAAAAAAAAACGAACGCGTTGATCGAGTCTGTACTCGATCCTGACCACCCCACCAGAAATGCTTATCCGATAGGCATTGAATATGGGCGCTTCGCGGGCCGCAAGGTTGTGTTTGAAGCTCATGTGGATGAAAGGATGTTCGGGCTACACCCGATGATGGACCACTTGGTGGATATCGGATGGAATTCTATTTTTGAAGGCGAGTCCCCGCATGTGAGAACACGGTTCGCGCTTTCTACGCTCACATCGTGGACTCATCGAGAGCCTCTTCGCCATCGTCTCTCGTGAGGGGCAAGCCGCCCTGCAAAGAAGAGGTTGGACAAGTTCGGGTTGAGCTTGGTGAGACTCGAGCCAAGCTTGAAGAGACCGAAGCCTACATGAAGAGGAGCTTTAAGAAAGTGTCTCGTACGTTGAAGGCCATTTTGTGCTGTGTGCAGGACAAGAACGTTCCTCCTCCACCGCCTGCTTTGGATGTTTAGTCATCTACGTGGTTGTGTGTTGTTGTTTGCTTTGGTTACTGCGATAGGCGGTTTATGTTTTCATGTAGATGATGTAGTAGATAGTAACATGTTTTAGGTGTTTGATGTAGTGGATGTATTGGCTATCATGTGATTTCTGTCGTGATTCATGTAACTCTGTATTCCATGTATTATGACAATTTTGGGTAAATGAAAAGCATATAGCCGCTTTGTTTTGATGATGTGTGGAGTGCTTAAGTGCTTTATGAAGTGTATTGTGCCTTATCTCACAAATGATCTACCCTATGTTGTCTAGGGCATGCCGCGGCAAAGATACGCGGAGAACGGCACGCCTCCTTTTACTAGCTCTCATGGACCGTACTCCTTCGGTAGTAGCGGTCCCGCGGACCGAGGGTTGGGATCCGACGCCTCCCTCCCGGTCCTATCGGTGGACGCCACCTTATACGCCCCCGTCCGTGAGCAAGACGGCCGTCTTCTTCTTCAGGCAAGATGACTCTCGTGTCGCTCCGCCGACCGATAGGTTTGAGCACCGATGATGATGATACATCACAGCAGAGATGCAGAAGAAGATGCATCATCGCAGCCAAGCAGAAGAGATACAAAGCCAAGAAGATCGCCAGCCTTATGGCCACTATCGCAGAGGCCTTGTCCCGTGGTGGTAGTGCGACTCCACCTACGACATCTGCACATCCTGATGCGCATTCTGAGCCTCCTGCTCAGGTTGAGGATGTGCCTCTACCCCCACCCGTCGCACCTCCTACTGGTGAGGTCGACTGTGGTCTACTCGAGCGATTTCGGGCCGCTTGAGGCCTCCCCTCATTTATGGGTTCTCACTGCACCCGAGGAGGCGAGTTCGCGCTTGACCGCATCTCTAAGATGCTACGATGCTTCACTGTTCGGAGGCAGAGCAGGTAGAGCTGGCCGCCTTCATGTTTGAGAGAGAGGCGAGCTTATGGTGGGACAGCGTGCTGCGCACTGTCGCAGTAGACTTCGTGTGGACCTGGGAGGCTTTCGAGTCTCGGTTCCACGAGAAGTACTACCCGCAGACTTATCGGCATGAGCGGGAGGAAGAGTTTTTGCGCCTCAGGCAGGGAGGCATGACGATCACGGAGTACGAGCATCGCTTCACCGAGTTGGGCCGCTTTGTCCCGACTATACTAGTAGACGAGCAGATGCGGATGCGTCGTTTCTCCTTGGGTTTGCGACCGGAGATTCGGTCGAGGATATGCTGCCACAGTATTCCTACATATGCGGCGTTGGTCCACATGTCTATGACGGCCGAGCAGGATGTGGACCGCTTGGCTAGATCACGGGGCACTATGGTTGCGAGACCGCGACAGGATGTACAGAGCAGGCCTATTTTAGGCAAGAGGCCTCGGGCTGATTCTCCCCCGGGCCGCAGCGCCAGCTATTCCGATGAGACGCCCGTTGGTGACCTGCACGTTTTGCGGAAACCCGGACACCCCGCCGAGAGCCGCTTCGCGCATGAGAGCTAGCGGCTTTGCGCCACCACGTAGATTGGGTCGCTCTTATCCACAGCCATATCGCCCGCCGCTGCTGCACCGTTCCTCGCACATCCTTCATTCCGACCTCCCGCACCGTCCTTCGTGCCGCCACACCGACCCTTGGCTCCTCACCGAACCGCCACAGCAGTGCTCGCGTTCACACTCTCGTGGCCGAGGCACCCGAGACGTCGGCTTCAGCCCGACGGCGGCTTTCGAGGGTACGGCTTTTATTCACGACACTCCCGTCTCTTTGTTGGTGGACACCGGGTCCACTACCTCTATTATTTCCCCGTGGGGCGGTGAAACGCCTATCTTTGCATACGATTCCCACTAAGGGAATGAGACTCACTACGGCCACCACCGGGACTGTTCGGATGTCACACGATTATGTGAGGGTTGCTCGGTAGTTTTGGGTAGCAAAGACACGGTGCTCGTCGACCTCATTGTTGCTCCGCCGTGGCACTACGACGTTATCCCGGGTATGGATTGGCTCACCAGATGAGGGCGGAGATAATTGCGATACTCGGATCGTGACGGCCTATGGACCCGACGGTGCAGCCTTTCATGTTCCCTGCAGGTGCCGGGCTTGGCCCCGTCGAGTTGATTGTTATGCCGTTTTGCTTGCGCCGATTGATGGTCCGACAAGAGATAGTACGCCGGTGGGTTCGAGACTTTGCGTGCGTGTTTGAGACTATCCCCGGTTTACCTCTCTCGGCGTGAGATTGATTTCACGATTGACCTTACGCTCGGTGCGATGCCCATCTCGTTGCCTACTTATCGTATGCCTCCATGTGAGATGGAGGAGCCGCGGACACGTATTGACGTACTTGGTAGAGAGAGGTTTTATTCGACCTAGTGTGTCTCCTCGGGGAGCACCCGTGTTGTTCGTGAAGAAGAAGGACGGGTCCCTACGGTTGTGTATTGATTACCGTAGGTCGAACCAGTGTCACGGTGAAGAACAAGTATCCTTTGCCAGATTGATGATCCGTTCGATCGCCTGAGGGGGCGAAGTATTTCTCGAAGATTGACCTTCGCCGTGGTACCACCAGCTTGCGCGTGAGAGAGGAGGACGTGCATAAGACAGCCTTCAGACGTGCTTTGGGCACTACGAGTTCTTAGTGATGTCGTTCGGTCCGACGAACGCACCAGCCGTGTTCATGGATCTGATGAACCGGGTATTTCGGCCTTTCCTCTACCGATTCGTCATCGTCTTCATCGATGACATCTTGATATACTCCACGAGTCCGGGAGGAGCACGAGGAGCACTTGCGAGCGGTATTGGATACCCTGAAGAAGAACCATTGTTTGCGCAATACAAGAAGTGCGACTTCGGGCAGAGGAAGTCAAGTTCCCGGGACATGTAGTGTCCAAGGATGGGATAGCAAAGGACCTTGCTAAGGTAGTCGCGGTTCAGATTGCGCACTCGAATCGGTTACCGAGGTGAGGAGTTTCCTTGGCCTGGCCGGGTACTACGTAGACGTTTCATTCGGGATTTCTCGAAGATCGCCAGCCATTGTCTCACCGACTCGGAAGGACCCAAGTTCGCCTGGAATGAGAAGGCGGAGGCGCTTTTAAGGAGCCGAAGGACAAGTTGACGTCCGCCCCGTGCTAGTATTGCCGCAGCAAGGGGTGAAATACACGGTGTATACCGACGCGTCTCGCGTTGGTTTGGGTTGTGTGTTGATGCGTAAAGATAGGGTGATATCGTATGCCTCGAGACAATTAAGGAAGCACGAGGAGAATTACCCTACACATGACCCGAGTTGGCGGTCACATCTTTGCATTGAAGCTCGGAGACATTACCTCTATGGTGAGGAGTTCGAGCTTTTCTCGCGACCACAAGAGCCTTAAATACATATTCACGCAAATGAGATTTGAATATGAGACAACACGATGGATGGAGACCTCAAGGACTTCAAGTTCGAGGTTTCCTACCATCCCGGCAAGGCGAACTCAGGCAGACGCGTTGAGCCGAGCCAAAGAAGGCGATTGCATTTGCGGCACCGCTGATGATAGCCGAGTGGGATATGGTAGAGTTTGTGCGGGACTTCGAGCAAAGACTCATTGTCGAGGAGCCATTTGAGTGTGTTGCGCACGTTCGGGTGCGACCACTTATTGATGACAGGATTGTTGAGGCCCAGAGGGCGATACACACCGTCGTCTCGAGCTTCGAGAGCAGTGCCAGCGACGCCGTGGACTCGAGTGGAGAGTTGGATCCGATGGGGGTTTACGATTCCGTGGCCGCCTGTGTTCCGATGTGCCCGACTTGAGACGCGAGCTTCTCGAGTCCGCCCATAACTCGAAGTTTGCGATGCATCCCGGTAGCACGAAGATGTACCAGATATGAGACGGACGTATTGGTGGGATAACATGAAGGCCCACATTGCCGAGTATGTGTCTCGATGCCCGACGTGCCGCAGGTCAAGGCGTAACATCGCCGACCTCCTGACCGCTTCACCCATGCCTATAGCGGAGTGGAAGTGGGACTTCATCTCCATGGACTTCATATCGTGGTTGCCGAAGACGAGGAAGGGGCACGATTCCATTTGGGTGATTGTGGACCGGTTGACCAAATCGGCCCATTTCCTCCCTATCAGAGTTACGAACTCCGCAGACGAGCTGGCTAGATTGTACATCGTGAGATCGTCCGTCTACATGGGGTTCCTTTGGAGATTGTGTCGGACGAGACACGCGGTTCACATCCATCTTCCGGACTCGTATCCGTGAGGCGATGGGTGTGAAGTTGAAGTTCAAGATAGATAAGCTTCATCCTCGACCGATGGTCGACAGAGCGAGTGAATCGATTCTGAGGATATGTTGCGAGCATGTGTGTTGGACTTCAAGGACAGCTTGGGATGACTGCCTTCCGTACGCAGAGTTCGCCTACAACAACAGCTTCCAGGCGACTATTGGCATGGCGCCATATGAGGCTCTATATGGTCGACCTTGTAGAGCACCGCACTGTTGGGCAGAGGTTGGAGAGCGTAGCCTGATTGGCCCGGAGTTGGTTCAGGCGACTACAGAGAAGATAGACATTATCAGGCGTCGATTACTCACAGCGCAGAGCAGGCAGAAGAGTTACGCCGATACGAGGCGGCGACCGCTGGAGTTCGAGGTTGGTGATCATGTGTTCCTTCGAGTTTCCCCTATGAAGGGAGTCCTTCGGTTTGGGAAGAAGGGGAAGCTCACACCGAGGTTCATCGGTCCATTTCAGATACTGGATCGAGTGGGTAATGTGGCGTATCGTCTCGCCTTGCCTACACCGCTTGCTTCCGTACATAACGTATTTCATGTATCTATGCTGAAGAAGTACGTTCCTGATCCTTCGCATATCATCAGATGGGAGCAGGTACAGTTGAGCGAGGATGCGACATATGAGTTGCGCCCGACGCGCATCCTTGACAGGAAGGAGCAGGTACTGCGTAGCAAGGTCATCCCGCTTGTGAAGGTGCTTTGGACACATCATTCTGAGGAGGAAGCTACCTGGGAGACTGAGGCCGAGGTCAGGAAGAACTACCCTCAGATTCTCGAGGAGTACGAACAGGTATAAATTTCGAGGACGAAATTTTTTGTTTAAGGGGGGTAGATTGTAACGACCTGAAAATTTCCGTACATTGGGTCGAGTACCACCTCGACCAGAAATCCCGTAGGATTAAATCCTTTAGAAATTTAACAAAGTTAACTAAGTACTAAACTCAATTAGCTATGAAATCTGTTAGATCACTTTAAATACGATCCGCAAGACCCAAAAGTTGCAGAATCATTGACGCTAGGTTACCCTAAAGTTTAGAACCAAACTCATTTCCCGTCCGCTTCTGAATGAAACGAAACTTCAGTATTAGGTCTCGGATCGCACACGGATTCCGATTAACCCGAAGCTAAGGAACTAGGACCGCCCACCGGGCTTAACAATCATCTCAAAATCACCTTTATCCGATATTCCACGGCCATTCGTTTCGAATCGAGCGAGGTAGTGTGAAAACACTATTCACAAGCCAAAATAAATATCCGGAATAGTGATCTCGCATCGTTCGTTGACGCGTCAAGATAAGCAACCCGACCGTCGAATCGACCAAATTACACCCTCGGATTAAGAAAATTTCAGAACATTTACATGTACTTGGAATTTCGATCGTGGCCCACTGACCGTCGAACTGAAAGTGGTCCGCCACGTGCGATCTGCGTATCCGAATGAGTCAAAAACGTAATCCCACGTAGATCCATTGGTGGTGAGCTTAAGTCTGACGTTTGGTTCAAAGAGGGCTACCAGAACTTCCCTTTTGAGCCAGAAAAGCGTCGAAAATCCTATATAGGCAAGACTCTCATGAACCCGAGTCTATTTTCGTAATGTTTGAGGCTATAAAAGGGGCTTAGAACAGCCCCTCTCACAGCCATACGAATTTTGCAAGAAACCCTAGAGGAAGAGAGAGAAAAGAGAGAGAAGACTTGGAGATTGTTGCCAATCTTCCTCCACCTGCATTGGCTCACCACACGGCCTTCACCGCTCCGTTCTAAGTGATTTCCCAGTGTTTTCCACCTCATTTGAAGGTAAGAAACCCTAACCCTAGGTCTGATTTGAGTTGGAATCGAGGTAGGATGTATCCCGACTAACCGATTCCGCTCTTTAGGCTAGAAATCGCCCGTAGACGGAAGATCCATCACCCTTGCTGATTCGTTCCGTTTCCAAAGGCAAAGGTGAGGACTTTAAGTGTATAAGTTACGGTTTTCAACGCTTTCAATGTCAGATAATGGTAGATTCATGATCTGCTTGCAATTGCACATGTACAAAGTGCTTTCCGTTTCCTGTTTTGATTAGCGGTGTGAAATATGGAATTTCACATATTCTAGGTATACGTAGAAATACCGTATACATATTTTTTTTGGTTAAATGCTTGACATGTTTATTTAATGTATAATTATATAACATATGAATAAAATACTAGTTTGGCGAAAGGAATCGCCAAAATATATGTTTACTTGTAAATGCGCCATATGTTAAAATTACGTGTTGTAGAAATACCGTATACGTAGTTCTTTTGGAATAATGTTTGACATATTTATTTAATGTATGATTATACCATACGTGATTAAAATACTAGCTTGGCGAAAGGAATCGCCGAAATCTATCTTCCTTTGTAAACACTATGTATGTCGAAATTGGGTATACGTGGAAGTACCCTATACGTATAAAATTTGCTGATGTGATTGCTATGTTTAATTGTCAGTATAAATATGATGTATATGTATAAAATACTAGTTTAGTAAAGGGACAACCCTAGTGTACACTTCTCTAGCATACGTCATGTATGTTGAAGTAGTGTATTCCAAGTGTTGGTGAAATCACTTGCGAGTGTAAGTGCTTAAGTGTTAGAACCTTAGTTAGGTGTTGAGATGGGATTCTCCGCTACCTTAGAGTCACATATGACACTCTCCACGTGGTTGTTCACTCTAACCACTCACCTATGAACTCTAAGTATTTGTACCCCTATGTGTTTAGTGCTTTATAACATGCTTTACAACATGCTTTACAACATGCCTTATAACATGCTATACTTCATGCTTTATAATACATGCTTTACTTCATGCTTTACTTTATGCTCTACAACTGATTGAGTTTGGGACTATGCCTATAGTCCACACATTCGGTACCGACTTACTATTGTGGCCGAGATTCATATCGCCACGATGGACGTGTCCGCGAACCCGAGTCGTACTTCGGTTGGCGATAGTGGTTGGCCACACGGAGTGCTTTTGCGCTCCATATCGCTCAACTTGTGGTGCGCTCGAGCTAGTCAGGCTCGTCAAGCAAACCGATATGTGTATATGTATGTTCACCATGTTTGGTCGCTACTGCTTGAACCTAGGGTACCAAACTTACCAGTGGCAATCCCGTTAACCATGGTACCTCGATCCGCTAAGACGCATGAGCCGGCATGGTGGTATGGGACACCGTGGTCGAGCTGTCGGCCTACGCTGGGGTCATGTGCCTCCCCGTAGTGACCATTGCGCAACCAAACTCGTGAGCCGATTATGGTGGTATGGGACACTATATTCGAGCCGTCCGATACTTACGGCGAGAGCCGAGTACGGCGAGACCTGTGCTCGTGCTGACGGGCGACGAGTCCTCCGTAGTATCTTCGAGTATACTCCAAGTGTCTGTGATTGGCGACGAGTCTTTCACAGTAACTAGAGTATGAGTTGAGCCGAGTACGGTGAGACCTGTACTTGAGCTGACGGCTAGTGATTGAGCCAAGTACGGTGAGATATGTACTTGAGCTGACGGCCAGCAATTGAGCCGCATACGGTGAGATCTCAGTATCCGCGCTGACGGGTGACGAGCCCTTTGCGATGCCTTCACTACGCTTCTCAAACCATAATATCGTATGAGATTAGCTAGGATTGACGACCCTAGAATGGATCATGTTTGGGAATTATACAAGGGAGGTACCTTAGTTTCCCAATACTGCTGGTTGAAATGGATTAATAAAAACTTGGTAATCATGAGCATCATCGCACCGCATGTGCTTTGTAGATGTGGCGCACTGAGGGAGTTAGCATTCGCGAACGTAAGATGATGTCGCTTGAGGGTGGTTTGGCAAGGGCATACAAAGATCATGTCATATCATTTTTGCACTTAACAAGAGTAATTAGAAATGTTTGATTTGTACTTGCGTTATCATTACGCTTGATTGATTTGATAACATGTTAACCTATGCTTTAATGTTCCACTGAGTTAGCTACTCACTCCCACGTTACGGACGGTGTTTGCAACACCCACCGACTCGCCGCAGGTGTAGATGTCGCCTCTGTTCAGGAGCCGGAGCTCGACTATGAGGAGGATCAGGAGGAGTTCTCCTTTATGCAGTACTCTGACGGCTACGCTTAGGCCGGCTGCATCGCGGGACTTACAGGGCCTCTTTGAGGATTGTATTTTGATTTTGACTTAGAAACAATACGTGTATATTGGTACTCAGTTAGTACTCATACTCGTGTTCACAAAATTTTGATACTTTACATATTTTGAATATAAAATTTCATCTTCCGCTTGCCTTTATACAATTGAACTGGAGTATGAATTACTGTTTTGGTATAATCTCATTCATGTTTATTGCGCTAACTCAGACAACATTTAACCATCATTGTGTATGTTGCATAAGTGATGCGTTGGAACTCGGGAGTTGAGTTCATACTCGACCCCCGATTTTCAGGGCGTTACACTTAGCGGGAGGATCTCTTTGGATCCTTGGCTAGAATCCCAGGAAGACTCGTATTGGAATCAGTCTCCTGAATTTTCAGCTGAGATCGCAGACAGACGAGATTGAGGTCAAGTCGAATCCCATGGAGGGCAGGTCTTGCCGACTTGGGACATGCCGACCTGAGGTGAGCCACATGGTTCACGCAATTGAGGTCAGGTCGGATCCAATAGAGGGCGAGTCTTGCCGACCCGAGGTGAGTAGTTTGTTTCTTTCAAAGCGTGGTCGATCAACGATTATTCCAACCTTGTGTTGAGAGGTTGAGCTCAACCTTTCTCTACCCTTAGTCAGGGAGATGAGGGTCATATCATTGAGTCGCGCCTGCGGCTATTTGAAGTGTAGACCTGGCCCGCATTAGTTGGTTGGTCCATTTTTCCCATAACAGTTACAGTAGTCCAAAAGTCTTTCTTTAGTTCTTTCTTTATGTTACGTTTCTCTTTTGTGATTGTTTCTCTTCCGAATGCCTCTCGGCTCCTTCACTTTTGTCAAATGAGGTTTTATTTTTACTGCCTTCGATCGCCTTTGATATCTTAAATAGCTTGACTAGCTTCTTATATATCGACCATAACATTCTATCGACATCATTTGACATGTTACGCTAGCTGTAAACTCACAAAAAAGCACTTCAAATTTTTAAAGATATTTTTTATCCACTTCTAGTACAATGCCATATGTCACTCCTCAATTGGCTTTATGATAAGTGCCAGGATTAAGGTACAACATAATGATTTAAAAAAAAAATAAAAATCCAACGCTCTCAATAATCCAATACGGTTCATTGTTTCAAGTTGACCCATAGTTTTTAATTATATTGTAAATAGACTCATCATCGTGTGGGGCCCACCTTTAGTTCCATATCAAAGTCACATTGAGTGGATGATCGTAACCGTCTTATCCAAGGCTTGGTGATATTGACTATACTAAAAATGATTCACTATTGTGCCATTTAATGTGGGGCCCACATTTGGTTGCGCATCTTTCAAGGGTCGCTTTGGTTGTATGATGCTAATCCTATACTTAATGGCTATGAAGATGGCTAGCAGTATGGATTACTCTAAAACAAAAACAAACAAAATAAAAATAAAAAGTTTTAATCATCTACCTAAATGTCCATAATGTGGAACCCCACTTTGGTTGTACACCTCTTTCAAAATTATCTCTAATTAGACGATCCTGACCATCCGATCAATGAATATGAATGGAACGTTCATACTTAAAAAAAACGGATGGCAGATAATAATTATACTGATTAGAAGAAAAGTTCTGATCAGGGAAACTTGGTCGATGCATTTCACAGTCCCAAATGCATATTTCATGTGATCCTCCCATGCTACTGGTGAGATCATGGTTCAGTGATCCGTACCATTGGTCCTTAAAAACTCTATGGATGGACCATAATCCCAAAACTCCAAGGGTCTTCGAGTTGAATGTGAACCAATGCTGTATTTTCTCTCATCTCATCCGTCTATTTGATGTCAACAAATCTACTGGTTAGGATTATTCTATAATGAGACCCGATGGTCTTTTGAAGAGGCTTGGACCTTTAACTTGGCCACGGCCCACGGCCTAGCATGTATGGGCTGATCAATTTTTTGGGTGGGCTTGGGCAGAACTCATTTTACCCAAACCCGGGCCGGCCTAGTTCTTGATGGATGGATTAGGAACATTCATGAGAAAAACAGGGATTTGATCGATTTTTAGGCTGGGTTGGGTGTGGGCTCAGGGCTTGGGTCTAAATGAACCATGGACCATGAACCAAATTGCCCAACCATCCAAACCCTTTAATCAGTAGCATACACATTAACTTTAAAATACTAAAACATCAATGGTCTTACATACTTTTTTTTTTTTTTGAAATGTCTACTCATCAGACGGTTAGGATTGTCTGTTGATAAGGACATACAGATCTATATGAAGGCAAAACACAAATATCAGCTTGATCCAAAACTTATATGGACCCCAAGAAGTTTTTAATGGTGGGCATATAATCTCCACTGCTATCTGGTCCACTTGAACTTCCGATCTACCTCACTTTTGGGCTCATGGTCTAAAAATAAGCCAGCAAAGTGGATGGACGGCGTGGATATAACACATACATCACGGTGACCCAACAGAGCTTAGTGCTGCAGAATCCTACCCTTGAAGCATCGGTTCTCTTCCTCTCAGCCTTATTGGAGAATATAAGGAGGCTCTACAAGTTAATGGAAAGAGCCCAGAATTCCCTTTTGCCCTTGTAGTTTGTATGACAATACCTACACCACGAAATGGGAATGGAAGACAAAAAAACCGGGTCGTCTTTCTACACCGACCAGAAATACAGAGAAAACTATGATACTGTAACAGAGTATTAAGATCCATTGACATGCACACAGATATTGTTAAGTGGTCTTCATGTTCATGGCAATGAACTGCAAAGATTGTGGCCCAGGGAGTGGATTAGGTGTTATTAGCAGGTGTTTCGCTGACCGTGGGCCCGCCTTGATGTATATGTTGTATATCCACACAGTCCATCAGTTTTTCTAGCTCATTTTAGGGCATGCTTTCAAAAATGAAGCAGATCCAAATTTCAAGTGGACCACACCACAGGAAACGCTGCTCATTGAATACCCAACATTAAAATCTTAATAGGGCCCACTGTAATGT
This sequence comes from Magnolia changhungtana, assembly GCA_030180095.1. Taxonomy (NCBI): domain Eukaryota; kingdom Viridiplantae; phylum Streptophyta; class Magnoliopsida; order Magnoliales; family Magnoliaceae; genus Magnolia; species Magnolia changhungtana. The sequence continues at coordinate 7,130,538 of JASAUF010000552.1, read as the reverse complement.
TTATTTGCTATCCGACCGGTTGGTAAGGTCACATCGACCTGGATGAAGGGAAAAAAACAAATATCAGTTTGGTCCAAAGCTTATGTGTCTCCCTGGGAAGTTTTTTAACGTGGGAACATTAAATATTATAGTTCCATCAAAGAAAACTATTTTGAAAGAAAGTTCATCTATTAGCAATTTTTTTCATACAAGAATTTTTACGTGGAGACTCTAATAAACCTTTTTTTTTTTTTTTTTTTTTTTTTTTTTTTTTTTTTTTTTTTTTTTTTTTGCGCAACGAAAATAATAATAGGCATACATCATCTTTTGTACATGACTTGATATAACAGGCTCTACTTACGTGGAAAATTAAGTAGATTTCCACGGTTGACTATTCAAATTTCTCACACCGAGAAAACTTATGCACCACATCTTTGAGCCTATAAAAGTAGCCCTTGAAGAAGATATTCAGACCCTCGCCACGATCAATAAATCTCTCTACATTGCAATGTTACTAATCATTTTAGTTTAGTTTCTTAACTTTATTCACTTCGCTTCTGTCTAGTCATTCTGCAACAAGTCCGAAGCCATTAGAGTATCTTAGATTCGCTATTATCCAACGCCATAATTGCAACGCACTCTACAAGTAGAGTAAATATTCATGGCCACCGTTCATTGGATCCTTAATTATCAAGTTCATACTTAATATCTCTTCATTCACATCCTGTTAACTTCACACCACGACCATCTCATAATTGTCTGGTACTTTCCATAATTGTTTTGCCAGCACAAGCCACATAAGATTTATTTCTTCTCTGATTAGTTTATTTTTATTTTTTAATCTTTGTTGATTGTATTGTCCTTCACTTTAATTAATAAATCCTTATTTTTTAATCATGTCTGACCATTATTGATTCACTAAGAGAAACCTGATGCTCTATCATTATTGAAAGAAAAATCATTAACTCAAGGCAAAAAGATCCGACTATGAAGGACTAATCCTCTCATTCTAAAATCATCTAATCGTTATAACAATAGGTGGTTGAACAGTCAGGCCAATCTTTACATGTCTATTCCTACTCCGGCTAATTTGGCATATGGGGTCACAAGCATTCAATCCATTGGAATCGAGTATGACTTTGGCATAGGTGACACTATTTCTAATCGCACATCTTTGACTGAATTCGGACCGGTCGTTACACGTGTGGCCATGTGTCTGAACAAAACTTAGAGGTGTAGGTGGATTTTACATTATTTGGTATGTTGAGGCCCACTTGAAGTTTGAATCAGTGCAATGTTTGGCTTCAAGGCCTAACATGGGGTGGTGCTCTCGATGGATGGTGTGGGTCTCATTCACATGGAGTTGTACATCCACATTAAAGAAGAGTCATGCCCCATCGTGTCTCGAAGAACAAACAATGAGATTAATGCTACTGAAATGGGTCTTTTGATCATTTAATGGATTCCAGTTATATAAAAGAATGAAATTTTACACATGAAAAAAAAAAAAAAAACTAGCTCATTATTATGAAACTTACGCTCTTGTACCTTTTTTAAAAAAGGAATTCAAAAAGTCATCTCATTAATCCATATAATTATCGTTCTGCTACTTCCTTGATATTTTTGTAAGCCCGAGACGGGCATGCCAGCAAATGGGTTAAACTACTTAGGTGGCCCTGTCATGGCATTTATGTAAAGTCCACCCCGACTACGAGGTGTGTCATCTCATGTTAGGCAAAGAGCCCAAAAATCCACCCCATCTGTGATTTATGTGGACTACATATTTAAAAATAGTGTACAAGACAATAATCACGCTCCAAACTATTTCAAATGGTATACCCCGCCTGGATGGACCTAATTTTTAGGCCCTAAGACTATTTTTTGGTGTGGAATTTAATGATTGGAGTGTATCATCAACACGATGGGCCTTGTAAAAATCAAGGGTAAACATCTCCTTTCTAACTTTTTTTGTCTCCCGTATAAATCACAAATCAACTTGATTTTTTGCTTTAGGCCTAAACTGATGTGAGGGGGTTTCTCATACACATCATGGTGGACCCTGCCAAAAATTTTCAGGTTAAACTATCTTAACCAAGCACGATGGAAGGATATATAAAAGAGTTAGGCCATCTGATAATCATACAACACGAATCCTTTCATTATGAGTGAGACAAAAAGATGTTAACTGTGACGGTCAAACTAGAGTCCCCTTCTGAAAAAAATAATTATTGAAAGGCCGACACTCACAGTGACCAAACATTTGAAACCATTGTATATATCTATTCACCTGAAAGGGTGTCCGACCACTCAGGTTTTGGTCGATAACTGAACTGCTATTAATATTCTCTCAGCTAGAATGATGGCTAAATTGGAAAAGATTCAATATGACCTTATCCCTACCGAGGTCGCAATGAGTAATTTTGTTGGAGAAATAACACAAACACATGGTGTTTTATCAGTTGAATTAATGGTGGGAACCAAGAAGGTATTGGCCGACTTCTTTATAGTCGATACTTCATCAAATTACAATACTTTACGTAGACGAGATTGGATTCATTCGTTATCGTGCATTCCATCGTCATTACATTAGTTCGTGACCTTTTGTAATCAAGACAAAGTATAATTGGTTTTGGCTAATAAAAAACCATTCTTAGCCATGTCTAATGCGTCCAAGGCTTATTTCTATGGAAATGAGATCAGACCAATATGGCTTACAAGACAAGATAAGAATGGTAAACCAACTGAAATTGATGTCAGTATCAATTCTAATAAAGTCATACATGATATTTCTACCATGCTTCTATTGAACGCAGAGTTGTAAAAAACTATAATTCCCTTCTGTGCAACTACAAACAGTATGATTAAAGAAATCCCATGATGGGCCAATCTTCGGTCAAGGCCAAGTTTACAACCAAAGTACGGCATCTTGAGTAGAGTTTGCGAGATCATGATAATAGATGTTTCGTTGATATGACCGAGATAGTAGTACTAGCCGATCAGATAACCAAAGATTGTTTTGAAATGAAGGATTTAAAACCAACCCTAGAGAATTAGGAGGATTCTCAAGTTCAAGTTTAAAATCCTCTAATAAATGTAAATTTAGAAATGGAACAACATCTTGAGCCTATTTTTATCAATGGATTATTAGATTCTCAAATACAGGCCAAACTTATTAACCTACTTAAAGAGTTTGGAAATTGTTGGAACTATCATGAGTTTCCTGTATTAAACTGAAATCCGATTGAACAAAGGTTACCGATGAAAGAATGTTATCGTCCACATAAACAAACTAGATAGGCAGATGACGGCCGAAATGACATAAAAGATAAAGGAAGAAATTGAGCGGCTTTTAAAAGAAGATTTCATTAAACTCATCAAATGTGTCAAATAGATTTTGAATATAATGCATGTTATTAAAAAAGAATCGTAAGCTCAGATGCACATTAATTTTTAAATTTTAAATCGAATCATACCAAAGGATGAGTACCATATGTCTATGGCCGATCAACTAATCAATCGAGCTACTGGACATCGAATGGTATCCTTTATAGATAATCATTCCAGATATAATTAAATAAACATTATAGTAGAATATGTCCCAAAGATAGCATTCAGATATCCTAGTCCTTTAGAGTGTGTTTTGATTACCAAATACCATGGTAATGTGTAGTAAAAGGGGTCATTATTATTTTTAACCATGCTTGGATAAAATGCAAATTTCGATGAATTTTAGTCACCCGTTTACGGCCTAGTCGCATCAATGTAAATCAATGACTCTCAGCCAAATCCAATGCAAATTACCACCATATCTCTCTGACGAGAGAAGTGATTGTTGAATGGGTCTGGTGCATTCATGTACACTAAAATAGAGACGCTCCATCAAACTCTTCCTATTAAATTGGTGATCCTCTCTGTCTTAATCTAACAAACCATTTTCTATACAGAAGGAGAGAGCTTCATTATGGTTTAGCCCCTCCACCTCCCTGACGGTGACCATGCACTAGCAACTACCTTCCTCGCACCCACCTCCCTCTTCTCTTTGGGAGCAACACTAAAGAATCTCTCTTCATGTTATATTTTTTAAAAACAAGGGGCGTTTCTATCCATTCCACCAACAAGTAACATCCCTAACTTTGTATATATTAGTAAGTTACATTTTTGCTCATTATATTGTTAACCCAAATGGCTACAAGCATTCTTGTTATATTCCTCAAAACCAAAGGACATTTCTATCCATCTACCAAACAATAATAGCCCCATTCTTCCCTTTTTTACATCAGATCTGCAACACCATCCTCGGTGAAGGGAGAGAGTTTTCTAAATTACATTTTTACCCCTTCAGCCCATGAATGAAGAAGACGAAAGGAGAGAGGTCCCACCAAAGTGACAGTAGCCGTAATGAGCACTTCATCTACTTCATGTCCAGACCATATCTAAACACGGATAAAAACTCATTCATTTACACGAAAATGTACCGGAAAAATAAAGTAGAAAATAGCGTTCGACGTCTAAATATAGTTATGACATATACGGTCTACATCCAAATATATGTCTACAGCCACCAGTTGTATTCATAGGTTGGTTATGAGGTATCTAAACATTTTTAAAAGATAGCTCTGTTAGATTATAATCAGTAGTTGTCGGATGTATATGGTATGATATAGGGATATACATTGCTATAATACAGTAATTGGTAAACCAAACAGGCCCTTAGGTTGTTGCGCAGCACGCCAACAACACAATGAGCTTAGATCCAATCTCAGGCCTCACCCACAAACGATAAACAGGAAGAAATATAAACTGGAAATAAATCAAAGCAATAAAAACAAACCACAAGACAAGATATACGTGGAAAAACCCCAATCTAGGGTAAAAAACCACGGATGCAAACTTCCACTATGAAGAATGAAGATTACAAGGCAATATACTAACCTCTTCCTTAGAGAAAACCCTTTTCTCACACTTTATAATAGCTCCCCAATATTCACCTTAACCCTAAAATAGCCCTAGGGACCCCAATTTATAGTTTTGGCACTTCCCTTTCGCATTCCAGTTGCGAAAGGACTTGCAACACGAAATCTGCGAAACTCCTTTCCACAACCCAGTTGCGAAAGGACTTGCGACATGAAATCCGTGAAACTCCTTTCTGTATTCCAGTTGTGAAAAGACTTGCGACACGAAATCTGCGTAACCTCGACTGGTAGTGGGCGGCCCCAGATATGGCTCCACTTCTCAATAATCTCCCACTTGGAGATACATCGGCATAAACCTTTGTTTTCTTCATCCGGAGTGCACCACCTCCCCGTCTTCAAGCTTGAAGACCAATCAAAGCTAAACAGAGCTTCAGCTTCTCCCTTGTGACCGCCTTGGTCAGCATATCCGCAGAATTCTCACTTGTATGAATCTTCTCCAGAGGAATCGATCCATCTTCCAGTAACGAACGTATGAAGTGATACCTGATGACAATATGTCTGGTCCTTGAATGAAAGGCTGAATTCTTAGCCAAGTGTATTGCACTCTAACTGTCACTGTACAGCTTGCAATCTGCTTGCTTCTTACCCAACTCTTCCATAAAACCTTGCATCCACACCATCTCCTTGCATGCTTCTGTAGCCGCAACATATTTTGCTTCTGTCGTACTGATAGATACTATCTTCTGTAACTGAGAGACCCAACTGACTGCAGCACTTCCCAGAGTAAAGACATAACCTGTAGTGCTTCTTCTGCTGTCGATATCTCCTGTCAAATCTGAATCCACGTAGCCTTGTAGCTTGATTTTCGATCCACCATAACATAGCCCTACATCCTTAGTACTTACCAGGTATTTAAGAATCCACTCACAGCTTCCCAATGTTCCTTCCCGGGATTGTTCATGAACCTGCTTACAACTCCCACTGCTTGAGCAATGTCTGGCCTCATGCTCACCATAGCATACATGAGACTCCATAATAGCTGACGCGTATGGGACTTTAGCCATGTAATCCTGCTCCTCCTATGTCTTTGCCCCTTGCTCTTTAGATAGCTTGAAGTGGTTGGCTAATGGAGTGCTAACCAGCTTAGCACCTCCCATATTGAATCGATCAAGTACCTTAGCTATGTACTTTGCCTGTGACAACACTAGTTTCTTGTTTTCCCTGTCACGCTTTATCCTCATGCCTACGATTTGTTTTGCAGCTCCTAAATCCTTCATGGCAAATTCTCTAGACAGTTGTCTTTTGAGATCTGAGATGTCCTTCATGCCTGAACCAGCTACAAGCATATCATCAACGTACAGAAGAAGGATGATGTACGACGTATTAAACTTTTTCAAATAACAACAGTGGTCTGCATGATATCTCCTAAAATCATTTTTCGACATGAAACTGTCAAACTTCTTGTACCACTGCCTTGGGGCCTGCTTCAGGCCATATAAACTCTAAAGGCAACGGGGCTAAGATAATGCTAGAGGCTCCTGACCAGACTTGCATACAGTATACCTTGAGATTTAGATTCCAAGCGTCGAACAACGTAGCAGAATATGAAGCCTTGTTAGCCGGACTCAGGCTGGCGGCAGTAATGGGAGTCCAACACCTGGAAGTCCACAGCGACCCACAGTTCATCGCCAATCAGATAGCCGGTGAGTACCAAGCCAGAATGGAGAGGATGAAAGCCTACTTACAAAAACCCGGAGAAATGATCGACAAATTCTTGAAGTGCAATATCAGCCTAATCCCCAGGTCGAAAAACTCTAAGGTAGACATGCTAGCAAAGTTAGACATATCAGCAGAGGATGATATCCCGAAGTCAACCCCAATCGAGTTCCTAACTAAGCCAAACATCAACGAGATTGACCTAGGCACAGTCCTTCCAGTAAATTCAGGACCGACTTGGATGGACCCAATAATCGACTATCTCAAAGAAGGGAAATTGCCCGAGAGTCAACTAGAAGCATGCAGACTTCGGTCCAGGGCAGCTCAGTATACTATGGTTAAAGATGTTTTGTACAAAAAAGGATACTCCCTTCCTTACCTCAGATGCCTCCAACCTAATGAAGTCGAATATGTCATGAGAGAAACCCATGAAGGCATCTGTGGTAACCACTCCCGCAGTCAGGCCCTCGCTCACAAAGTTATCCGATAGGGATATTTTTGGACAACCATCCAGATAGACACCAGGCAGTATACCTAGAAATGCAACAAGTGTTAGCAATTTGCGACGATACTAGGTCAACCCCTTGAGCAGTTAACCCTTATGACCAGACCGCAGCCCTTCGCTCAATGGGGGGTCGACATCATCGGCTCCCTACCAACTGGCAAGGGGCAGACCAAATTTGCAGTCGTTATAGTCGACTATTTCACTAAATGGGCCGAGGTCGAACCCCTGACCAAGATTATCGAGTAGAAGATTACCGACTTTGTCTGGAAAAACATTATATGCAGGTACGAAATCCCCCACACAATCGTCTTAGACAAAAGGAAACAGTTTGACCACAACTGATTCCGAGACATGTGTGAAAACTTTAGAATCCAGAATATATACTCATCACCTCGGCACCCCCAGGCCAAGGGACAGGTTGAGGAAGTCAATAAGATCATTATAGGTCACCTCCGAACCAAGCTTGAAAAAGCTAAAAAAGCCTGGGTAGAAGAAATCCCCCTTATCCTCTGGGCATATCGAACTATTGCCCAAACGGCCATGGGAGAAATCCCTTTTTCCTTGGCCTTTGGCGCCGAAGTCGTAGTACCAATCGAGATCTGACTCCCAACCACTCAAATCCACTCCTACGATGAACAACAGAACGTTGAGCAGATGACACTAGAACTGGACCTAGTCGAAGAGAGAAGGGAGTAAGCCCAACTTAGAGTCGCAGCTCGGCAATAGCAGGTCGCTTGTTTCTTCAACTCTAGAGTGAAGATAAGGAGGTTCCGAACTGGGGACCTTTTCATCTGTAGCACCTTTCAGAATACTAAGGAGCTCGGCTTAAGAACCCTAGGTCCAAACTGGGGAGGTATCTACGCAGTGACAAGCACGAGCCAACCAGGAACATATTGACTCGAGGATATGGAGGGATGACCCCTACTGCATCCGTGGAACGCCGAGCACTGGAAGATGTACTATGTGTGATCGACTGGATCCACTTTCCTTACTATATTGGATCTACGATCACGATGTTTCCTTAAGAAACTATAAAAAAAATCCCAAGTCAAGGGAATTTTTTGTTTAGTTTCATGTTTACTAGTGCTCTACCTATAAAAATCTACTGAGGGCTTCCCCTAGTTTAAGGGACAAGACACCCTCACTAATGACCCAACCCTTAAAGAAGAGGTCAGACCTCCAACTATCGCTGCTGCTTGAACAACGCGACCTAAAAGGGTCAACCAGACCATTAATGATATGTTAATCCAACTAGCATACTTATAAAATTTGCACAAGCGATCATTGCAATAAAAAGTTTTCATTAATATAATTAAAAAGGTAGAAAATTAATTACATGCAAAAAAAGAGAGGATAAAGCCAATCCTCAAGAAATGTTCGCAGCCCTAGGTCGGTGAAAGTAGGAGCTTCAGTGGGAGTAGGATTCTTAGCGACATCCTTGGCCAAGGCATCCAAATTGATGCTCGGATGCTTCAACCTAACCAGCTCCTAGCACTGAGCATAACCCAGGTTGAAATAATCCTCAAGCTCCTCGGTTCGCTCCTTGGAAGCTTTGAAAGCTTCCACCACGGCCGACTTTATCTTGGGGATGGAGGCCTCAACCTCCGCCAGCCGAGCTAAAGTCCTCGTCAACTTGGAGTTTGACTCTGCGAGAGCAGCCTTCAGGTCCTCCAGCGCCGTCTACTTTGTGGCACCCTCCAGGAGAGCCTCATCCAATTGGGCCCTTAAGACCCTCCGATCCTCCTCCGACACCTACAGAGCTCCTTGTAGAGCCTCCTACTGAACCATGGCAGCATCCCTGGTGCCAACCACGGACTAGAGATCAGAGGCCATCTTCTGGAGATCGGCCTCGAGCTTTTTGTAACCACGACCGACCTCCTAGAAGACTAGTCGGGTTGACAAGAGGGTGGGAGCCACCTGAAAAAGAAATTAAATTTTAGAACAAACTACGTAAGGAAACAAGACTCAATGAGCAGTCCAAGAACATGCCTTCAAAAGAGAAATCGCCGACTCACGCAGCACGTCCATCGGGTGAAGGTTGAACAAGGAGGTGATGTCTCACTCGTCCACATGGTGAGATGCCCACCTGACAAGCTTCGCTAGAGGGCCCAACCTAGAGGTCGACCCGCTTCCCTCTGCCTCATGTGCAGGAACCCCAGCACCAGGATCAGAACAAGCTCCTCCCTCCACCTAGGGAGCAACAGGATGCGCTCCCTCAAACCCGTGAGAGGGAGACCCCCGCTCATGGACATGCTCTAGCTCGAGATCAGCGGCCTTGGCCACAATAGCAACGGCAGTGGGCAGCTCATCTGGAGCAGCCCTGGGCTGCTCGATGGGGATTGGGATCCTAGGAAAATGTGCTGCAGTCTTAGCCAGTGCCCTGCCCTAGTGAGGATCAGCCTCCTTCATATTTTTCTGAGCCGCTCCACATCGGCCGCGGAGGGCAACTTTATTCTCTTCACAGGGCACGGATTGCCTGACATATCCACAAAAGCAATAATGTTAGCATATAAAGAAATCAAACAAGGAATGATAAGTGAACCTATCTAAAGTACAACATACCTGGTCTCGGGGCGACTTGGGTTGTACCAACTTAGATGAGAGCTAGAGGAGTGGTCAACTTCCTCTAATTCCTTAGGGCAGGCTTCAACAATCTCATGCGAGCAATATGTTGAAGTTGTGACGAGGAGAGCTCGGGCAACACGCGAGGGAAGCTTGCTGCAGAAATCAAAAGCAAAAATCGGCGCAAGCCCAAACCGGATTCAACCTACTTCAGTTCAGCAATGCCCGACTTGGAGTCATAAACTCAGCAGGAACACCGATCGTCGGGTCTGCCCATGCCCTGAATATGAAGAACCATTTATCCTTCCACCCTTTGTTAGATGTAAGGTTGTCAGTTATAAGGGCTTGACTTTAGTTAGCCCAAGCCGAAAATAGTACCAGCCTAGATTTAAGGAGTTGATCTTCACCCTGTACAAATATAGGAACTCGTCCACTGACAGCTCGGGATGACCGAGCTGCTGCCAGCGGACACAAGTCCCGATCAACGACCTCCAGGCATTCAGTATCAATTGACCCAGAGCTAACCTTAAGGTACACACGACCCTCTGGATTACTGGGTGCAAGGGCAGACGAAGGCCACATTACAGAGCCACGACATAAATGGCCAGCTTGCCCTCATGAGGCTGGCCTGGTACTTCTCCTACTTCGAGTGCTCTAAGCACCAACGACTCAGGGATCTAATAATCCTCCCTCACTCGAGCCAGGTCGGTCTCTGTCACGGTGGATCCAAAGGTGCCGACCTCCCTGAACTCAGTAGGAGAACCTCTCGACCCCTGTTGAGCTCCATCCTCATTAACTCCTTGGAACTCCATCTCTTCGTCCCCCAGGTCCGAGGAGGAAGGAAGAGCTATATTCACTCAAGTGTCCTCGAGGGAATGGTATGAATCATCATGGAAAGCCGTCGACACCGACCTAACTCTAGACTAGTCCGACATCCCAGTCAAAGCAAACAAGAAAAGAAAGACAATGCCATGAATGTCGGAAAAGGGAAAAAATAGACCGAAAAAGGGAAAACTTCCGGAAAGAGGGAAATAAAAAGGATTTTTAGCTTACCGGAAATCGCCTAGTCTAGTGGAGCGTAAGAGAAATGAGAGAAGTGAAGGGCTTTGGGTGTTCCTCCCCTCTTTATATCCATGCCCAACTCTATGCATTTATGGCCCACAATCAATGCCTTAGCACAAGGAGCCGCAATGTTACATGCAACCTTCCCCCCTATAGACAACGTGGCAAGCTCTTAACCTTAGAACGATCTCGACCACTGACCCGCAGCCAATTGGCACCTACCCGTATACCTGGCAATCAAATGACGCCATCTCTTTTATCAAGCCAAAAACGCTATCATCGCTAACTTCGCTTTCAGCCGGCCCACGCTCATCGTCTTCCCATCATTTGTGATGACAAAGAAGCAATCCACCCCCTCGACCTCCCGACCTGCTGAACGGTAAAATTTCGGCTGACCTCAAGCTTGTTCCCAACTTCAGCCCAACCTGGCCAAGATCAATCTACTTATCAAGTCCAATATATGAACTAGAAAGTAGGGGGGCTTATTGTTATGGGAAAAATGGACTGACTAACTAATGTAGGTCAGGTCAACACTTCAAATAACAACAGGTGTGACTCAATGGTCTGACCCCATCTCCCTGACCAAGTGTAGAGAAAGGTCGAGCTCGACCTCTTAACATAAGGTCGGAATAATCGTTGATCAACCATGCTCTAAAAGAAACAAACTACTCACCTTAGGTCGGCAAGACCTGCCCTTTGTTGGATCCAACCTGACCTTAATCTCAAGAACCAGGTTGGCTCACCTCAAGTCAGAAAGACCCACCCTCCATGAGATCCGACCTGACCTCAATCTCGTCTGTCTGCGATCTCAGCCAAAGATCCAAAAATCGATTCCAATACGAGTCTACCTTGGATTCTAGTAAAGGATCCAGAGAGATCTCTCGCCAAGCAAGGAGTCCCGAATCCTACTATGATCCGTCCCTACCAAAATAGGGAGATGCCCTCTATGTCATCGCCTCTCCCCATCTATAAATAAGAGTACCCCCGATGGTGAAAGGTGCACACAATCTCTATCCTAAAGTTCTCCATTTGACTAAGACCCAGATTCCATACCTGACTTAGGCATCGGAGGGTCCCTTGTACAAGCCGGGGTTTTTCTTGCTTGTTCTTTGTGCAGGTTCGCAGGTCCAGGGAAGGTTAACTAGATTTCTGCATCAATTGTAACCATTGCAATAAATGGAGGAAGGATATGGAGGAATGAACTATAGCCGAAACCTATAAATAATGGAGGAATACAATACAAATCGCAACCAATCTAAAAAAATCTAAAACAAACAAACAACCTTATCAATTTATCTTTTAACTTAGCTTATCCTAGGAATAACAGTACTCAAGTAGCGGTAATTTTGAGCTATAATTTTTAGTTGTAATCCAAGTCTACACTCATATGATGGATTTGTCATTTATCCGATATCAAGCATTTCTTTCAATAGATATTCTTGTCATTGCTCCTAGTGATCGATTGTGAACAAGAAGGTTAGCTTGAGTTTTGGAGATGAAGTAATAAGGAAGAAAGCTTGAGAAGTGGAAGAATGTTTTAAAAATGTGGTATATACTAGCCAGAAATCTAGTGCATTAATTAGGGCATCATTATTTCTCGTTTGGTGCGATACTTGTACATGCATCACCATCAGAATAGTTCTTTATTAGAAAAGAAAAATCAAAATTGACATTTGGAATTATCTCGGTCAGAGACAGTAACTAAAGCATTGCCACGTGGTTCAAAGGCAACTATATTTATGAGGGTCATATGCCGCTTCACCATTTACCCAAAGGCGAAATGATGTAGGGGACAATGTTCATCCTTATTTCTGGCAATTCCTACAAGAGCCAATTAGGTAAGGTTGTGTGTAATCAGGAGAGAGTTGCGTGGTGAATTTGAAGATCTTTAGAGATATACGGAGAGAATTTTGTTGCAATACAGTTGGTATTTATCGAGCAATACTACATCATCCATTAAGAGAAAGTGGTCGAGCGAAGAGTGACCGTGCTTAAGTAGTTATTGAGATAGATGGCAGGGTTAGAAGCAAGGAAAAAAGGTAGTGCTGAAACAGTTGTTGGGAAGCATCTAGATCTGCGATCAAATGCTACAAATAATGAAGTTAGTAGAAGAAGACATCTCATACCAAACCAAATGTATCTTTTAATTATCGAACAATTATATTTCTTAGTGTAATCTTTACCTTTATTAGTCATTTACATTTTTTAATGTAATCTTTACATGCTATTTACATTCCTTAATGTAATCCATAATAGTAGTCAAGTATTTATTAACTTTACCTGTAATCTGAGTTTACGCTCATATGTTAAATTTTGTTTGAGTATCAAGTAAAGTTGTCCATTCATATAGGCATTATGTTGTTGTTCTTCACAACTGACCATAAGAAGTGTTTTTTTTTTTTTTGAAGAGTAAATGTCCTTTCGTGTGGTAGGCAGAGGTGTGATCCATCTTTAGAGGATGAACCCCACCCTCTGACAATTGACTAATCATCTTAGGGCCTGTTTGGCCGGGCAGGGTGGATGGGATTAGGTTGTATTAGGATGGATTGGAAGGAGCAATCCTGGATTTGGCTGGGCATGCCAAACATGCAGAAGTTGGATATAGCAATCCCATGGGATTGTCAGCAATCCACTGGCATCACCATCATTACCTTGAAATCCACCCAATCCCTCTTAATCCCATCTATGTTGCTTGAGACATGTTTGGTTAGACGGAGCAATCCTAGGATTGACTGACATAATCCCTAGATTTGCCAGGCGAGCCAAACATAGTCGGTGGTGAATTCCTTAGATATAGCAATCCCATGGGATTGTCAGCAATCCACTGACACAGCCATCATTAATTGTCATCCACCCTAATACAATCCAATCCTATGGGATGGGCCCATCCAAACATGCCCTTAAGAAACGTTGTGCAAGTGGTTGAATAAGAAACTGATCTTATTAGAACTCGGTCATATATGATCAATTTCTGACGTATCTACCTATCTTGGCACTTGGGGTTGTAGTTGCTCAGTTTAAATTGAGCTGCACATTCAATTTTAGTACACTCACACTAATCATGTGATCAAGATTGAAATAAGAGCAACAAGCACAGTCCGTTTCAATTCCACGTAAAGTGTTATATAACAAACTAGCAAAGCCTCTGAATGACTGCTTGGTAGCTTTGCCCAACCTACTGGTACGGTGGCTACTAGGTATTGTTAGGTAGCTGAATGCAGAATGTTGCTATATTTGGTCTTATGATTCACCTGGCTTTGCATTCAAGCCATGGATTGGTCTTCATACTATTGCTGTTATATTTGGTCTTATGATTTGTGTTTGTGCTCATAAAGTATTCCTATTTCTCAGTCGTTTTCGTGATGCAACATAGGGAACGTAACACCTGACCTGTGCTGGGGTTAGATAGACAGTTTTAATTTTTAAAGAGGTCCTGTTCGATTCACTCCCATGCCTGGCTATTTGGTTTTGTGCGATCAAGTATCTTAGGTTGGATCCTCAGCTAGGAGCCCGCGTTTTCAAAGAAAAGGGCTTGACTCATTCATGAACATGTTAAGTAAAGGACCTTAAAAACAGCCGAGTGGTGTTTGGCAGCATGTTTTTTTTTTTTTCGCTGGTGACTGATGTCTAAGGATGGGGCTTAGTTATGTTGGGTGATGTTTATTGGTTCTTGACAGATTCCTTTTGGTTGGTTCTATGGCTTGCGGCTGGGGATGCCTGGAATGGAGTGGATCGGATTAGGTGAGACCCCGACCCCTGACTGTGGGGTCCACTGGGATGTATGTGACTACACCCATGCCTTCCATCCATCCATGTTGAAAGCTTATTTTAGGGTATAATCCAAAAAATGAAGCAGATCCAAATCTCAGGTGGACCATAATACAATAAATAGTGGTAATCAACTATTAAAAACTTCTCATGGGCCACAAATTTTTTGGATCAAGCTGATATTTGTGTGATCTCTTCATCCAGATCTTTGTAACCATATCAATGGGTTGGATGGAAAATAAACATTACGGTGGCTTCCATATCAATGGGTTGGATGGAAAATAAACATTCCGGTGGCTCCATGAAGTTTTTAATGGTGGGGATTCAATCATTACTATTTCGTGTGGTATGGTCCACATAAGATTTGGATCTGCTTATTTTTGGAATCATGCCTTAAAATGAGTTTAAAAACGGTTGGACGGTGTAGGATTTAAGGCACATACATCACTGTGACCCCCACAGTCTGGGTCCCACCCAACTCGGTGGATCCGGGTCTCACCTAATCTGCTCCCTGAATGGAGAGAGCTAAGATATATTTTCTGTTCTTTAGCGGCGAAGGTAGAGTTTGTTGATCCTTTTCATATGGAATGGAGAGGAATGAGCCCCACAGTCAGGGTCTCACCCACCTCTATGGATCCGGGGTCTCACCTAATCCACTCCCGGAATAGAGAGACCTATGAAATTTTTTCGGTCATTTAGCTGCGAAGGCAGAGTTTGGTACACATCATCACTTACATTGTTAGTACTACTGCATTAAATGCAGTGTGTGATGATGTGGCCTAATCAGATTGCAATATGCATAATTTTTATGCTTGAGGCAAGTTGGGCACACCACCAAAGTTAGTAGTGTGTTGATATCAACATGTTCTGTGGGCCCTACTATGATATATGTGTTATATCCACATTGTCCATCGATCCATTCTGTGAGATCATTTTAGGGCATAAGCCTAAAAATGAGGCATATCCAAAGCTCAAGTTGACCACACCATAGAAAGCGGTGGGGACAATGATTCTTACCATTGAAATTAACCTTCTTAGGACCATGATGAAATTTATTTCCCATCCAACCTGTTCATAAGGTCACACATAACTAAATGAAGGGAAAAATAAATATCAGATTGATCCAAAACTTTTATTACCCTCAAGAATTTTCAATATTAGATGTTCAATACCTGCTACTACTTTTTTGTGGCATGATCGACTTGAGCTTTGGATCTACCTCATTTTTGGCTCAAACCCTAAATTAATCTTGCGAAACGGACGAATGGTTTGGATATAACACATACATAATGATGGGGCCACAAAACTTGGTGATGTCAACACACCAAGGTAGATACACTAGGAAATCCGCTTATCTTCCTTTGATATAATCAGATTATTGCTCCCATCCTGTGGGTTGTATATCTGCTGATAGCAAGGTGTAGTGACCCTAAATTTTTGAACACTTACAATTGCGATTAGTAGTTAAAATTTTAATTTTTTATTTAAGAACAAAAACAAATTAATGACTGAGTTGGTAGAGACACTCATGGTTGAGAGAGAGAGAGAGAGAGAGAGAGAGAGAGAGAGAGAGAGAGAGACTGATGTATCGACTCTTATTGTCGTGTGCTCATCCTATCTTATTTATAAAATTCTCTGCCAGATGGATCTCCAACATTGACAATGAAATATACAGTCATGTCCTTCATGGATGAATATGCCGGTTACAATCAGATATGCATGGCTCCTGATGATGAAGAGACTACAATATTCAAGACATCTCTAGGAATCTATTGTTATAAGGTCATGCCATTTGGACTCGAGAATGTCGGAGCTACGTACTAGAGAGTAGTGCAGAATAATTTTCAAGACATGATGTATAAATATGTTAAATGTTATGTCGATGACTTAGTAGTTAGATCGAATGATCATGAACAGCATTGAGAGCACCTATCCTCTGTTTTCCGCCGACTTAGGAAGAAACAGTTGAAGTTAATGTGCATTTAGTGTATTGTCACGTAAGTTTCTCGGGTTTGTCGTCAGGCATTGAGGAATCAAAGTCAATTCGGGAAAGATCAAAGCCATCCAGGAAATGCCACCCCCCAAAAATGTTAAGAAAGCTTAAAAGTTTACAGGAAAAACTGGCATATATTCAACGTTTCATCTCAAACTTGGTCGGAAGATGCCAACCGTTTTCTCATCTCATGAAGAAAGGAGTGGAATTCGTATAGGAGCCTTGCTTGCTCAGCACAATAACACAAGGAAAAGAAAGCACTCTCTATTATCTAAGTAGAACCTTGGTAGGTGCGAAGTGTAACTATATGCCTATCGAGAAAATATGCTTGGCCTTGGTATTCACTATGCAAAAGTTACGACATTACTATCTCTCCCATGAAATAACTTTGATCTCACAAGTAGATCCGATAAAATATCTGATGATGAGAACAATGCTGTCCGAAAGATTAGCTAAATGGATGCTATTTCTCTCTGAATATACAATTGCTTACGAACCATCAAAAGTAGTAAAAGGACAAGAGGTCATGGATTTCCTGGAAGCACATCCAATTTCGGTCAATGAAGAAATTTATGATGAATTATTAGACGAACATGTATTGCTAGTCGAACCACCTAAATCATGGCAACTGTATTTTGATGGCGCTTTCCGTACGTTAGGAGCAGGAGCTGTGATAATATTTATCAGTCCTTAAGGTGATTTACTACCGTATTCTTTTACATTGGGCCTGACATGTACTAATAACGAAGCTAAGTACAATGCTTTCATCATAAGATTGGAAATAGCTCACGAGATGAAAATATAATCCTGTGAATCTATGGGGATTCTAAGTTGGCAATAAATCAATTGACGACAGAATTCAAAATAAGAAAACAAAAACTAGTACTTTATTGCCGATGGGCACACTAATTATTAGAGGGTTTTCACGATATTGAAATCAAGCATATACTGCGATATGAAAATGTGAGAGTAGATGCATTGGCTAATTTAGCTGCGGTTTTTTCTTGTCATGACAGGAGTCCTCTTCAAATAACAATTGAGGAACGGAGATTTCTACCATCAGCAGAGCTCCTAAACAAAGCCGTTGAAACACTGTCATTATCTTGTTTAGAAATTACTATTGAAGATTGACGTAACCTTTCATTGATTATTTTAAATACTTGATTCTACCAGAAGATCAGGTTTTGAAATTGCAAATTAAACGGAGATAAAAAAGATTCATTATGCACAATGAGGTATTGTAAGGAAGTCTTATAATGAAATATTGCTGCATTGTCTAGATATAGAAGAAACCAACCATGTATTATGAGAAGCACACTCAGGGGAATGTGGAGCTCATCAGGATGGTTAAAATTTATTCTATCATGTGCATCATATGGGATATTATTGGCCTTCCATGTTCAAAGATGCAATAATTTATATGAAATGATGCCATGAGTGCCAAGTGCACGGGGATATTATACATGTACCCCCCCTGAAAAGCTGCATCAGTCGGTGACTTTGTGGCCTGGGGACTGGACATTATCGGCCCTATTAATTTGCCATCATCCGGGGGACGTTTGTATATCCTGATAATGACATACTATTTTTCTAAATGGATAGAGGTAGTCACCTTGCGCAGTGTCAAAGAAAATGACGTTACAGATTTTATTCTTCATACGATCATATATCGCCATGGAATTCCAAAGAAAATTATTACTGATAATGACACTCCTTTCAAGAATAGAAGCATGAAAAAACTATGCTAAAAGTGCGGTATTCAGCATTCATTCTCAACACTTTATTAACCACCAGCAAACGGATTAACAAAGCTTTAATAAGACAATAGTAAAAATCGTGAAGAAATTCATCACGGGAAATAAACGAGATTGGGATGAGAGATTACAAGAGGCCTTATGGGCCTATCGAACAACTCATCGAACAACAGCAAAAGCTACACCTTATTTTCTAGTCTATGAGGTTGAAGCCGTTATCCTAATTGAGATGCAAGTTGCGTCACTCAGGGTAGCAGACCATGAAAATGCCAAAATAAGGCTTATGGAATTGGATGTCCTAGATGAAAAGTTATTGGCAGCATAACAACGGTTAGAATTATATCAAGCATGGATATATATCACTTTCGACAAGAAGGTCAAATACTGTTCATTCAAGAAAGACGACATAACGCTAACGTTGAAAAGACCCACTGTGGTTACCCACAAAACTGGGGGCAAATTCGATCCCAAATGGGACGGGCCGTATATCATAACAGAGGTTTATTCTAATGGAGCCTATCGAGTAATAAATCGGAATAGATAAGGTATCAGAATACTTGTCGATGCTCGATTCATTAAAAAAAATCATCCTTGAAGGATAAAAGTTTTGATTGCGAAGATTATCAAAGAATCTATCCCAATCAAAAGGGGGCGGGACAAGTATAACTCCATGATTACAAGAAGCTCTCTATAAATCACATGTATTCTCCATATATCGCTCCAAATAAAGAACAGATTCACAAACATGGTGTCACTCCTGATGCTACATAAGGGCCTTTTGAGTCAACAATTGACAATAAAACGACAATTGAAGAATCTGCGATAATAATGGCGATAAAATATTAACTATTAATAGGCGACTTGCAAACTGCCAAACAATTACCACCTTATTTGCATTAAAAATCATCGCCAATTATCGAGATATCGTTGATCATTGCCATTATCGCAAATTATCACAAATATTGTTATAAAGCATTGATGATTATTGAGACATCATCTATTACAGAATATTATTACAAATCATCAGTGATATTGTCGTGAAGCTGATATTATCGCCTCGCCAAAATGATATTATCACCGATCACCGCCGAATGGATAACATCGCCTATTATCACCATATAAGTATTATTGCCACATTAATGATATCATCGACTATTAATCATCGCTGACTTCACTGAATTGATTATATTATCGATTTATCGTTTACATTAGTGGTGAGTGTCCATAAAGGCCAACCATGTGTAAGCCTTATGTTATCAATGATGGTGATTTATCATTTATGGTAGCGGTGAGCGCACATGAAGGCTAACCACGTGTAAGCCCTATGTTATTAGCGATGACGATTTATCATTTACGACAGCGTTGAGAGGTAATGGGTAAAAGACCAAGCGGCAAAAAGCCCACGAAGGCCAACCACGTATAAGACCTATTATGTCGCCGATTCACCAAAAATATAAGCTACTTATAACTCGAGTTTCTGATCTTGGTTTTTATTTATCGAGTAAATAAGCATGTTTGGTGAACAAGTTACTTAGCTTGACAAATGTATTTATATTTATAGATTAGATGGTCCAAATAGGATTCCTGAGTTTTTAGGAAATGGTCTAGAGCGGAGGATCAATTATCTTCTTAATCTTACGTGCACATGGCAACAACTACCATCCAAAGTTACACGAGGTACATGTTTGAACAAGGCTTACTATCCCAGATTCGAGCATGTCCTAAGGTGGGACCTGCATACCTGCAATGAGATGGAGAGAGATTGAGAAAGAGAGAGAGAAATACCTCAATCTTTGTAAAATTTGTAGCCTTCAACCGAGCTTTAGATAGAGACAGAGGGCGTGCGTGGGTAGGGTGTTCGACAACAATATCTTAGGTGGGGATATAGAGAGAGAAAGAGTGGGAAGAGAGATCGAGAGGAAGAGAGAGAGGGAGAGATCTCTAGGAAGAGAGAGGAGAGAGAGGACCAAGGCGAGAGATGGACAGAGAGAGAGGAGACGGTACAAGAGAGAGAGAGAGAGAGGGCCTGCACTTGCCCTAACTCCCATCTCATGAGAAGCGGCTTGCGTAGTGAGTAAACTTTGTGAGGTCCACTATGATTTGTGTTTTATCTGCTCCATCCATCCATTTTACCAGATAATTTTAGGGCCTGATCCAAAAAACAAAGCATATCTAATGTTCAAATGGACCACACCACAGGAAACACTTGAATTGAAAGTCTACCATTGAAAAAAAATTTGGGGGCTGCAAAAGTTTTGGATCAAGCTTATATTTTTGTTTTCCCTTCATCCATGTCTGTATGATCTTATGAACAGGTTGGATGACAAATAAACATCACTATGGGGCCTAGAAAGGTTTCAATGGTAGAAATCATTATCCCCACTATTTCTTGTGGTATGATCCACGTGATCTTTGGATATGCTTTAATTTCGGGCTCAACCCGTTAAATTAGATGGAAAAATGGATGGACGGCGTAGATAGACCACATACATTCAAGGTGGGCATAACAGAGTTTACTCAGTATGATAATAACATACTGAGTAACTTAGTACATAATTCAATTTCATCTCCTGATGCCTCTACATGGACGCGGATTTCCTGCTAAAGCCTTTTGCAGGAAGTTCAAGCATTGAAAAATTAGGTGGGGCCCACTGTGATGTTTGTGAATTTATCTCGTCCATTTTCCTTTTGATATCATTTTAGTACATAGGGCAAAAAATCAGCCGAATCCAAGACTCAAGTGGGCTAAAAACTTAAGGATTGAACGTCCACAATTGAAATATTCATGGGGCCACAGAAGTTTGTATCCACCTTATTTTTTGTCCCACCACCTACAATGAGCTTGCAAACTGATGGACGGAATGGATTTCTTACATTGCAGTTGTAACATTCCGAATTTTTGCGACTCGAGTACATACTAGTGCCCGAGAATCTCGGGTGTTAATAATGTAAAAAATTGGATGCTTCAAAATCACACATTATTATTATTTTTTTCATTTAGATCACATCCAATTACATTCACGAAATTAACCATTTGCGAGAATAAAATCGACTATATTTATTATTCCATTAGAATAAAAAGTGTATAAATAATTCTTTAATGCCCTCTCAATTGGAGCTTATTACATTATCAAAGTTTGCAGCAAAAAATAAATAAAATGATTCATGGTGTTATCCTTTTTCTTTTCTTTTCGAAAGAATATTTCATAGAATGATTATCGGTCTTATCATCAACTTGTAATTTACTTGCAATATTTATATGGTTGGAGAGGGTTAATGCCCTACTCATAGTGATTGTTATCATTTAAGATTACCGATAATTCAAGAGATTCATAGGAATAATGTGAGCGTTCTGATATGTCTCGTACTCCATCACTATGAGTGGTATCAGTATGCGCAACCAATATATATATATGAATACATGCCTAGCAAAGTGTGTTCGGTCTATCATACGTAGTGATCATTATAATATGGAATATAATTCATAAAAAATCCAGCTCGCCCCGCATTTTTACATTACGGAGATTCGCCGACATCTCCAACGTTTACGTGAATTTATGCGAACATCTCAAGGTGACACAATAATGCGATTCAGGGATTTACGTGACACGATGTGTTCATGGAGTGACTATTTGAGACATTCAATCCCGAGAAGTGATGTAACAGGCATGATGATTTACTTACATCGATTGTGCACCACTCACTAACCCATGGGATTACATGCCGACCAAGAGGGCTACTACTCAAAATGGATTACGTCCACGATAATATATATGAACCACTATATATGAGGCGTATAACACATCACTTGTATCAATAGAGAAATAAGTTGAACCATGAGGGTTTTGAAATTCCAAGACACATGCGCAAGCTATAAAGGGAGGTAGCACAAGCTTAACCTAATAAATGAGAAAAGTAGCATTAAAATATCTCAATAAAAGAGAAGAGTAACAAATAAGCTAACTCAACAAGAATAAGAGGAGATGAGCAAAATGTCAACTCAATATAGAGAGTGGAAGCACGTGTCGCAAGACTTATATTTGTCACCCCACATAAATTCATAAAAATCATGCATAATTAAAATCATACCTTGACCATAATTCTTAAAAGGATAAATAATTGATAATGGTAAACCAATCAATTGCATGGAAAAACATAGTAATATGAAAGTATGCAAAAATAAGATAAATCATATCAACTCAAATTAGTGTAAGCTTTAAAGGAATCCCTCACCTTAGCCTTAGATCTAAACCCTAGGTAGATATCCATGTAGGAAAACTTTTACATGAATCACGACATCGCTCAAGCAAGAGGGAGACACTACATATGTGGAGAAGGAATGGGATGATGGTGTCTAGGCTTTCTTTTTTCGTCTCGCTTTCTCTTTCTCTTTCTCTCTCTTCCTTAGGCGTTGGAAGATTGGGCGCGTGAGTGGAGAAGGGACGCACACCTCTTTTTAAAAGGAGTGGGTGTGTGAGAGGGGTATGTTTCACATCTTACTTGGATTGGATTTCTCCAATTTTCCATTTTCTGACATTCTTTAAATCTAATTCATCCATTGTGTCAGGGTTGTCGAATAGATCCGTGGTATATGATTTTCTTGGTGATTCAAAATTTAGATTGACCTATCTTAAAAATTCTCCTAACGGGTGCCAAAACGAACTTGATCTCAATTAACGGTCCACACTTAATGATAAGGGCCTAATTTTGGGAGAAATATGTAGTCAGGATAGGCAAACGGTTGAAAATTTTTTGGTGGTTGATTGATGGTGGAAAAAACCTAAATATAAAATTTCACTGTTTGTACTAAAAGGAAGGAACTGACTTCAACATTCAACGGTGTAGGATCATAGACCGGGGTCTAAATTTTGTATAACTTCATAGTAATAGAAGACCAAAATTTGGTCCAAATTTAATTTATAATGGACAACAGAAAGTGGTTAAATCGGAAGATCAAGATTTATAAGGAGTTGGTAAGCCTCGAAAGGATAATTTCGTGCCTGAGGAAAAACCTACCAAAAGTGGGAACTTCATATTTCACACTTGGTCCATATGATGGGTAATCGAAATCATTCATATGAAGGGAAATATCCTACTACGACTATCCACGAGGTTTCTTCACTTGATGAACACCAAAATCAACGGTTAAGGGGCTTATTTGTCAATTGAGTCACTTTTACAATGATTTAAGGGCCAAAATTTGACCTGTATGGTTAATTTATGATACATAGGTATGGTGTAAAATTTCACATTAAACGGATCGTGGAAACCATGTGATCTATAATTCAGGGGTCTAAGTTAATGACATTTTTGCAATTATTGCTGATATGAGAGTTTTGGAAAATCTAATAATTTTACATGGTTATAGGTACGTTTCTAAGTAATTCTTATAAAAGAACTCATATCTAAATCATTATGAATAATGAATTATTCACCAAACTAATTAAGGGAATGTACATATATCCACTCATATGATGGATAATCAAATGATATGTTAAAAATAGGAAAACTTGATGATTAGTACTTTGATCATGTATGTAAGTGGGTGTATGGATAGTTTTGTAAATGGATAATCACAGTGAGTTTTTGGAGTGATCAAGAGATATAACATGTATGCCGTTAGATTCAAATGACTTGTTTACATATGTAAGTTTTTCAGATTGTAGTTTTGATGGTGGGTTAAGCATATTCATAGGTGGTGAACAAGATGAATGGATCAGAATCTCAATTTGATATGTATATGAGTGGATGCTAAGATCAAGTAGCAAGTTTACTATGATTAAGGGGTCCAAACGTAGAGTAGACGGTTAGATATCTTTACCTGGCGGTGAATAGTTGACTAAACGATTAGTTATGATGGACAAGTGAGAATACTTAGGTATATGATGATCCTATCTCAAAATCAACAGTCAGATGACTTCATCTATGAATAAAGATTATTCTTAACAGTCAGATTCATGTTGGAGAATAGATGTAAGGTTAAGATAACTAGATTGGTATCGTCCACATGTATATAATAAGTTAAATTTCATGGTAACACTCGAGAACTTTCAATACTCAGGTATCGAAAAGTTCAAGATGTTACAGCAGTTGGCCCCACCTAGCATCTTTGTGCAGGAACTTCCTACAAAGGCTTTGGCAGGAAATTTGCGTCGGATGTGAAAGCGGATTGGTTGGTGTACACTGGTGTGTTAATGTCACTAAGTTCTGTGGGTCCCATCATAAGGTACGTGTTATACCCAAACTGTCTGTCCATTTGGAGAGCTCGTCATAAGTCTCGAGCCGAAAAATAAGACAAGTCCAAAGATCAAGTGGACCACACTACAAAAAGCAGTGGGAGAATGAACGTCTACCATTGAAACCCTTTTAGGGTCACAAAAGTTTTGGATCAATATGATATTTGTTTGTCCTCTTCATCCAAGTATGTGCAATATTATTAACAGATTGGATGGAAAGTAAACATTACAGTGGGCCCTAAAAATGTTTTAACGGTGAGAATCATTGTCCCACTACTATTTTTGTGTGGTCCAGTAGAGCTTAGTATACGAATCATTTTTGGGCTTATGCTCTAAAATTATCTCTACAAATGGATTAACGGTGTGGATATAATAAATAGATCATTGTGGAGGCCATGAAAGTTTGATCTCCTTTGAGCCGTTGGTGTAACTCGGACCCGCCACAAAAACAGTGGGGATTGAATGCCTACCATTAAAAACTTCTTTGGGCCATAAAAGTTTTTGATCAAGATAATATTTATGTTTTCCCTTATTCCATGGTTGCATTAACTTATAAATAGGTTGGATCTCAAATAAACATCACGGTGGCCCTAAGAAGGTTTTAAAGGTGGGTGTCACTATCCCACTCTTTTCTATGGTGGGGTCCACTTGAACTTGAGATCTGCCCCATCAGTCAAATGTACCATTCCATGGTGGGGAATGGGCTTACAAATAAAGTCAATCCAAAACTTGGGTGGGCCTCACCACATACTATAGCTGAGAGGGGTTACCCTCCCATTAAAACATTCATAATAATATATTGGGCCCACCTAGATGTGATCCATAGATCTAACACATTATTTATGTGTGTCCCACTTAGATGAGAGGTTAGACCAACTTTCAGCCGCATCCAAAACTCATGTGGGGCCCACTAAGTACTTTTATATATTTTAAGATGTCTTCACATAATTTTAGATGCTATGACCCACCTGAATTTCGTATACGGCTAATTTTTAGGATATCCTACGACCTAAAGGGAACATATCAAATGCACGGTGTTGATGTTCTACACACATCATGATGGGGCCCACACAGCTCGACCTCACAGGAAGTTTCATGAGGTCGACCTTATAATATAATTTTCCGATTTAGTTAACTCGTTCATGGGTGTTACTCTAACATGTAGGGCCCACCTTTATATATTTTTTGTACATCCACACCATCTATTTATTTTTCCATCATATTTTAGGATGTCGTTGTAAATCATAAGAAGATCTAAATCTCAGGTGGGCCATACCAATCAAAATAGCGATGAATAATCATTAAAAATCTTTTGCAGGTCACAAAAGGTTCGGATTAATTTGATCTTTGTAATTTCCCTTCATTTAGATCTTCTCTACATTATTAACAAGTTGGATTGTAAATAAACACTACTAAAACAATGGTTTTTTATAACAATGAGTGGAGATGCGGATTCCCTGCGGAAGTGATGTGTCCAAGTTCTATGGGACCCACCATGATGTTTTTGTTGTATCCACATCGTCCATCCATTTGGAGATATCATTTTAGGGCATGAGCCAAAGAATGAGATAGATCCAAAGCTCAAGTGGACCCCACCACATAAAACAGTAAGGACAATGACATGCATTGTTGAAACTTTCCTATTGCCCACTATGATGTTTATATTTAGATCTAATCTGTTCATAAGTTAACAAATACATGGTTGAAGGGAAAATACAAATATTAGCTTGATCAAAAACATCTCCAGCCCATAAGAAATTTATAATGGTAGGCATTCAATCCCCACTTGTTTTTTATGATGGGGTCCACTTGACCTTTAGATCTACCTCATTCTTTGGATCATGCCCTAAAAAGATCTCTCCAAATGGATGAACGGTGTGGATACAACACATACATAATGGTGGGGCTCACATAACATAGTGACGTCATTTCTTGGGTTTTCACGAGGTTAGTACATTGTGGCACAATTTTAACCTAAATATTTGGCCCAATTTAGAAATTTGATCCATTCGCTCTATTCTACTAATCAAGAGCTTTGATTTGACTAGTTACTCACTAGTTACTCACCCTGATTAGACTTCAGATAAGAAAGATATTAGGCAAACAAGATTGATCAATAATATGATGGGCCATATTCTGTGATTCGACGATCAGATTTGAGTGAAATGTAATCTAAATATCTGAAGTTATATTTACTCTTTAATTTGGACCGATCATATTGTCCAAAATCAGTCTAGATCTAAATAAATTGATCACGCCTATTTAAAGAGTGTTTTAGATGGATCTGATTCGTTTCAGGTCATATTGAGCCGATTTTTATTCTCTATCTTAATTAGGATGTTCCGAACATATCTGACCGTTCAAATTAACTTTAGGATGGCCTGATCATAGATTTTGATCAAGTGAATGGTTTTGTACATAAACAGTTAAATGTTTAATTACTGGATGTCCATAGTAATTTAATAAAAAATCTTATTTTTTTCACAGATAAATATCAATTTCTTTCTAAACATCCCATTTTTTTTTTTCAAAATGTCCATTTTTTTAATCTTATTTAAAAAAAAAACTTTTAACAAAATCTCATTTTTGTTATCAAACTTTTCAATTTTTTTTTTCAAAATACAAATTCTGAATTTTTATTTTCAAAATCTCAATTTTTCCGAAAATATTTTTTTGTCAAACTTAACAATTTATTCAAACTTCTCAAAAATTTCAAGATGCCAATTTTTTTTTTTTTTTTCAAAAGCACCATTTTATTTTCAACTTTTCAATTTTCTTTTTCAAAATGATATTTTTAAAAATCAAAATCTCAGTGTTGTTTTAAATCACTTTTTTTTTTTAATATGTCAATTTTTCTCGAACATTTTCAAAATCATAATTTTTTTGAACTTCTTAAATTTCCTTTACAAAATGTCAGTTTTTTTTGTCAAAATCTCGATTTTTTAATCTCATTTTTTATCTTCAAAATTTCAATTCTTTCGAGCTTCTCCATTTTCTTAAAAATTTTTTTCCGAACTTCTTTATTCTTATCGAACTTCTCAAAACTTTTTCAAAACACAATCTCAATTTCTTTTTCAAAATATTTTCTTTTTTTGAAGTTGTCAAAAATTTCACAAAATTTAAAATCTTTTCAATTTTAATTTTCAAAATATTATTTTTTCAATATCTATTTTTTTGTCAAAATTATCAAATTTACTCGATTTTCTTATTTGTTTTTTCAAAATCTTGATTTTTATTAAATAAAAATTATTTTCAAAATTTCATTTTTTCTCAAATATTGTTAATTGTTTTTTTTTTAAATAAAAATTTCTCAATGATTTATTTTTTTCAAAATCATAAATTTTTTAAACCTTTCATTTTTAATTTTCACAATGTCAATTATATATCAAAATATCAATTATTTTTAATCATAATTTTTTTCAAACTTCATTTCCTAAAATACAAGGGATGTATAGTGGGATTTTTTGTGTGATATTCCAAAGCATTTAAATATCAGTTTTGAAGCAAAAAATAAAAATAAAAGTTAATAATAGTTTCCACTCAATTGATATAAAAACAAAACAAAAAAAAATTGTTGCATTAATCAATTAATACAAAAATAATCTTAAATTCAAATAAATACAATTAAAGCATTGAAATTCTATTAAAAAAAACTTCTTAGGCTACAATGAAACAATTTACCACCATACATACATACATACATACATACATACATACATACATACATACATACATACATACATACATATATATATATATATATATATATATATATATATATAGGAAAAGGTTCTATGCGGTTGAGCTCATGGGAACTTCCCATGAGGTCGAGTTGTGTGGGCCCCACTGTGATGCATGTTGAACATCTACTCCATCAGTTAGATGCACCATTCTATGGTGGGCCTAGGGCTTAAAAATCAAGTCAATCCATGACTTGTGTGGGCCACACCACATACAAAAGTTGAGAGGGGTTACCCTCCATTAAAACATTCATAATCATTTGTTGGGGCCATTGAGATGTGGTTCATAAATCCAGCCCATCCATTATGTGTGTCCCACTTGGATGAGGTGTCAGACCAAGTTTCAGATGCATCCAAATTTCAGGTGGGCCCCACCAAGTGCTTTTATATGTTTTAGGCATGTCTTCACATGATTTTAGATGGTATGACCCACCTGAGTTCCACGTACAACTGATTTTTGGGATATCCCATAATTTAAGGGGGACCCATCAAATGCACAGTGCTGATGTTTGACACACATCACGGTGGGGCCCACAAATATATATATATATATATATATATTGTAACGTCTTGAAAAACTCCGTACAAAGACCCAAGTACCACCTCAGGCAGAAATCACTCAGGATCAAACCCTTTTGGAATTAGACGAGGATTAACTAGTGTTAAACTAGATTAGCTGCAAAATCCGGTTGATCCACTTTAAATACGATCTGCAAGACCCAAAACTTGTAGAATCATTGACACTAGATTACCCTAAAATCTAGGATCAATCTCATTACCCAGTTGTCCTCGGGAGCACATTGAAACTTTGTATCGGATCTAGACCACACGTCAAAAGTCCGATTATTACGAAATTATATAATTTAGACCGCCTTACTGGACGACTATCACCTTGGAAATCAAGTCCAGATAGTGTCCCGAAGCTATTAGCTTAAGCCCGGAGTGAAGTGTGCGAGAGAAACGTGGATATCTTAGAAATAAAAATCTAAATTTAGGTCATTTAAAACTTGTCGCTTGCGGGCCGAATATAAGGATTCAGACCGTCAGAATCTGACCCAAATACACCCTCGGATAAGGAGAAATTTTCCATACATGACAGTGTATTTATGGCCCTGATCGAGTTTCGGTGACCATTGAACGGAAACTGGTCCGCCGCGGTCGATTTGTAAATCCGATCGGATTGAAAACTTAACTCGACCTAGATCCATATTCAGGGAGCTTAAGTCCAACCTTATACATAAGGGGGGGCTCTAGAAGTGTTCCGTTGAGCTGAAACAGATGCCCTTTGGCTATAACCTAAGTATACCTTGGCCCTGGGGCCATTTCCATCAGTTTTAGGCCTATATAAGAGCCTTAAACCCTCTCTCTTTCACTTCATACGAATTTGGGAAAAACCCTAGGAGACAAAAGAGAGTAAAGAGAAAGAAAATGAGAGAGAAGTCGGAGTCACTCCTAGGATTCGATCCCTGCTATTCTACGTGCCTATCCATCACTACCAAATCGCTATTCTAGCAATTTTGACTTCGTTCTTAGGTAAGAAAACCTAACCCTAATCCGTTCTAGGGTTTTGAATAGCGAAATGATGAAATAGCTTACCTAGTTCATGCTATAGGTTGTCATTTTGCCGGTGACAAAGACTACATGTTTAAACGACTCCGTTACACGTTTATCGGCGTAAGGTGCGGACTATAGACGTATAGATTATGGTTTTCAAGGCTTTCAATGTCGGTTAATGGTTTATTCTTAACGTAGGTACTATTTCACATGCATAAAGTGATGTCTGTTTCGTTTTTCAGTTATACGTTAACAAGGTTGAATATACTGTATTCCTCATATTTGTAGAAAATACCGTATACGTATGAAATTTGGATTTGTGCTTGCCATGATTAATTGTTGTCTATGTATGCTAGATGCATGTGTATCAACTTCTGGGTGAACGGATTAGCCTAATACATGTTATATTAACATACATCGTGTATGTTACAATACTCAGCCTAAGTGTTTGAGCAAAAGACTAAATGAGCATAAACCTTGCGTTAGTGTATGCCATGACTAACTATCGTGGCTATGCGATTATTGTGTAGGCGACAATCCTTTAACAAATGGACTTACCCTAATACGTATGCTAACCAATACATACCATGTATGATATAATGTGTATGCTAAGTGTTTGTAAACATGTGTGTATGAATAAATACTTGTAAACTGTTCTTTAAATAGGTGTTGAGATATGATTCTCAGCCAGTCTAATGATGTGTATGATTTCCTCCATATGCCTTATTTCATATTCATTGCTTTTACCTAGAAATGCATAAGTGTGGATTCATGTTTATGTTGTACTTCATAACATGCTCAACTGATTGTATGATTTGAATCATTGCTCTATTACTGCTTGAGTATCTCCTATGCTAGATCATTGTAATTGAATGTGTTTAGGGCTATTATATAGTCCAGGCAATCGGTAATAGGCCCTGCCTTGGTGGCTGAGGTTGCTTTCGCCGCATTGGATGTGTTCGATGAACCCGAGTCGTACTTCTGTTGTCGGCAGTGGTTAGGCCACACGAAGTGCTTACGCACTTCATGTCGATCGATTCGATGTGCGCTCATACTAGTCAAGCTTGTCAAGCAACCCGATTGACCTGATGTATGTTCATCATATATGGACGCCAGTGCCTGAACCTAAGGTACCAAACTCACCAGTGAAATCCCGTTTAACCTTGGTACCTCGATTTGCTAAGACTCATAAGCCGGACATGGTGGTACGGGACACTGTGGTCGAGATGTTGGCCTACGCTGGGGTGATGAGCCTCCCCGTAGTGACCAGTGAGCAACACAGTGAGCCGAATACGGTGGTATGGGACACTGTATTCGAGCTGTCGGTCTACACTGATCAGGTGACGAGCCCTTTGTAGTGACCTCGAGCGTACTCTGAATCTACGTATAGGCGACGAGCCTTTCGTAGCATCTAGAGTATAAACTAGGCCTGCACTGATCAGGTGACGAGCCCTTTGCAGCGACTTAGAACCGTAATATCGTATGAGATTTACTAGGACTGACGACCCTAGAATGGATCCTTGTTTGGGAATGATATAAGGGAGGTACCTTAAATTCTCAATCCTACTGTATGAAAGGAACTAATAATAACTCGGTAATCACGTTCATAACATCGCACTGTATGTGCCCCTGGTTGAAGAGCACAGAGGGAAAAAAACATGCCATGACCGTAAGATGGTGTCACACGAGGGAGTGTAGGCGAGGGCATGCATCATAAATACATTTCATCCTTGCATTAATAAGAGTATCTAGGAATGTCTGATATGTCTGCTTTATCATTACTGCTTGATTGAATTGATAACATGTTAATCTTTACTCTATGATTCCACTGAGTTGATCACTCACTCCCATGTTTTGGGACGGTGTTCTGAACACCCACCAGACCCTATCTTAGTTGCTGATGACGATGCGACTCAGGAGGCGGAGCCTGATTACTATGATGATCAGGACGAGTTCTCATATATGTAGTTCTCCGGCAGTTTTGCTTAGGCCGTCCGGATCGACGGGGCTACAGGGCTTATCATTGTAGTTGAACTATTTTTTGGTATTTTGATTTTTGAACTATTACATGTATATGGTGACTCAGTGATGTATTCATACTCTGGAGACCGATCGTGAACTTTTGGCTCATACCCGTCTATATACACATCTTTTAGTCTTTTGCTTGCGTTATATTAATTGATCTGGAGTATGAATTACTGTTTTGGTATAATCCCACTCATGATTAACACACTAACACGGACAACATTCAATCATAAACATATATGTTGCATAAGTGATGTTTTGGAACTCGGGAGTTGAGTTGCTACTTGACCCCCGATTTTCAGAGTGTTACATATATATATATATATATATATATATATATATATATATATATATATATATGCATACTATAAATCTGCATGCTTGACTATCGAGGCTGGTTCTTTGGAAGCTTCTTCATCTTGGCAGTCCAGGTCGAGCTCAGTGAATTTTCTCTTGACACCTTCAAGGCATTTTTCATAGCCAAGGATACAATATACTTTTACCTCGTCAGCTTGCTCCTTCGAGGCCTTGTATTGCTCCACCGTCGCTGCCTGGATTGACGGAATGGAGGCCTTGACCTCGGCCAACTTAGCCTCCAACCTTACGGATTTAGCTTCCATCTCGATCCGCTCCCTTTCAGACTAGGAGAGGCGTGACCTCACCCCTCCAACTTAGCCCACGTTGAGCCTTCCTTTCATTGGGCCTCATCCAAATGGATCTTTAGAGTTGAATGTTCCTCCCCAGATCTCTCTACTGCCCATCGGAGGGCCTCGGCCTCGGCAATCTTGGCCTAGAGCGCCGCCTTCCTGACGCAGGGGAGGATGTGAGGTTGAGCACCGTCTTCCTCAAGAGGGTAACTATTCTGAATCCACAGAACTTCTCTGGACTCCTCACAGAGACTTCTCGAATCCACAAGGAAAGAAAGTAGAAAATATGAATAATTTCTAATAAATTCGAAATTGATTAATCAAATTGACAATTCTCTAATGTGTCTCCTTACACCATTAATAAAGAAAAAATAAACTAAAATTCGTAATTACCAAAAATAGTAAAATTCTAACTCTAATAAAAATCCTAATTTTAATAAAACTCTTTTAATGCTTAATTTCTAAAAATAAAAATTTCAAATAAACTTTCTCTATAAGAGTCCTAGTATAATTAAAAGTTATTTTTAAAAAGGAAGAAAATCTAAAACTCTAAAAATAGAAAAAAATATTAAAAAATTGAAATTACTAAAAATAGTAAAAATTTTTTAAAAATTCGTTTTTGAGCTGAAAGCGCACGTTTTCTGACAAAACGGACAGATACGACCCACTTTGTGGGTCAATTCACCTCGGATGGCCCGTTTTAATAAAGCTTGATAGGTTGTGCGCCCCGTAATGATACCAAGATAAAAAATTATGGTCAACTTACGATCTGTCTTCTTTTGGCCCCACCATGCTAGGAACGTATCTGTGACACGTTCTACATCAGACCCCTCCACTTGAAAAAAACTTGTCCTCGAGTCACTTAAAAAACTTAGCACATGGTCTGAGATAACTTCTGACGCCGATGTTCATTAGCTCTTTTTTTGTACTTGGCATTAAGCTCTTGAGCTGACACAATACATGTACTCATACTTTCCTTGACTTGACTAATATTGATCAGTTCCTTCACATCTGCCTTCAATATCTCATATTCTTCCTGATAATGTGGGTACTTAGGCAGACTTGCCGCTGAGATGGGATCAACGTGATTTTATTTATCTCGTATGGGAGGTAATTTATTAGGGAGTTCATCGAGCACAACCCCCTTGAATTCCTATAATACTGGTTCCAAATCCTATAGGATATTCACAGGCTCCACATTTTTTCTTTTCAACTAATGGATATATATTTCCCATTTCCTCAAACTGTTTAATAAAGGCCTGTTCAGTTATGAGATATTGTCCCTCTACTTTTGAAGTCTTGAGTTGGTTCTTCGTTCCTATAGAGGTTACATGTTCACCACTGATGAATTCTGTGGTCTGTTGCAACTCCATTTTGATGAAGTTGTTTCTCGCGGACCAATAATAGAATTTTTCTGCATAACCTTTTACTGATCGACTATCCTGATAATAATTTTGGTTTTGTTGGAATAATACCTGATCGTAATCTCGAGGGAGGAATCGCATGCACAATAATTTCTTCATTCGCGACCACGTACGGATTGGCGCCTTCATTTGTCTCATCCGTTCGAGTTGAAGTTGTTCCCACCAATCTGAAGCTTTGCCCGTCAACTTGTAGGCCACGAGTTTAACTTTCTTTTCTTTTACGATGTTCTTATAGTCGAAGAAACGTTCTACTTTAAGTAACCAATCGAGAAAGTCCTTGAAGTAGAGTTGACAATTAAAACTAGGAAGATCGACTTTCATCTTGAATTCTTGAACCATCCTGTGGTTCATTGATAGCATCGCCCTACAATCAGTATAATTACGAATTCTAGCAATTGCTGGTGGTGGATCACCACCATGAACACGGAGCTGCCCTAGGGCCTCCGCCAAATGATCTGCCATACGATCGACAGAAGCCTGCAGCCCTTGCATGGCTTGCCGATTCTCTCGCTGTGCTGCTTCGAAAGCTGCCGCCGTTAAAGGTAAATTTCCTGGAGTATCGCCCATGGGATTGCTGTCCGACCCGTCGTTAGAAGTCATCGATTTGGAGAGAAAACTCGCTTTGATACTAAACTGATGCAGGGGAGGACATGAGGTCGAGCACCGTCTTCCTCAAGAGGATAACTATTCCGAATCCACGGAACTTCTCTAGACTCCTCACAGAGACTTCTCGAATCCACGAGGAAAGAAAGCATAAAATATGAATAATTTCTAATAAATTCGAAATTGATTAATCAAATTGATAATTCTCTAATATGTCTCCTTACACCATTAATAAAGAAAAAAAACTAAAATTCATAATTACCAAAAATAGCAAAATTCTAACTCTAATAAAAATCCTAATTCTAATAAAACTCTTGTAATGCTTAATTTTTAAAAATAAAAATTTCAAGTAAACTTTCTCTATAAGAGTCCTAGTATAATTAAAAGTTATTTCTAAAAAGGAAGAAAATCTAAAACTCTAAAAATAGAAAAAAAAATTTTAAATCGAAATTACTAAAAATATTAAAATTTTCCTAAAAATTCATTTTTGAGCTGAAAGTGCACGTTTTCTGACGAAATGGACAGATACGACCCACATAGTGGGTCGAATCACCTCAGATGGCCCGTTTCAGTAAAGATTGATAGGTTGTACGCCCCGTAACGATACCCGGATCAAAAGTTATGGTCAATTTACGATCTATCTTCTTTTGGCCCCACCATGCTAGGAACGTATCTATGACACGTTCTACATCATTTTCCCTGCTTTCACTCCTCAGTCACTCGCCCTATCCATCGACGGACAGACAGGAGAGCGGGGATGAGCTGGAAGAAGATTCCAAAACAACTTGTTAGAAGACAACATCAATTTAAAAATGAATGCAACGAGTTAAGGGGAGGAGGTCTACCTTATAGCAAGTGGCAACCAGGTTGCCCAGGAGAGTTACTGGGTGAGTATTGATCAGGGTTATGATCTGCTCCTCTGGGACATGCCGAGCCATCCACGTGGCCAGGCTATT
This sequence comes from Magnolia changhungtana, assembly GCA_030180095.1. Taxonomy (NCBI): domain Eukaryota; kingdom Viridiplantae; phylum Streptophyta; class Magnoliopsida; order Magnoliales; family Magnoliaceae; genus Magnolia; species Magnolia changhungtana. The sequence goes on along the minus strand of JASAUF010000552.1, from coordinate 7,095,101 downwards.
CATGTAATGCTTCAGAGGCAGAGGACTCGACTCCTTGGCCTCACCGGCCTGTTGGCCCATGGTATTACCCTTCTTAGCCTGAGCTTGAACTGTTGATGGTTGAGACTCCTCGGTAGTAGGAACCTCCGCTCGAATCGGGGAAGGTTCCAAATCGACTACCTCCAAAGCCACTGGCTGAGGAGGAATTTCGGAAGGAGGAGCATCTCGAGCTCCCTCACCTGCAGTGGTTGAAGCCGACTGCTTTGCTATGAGCCCTTCGGCGCTAGGATCTAACCTCCACACTCGTGGACTCTGCCCGCTTGGTCGAGGGCACTACGACTCTCCTCTTCACCGAGGACTTCTTTTGGGCCACCTCAGCCATAAAAGGAGGCTGAATTCTTTTCATAAGGAGAGAGAGGTCAGCCATCTATGCACAAGGAAAACATCCATAGTAAAAAAATGGAATACGAAAACTTTCGAGTAAAATTCCATCTACTATCTACATGATGGGACAGTCAGAGAAATCCAAGCCGATGAAGGAGCTCAGGCATAATGAGCTTGTTCAAAGCTTTGTTGGAGGCATCCTTTAGCTTCCCACGGTTGACCTAACGAAGCTGTTGGTCGGAAATATGAGGCTGATTTCGAGGAAGAACTGCAAGAATTACCACTATGGTCAATAAACAGAATTATAGAGCCAAAGAAATTTACAAGTCTATTGCTCGGTAATGTCCAACCTGAATTGGCAAATTTGGTGGGGACCCGAGATCGCAACTTATCCATATCAGTTGCTTGTGCCTCCCATTCCCCGAACACCCAGAACCATTCATCCTTCCAGTTTTTGTCGGAGGATAGATTGCCAGTTATGAGGCCTGGCCCCTATTCACCCACGCTGAGAAGTAGTACCAGCTCAGGTGCTTAGGGCTGGCCTTCACCTGATATAAAAATAGAAATTCCTCGGTCGTAAGCTCAGCGCTCCCAAGATGGAACCACATAATGTAAGTCCCCAACAGAGCCCTCCAGGTGTTGGAAATGATCTGGCCTAGAGCCAGCTTTAGCCGTAATGTGACCTCTCGCACAATGCGATGAATAGAGTCAGAAGCCACACTGTAAGGCGACTAGATAGATGACCACCTCCCCCTCGCGAGGAGCACCTAGAACTTCACCAAGTTTAGGAGCTCAGAGTACCACATAATCGAGTATTTGGTACTCTGACCTGATCCGAACTAGGTCGAGTTCTCTTATCCTCGACCCGAAAGGGCCAACGTCCATGGGCTGCTCAGCAGAGGACTAGGCCACCACCCTCTCTACCGGAGCAACATCCATCACTTGTTCACGCTCCAACGACATCGAGGATGATGGTTCAGAGGGAGCCCCTAGTCGGGAGTCTACGCTCTCCGGATCATAATCACCCCGAAAAGCCCTTGGCTCAAGCCATTCATCCGAGATATCGGACATATCGGCTAATGAGAAAGAAGAAAAAGAAGTGAAGCAAGGAAGATCGAAAGAACGGAGCTCGTCGGAGAAGAGATTTTTAACTTACCAGAAATCGCCAAGTTCGATGGTTTCGGAGAGCAGTAGAGGCAAAAGATTGTAAATAAACTATTTTTAGAGGTACTCCCCCTCTATTTATAACTAGTTCGACCATAGCATTAATTGCTCACATTTAAGGCCGCAGCTGAAGAGGCGTTACGACTCACGCCTCCTTCCACATGGTGACCACTTGTTCACAGGCCGACCCAACCTCCAAGGCACAACCACATGCACACACGTCACTGGCCAAGAATCAAAGAGGCGCCATCCCAGCACACACCTCCTCGAGTGCACCATCATGATAATTACAAATTCCCCTCGATCTTTGTGCCAACCACCCTTCTTTCTTCTGTAATGATGACAAACTGATCGAACCACCCGATCTCTCAGGCAAAAGATATTGTATAAGTATCAATCCACACCGACTTACTTCCCTAGCTTGCAAAGGATGGAAGTAGGGGGCTACTGTTATGGGTGAAAATAGACTGACCAAGGGAGACTAGTATGAGAGAGAAGACAAAGCATTTCAAAGGGAGTAACTCGGAGCCGACAAGCCGAGCACGACCCCTACGAGAGGCTCGACGACCTGACCACTAGCGGAGGGTCTGACTTTGGTCGACCTCTTGCTATCATGATCGACGAACTACTATAAGGATTGATCTGACCTGCCTTGAAGAAAGGCCCGACCACGATCGACAGTTCAACTCTAGAAGATCAGCCTCGACCCTCTGATTTGTAGGATGTCCTCGGCCTTCTGACCCAAAGGTCGGCCTCAGCCATCTACCTTGATCTTCTCGGATCCCGACCACTCAAAGATTTTATCTCTCCGAGTTCTCTGCTGAGGATCTCGGAAGTTAACCACGACAAGCTCAGAATGAGATTCCCTTTAAAATACACATCTACCAAGTAGGGAGATTACCATTCACACTACTAACGTCTAACAACTACAAAAACACCCCTACCATGGGTGAACGGTATGCACAAAAACCCTAGTTTGGCTAGACCCAAATATTCCCTGCTCTAACTTTGGCTTCAGATGGTCTTCGATCTGCCATAGCCAGGGCCTCCATTGTCACTTTGTCTTTGCAGGTATCCCAAGATTTAACGAGTACGACCAGATTTCTAGATAAAGTGAAAGGGGTGTTAGACAAAGTGACAAGGTTCTACTAGATAAAGTGACGTGATTATCGGTCAAAGTAATAGGGTTCCATTAGACAAAGTGACGATGTTCCATTAGATAAAGTGATGGGGTTGCCAGACAAATTGATAGGGTTTCGCTTGATAAAATGACGAGTTTTTGAATAAAGTGACTTAGTTCCCCTAGACAAAGTGACAATGTTATTCCACAAAGTGACATTATTTCAGTAGATAAATTGGCAGCTTGTCAAATAAAATGATGGGATTTCAATAGACAAAGTGACGGGTTCATTTGACAAAGTGATAGGGTTCCATTGGACAAAATGATGGGGTTCCATTAGATAAACTAATGTGTCCATTTTATATAATCATCATGGTGGGTCCTATAAGTTTTAAGGGTGGATGTCTCTTTTCCAAATATTTTCTTTGGTGTGACTCACATGAATCTCGTGTTAACCTAATTTTTTTGGATTCGAGCCTAAATGATTACACATTTAATTGTCAGAGTGGATTTTGCAGGCACATCATGGTGGGGCCTCGCCAAAAATTTAATCCCCCATACTTCTCCAATTATAAAGAGGGTTTATATATATATATATATATATATATATATATATATATATATATATATATATATATATATATATATATATCTTGGCGTGACTCTTGATTTTTCCAGGGCTCACTGCGATGTTTATGTAATATCCATTATAACCATTAGCTATTAAGTTCCATATTGAGCCTAGAAATACGCACTAATTAAAGGAAATAGTTGGGAGAGAGATGTCCACCCTTTATTTTAAAGGTTCAAACATTATACTTACATCAAAATTCACTTCAACAACTAGATTATTAAAAAAAAACGTTTTACCAAAAATCATACCGATACATGAATCACTTAGGTCAGACTAATGGAAACAATTTGGATGGCGAGGATTGCCTACACGGTGTTTACAATCATGTGGTCAATCTAATTAAATTTTAGAAGAAAGAATTGGAGGTAGATTAGCTACTTACATGAGGTTGAGTAGTTAGACTTGCTACTGAAGTGACATCACCAAGTTATGTGGGGCCCACGAAGATGTACGTGTTGTATCCACATTGTCTATCCATTTGGAGAGATCATTTTAGGGCATGATCAAAAGAATGAGGCAGATCCAAAGCTAGAGTGGACCCCACCACAGAAAATAGTGAGGAGAGTGAGGTCCACCGTTGAAGTGCTTCCTAAGGTCCACCATGATTTTTATTTGAGATCCAACCTGTTCATAAGTTAACACAGACATTTAAAGGAGGGAAAACACAAATATCAGCTTGATCGAAAACTTTTGCGACCCTAAGAAGTTTTTAATGGTGGGCATGACTCTCTCTACTATTTTCTATGGTGGGGTCCACTCAAGTTTTTGATCTGATTCATTCTTTTTCTCATGCCCTAAAATGATCTCTCCAAATGGATGAACGGTGTGAATACAAAAGATACATTATGGTGGGACCCACACAACTAGGTGACGTCAAGCGAGTTTGGCTGCTCAACCCGTGCGCCGAATCCCCAAATGGAAGGAAGCAGATTGCGCAGTGAGTAACTAAGCTTAGCGTAGTGAGTAAACTCCGTGGGGTTAACCATGATTTATGTATTTTATCCGTTCCGTCCATCAATTTTATCAGATAATTTTAAGGTTTAAGACCAAAAATAAAGTATAAAAAATGTTAAGATGCACCATACCATAGGAAACTGTTGAATTGAAGGTTTGCCATTGAAAATTTCTTGGGGGCTACAAAAATTTTGGATCAAGCTTATATTTGTATTTTCCCTTCATCCATGTCGGTATGATCTTATGAATAAGTTATATGACAAATAAACAACACTGTGGGGCCTAACAAGGTTTCAACGGTGGAAATCATTACCCCCACTGAACTGTGGTATGATCCACTTGATATTTGGATATACTTCAATTTTGAGCTCAACCCCTTAAATTAGATAGAAAAACGGATGGACGGCGTGGATAGACCACATACATACAAGGTGGGCCAACTGAGTTTACTCAGTACGATGGGACAGTGGTATGCAATCTGATTTCCAAATGGAAACCTTCTAATCGTGAGACTTTTCCTTAAATGTAATTTTTTAAAAAATATATTTAAAAAACTGGTGACGTGGCACTTACGGTAACGTGGACCACTAATACACGTGGAATCAACTGCTCGCTGTTTCAACGAAACAGATGATCCACACTCGCGCTAACACCATCAGACATGACCAATCAAGATGCGGGGAAACAGGATTTTCCTTACTTTAGCAAGCAGAGGATCCGGATTCAAGTTCAATATACAGATTGACCCGTATAAAGCACACAAAAAATAAAAGAAAGAAAGAAACAAACATGATCTCAACCATTCATCACATCCTCAAAAAGAGAAGAATCATCTACACCTTCTAAAAGGGCGCGGATCTTTGAAGTTGATAAGGTTCTGGATCCTCTCATCTTCCCACTTGAGACGGTCCCACCATTCCGACTCTCCTTCCACCGCCACTCTATCATCACTGGCAGAAGTAGAAGCAGCAGTCCTGTCGCCAGCTCGAAGAGGAAGCTTCTTCAGCATCCCACATCCCCTCACTTTCAGCTTCTTCAATGCCGACAGTTGAGTGCCGTGGCAAATATTCTTCAGCCTCGGAAGCTCCCATAGACACACCGTGTGCAATTGTTGAAGCGAACCTTCTGCCGCAGCATCCCCTTCAAACACAGCCTCCAGTTTACTGCAGCATTTGATCTCGAGCGTCTCTAGGCTTTGTAGGAATACACTTGAGGAGAACACTGTGACAAGTCTCAAGCAGTAGTCTAGATGTATGTGCCTCAAGAGTGCAAAGCTCCAGCTCCCATATGTCCCCTCGCACACGCTCCTCAGTCTTGCAAGATTGGACATCCATATCTTCTCCAGACGACTTAAACAGTCAGAACTTGCATTCTCTCCCTCAAAGAACATTTCCAACCGCTTGCACTTCTCAACCCAACATTCTTTCAGTTCCTCCATTTTATCAACGACGCCTAAATCTGATAATCTTCGGACAAAAGCATTGTCGTAAAGAGTGAGTAATTCCACGCGACTGAGAACGCCGTGCATACCATTTGGGGACCTATGACCTCCTCGGATCTCCAAACATCTATTGAAATGGCTTCCAGGAGGAGGTAAGTTATGTGTTTGGATCGGGCAATCAATGTCTTTATATACAAATAGCCTTCTCTGGAGATGGCTGGATTTAGGTGTTCCTTGTTTGTCTTCTTGGCAAGGAGAGATGTAGATATGGAATCGAGAGAAGCATTTTGAATCCCACAGTCTTGAGAACGGACTGAAAGATTGTAAGAGCTTGGAATTACTCACCCTTATGCGAGCCCCACCTTTCTCTCTTGGCTCTTCAACATCATTTGATGAATTCCAAGTGCTGCACTGACTAAAGTTGAGCTCTTCGAGCTCAGTGCTGATACCATCCCAGTGGATTTCACGAATTTGATGCATGTGAATCATGTCGAGGCGCCTTAGAATACGTGCGTCGGACATACCCTGAGGCAGTGTTTTGAGTTTGGTTCCCGAAAGATCAAGCTCTTGAAGGCTTGTTAGCTCAATCAGCGATACGAACTCTAAGCTTTGGCAACCTTTCAAGGAAAGCTGTCGAACCGCGTCGACGTTGGAAATATAAAGCTTGCGGAGGTTTGGCAAGATATCTCCAAGTGAAGAAGTGACATCTCTGAGATCTTTGAGAGATCGACACCTGGTGAGGTCAAGCACTTCAAGTGCTGAGAGCTTTTGCAAATGAGGAAGCAACCCCGTCTTCAAGGAAGAACACTTGTACAATACGAGTTTCTTAAGATTTACCAAAATGGAGAGCGAAGATGGTAGATATTCCAGCTTAGAATTCAGTCCTAGGTCGAGGACGCGAAGTTGCCTCAACTGCTCAAAGAAGTCATCTGGGATTCTTATTGAATATTTGAAGTTATTTAACATGAGTTGCTGGAGGTTATGAAGCCTAGAAATCGATGAAGGAAGTGACTTGATTTTCATACTTTTGAGGTGGAGATATCGGAGGTTATTCATATGCTGAAAGAAATGGTCTGGTATTGATGTGCTCGAATCATATGGATCTGATAGTTGAAGGAACTCGAGTTTGTCAAAAATAGGAAAGGAAGAGAGGAGAGTCTGTAAATGAGGGCAGTTTGTCAGTTTTAAAAGTTTGAGATTGTGCAAGCAGGACGCGGATTTAGGGAGAGATTCGTTTGCTAGTTTCACAAGGTGGAGGACACGAACCCCTTTAATTTGCTCGAAGAAGTTATCTGGTATCCTGAATTCAAAGTCGTCGTCGTCACCATCATCATCATCTACTCCAGCATGAAGAAATAAAGTGGAGAGTTTTGGGCATTTCGGAGAGAAAGACCTAAGTTTTGTAATGCCCCGTATCACCATCCTCTCTATGTCTTCCACCTTATCATCCTCCTTCGGTATGGAATTCACTTTAATCCAGAATCTACTTCTCTCAGTCGATGTGACTAAAGCTTCAGCTTTCTCAGCTAACGAGCTGGGCACCATTACATTATTATCCTCGAGCTTTACAAGGGAACGAACCTGAAGCTCCCTCAATAGAGCCCACAAATTCTCCCCTTCTTCTTCTGTGATAATAAAACCTTCTGCTCTGCAATACCATCTCAGCATGTCTACTTCAACTAAGCAATCCTCAAATAACAACATGTAGAGAAAGCAGTCCAGGATAGTTTTGGGAGAAAAACGGTCCCTGATGCTGGGAGAACTAGCAATGTCGGCCGCCTCTTCGTGTAACATGTTCATCGATAAGCCCTCCATCTTTATGGACATGTCGGATCGCAAGTCCGTAGGGCCGACGAGGACAATCTTGGAATCATTACGCAATAGCTGTCTGAGATTTGGATCTCCAATAAGCTCGAAATTGATGTCTGAGATTTCGACATCTCCAAGGAGTAGCAAGAACTTATGTTTGATCAATGAGTTATAGATTTCAGTCGCGACTTGGGTATCTATGATTTCTTCGTTCTCACCGTTGCCATCCATGGACCTCGTCATCCCCAGTTGATGCATGATTTCCTTCTGCGCCTTTGGAAGACTAAAATCCTCTCCCAGTAGCTTTACTAGCATCTGTAGATGGAAGAGATGGGAGTCATTCAACTTTCGAGATGCATATTCGGCAATCTTCCATCTCCCCACTCCCCAAACAGAGATGACTCCCATCATCGGATTTGTGAAGCAACGGAAGAGCTTTTCCCCAGCACGTTTGATTTCAGCTGGGAAGTACTCCAGTCCACCCTCGGCTGCTGTAGCCTCATTCCCTCCTTGACCAGCCATGCTTACTCTATCCCTCTTTCTCTCTCTCTGTTAAAAAAAAAAAAAAAAAAAAAGGAAAAAAAAGAAAAAAGAAAAAGAAAAAGAAAAAGACAGACATTGATAGATGTAGTGGTGCAATCACAGAAACGAAGGGCATCTAACTGACAATCGAAATCATCAAGTACGTAGTGATTTTTTGCATGTTTGCACATGAACAGTGATCATTTTCCACACAGATCGACATGCATGTATATAGAGGAACGATGGCATGGGCCCTGAGTCCACAACCATTGATTGTTGAGTGAAGCTATTGTGAGGCTCACATGGTACGTGTTGACGGACGCGGATTTCCTGCGAAAGCCTTTAGCAGGAAGTTCCTGCGCTGGGAACCCAGGTGGGGCCCACTGTGATTTTTGTGAGAAATCCTCACCTTCCATCCGTTTCGGGAGTTAATTTCAGGACATGATACGAAAAATGAACCGTATCCAAAGCTCAAGTGGGCCTTATTAAAGGAAAATGTGGAAAGGAAAATGTGGCTATGGAAATTCCTACCGTTGAAACCTACCTGGGTTCAATAGTAATGTTTACATGCCATCCATACAGTTAATAATTTCATTCCTACATGGATGAACTGAAGTCACAAATATTAGCATGATTCAAAACACTTGTGGCCCACGAATATTTCAACTGTGGACGTTCAATTATCACGTTTTCGGCTCACTTGAGCTTTGGAAATGGTTCATTTTTGGCATCATGTCCTAAAATAAACTTACAAAATGGATAGACAGGAAGGATTTCACACAAACATCACAGTGGGCCCCACTTGAGTTCCCACTGCAGGAACTTCCTACGAAAGACTTTCGCAGGAAATCCGCATCCCGTGTTGACAAATGTCCTAATTCTATAAATTAACAGGTCTATAGATGACAGGTTCAGCTTGATGTCGATGCCATCAAAAAAATACTGAATTTATTGATTTGGTTGCTGGACAATTATGTGCCCCATTCGATGCCATCGAGCAAACTTTATATGTCATCGAAGTTGGCTCAATGCCATCAAAAAAATACTAAATTTATTAATTTGGTTGTTGGATACTTTAGGTGCCCTGTTCGATGTCATCGACGACTGTTTAATGTTATCCAAGGATGTTCGATGCCATCGAAAGTCTGATCAATGCTATCGATAAAATTCAGAATTTTCATGTTTAGTAGTTGGAATGCTTTGGTATTAGTTCGATGCCATCAACGGTCCGTTGATGCCATCAAAGTCCCATCGAATGTGCCATCAAAATGTCACGCAGAAAATACATAAAATTGCGTAAGTGCGGGATTTTTCTTTTCTTTTTTTTTTTCTTTTTTTTTTTGTGGATTTCTTTCCTATTCCAATTGTGATTCCCCTATAGGTTATAAATATGAGTATAATTGGGATTAAGGAGTATCTTAAAGCTTTTAAATTCATTCCTAGGGTTTCAAAGGGCTTGTAAGGGGAGATTCGAAGTTTATTTGAATTGAGTAATCTCAATCTCTTGTAATTTACTACTTTCATAGTGTGATATTTGTCACTTTGTGTTGTGTGTGTGTGTGTGTGTGTGTGTTTTTTTTTTTTTTTTTCCCAAAAGGGTTTTTCCATGTTAAAATTCGGAGTTTTGTGATTATTCTTTGATTGTGCGATTGGATTAATCTACTTGATTTATATCTCTATATGCTTCTGCGGTCCCCCAACAATACGTGTATCATGACATCCAATCTATCGGACAATGATGATCACCTAACTAAAAAATCAGGTTAATCCCTCCATCAGGTAAGCGACCCATATAATTTGGGGCATTTTGAAGGGGGCCCATTGGTTCTAATCCCACCGGGACCTAGTTAGAGCTGGGCGGTACTATCAGGGGCTTGGCGGGGCCCACCTTGATGTATATGTTTTGTCCATGCCATCCATCCATTTTGACAGATCATTTTAGGGGGATGGGGCCAAAAAGGATGCAATTTGAAGGCTCAAGTAGATTACACCATAGGAGGCTATGGGGTTTGAATTCCTATGTGACATACCAAACAGATTCGAAGGCAACTTCTTGGGGGCACGGAAGCTTTGGATCAAGCCAATATTTATGTTTTCCCTTTATACAAGTCTATGTGACCTACTGAACAGATTTGATGGTAGCTAAGTATTACGATGGGTCCTAAGAAGTTGAATTGACCCACCGAATAGATTCGATGGCAACCTTAAGAAGTTCAAGTGTAGACTTTCAATCCCCACTGCTTACTTTCGTGGGATTGAATTGAGCATTCAATCTCCCTCTGACACAGGGGAGGACATGAGGTCGAGCACCGTCTTCCTCAAGAGGATAAGTATTCCGAATCTACGGAACTTCTCTGGACTCCTCACAGAGACTTCTCGAATCCATGAGGAGAGAAAGCATAAAATAGAAATAAATTCGAAATTGATTAATGAATAAATAAAAACGAGTTCACAACCCTTTAAATAGGGGTACCAAGCAATGGAAAAGAAATCAGAATCAAACTACAACTAAAACTCCTAGAAATCGCGACTTACTATAAATAGTAAACTTACTATTTATAGACGGTCGTGATGTCTACTAGTGCGCAAGGTTTTCGGCCAAAAATATTAAGTGTCCTATTTGGCTTTACCAAACCGTTCTCCTAATTATTTTAAGCTCTTTTCACATTGGGCGCAACTCCTAAAGCCCGACGGATGAAGAGTTATAATCAAACTAAAACTTACTTTTTATAGTAAAAACGAAATTAAAACAGGGAAATGACCATCGATCCAGGGATTTTTCACAATTTCGGGCATCGCAATCCAGCGTAGCTGGGTTGGTTGGCTAAAGTAGCTCGTTCTACCCCAAAATCATATTTTACGTCAGGTAACTTATTCCGGATTGCAAGATACGCCCGATCTAAGGTCCGATGGTCCGGATCACTTCTATCGTTGACCGGGCCTTTTCTGATCCATCTTGGCCATGAAACTGTCCGCGACCTGCTCTACATCACCCTCCCTTTTGGGTTCATGCCCTAAAATGATTTGTCAAAATGAATGGACTGGGTGGGTAAAACATATACAAAACAGTGGGCCCCATAAGTCCAATGACAGCGTCTCTTACTAGGTCTTGGTGGGGGCATTACCCAATCTGCACCCTATTTTGAATAGTTGTCCACTGTTTTTATTGTGTGGCCCACTTGATGATTGAATTGGATTACTTCTTCGCGAGGTGGTGGAGCGAACCCGTTGATTATAGAATGTGAAACAAATCATGTGGTTCACACAGCTTGCTCCATTTGTAGTGGATGTTTCAATTCCATTCAATTCCCGTGTATGTATCATAATTCACTAGCTAGAATATAGATTTCATGGGCTAGCATGTGATCATTTTGATTAGATGGTGACTTTAATACTCTGAAAAGTGTGATGGATAATAGGCAGGTACCTAGAAATTGATTAGGTGGCATAACGTGAAATTAAACTGGCCAAATTATAGCTCTAAGTTTAGATATACCATGAATATCTGAGTATCAAATTCGTTGATATTTATTGGATAGTTAAAAATGAAAAATTATCCAATAGTCCTATTTCAGCAAACAACTGTCCACCAATCAGAGGTCAAGATCTAATCTGATTCTGGGATAGTGACTCAGCAATAGTAGTTCCACAAATTAGTTGGTTCAATTTGAATTGATATATGCAAAGTGTATAGGCTTTGAGTGCCTTCACATCCAGCATTCTCCTTGGGTGATTTGGTCAATCAATGAGATTCCCTTCTCTTTTATGGCCATTCATTTTCCAAGGCTGAGAGGGGATGGTTAAGAATGTCTGATAAATTGGGATGGTTAAGAATATGTTATACAAGTAATTGTTTGACAATGTATCGATGGTTTAGGAGGAATGTCATTGTGCCCCCATACAAACTAAATGCAAGAGAGATATACACCAGACACCCAACCCACTAAAAGAAAAAATAGAAAAACCATAGTACACTGTGATGTAGAGTGGGTTGTGAACACTTTCATGGCCAAGATGGACTAGATAAGGCCTGATCAGAGGTGGAAGTGATCAGCACGTTGGAACCTTAAAACAGTCGTATCTTGCAAACTGAAGTGAGTTTTTTGATATATCATATATGATTTTGGAGTAGGATAAGTTACTTTAGCTAACCAACCCTCTATGTTAGGGTTGTCCCTACCGGATTTACAAGATGCCATCAAATCTTTAGTCAAAAGTTCATTTTGTTTTCATTTTTACTATAAATAATAAGTTTTACTTCCAGCATAACTTTCGATCCTTTTGAGTTATAGGACTCGTGCCCAACATGAAAAGGGCTTAGAAAAATTAGGAGATTAACGTGGTTAGGCCAAATTGGACACCTATTATTATTATTATTATTATTATTTATCAAAAACCATGAAGTCTGGTAGGAATCATGATCATCTATAAATAGTAAGTTTACTATTTATAGTAAGTCATGTTTTTTAGGGAGTTTGAGTCTAAAACTTTGTCTTAGGTTTGAGTTCACCATTCAAAGGATTGTAATTTCGTGTATATATATATATATATATATATATATATCAATTTATTTTGAATTATTAAAAATTATTTCTATTTTCATCTCTCATAGATTCAAAGAATATTCGTGAGGAGTCTAGAGAAGCTCCATAGATTCGGAGTAGTTATTCCCCGAGGAAGAAGATGGTGATCGACATCATGACATCCTTCCTTGCGTCACAATAGCATAATAGGCAAACTCTATGGGTACCTCTGTGGTACATGTGTCTTATTCATATTGTCCATCCATTTTATCAAGCTCATTTTAGGGCATGAGCCCAAAATTAAAGCATACCCAAAGCTCAAGTGGACCACACAAAAGGAAATATTGAAACCTTCCTCATGGCCCATAGTGATGCTTATTTGTCATTTAAACTGTTGATAAAGTCACATGGATATAGATGATAGGAAAACACAAATATCAGGCTGATCCAAAAGCTCCACACCACCCAGAATTCTTCAATGGTAGGCATTCAATTCACACCATTTCTTGAGGTGTGGTCCACTTGAGCTTTGGATATGCTTTAATTTTGGGCTCATACACTAAAATGAACTAATAAGACAGATTGACGGTGTGGATAAGACATAAACCACGGTAGACTCCACCGAGTTTAGCATACTGAGTTAGTCAACAGCCAATGTGCTCACATACACCATGGGTGCATGAACCAAGCCGTCTTTCAGGTGGGTCCATCCATGTAACTCATCTACGACGTAATCCAGCTCATCAACACATTAAGTGGCCCAGACAGTGGAAATAGGTAGATGGCTCGAAAAATATTGCTAATTTTCTCCAGCCGCTTATTTGTTCTGTAAATCATAGTCCGACTGATAAGATGCCTGGTCTTGTTTAATTAAAGACGGCATGTAGACGGTGAGAACCCAAGTAATTGTTGGTTGTAAAAACCAGATTTATTGGCTTTACAAAGCCTAAAGAGAACGTAAAAAATCAAACGGTGCAGAAGGAAGGAAGAGAGGAGAAACGCCAAAACAGAAACTTTTCCTATTTTCAAAATTATTTTGCTGCTTGCTGCCGCAAACTTGCTTCTTCACTTGCTACAACCGGATCTTCAAGGTGCAGGGTTTTGAATGAAATGTGAAAAGACAAAAATGCCTCTACCAGTAGCTTCCTACAATGTTAAATATTCTTAGAAACTTACGGTGCTTTTCGTCTTCCAAAACAGCTTCACGGTGACTGTTGCTGTGTACTGGAAGATCAACAGACACATAGAAAATGGGTTATGGGTTTGCAACTCCAACAGTAATGCATTACCACCGTACATGCCGGCCATACGATCACATGCGGCATCACACACACACACACACACACATATATATATATATATATATATATATATATATATATATATATATATATATATATATATATAATATGCTCAGCCATGCATTTAATAAGCAAATTTCCTCTTTTATATAATACATATGCTTACATGGGGGGATTTTAGAATGCCTGTCATAGTTATGTAAAGTGACACATGTGTCAAAGATCTAGGCCATTCATCACTTAAGACTCATTAAAGAGATATTATATACCAAAAACTAAGAAACTACACTTGTAAGGAAAGTACAAGTGAAATTACGTATGCATGTTAAATCTGGATCATTGGACTGTTTTATTAACAACCAACACTTTTGGTAAGTATTTGACATGATTGATGATAATATCATCAAATTCTTTTTTGCCTCTGACATGTAGACGTGTAATCTATCTAATGCATGGATCTGATTTTAAGTTGGATGGTCCAAATCTATAATAGCATTCAGCCCCATCCTATGTGTGCTCTCCCTTAACACGTCTCCTCTTCCCAAATATTAGGGCGTGTTTGGGCGGTGGGATTAGAAGGGATTAAGTGGGATGGGATTCAAAAACCATAATTATTACCATGGCAAGGATTGTAATTCCATCTAATCTAATTCAAAGCTTTTCCATTCTCCCCGAGTGGAATTGGCACACGACCAGATGAATCCCTTCCCACCTAATCCCTTCTAATCCCACTTGATGTAAGGTGGGATTCCAAGCTTTTTGAACCTTAGGTGTAAGGTGAGGTCACCCACCTGATGTTCGGGTAGATTTAAAATTAACACCATGGTGGGCTGGCCCGAACGGGTCACTCTTTTCCAATAGTTTAAATAATTTTTCTACCATTAGTACAAAGATTAATTACCAAAATAGTAACACATCTCTTTTCTGCCAAGCATTATGAGCATTAATTATCATCTTAAATTACGCCAAGCGGTAGTGTGTTGGGAACAGCCGAAGGACTATCACATCTGATTTTCTATGGGCCTACTCTGACATGTATGTGAGATCCACTCCAACCATTATATGTATAATCCAGTTATAGACACAGAGGCAAGAAATTAGGCTAAGCTGTGATTCAGATGGGCAAGACCAATGGAGGATGGAGACATCCGCCCTCGATTTTTATAGGGCCCATCATAAGGAAACTGTGAAATCCATTTCATCCATTAGATGTCACACCAAAACTAAGCTTGAGTTTCAAAAATCAGGTCCGTACATGATTCATGTGTGCCACACCAAAGGAAATAGTTTTGTGGGTGATGTACAATGTTTCCAATCGTGTGATTGACCTAAACTAAGGATGGGGATGAAATTTGAGACCTTGATCTAATATGGGGTGACATAATTGATGGTCAGGGTTGATTCTACATTAACACAACGTTGGGGCCTACCCAAGCCGTGGCCCCTTACCCATGTCAAAATGAAATTAGTATGTGGTGGAAGCATTACTATATATATAAGAGAAAATTGCAGAAGAAAGGTAAGAGCGTACCTGGAGCTGAGGCCTGTTGATAGAAGCAAAGGTCTTTGCAACTACCAAATTACGATCTTGTGTCTCTATGATTTAATTAGAAAAAAAGACAATAACAGATACTAGTCATATATAGAGCTGTAACCCCATCCACATGCCTCCTGTCATGGCACATGGGAGTGATATCAAGCTGTCCATCATGTGGGTCCCACTCAGAAGATTTCCTAAGCTAAGAACCAGATACTTAGCAGCATGTTAGAAATGAGAACCTTCTGATTAGTTAGCTGGCCTACTTCTCAGTGAAAAAAAAAAAAGAAAAAAGAAAAAAAGAAAAAAGAAAAAGAAAAAGCTGTTTTCTATGCCTTTACTTTTCTTACGACCAAGAGAAAGCGCTGCTATTGAATGCCTTTGCGTGAGAGAAGGAGAAAGAACCTAATATGTTTGGTTCTTAAATTCTAAATGTATGTAAATGAGTAATGATCATTTACTAATGTAAATTTGCATTTTTTTTATAAAAAATATCGACAATGACAGTTTGTTTTTTAGACACTAAAATGGAAGAGGGTGCCAATTTTATGCAGGGGCCACTATGATATATGTGACTTATCTACCCAATTCATCCATTTTAATGGATAATTTTAGGGCATGAATTTAAAATTGAGGTAGATCCAAAGCTCAAGTGGGTCACACCACATGAAACAATGGATTGGGCATCTATTGTTAAAAACCTTTTACAACCACGATTTGCTATTGTGTGAGCCACTTGAGTTTTGGATTTACCTCATTTTTTTTGGCTCATACCCTAAAATGTGAAGGTAAAATGGATGGACAGTGCCTCATTGTTGGACTCATGCCTTAAAATGTAAAGGTAAAATGGATGGACAACGTGAAAATGTTACATACATCATGGTGAACCTTACAAATTTAAATCAGCTTTTCATGAACTAACTTTCAAGGTGAAAATATCACTTGTCTTTTAAACAAAGTAAATAACAATAATAAGCCATTTGCTGGTATTTATTGATATTCACAGAAGAATTGTAAAATCAAACACCCCCTAAAGGTGTGTCACCAGCCATATGCATTTGCACGACCATAACCTTCTCCCAATGACATAGGGAACAGAAGCACAATGTTGCAGCTTTATGAGTCATACAAAACCAATTGGACTGCACTGCTTATCTTCTTTTAAATTCAAAAGTTGAATAACCTGCCATGAACCCTTTCTAAGATAAAGATGATATGCTGATGGCCACTGTATACGTGGCATATATGTAATTCAATACAAGCTGTCCAAATGTTAGGTCAATCTAGATGTGTCACAACCCATAAAAATCACACTGACTGGGTGCACCCTACCTGTCCAGTTAATGATGGTCTAACGAACAGTTAAAATGAACAGTCGACAGTCAAATTCTAATAAAATGATCCAATCTTCGTGAGGAACTGTTCCATCACATCCATCGGTTTGCACGAAAGGAGATTATGAAATTATGGGTAACTACATCCACGCCGCCCATCTGTATTGAAATTTCATTTTAGGGCATCATCCAAAAAATGAAACAGTTTCAAATCCTAGATGGACCATAGTACAGTAAAGAGTGGTGATGGACCATTAAAAACTTTTTGTGGGTCACAAAAGCTTTGGATCAAGATGATATTTTTGTCGTCTCTTCATCTAGGTGTTTGTGACCTTACCAACAGGTTGGCATGTTGGATGGCAAATAAACATTCCGGTGGAATCCATAAAGTTTTTAATGGTGGGGATTCAATGACCACTATTTCTTGTGGTGTGGTCAACCTAATATTTGAGTCAGCTTCATTTTTGGGATCACGCCATAAAATGAGCTTTTTAAATGGTTGTACGGTGTGGATTTAAGGAAAATACATCACTGTAACCCCTACAGTCAGGGTCCCACCCACCTGGGTGGATCTGGGTCTCACCTAATCCGCTCCCATTAAGAGTAGCTATTGACCGGAAGAATCGCCTGGATCAACCAACATTTAGACAGGGCTTGCCTGTAGCAATTCATTTTAGCCCTACAAGGCCTATCCCAGCCCAGCTCAACACTGTCACGTAGTTGCATGCGTCTTCATGTCCTGTGAATGTATATCCTATAAGACAGCGCTAGGGAAGAAAGATGTAGGGCAGTGTCATCTTCGGACACTCGCTCTGGTGGCAAGAGTTGCCGGCGATTGGACTGAGGTAAAACAGAGGCAGATCGTGTTGACCATCAAGGCTGTACATATATTGGGGTGGACAAAAAATATAAAAAAATTCGGAGTCTCACCTATCATATATATATATATATATATATATATATATATATATATATATATATATATATATATATATAGAGAGAGAGAGAGAGAGAGAGAGAGAGAGAGAGAGAGAGAGAGAGAGAGAGAGAGAGAGAGAGAGAGAGAGAGAGAGAGTCATGCTCCCCTGCACACCTACGCAGGTGCGCGCCTTTGCACACGTGCCATGGGTGTCTAATCTGAACGGTCCATGTGATGTGGAATCCCATGAAACCCTATGTGACAAGTTTTCACCCCGATCTAAAATTCTGGTGGGCCATAGCAAAGAGAAATGCAAATCAAGGGAGGAAACTATTTTCATTTTTCATGGCCCTTTAAAGTTTTAGATCAAAGTAAAACTTGGGCCTGGGGGATTTCACGAGGCGTTGCTTCACATGAACGGTTCAAATTTTGGATCCCCATCACGTATGATCGGTTCTCAAAAAAGTTCGTACATAGTACCTACGAACTGGTTCGCAGGTGAGCGTTTCCGTATGTCTATACACACACACACACACACACACACACAAACTTAACACCACAAAACATAGGAAATATACAAATTGAGACTTCACAAACAAATTCTAGCTACAACAAAATCATGAAAGCAGGCAGCTAGCAAACGACTGAGCAAATAAGGCAGAGAAGTGTTGCAGCATTCATAGACAGCTAACAAGACAATAAGACCCACTGAAAGGCCAAGATGGCCACCACTCCGCATACATCTTGTAACAGCCCATGCCCACACTATATGATATTGTCCGCTTTGGGCATAGCCCGCACGGTTTTGTTCTCGGGATGATAGTACGTAGTATCGTAGGCTATGGGGTCCATCACAAGGGACTTTTATCCAAACTAGTCTCATACCTAAATTTGGATAGTCAGACTCAATGTGGTAAACTCCTGATCCCAAGTTAGTCACGCGCCCAACCGAAATCCTAGCCATACGAAGGTACACATAACAAGTAATTGCGCACCACCAGCCCAAGTGGATAGTGAAAGAATGAATGAATGGGTATCTTACTCCTGCTCAATAAGTCCAGATATCAGTACGGTTCATCTCTGGAATCATCACCGGAGTCTAGTACACTCTACATGCAATCGCCACCCACTGGACGTGCAACCATGCATGTGGAAGAGATCTCACTATCAGCCTGACCAGTAGTCAGCCAATATCTACCCTGCACGTCGATAGCGGACCCATTCACGAGCTGGTCAAACTCAGCCTAGCAATGCCCCCTACCCTTGAGCGGATAAGGCCACACCCTTTCCCAACCGATCACGACACAGTGGGAGACGCGGCCTCCTGATATTCGGCACTCGGGCGCTCATGTATCCACTCGGTCTAGACGTTGGAGCGTCTCCTGGCCACAGAGGTTTAGGAATTTTCACCCAGGGACACCTATGGCGCCCGTATGCAAGAATTAAACATTTTCGGTGTCCCCTCTGGCTATCCACGATATGCCTGTGGAGGTTACGGCCCTGATGTCGCTAGGGCATATAGTAATCACAGCACACAATGCAAGATGCATGAGTCATACAATCCAGTCATGCATCAATCTTGCGCATACCATGCGCTCATGTGAGATAACCTCCGCCTATCAGGGAGTCTCATAACAACACACTCAATGACATATGCAATGATCAACCACGTCTCGTAACAAACATGCAGATGATGCGTATGGGCATGTATCATGATGCTATGCTGTCACATACTCATAATCGGTATCAATAACCGACATCGACAATCGACCTCGACCATGTGGTCATTTAACCAACATTGCCCCCGAGGAATGACCCTCATAGATCTTAACATATAATTGGCCCACGGCCTCACACAAAAGCCTAATATACAACACAATTGGCCTTACTCAAGGGCCACATATACATAACAGGTGGGCCCTGCTCATGGGCCTCATACATATCACGATGGGCCTTGCCCATAGGCCACGAATACTTCACAATGGGCCCCATCACATAGACCTCTTATTCATCACATTAGGCCTTAAACACGGCTGCATACACATCACACAAGCCGATTACCCGTCACAATGGTCCTCAACTACCGGTCACATATACATCATATAGGTCTCGACAATCGGCCTTGACAATCAAAATCGGTCTCGACAATCGAAATCGGCCTATACAATCGGCCTCGAGAAATTGGAATCGGCCTCAAAACTCGGCGCCGGCAAATCGGTCATGTCAATCGGAATCGGCAATCGATCATGACAATCAGAATCGATCGATAATCAGAATCGACAAATCAGTCACGTCAATCAGGGTCGGTAATCAGTCACGACAATCGAAATCGATCGATAATCGGAATCGGCAGTCGGTCACAACAATCAGGGTCAGTAATCGGTCACGACAATCGAAATCGATCGAAATTCAGAATCGGTAGTCGGTCACAAGTCGGTCACAACAATCAGAATCGATCAGTAATCAGAATCGGCAAATCGATCACGTTAATCAGGGTCGGTAATTGGTCACGATAATCGAAATCAATCCATAATCAGAATCGGCAGTCGGTCACAACAATCAGAATCAATCGGTAATCAGAATCGGCAAATCAATCATGTCAATCACGGTCAGTAATCGGTCATGATAATCGAAATCGATCGCTAATCAGCCATCGGCCATGACGATCAGAATCGATTAATAATCGGTAATGATAATCGGCTTCGATCGCAAATCAGCAATCGGCCACAACGATTGGAATCGATCAATAATCGACCTCGATGATCGGAATCGGCAATCGGCCACAACAATCGGTGAGAATGGGCCTAAGGGAAGGTCACAATGTGGACATCCAACCATCATTGCCCATCAATGTGGACATTCAACCAACATTGCTCCCAAGGAGTGACTCATGTAAACATCATTTCTTACATTATAGTGAACGCACATCTTACATCGTTCCACACAGTCACCGCATTGGACCTCACCCATGGACCTCATGTACATCACAATGGGCAATAATACATGGGCCCTATATACATCACTATGGGCTGCATCACATGGTCGAAAACACATCATAGCGAGCCTTACCAAATGGGCCCGAAATACATCATAATGGGCCTTACCATATGGGTCGAAAGTATATCACAATGGGCCTCACCATACGGGTCGAAAGTATATCACAATGGGCCTCACTCGTGGGCCTTAAATTCATAATAGGTGGGCCCAACAAACGGGCCTCAAATACACAGCATGTGGGCTACCTCAATGGGCGCACTAATTGACCTAATACACGACACAATGGGCCTTAGAACGCAACAGGTGGGCCCCATCACATGGGAAAAATCCCACCTTATATGAGGCCTTTTGGAGAAAATCCCACCTTATATGAGGTCTTTTAGGGAAAATCCCGAGAACAAAACTGTGCGGGTTGTGCCCAGAGCGGACAATATCATACAGTGTGGGCGTGGGCTGTTACACATCTAGATAGCAGTCCCTTTATAATGATCCTGATTTTTGTGACCCACTTGAGACCTTAATCGAACAAAATTAATATTTGATTTTTTTCCTTTACCAATAAAACCAATCACTTAGCCTAGTTAATATAAGCACTTTCGGTAGAGGAATATGTTAGGGGATTGACTCCCAACACTGTAAGAATTTTTATTTTGCCAAAATCCAGAAATTCTGGTGAAATCTTATAGAATCAGGGCTCTACCTCTATTTAAAGGGAAGATCTATAGGAAATTCCTGCAGAAAACTCTAACCATAAGAGTAACCGAGGAGAGAAGCCTTACAAAAGAGGAGCATCCGCCGGTAAGTTTTTCGTCAATTCTACTTTATTTCTTCATAATTCCTATCTGAAAACTCTAGATCTAACCAATGGATGTAGTGGCTTAACCCTACGCCCATCGTTTCGATTTATGTAAAAGCTTTTAAAGAAAGGAAACGGTTTCTACGCTACTTTTACATATTGGGAAGATCAACTTTAAGAAATCCAGTCATATTAGTATAGGAGATTCAAATCAAAGGATCTTAAAGCTGAATAGAGTTAAGACCTCGAATTCCAAAGTGATCCAACTAAGGATTCCCACAATGATTTGCGAATTGCGTAGGTAACGATAGTGTATATTGAAAATAGTTTTCAATCAACAATTCTAGATTCTAGATATTTCGAATCTAAGCGATACTTTGGTTTTTCAAATCCTACAAAGAGTAAAATAATTGGATGGGTACTTAGACCCAATTCCAAGATCAATAGAATTCACCAAAACTAAGGAAGAAGAAGAAAAATCCTAAAATTCTTTAAAAACTAGACTATGTAACTGAACTTATCCAACTTCGGTTGATCGATCGAGGTCAATGTTCCATCGATTGAAGAATGTCAATTTTTGTCCAACGACCAAATTTTAAAATTTGTGACCTGGTTCAACTAATTGAACTCGGGGTTTGATCAATCGAGGGAATCCTCAAACAATCCCGATTGATCGAACTCAGTCGATCGAGAGCGAACAAATTTATCTAGCGAGCAAACCGATTTAATTTAATCACACTCGATCGATCGACAAGCAGGGTTCGATTGATCGGGGGTGGCCAAAAGTGTACAAAGAGTTAATGAATTTAAATAGAATTTTATCAGTCTATAGTCGATCAAATGACTTATAAATTTAGAAACCCTAGTTTTCAATCCATTATGAACAAAAAGTTACAAGAGATGGAACGACTTACAAATCTAAAAACCCTAGTTTTCTCCTTTCAAAATCATTTTATCTCTCAAGTTCTCATGTTTTACACTCTTAAAACTAAACTTAATCCCGTATTAATACGATTTATATAACCTGCATAGAGAATTAGAAACAAAATAACATACTTATGCAGAAGTTGCGCAAATTGTCGATCGATCGACTCTAATCAATGATCTTTAATCAATCGACGCCCCATGTTTAATTGAATCAAACATGTTTAAAAGTGTCGAGCGAACAAACTCATATTTTTGAAATTTTCTCAATTGATTGACAATCTATTCAATCTAATCAAAATACCTTATTTTAGCATTAGATTGAAGGCACTCTATCAATAGACATGAAATCAATGGCTTGGATAAAACAACCATGATGGGCATGGTCCATCCATGAGGATATCTTGTTGAGACAACTTAATTATCTTTTTTTAAAAAGCAAGTTTCTACATTATAGTCAATATCCCTAGTTTTTATAATTCCTAGTTTAGTAATTCTTTAGTTTTCACAAAAAATATGTTTGGATCACACCTTTTTGTTGGATTTTATACTCAAAAATTTCATTCCCTAGCTTTTCCTCAGAATGCTTGCTTGTAAACGAAATACCTAGAGAATTTTTCTTTTTTTTAAAAAAAAAAATTACTTTAGCTGTAATGAGTATTGAGTTTGTGTGGACATGGATAGTTGTAATGACTAAAGATTTTATTTGTTTACTAGAATGTTGTGGGATGTAATTAAATAGCCTTTGTATTTTTTTCCTTTTTTTTTCTGGCATCAGCTTAGGAATTGAAATTGTTGATATCTTTCAAAATTCTAATGTCTATTAGTTTGTCAAAATTGTGTTGTAAGTTCTTAAGGGTGCATTTGGTTGTCCTCCAAATCTCTATTCTTCCTGAAATTTTGGGTTGATGGATGATATCCAAATTCCTCCCTTATTTGATTTGCAACTTGTGATGCTCCATTTCACCTCCTACCCATTGAAAATTTTTTGGTTCTGTTGCGTGGGAGCATAAAATCACTCCCACTTAGATATCTAGGGACTATTGAGAGTCAGAGAAGCAGTTTTTGTGAGAGAAATGATAGATGGTGAGAGATGGAAGGTGGCGTTGGAAGCTGAATATATAGTTATGTTGTTGATGGTGGTGTTGAAAGATGGGTGCCTGTTTTAGTGTTGTGAGTTTTTTTTCTAATGAATGTGAATTTGTTTGCAATACGGGTCCTTGATTTATTTTATTTTATTTTTGAATAGACTTATAGGTGCTAAATGCTATCCAACTTAGACCCTAAAAGAACATTAAAAAATATGACAATTTGAACCGTCTATTTCCTACACAAATTGGGCAGATTTATTACATTCAGATTATGTCCAAATCTAACCATTTTAGGCCAGCTAGACCTCCAATCAGATGTTCAAAGATACCCAAGAATGGACTCCAAATCTATCTGCTTTGGCGAGATTCGACCCTAAATCTGTCCAATTTAGACAATGACATTCGACCCAAATCTGTCCATTTTGGAGAGTGAGATTGGGCCTCAAAGTTGTCCATATATTGTGGATAACAAGTTTTGTCACGCCCCAAACTCGAAAACCAGACTCACAAAATTTCAGATCGCCGAATTCGGTGCCGACAGCCTCCGTAATACCCCATTCTCGGCTCCCAGCGTCCATACGTCAGATTCCGATTCTGGGATCCTAGGAGGAGGATTTTTCGATGTACATTTTACTCGTAATAAGCATAACTACAAGTTTACCTAAATTACAAAGGCAACATCATCATCATCACATATCCACTAATATAAACATTTGAATACAATGCCAAAAGGGAAATACATATGAAAATCGAAGCTCCAGAAGACCACTGCACGCTGCAAGCTCAATACTGCTGCAACCTAACATCACATGCACGCATTTATCATGCATAAGCTTATAAAAAAACTCAAAGGGTGGTGTAAGTGTGTGCACAAGGTAAGTGTCAAGTATTCAACACGATGCCATAATCATACAATATAAAAAATACTGACAAGATCATGAATCATACAATATCAGGGTAAGCGAAAATACTGACAAGTCCATGAGTCATACAATATTGGAGTACGCAATACAGATCAGTTATACAAATGAAGAGTCATAAAGAGCCAAATATCAAATGCCGAGGATGCAATGCAATATACAATTCCTGATGAGTTTACGAATATCGTCAGCCGTATCTAGGCCGTATAAATGCAGAAACATAGTAACCCAAAATGCCATATGCCGCGGATGTAATGCGATATGTGGTACGAATGAAATAACCATACTAGAGTGTGAAGTCGGGATGATAGTACGTAGTATCACAGGCATGGGTTCCATCACAAGGGACTTCTATCCAAACCAGTCCCATACCTAATTTGGATAGTCAGACTCAATGTGGTAAACTCTAGATATCAGGTTGGTTGCGTACCCCAACCGAAATCCTGGCCATTAAGAAGGTACACATCAATCAGTTGCGCACTACCAGCCCAAGCGGATAGTGAATGAATGAATGAATTAGTAAAATGTTGAGTGTGCAATTCCTGCTCAATATGTTCACATATCAGTACTGTACATCCCTGGGTTCATCACTGGGGTTTAGTACACTCCAAGCTGGCTACCGCCCCAGCCGGCCGCGTAGCCCAGCGAGTGGAAAAGACCTCACTACTCACCTGCCAATAAGTCCACATATCAGTACTGTACATCTCTGGGATCATCACCGGGGTTTAGTATACTCCAAGCTAACTACCGCCCCAATCGGCTGCATAGCCCAGTGAGTGGAAAAGACCTCACTACCGGCCTGCCAGTAGTATACCAATGCCTACCCGACTTATCGATAGCAGACCCATTTGGGAGCTGGTCAAACTCAGCCTAGCTTATAGCCCCCCTCACTTAAGTGGATAAGGCCACACCCCCTCCCAACCTATTACGACACAGTAGGAGACGCAACCTACTGGTATTCGGTACTCCGGTGCTCATGTATCCAGCTCGTTCTAGACGTTGGGTGGTTTCTTGGCCTCGGAGGTTTAGGAAGTTTCACCCACGGACATCCAAAGTGCCCATATGCTCGAACCAAATATTTTTGGTGTCTTATCTAGCCATCCACGACATGCCTGTGTAGGTCACAGCCCTGATGTCGCTAGGGCGTACAGTAATTACAATCACACAATGTAAGATGCATAAGCCATGTAGTCCAATCATGCATCAATCCTGCGCATACTGTGCGCTCATGTGGGATAACTCTGCCTATCATGGAGTCCCATAAACCACCTGCACTATGGCACATGCAATGGTCAATTACATCTGATAACAAACATGCAGATGATGCGTATGGGCATATATCATAATGCTATGTTATCACATACTCATAATCGGTATTAATAACCGGCACTAATAATTAACATCGATAATCGGCCTCGACAATCGACCTCGATATCCGGCCTAAAAAAAGGGCCTAAGGGAAGGTCACAATGTGGACATCCAACAATCATTGCTCATCAATGTGGACATTTAACCAACATTGCCCCCAAGGAGTGGCCTAGATAGAGCCTAACATATAGTGGACCCATGGCCTCACACAAGTGCCTAATGTACAACACCATGGGCCTCACTCAAGGGCTTAACACACATCACAATGGGCCTCTCACATGGGCCTAATATACATCACAGTAGGCTCTATCGCCTAACACTTAAATGCATCACAATGGGCCTCATCAAATAGGCCTCATATATATCACATTGGGCCTTAAACACGGGGTGAATACACATCACAATGGGCCTCAAATACGGGCCGCATATACATCACATCGGGCCTCGACAATCGGAATTGACCTCGATAATCAGAATCGACCTCGACAATCGGAATCGGCCTTGATAATCAGAATCGGCCTCAACAATCGGAATCGGCCTCGACAATCGGCTTCGACAATCGGAATCGGTCTTGATAATCGGAATCAGTGAGAATGGACCTAACAAGGCCTAAGGGAAGGTCACAATGTGGACATTCAACCATCATTATCCATCAATGTAGACATTTAACCAACATTGCGCCCAATGGGTGGCCCACATAAAGCCAAACATAAGGTGGGCCCATGGCCTCATATAAGGGCCTAATATACACCACAATGGACCTCACTCAAGGGCCACATATAAATCATGTCGGGCCTCATCAAAAGGGCCGCATATGCGTTACATTGGGCCTCAACAAATGGGCCAAATATATATCATGTTGGGCCTCATCAAATGAGCCGCCTACATTTCTAAAAAAAATGAATCATATCAAAAGATCATCTGGACCACATCACAAATAGCAGTGGAGATAATGATTTTCACTGTTAAAAATTCACAGGGCCACCGTAACATTTATTTTCCATTCAGTCTGTTCATAAGGTCACAAAGACCTGAATTAAGAGGAAAAACAAATCTCATATTGGTCCAAAACTCCTGTGACCCAGAAAGGGTTTTAATGGTAGACGTTCAATCCTTCACTATTTTCTGCAGTGTGGTCCACCTGATAGATCTGCCTCATTTTTCTTCTCAAGCCTAATGCGAGTTCGCAGGGTGGATGGACGGTTTGGATCTAACACATACCTCCCATAGAACTTGCTGACGTTAACCCAGCAGACTGCTGGCCCACCGTCCATTAGACGGATGGTTTGGATATAACAAAAACCTCGTGATCAGGGCCACAGAACTTACCGCGACAAATAGCAGCTATATAGCTGGTGTGAGGTATACCAGCCAATCCACCGTCCAACAATATTAGACGGTGTGGATATTTACATACATCATGGTGGGTCCCACATCCCATGTGTGGAAAGCCGCATACATCACAGCTGGCCCCATACGTGTGATCTCCACACAGGTGTACGGGTGGATAAAGAACATATATTATGGTGGGTCTCACTGTCCAACGTCTGGACAGTGTGGATACCACACGTACCTCGCGTGAGGCACACCAGCCAATCTGTTAGCAAGTGGGTCCCGCATGGGGCCCACCATATACATATATGTGTGTGTGTGTGTGTGTGTGTATCACACACATATATAAAATATATTATAATATTATATTTGAAAGAGAGAGTCTAGCGTTCAGACCCTCTGGACGCTCTGGACTGACGATGTGAATTTAAACCACATACATGCTGGTGGCCCACCGTCCAAGCAATGGACGGTGTGGATACAATATATATCAAGGTGGGCCCCACCCCACACGTGCAACACGTGTGGGTGGGTTCCACGTCCTGCCCATAACGGACAAACAGTTGAGGTATAACACATACTCCATGATCAGGGCCCACAAGCTTGGTGACGTTGCTGGTCACCGCGGCCGTCCAGTAGATGCACGACCCAAATATAAAATACGTTGAGGTAGGTCCACACGTGGTGGCCCACCAAGAGCTTTGCATCAAGTTGATATTTATGTTTTCCTTCATCCGGGCATGTCCAGACGAACGGACAGCAATCTCGTCCGCTGGACAGTCCGGCAAGATGGGCAACACATGGACGACATGGATATGACACATACTTCATAGGTGGGCCACATTCCATCACCAAAAGAGAAAGGGAGGGAGAGATAGATAGAGAGAAAGAGAGAGATCGATGTAGTGGAGGGACCCTGCCACTATGGGCCCCTCTAGATTACAACACATACATCAAAATGGGTCCCATCATAAGTGGGCCCTCAAATACACAATAATCAATGGTTGAAAGATCATAAAATCACCCACCTTTGGATCTCCTCTTCCTTCTTCCACCAATGCATCCTAGAGCTCCATGGAATGCATTTCAATAGTTGAGATGAAGCTTAGAGGGTGGGATTGGATGGTAGGAAGGTGGGCTACACTAGCTCTCTCTCATGGAAATAGCTTGGACGGTTGCTCTCATGGAGCTTGGGAGAAAAATGAGAGAGAGAGAGATGAGAGAGAGAGAGAGAGAGTGATGTAAGAGATGGGTGTGATGGGTGACGGATAGGTGAAAGGTGATAGATGTACTTGACATAGTTGACTTTAGGGATAGGTATTGTACTTGGAGATGGGTGTGAGTGATGAGGTGTGTACTTGACATTTGATGGGATATATTCTATTGGGATTTGCAACGCGCGGCGTTTTTTTGAACTGAACGCAGGCCCATATCTCCTGGCCTGGGTATCGCCGGTGCGTGAGACACGGCGTTGAATGAACCACCTTATAGGATATGAGACCAAAAATTAGGTACATCCCAATCTTAAGTGGACCACATTATAGGAAACAGTGTTGAATGAACGTCGACCATTAAAAACTTTTTGGGGCCATAAAAGTTTTGGATCAAGCTGATCTTTGTTTTTTTTCCTTCATCTAGGTCTGTATGACCTAATCAACAAATTAGATGTCAAATAAACAGTGCAGTGGGCCTTATGAGGATTTTAATGGTGGATATCCAATCACTATTGTTTTTCTATGGTGTGGTCCACTTGAGATTTATATCCCTCTTGTTTTTGGGATCAAGCCATAAAATGATCTGTAAAAATGGATGAACTGCATGAATGAAACACATACATCATGGTGGGGCCCACAGAGCACCGATCACCAGGTACCGGACTAGTGGCAAAGCGAGTAGCCAATCCGTTTACGAGAAATCCACCCCATTCATCCGTTTTGGGAGTTCCTTTTGGGACTCAAGACAAAAAATAGTCGGATCTAATACTGAAGTAGGCCACACAAGAGGAATTAGCATGATTAAATGAACACCAATAAAATATATGTATTACTACAAAGGTTTTGTATTGAATAAGGTTTTTTTTTTTTTTTTTTTGGTTTTTGTTTTTAATGTTTTTAGTTCATCTCAGTAGTAATAATCATATAATAAGATAATAAATGTGTTTTTGATTAACCGTTGAAAACTTAGGCCAATTTTATGAAAGAGTTTGAGAGAGAGAGAGAGAGAGAGAGAGAGAGAGAGAGAGAGAGAGAGAGAGAGAGAGAGAGAGAGAGAGAGAGAGAGAGAGAGTGTGTGTGTATATATATAATTCAACCAAAACATGCATCCCTCCAGCATTGTCTAAGAAAAAAAAAAAAAAAAAAAGGAAGTCAAACACGATCTCAACCATTCATCACATTTTCAAGAAGAGAAGAATCATCTACGCCTTCTAAAAGGGCGAGGATCTTTGAAGTTGATAATGTGCTGGATCTTCTCATCATCCCACTTGAGACGGTCCCACCATTCCGACTCTCCTTCCACCGCCACTCTATCATCACTAGCAGAAGTAGAAGCAGCAGTCCTGCCGCTAGCTCGAAGAGGAAGCTTCTTCAGCATCCCACATCCCCTTACTTTCAGCTTCTTCAATGCCGACAGCTGAGTTCCGTCGCAAATACTCTTCAGCCTCGGAAGCTCCCATAGACACACTATGTGCAGTTGTTGGAGCGAGCCTTCTGCCGTAGCATCCCCTTCAAACACAGCCTCCAGTTTACTGCAACGTTTGATCTCGAGCGTCTCCAGGCTTTGTAGGAATACAGTTGAGGAGAACACAGTGACAAGTCTCAAGCAGTAGTCTAGATGTATGTGCCTTAAAGAGTGCAAAGCTCCTGCTCCCATATGTCCCCTCGCACACACTCCTTAGTCTTGCAAGGTTGGACATCCATATCTTCTCCAGACGACTTAAACAGTCAGAACTTGCATTCTCTCCCTCAAAGAACATCTCCATCCGATCGCACCTCTCAACCCAACATTCTTTCATTTCCTTCATTTTATCGACATCACCCAAATCTGATAATCTTTTGACAAAGGCATTGTCGAACACAGTGAGTAATTCCACACGACTGAGAACTCCGTGCATACCATTTGGGGATCTATGACCTCCTCGGATCTCCAAACACCTATTGAAATGGCTTCCGGGATGAGATAAGTTATGCGTTTGGATTGGGCAATCAATATCTTTATATACGAATAGCCTCCTCTGGAGATGGATGGATTTAGGTGTTCCTTGTTTGTCTTCTTGGCAAGGAGAGATGTAGATATGGAATCGAGAGAAGCATTTTGAATCCCACAGTGTTAAGGATGGGCTAAAAGATTGTAAGAGCTTGGAATTACTCACCCTTATGTGAGCCCCTCCTCTCTCTCTTGTCTGTTCAACATCATTTGATGAATTCCAGCTGCTGCACTGACTAAAGTTGAGCTCTTCAAGCTCAGTACTGATATCAGCCCAACGGATTTCACGAATTTGATTCATGTGTAGCATATCCAGGCACCTTAAATAACGCGCAATGGACATACCTTGAGGCAGTGTTTTGAGGTTAGTAACCGAAAGATCAAGCACTTGAAGACTTGTAAGCCCATGCATCGATACATACTCTAAGCTTTTGCAACCTTTCAAGGAAAGTCGTCGAAGGGCCTCAATTTTGGAAATATAAAGCTTGCGGAGGTTTGGCAAGAGTGAAGAAGTAATATCTCCGATATCTTGGATGGAACGACAACCGTCGAGATCAAGCACCTCAAGTGCTGACAGATGAGAGGGCAATCCCATCTTTAAGGGAAAACAATTGTACAATATGAGTTTCCTCAGGTTGACTAATTTAGAGAGCGAAGACGGTAGAGATTCCAGCTTATCATTCCCATGTAAGTCGAGGATTCGAAGCTGCCTCAACTTAGCAAAGAATTCATCTGGGATACTTATTAAAGAATTGCAGTTAATGAACGAGAGGTGCCGGAGGTTGTGCAGCTTGGAAATTGAGGAAGGCAGCGACGTGATTTGCATGCTTTCGAGATGGAGATATCTGATGTTGGTCATGTGTTGAAAGACGTCGTCTGGTATTGATGGGCTTGAATTGAAAGCTTCAAATGAAATTTGAAGGAACTCAAGTTTGTGAAAAAACCGAAACGAAGGGAGGAGAGTTTGTAAATGAGGGCAGTCAATCAGTTTCAAAACTCTGAGATTTTGCAAACAGATCAAAGTGGGTTTGGGCAGAGATTCATTTGCTATTCTCTCAAGGTGAAGGACGCGAAGTTCTTTAACTTGCTCAAAGAAGTTGTCTGATATTCTGAATACAGATTCTCCAACAAGAAACAACGTAGAGAGTCTAGGGCATTTTAGAGGGAGAGTGGTATTTTCTCTAATGTCCCAAACCACCATCCTTTGAATATCTTTCAACTTATCGTTCTCCTTCGGTAGGGAACCTTCTTCAATCCAGAATCTACCATGAGTTGAATTGCTTCTTTTATTCCATTTGACTAGAGCTTTAGCTGTTCCAGCTATCGAGTTTTGAACAGTCACATAACTATCGCCATCTCGCTCTACCAAGGAACGAACCTGGAACTCCGTCAACAGAGCCTCGACCTTGTCGAACATCATCAAATCTTCTTCTTCAACCTCTTCTGTGATAATAAATCCCTCCCCTCTCCAGTACCATCTCAGCATATCGACTTTAACTGAAGAATCACGGAATAACAACATGTAGAGGAAGCAGTCCAGGACAGTGTTGGGAGTGAAACGACCCTTGATGCTGGGAGAAAAAGCGATGCTAGCTGCCTCTTTAAGTAACATGTCCATCGACAAGCCCTCTAACTTAATAGCCATGTCGGATCGCACGTACTTGGATCCAACGAGGACAATCTTGGAATTATTTCGTAATAGCCGTCTGAGATTTGGATCTCCAAGAAGCTCGAAATTGATTTCTGAGATTTCGACATCTCCTAGAACTAGTAAGAACTTCTGTCTGATCAATGAGTTATAGATTTCAGTCGCAACTTGCGTATCTGTCTCTTCGTCGTCATCGCTACCCTCCATAGACGTCGTCATTCCTAGTTGGCGCAAGATTTCCTTCTGAGCCTTTCCAAAACTAAAATCCTCTCCCAATAGCTTTACCAGTATTTGTTGATGGAAGAGATGGGAGTCGTTC
Organism: Magnolia changhungtana; assembly: GCA_030180095.1. Classification (NCBI taxonomy): domain Eukaryota; kingdom Viridiplantae; phylum Streptophyta; class Magnoliopsida; order Magnoliales; family Magnoliaceae; genus Magnolia; species Magnolia changhungtana. The sequence continues at coordinate 7,062,881 of JASAUF010000552.1, read as the reverse complement.
GACTTTCGAGATGCATATTCGGCAATTCCCCATCTCCCAACTCCGCAAACGGAGATGACTCCCGTCATCGGATTCGTAAAGCAATGCAAGAGCTTTTCCCCAGCACGTTTGATTTCGGCTGGGAAGTTCTCCAGTCCACCCTCGGCTGCTGCAGCTCCATTCCCTCCTCGACCAGCCATGCATGTCCTCTCTCTGTGTTTATAAAATAAAATTTAAAAAAATAAATTTTTTTTTTTTTTTTTTTTTTTAAAGACACCGATTGATTGATATAGTGGTGTGGTCAGCGTCATTCATCCGAAATAGATCATGTCAGTAAATTGCACGGTTTCCCTATTGATCTCTTATATCTGCCACAAACAGAAAAAATCTGTTTATTGCCGTGTGATTATGCTACATAACGGCAAACTGCGTTTAATGCAGCAGTGATGATAAAATCGGTGATAACTTAGACTAATCACAATGTAGGAAAACAGACAAAATCTGTTTGTTGCAAGCAGACTATCCGGATCGTCTGCTTGTCACAAACAGGTTTTTCCAAAGGACCCGGATTCTTTTGCATAATAGCACCTGAACTATGATCATTTTCCACATGGGTTCTAAGTTTACAGTGGATTGAGTTGAGTTATTACGAGACCTACATGGTTCGCTCATGACATCCAATTATAAGGCACCAGGTCTGCAATGTCATGATGTTCACCTATACAAAAATTAGGCTAAGCCAACCATCAGGCCCCGGACACATTAACTTCGGCATCTTGAATGGTTGCCTACTATTTTTATGGTGTAGCCCACCTTATAATTGAATTGCTTTGATTTATTTAAGAGGCGATTATCATGGTGGGGCAAACTCGTTGGATGCTAGTATGTGAAACACATCACGTGGTCCCATGTAGCTCGATCAACTCCATTGATAGTGGATCCATTGACAATGGATGTGTTTATACCCATTTTCAGTGGACTGGAAGTAGAATAATAAGAAATCACTATGTGTTGATACCACGGGTGATGCTGGTAGAATTGTAATTGCATCTAGAGATATCTTTCAATGCTTTTTCTTACCACGGGCGATGCTGGTAGAATTGTAATTGCATCTAGAGATATCTTTCATTGCTTTTTCTTTGACCATGTGGTTTTTATTATTAATGCAATGACATGGAACCATATTTACGGCTTTAGGAAATTGAAACGTAGAATGATGCATGGCCATGATAAATGTGGTAATTGAATGAAGTAGTATATCCAACACATTTATGAAAAACCTACTAAGACAAGAATCCTATCATAGATCTGGATATAGAATGCCCGATAAGAATTAAGGTTGTCTCTTACAATTTTTCTAAAATGGAAGATCTTATCAGAGACATTCGAAACCCTTGCAGCATGAAGATTCTAAATATCTGAAAATCGAACAATATCCGAATGGATTGATAAGAATTCAGCGCTGTTGGAGCGGATCATGACGCAGGGATGAACATGATGAGGATAACTACTCCGAATCCACGGAGCTTCTCTGGACTCCTCACAGAGACTTCTCGAATCCACGAGGAAAGAAAGCAGAAAATAAAAATAAATTCTAAGAAATTTGAAATTGATTAATTGATGACTAAAAATGAGTTCACAACCCTTTAAATAGGGGTACCAAGCAATGGGAAAGAAATCCGAACCAAACTACAACTAAAACTCCTAGAATCCGCGACTTACTATAAATAGTAAACTTACTATTTATAGACGGTCGTGATGCCTACTAGTTCGCAAGGTTTTCGGCAAAAAAATAGTAAGTGTCCTATTTGGCTTCACCAAACCGTTCTCCTAATTATTCTAAGCTCTTTTCACGTTGGGTGCAACTCCTAAAGCCCAATGGATGAAGAGTTATAATCAAACTAAAACTTACTATTTATAGTAAAAATGAAATTAAAGCAGGGAAACGACCATCGATCCAGGCGTTTTTCGCAATTCCGAGCATCGCAACTTGGCATAGCTAGGTTAGTTGGCTAAAGTAGCTCGTTCTACCCCAAAATCATATATTTTACATCAGGTAACTCATTCCGGATTGCGAGATATGCCCGATCTAAGGTCCAATGGTCCAGATCACTTTTGTCGTCGACCGGGCCTTTTCTGATCCATCTTGGCCATGAAACTGTCTGCGACCCGCTCTACATCAGATCAAAATCAAGAGAACGGGAGATCAGGATCTGGTAAATCCGATTCCACCAAATCCACAACTAAAAAGGACAAGCAGTAGAAATAACTCTGATTGAGCTATTTTTAAATGCAGCATCATCCTGAAGGTCTCTAATAGAGGGGCATCTACGTAAAAGCAGAGATATGAGAATTAACAGTTTCATATTTACAAATCCATGTTCAAAAGACTACATGCAATAGATGCAAAGGATCCTGAATTATTAAGGAAACCCGTCGAGGGTTTTGTCGCCTCAACAACCTAAAAAGGAGCATGCAAGGAAGAGCTCAAGACCCACAACAAATACCATCTATATTCTTTATGTTTACCCCTATGTATATCTTAGCATAGATCACTATCTCTCAAGCGTGATCGCTACAGTACCATAGGATTAGATTAAACATCCACAACCTTAAGATACTAGATCACGATCAATCGAGTCCTCACTTGGGTGATCAATCATTCTGGTCACATCGTACTGACCATCCTCCTAGATCGTTTGTAGACACGGACAAATTAAGTATTTATCTTTTTAGTTTCTCTAGTTATTTTTACTTTATCTATTATAATGAACCACATTTTCATATTAATAGAATCAACATTATTTTAGCCATTTTAAATTTATCTATTCATCTTTGTTCTTTTGAGAAATGCATTGGCTACAAGTAGTGGTGAAAGAAGTCCTTAATGAAACGCAAAAGAATCCATAAGGAAGGACTCACCTTTACCATTTCGTAAATCGCCTAATTGATGATCATAACTTTTGGTTGGAGTGACAATTGGATTTTCGAATTTGATCTTAGTCATTTTAGTGTTGGGTCACCTGTGACGTTCAATCAAATATTGAGTAAAGTATGACTCTGCCATGTCGGTTAGCACCTTCTAATCACATACGTAAGCCGAATACAGGACCTCGATCACATGTGTAGCCCTGTATTTGATTGAATTATGCAAACATATTTTTTATACACTCGATGGAGCTTATTATATTACCTTTAATATTTCTTAATAGAATAAGATGCCTCCTAATTTTATTTTTTTTAAAGAATAATTTTGTTGTTGACATCACCAAAGAATGATAAGACTTGGGCAATCAATATGAGCCCATTGTCAATGTTGAAGAAAGATTATGCTTTTTGCCGTACTTTGGCAAACTTGTTGCATGTTTCATCTGCATAGAAGAACATATACAGTAGATCGCTGGAGATACTAAGGCGTAAATAGAGATTTTTGGAAGATTGGCTGAGATTTCTTCTAGAGGCTCTCGATCGGCATAACAAGTTCCCTAGGGCGTGTTTGGCCCAATGTACTGGACGGAAGTGGACGGTATTAAGTGGGATTGGATTTGGATATCCATCCAACAGCCTTTTTGGATGGCGGATGATTGTCCAGCGTGGAATGCCTCGTAAATTGCACCGGTCACCTACGGGATGGGATGTGCGATCTCGCGTTCAGACCGAGCATCTCTTGGGACAGGAGATACTGACCCGGATGGAAGAGACGACTCGAGATATCGATCTCGTCGGACTTAAAAGGTAAGCAATTTGGGTTATCTTCCTATATAGTGGCGATCGGTGCGGTTCCAAATGAAAGTGTCCGGTTCTTTCTCACAGGCAACGAGCAGGTAGGATTTTCTTCCTTTAAGGTAAGTTATCAACCCCTATCAATGTCAAAGTGTTGCACTAATGTAGAACTTATCTACCTGTAAGTTCGATTGAAACACCGTATTTGAAAACCCAAATCAGGAGTTCATCTGTGTTTTTCATCCGATTGCTTTCATTTGGTGTGCTCCACTTGAGCTGTGGATCTGCGTCATTCTTTAGCTCATATCCTAAAATGATATGAAAAATGGATGAAGGACATGGATAAAACCCATACATCATGATGGCCCCACACAGCCCCTACTTGGATCCATTTCCATCAAGGAGGGGCAGGACGCAATCCGCTCCCTTGTAACCCACCAAGCTCTGTTGCGCCTACTGTCCATCTGTTTTGCAGCTCATTTCAGGACATTATTGGATCCAAAACGCAAGTGGGCACACCATAAGAATAGTCGAGATGGAAACCCATGGTTACCATGATGTTTATATGCAACCCGACCCGTTCATAAGGTCATTTGCACCTAAATGAAAGAAAAACACAAAAATCAATCTGGTCCAAAACTTCCGTGGGCCCAAGAATATCTCAATGATGTTCATTCAATCCTAACTGTTTGGGCCCACTTGAGTTTCACACTGGATAAAGGGATATCATATATCTAGCTTATTCAAAACTTCTGTGGCTCCAAGAAGATTGAAATGGTGCTTGGAGTTTTGAATCTATCTCATGGTTGAGATCATGTCAAAAATGACTTGGCAAAATGGACGGACAGTTGAGTCACTACCGGATCCCTATCCATAGTGGACCACCTGTATCTAAATTCCAAAGAGCATGCCTGGCCTACCAGATGGACTATCTTGAATATTGATGATGAGTAGGCCATCTTGAGTATACATGGCATATCCATGGCAGCACCATCCGATAAGTAGCTTGGGATTCCTCTCACGTGTTCGTGAATGCTCGAAATGTGAGGATGAGTCCCGAGTCCTGACCCATGACAAAACTCTTTAATGTGTGGTTATTATTCGTAAGGCCTACCATAACTCTTTCAGAGGATGGCATTGCATCAATCCTTCATCCATATTAATCTTTGGTTATTATTATGTGTTGGTTTTTCATACGAGTGGGTTCACCGGATCTGCATTGGGAACTCTAATGTGTCGGATTTTCAAGCCCTGCAAAACATTTGATTCCCACCATGAAGGCCACGGCCCGAACATTGATATTGTCGAAGTGGATGTGTTGTAACAACTTGATCGAAATCCGTATGCTTGTTGATATGCGTATCTCTTGTAGATCATCAAACCCAAAACATCTTCCTCTTCCCTCCATCTGTCTCTTCTCATCAAGGTAAGTTCTTCCTTATCTTATTTTGCTAGCTCAATTACAAGTAACAGGTTGTCGTAAGTGGAATATGTTAGCCCGAATAGGACATGGATACACCTGAGAGATGGGTTGAATGTTTTATTAACATGACTTATAGATTACTTCTCTTTTATTAACATGACTAAGTTGTCATTCATATATTATTATTCCAAACTGTTTAGTAGGCCTTCGAATTTTACAAATAAATTCCAAACTGTGTTGTTAATGTGTGGTTACCTGTATTATGGTTTTACTTTCCTCATTATCCAGGACAAGTAAACATGCTTAGAAAATGACAACCGTTTAGAATAATAATATGGGCCATTTACAAGGGATTTAGGATTTATATGAAGGACATCTACCTTCATAATTACAAGTTGCGCATATCTACCAACTTTCTACTCTTTATACCACACCTATAGAAGCAGACACCTCGGTAGCTGCAATTAAAGCATCTCTCTCCCAAAATTGTAGGTGATCAATTGGTAATGAAAAATGAAGAGGAAGAGATGGTGATATATGTTGTTGTTCACGCGATGATAACTTATGTAGCTGCAGTAGGAGAATACTGTCGAGTCTACATTTTTAAACAACCGGCACATCACGAGTATGAGAAGCGGGTGAGGTTCGTCAACTCTATCATTCAGGCTAGTGACAGAGACCGTGTTACTCAACTTAGGATGACTTGAGAAGCATTTTTTCAACTATGTACTAAAGTACGCGAGAATACACATTTCTACGATTGTCGGAATGTCATTTTTGAAAAACAACTTGTCATTTTCCTACACACAATGGGTCATAATGTTCGCGATGAGGTAATATGACACAGATTCATTCGATAAGATGAAATCTTTTTTTTAAACACATGCACACACACCACCACACACTCACACCGTAGTGGAATTTCACCACCTATGGGTATTCAAACCCTTAACCAGGTGTTGAAACTCCTGAGAGTCTACCACCGGAGTAAGAGTAAGGATGCTTTCGTATCTTTGTACCCCGAGTATGTTAAACAGGCTAGCTAAGAAACACCCCCCGAGATTCAAACAAATTTAAATTAGGTTGCATACTTTCAGGTATCATTTTCAATGAAGGTCTCTTTCTATATATTGTTCTTCACTAGTCTTTCCCTAAATGAAATTTGATCAAATTTATATAGGATTATGTTGGCGCAATTAACGAGACACACATTCCTTCTCATGTACAAGCGGCTGACCATGAGAGCTTTCGCAACAGAAAATGTGTTATGTCTCAAAATGTACTTGTGACGTGTTCATTTGATATGAAAATTTTGTATGTATTAGCTGGTTGGGAAGGTTCTACTTCAAATGCGAGAGTGCTACATAACACTCTGACACAAACTGATGATCCTCTAATTAAAGAAAAAGTAATGCATAGAAATGCCTAATAGGTTTCATTTTTAAAATTTTATGTCATTTACACTAGTGCTGTATATGAGTGGACCTAATAAATGCTTAACTGAAATTTTCTGCGGAGAGATGGCTCTACCATACATGGTTTATCTGGCTCCACCGTATCATCTTTGGTACCCAAGTCAAATATATTATTACTTAGAATTGTCCTTTCTTCTCTATCTTCTTCTTCATTAAGGGATTGTCCTTCCATTCCTTATAGCTAAGATTAGAGTCATCAAAGTGCTATTTTGGAATTATGAGCAATCTATGTCTCTACCAATGAAAGGATGTTCATGCTGATTATTTAACTTATTTTATTTCTTTGATGGGCTTATCTATCCATTTCCATTTAAGTGATGTGATCATTAGTATCATCCAAGGGACTCAATTTGTATATCTTTATAAACAGCAATATGGAATGAATGGATAGTCCAAGTGAATGCTAATATCTCCACTTTCATGAAAATGTTATCAACCTTCCCATAGTATAATAATCATAGTGGGCCCTATAAAAATCAAGGGTGGATATCTCTCTCCCAACCATTTTCATTGTCGTGGCCCCACTTGAATTAGAGGTCAGCCTGATTTTTTAAATATTAGCCTAAAATGGGATTACACATCTAATCGCCGGTATGGATCTCACATACACATCATAATGGATCTTGTAAAAAAATCAAGGGAGTATGTATGTAAAAGTCACTGGAAAAATGAGGTCTAGTATATCCAACTAGTCGGAGTATGGCTTAAGGTTCAACTAGAGATAACTTTCAAGCTGAGTATGGACAAGGTTGGGAGTTATCTCTGGTTGTACCTTAGTGACGCAGGGAGGGATGTGATGAGGTCCATCACCATCTTCCTTAGGGGATATCTATTCCGAATCCACGGATCTCTCTGGACTCCTTACAGAGCTTCCTCAAATCCACGAGGGAGAAAAGTAAAAATAATTTCTAATAAATTTGAAATAAATGTGACTCAAACTAGGATGAAGTTTTAGACTCAAAGTCCAGCTCAAACACCCTAAAAATGTGACTTACTATAAATAGTAAACATACACACTATTTATAGACGGCCTCCATTCCTACTAGACATCATATATGGTTTTTGATGTAAAGTGGGTAGCGGACACTTTCATGTCCAAGATGGACCAAAGAAGGTCCGATCGGAGGTGGAGGTGATCCAGACTGTTAGAACCTTACAATAGGCGTATCTTGCAAACTGGAATGAGTTACTCGATGTACCATATGATTTTGGGGTAGGAGAAGCTACTTTAGCCAACTAACCCGTCTATTCCGGGTTTCCCATGACAAATTTGCAACATTCCATCATATCGATGGTCGAAAATCCATTTTATTTCCATTTTTACTATTTATAGTAAGTTTTAGTTTGATTATAACTTTTCATTCTTTAAGCTTTAGGAGTTGTGTCCAACATGAAAAGTGTTTAGAAAAATTAGGAGAATAACATGGTTAAGCCACATAGAACAGTACTTACTATAAATAATAAATTTACAATTTATAATAAGTTACGAATTTTATGGAGTTTTAATTGTAGGTTAATTCTTAAACTTCTTCCAAAGCTTGGTATTCCTATTTAAAGGGTTGTAGACTCATTTATTTTAATTATCAATCAATTTAAGAATTTCTAGCATTTATTTCTATTTTCCTTATTTTCCCTCGTGGATTCTTGAAGTCTCTGTGAGGAATCGAGAGAAGCTTCGTGGATTCAGAATAATTATCCCCCCGAGGAAGACGGTGATCGATCTCATCACTTTCATCCCTGCATCAATTGGTATCAAAGCAAAGACTCCCCTCGGGCCAATGACAAACAATGAAGGTATGAACCAAAATCATGTGGACGGTGATCCAGAGATTCTTCGTCTTATGGGAAGAATGGAAGCTTTCCACTGGGAGAGCCAGATGACCATGTAAGGGCTGCAGGTAACCCTCAACTGTCTTGCGGATGTGTTGATTCCGCCTCGAGCCCAAGGTAATGCTCGACCACCCTTAGTTGTTGTACAGCACAACCTTGATTTCCGTAGAGCACTACTAGTGGTGAATCGTAGGGCTACACTAGATAATTCGAGATCTAGTGATGAGAACTTTAATGAAGGCTTTGCCCAACGACCAATCAATGAAAGTGATCGTCTATATAATGTTAAAAGAGGCTATCAAGGTGAGGCCAAACTTCCTAGTTTTAAGGGATTATTACGTATAGAAGAATTTCTCGATTGGCTAGCCGAAGAAGAATGGTATTTTGATTAGAAGGATGTGTCAGAGCATAAAAATGTGAAATTAATAGCATAATCCGGTGCTTTTACATGGTGGGAGAAATTACAACTCTCACGTACCCAATAGAATAAGGCGCCCATCTCATCATGACCACAAATGAGACACCTTCTTCGATCACAATTCCTCTCTAGCGATTACGAGCAGGTATTGTTTTAGCAATACCAAAATTGTCAACAGGTGAATCGAACTATCATGGATTACACCAAAGAATTTCAGCAGTTAGTAACATGGAATGATCTGTCAGAAACTGAATCACAGAAGGTAACACAATTCATAGGTGGATTACGATCGATGATTCTGGACCGAGTTCAAATGCACCTAGTCGGGACCGTAAATAAACTAATTCAGTTAGCAGGTAGGGCAAAAATGCAACTTGCAAGAGTTCTTATTCAGCCTTACCCTTTAACTCGTCCCCCCATGTAACGCCCTATACTTTTCAATACTCGGGTGTTATAATGGAAGCCTAATCTAGTATACACACAAATCTAGCCTATCTCACGTCTATCCACATTGAACCGTTGGGCATAATCTTCATCTACAAATCAAGTCATTTATCCATTGATCTTCAAGATATATCATCGAGTCATCAAAGAAACATAATTTAGGACTTTAATAACCCTACTAGACAATTGAACCACACATTATCTATCACAGGAATTAGATCTCACGATCCACTAATTGTTCAACTTATACCATGATCATTAATAATCTACTCAAAATTTAAAAACAATTCCAACCACATGATTATAAGATCAATCATAGGTTTAAATTATGCACATGTTCAACAGCAAGATCGACCATCTAATCATTCATTGTGCATCATGGAACATATTGATCATTCCTGTGATCATCGATGGATGCCCATTAGCACTAAAGTCCACTTAAATGGGTCTTAGGTGCTCGAATCATTGAGATCACCATTGATTTCCACATGAGCAGTCTTTAAGGCCACTAGTGTATAAACTAGAATCGATCTGATCATCTGTCTTAGTTTTCGAAGCACTAGTCAGCAGATCCACTGATTAATCATATACCAAATAGCCTAATGATACCTTAACTCCCAAGCCATATTACGTAGCTAATCTATCGATCAGTTGTTTAGAACAACCCGGGTGTTGTTAGGGACTTGTAAATCTATAGATGACCAATTGTATGGAAATCTGACCATTGGGAGTGATCTACAACCATAAATTAAATCATCCGTCTATTGATTTCCAAAAAGGATTGTCAATCATTAATATGAGACCATGGATTACTAGATCCACCATTCATTAAGGCTGCAATCCTAATGTGATGAATTACCATCTAATTGAATGATCTATCCATCGAATTATAAATATTAATGTTAAAACCATACTATGTAGCTAATCTACCGATCAGTTGTTTAGAACAACCCGGGTGTCGTTAGGTGCTGATAAATTTATAGATGCCGATTGTAGTGAAATCTAACCATTGGGAGTGATCTGCAACCATAAATCAAATCATTCATCTGTTGATTTCTAAAAAGATTGTCAATCATTAATATAAGAACATGGATTGCTAGATCCACCATTCATCGTGGCTGCAACCCTGATGGGATGAATTACCATCTAATTGAATGATCTAGCCATCGAATTATAAATATTAATGTCAAAACTTTATTAAAAGAGTAATAAGGGTGTTATATGTGTGCCATGAATCAGAGTTTGAAAAGAATCCGACCATTGGATCGAAAGAAATCTATAAATAAGACTCAAGATTTAAAGTAAGGCCCACTTAAGCTTTAGATCAGCCCCATTCTTAGGCTCATTGCCTTATATAGGTCAATAAATTGAATGGTGGGTATGGATTTCATCAAAACAGCATGTGGACCCCACATTACATTGTGTGTGTACCACAGTGAGTGTGCACCCGCAGTGCACCGAACTGTGTAGCTTGGTTAAACCTGCTTGACCCGATAAAATCTCAAACGAGAGAGATTTCTCTCTTCTTTAGTTTTTCCGCCCGAAATGGTTTAAACGGAAGCCGTCCGTTGTGAAGACTGTGGCTGACCATCGTGCCCCATCATGGATGATCTAAACTGTCCATTTGGTAAAACACCCATGACCTACCAAAACCATGCCTCCCACTTAAGTTTCTGCATGTATCCATGCACACGATTCCCAGCACGATAGACGCATGCGTGCGGCTTTCTCCAAAAATGGAAACCTATTGCACTACCAAGCTGGCAATTTGTGGCAGTAACCTACCTTTAAATCTCGGCCTTTGATTGGGGGAGCATCCCAACCCTTCGTTTGGCGTCGCAGAAGGACTGTTTTTCCGTGGCCTACGAAAGGAGGAAAGATGCCTTCCTCTTTGGATGGTGTGAGCTGGCATGATCCGGATGACTAATGGAGTTTGTCTAATCAATCCCAAATGTCCAAATTAGGGCAGCTGCGGCTCTGGCCATTAGGGCCACTGGCTCCCCACAAAAATCTCTTGTCGCATGAGAAAATAGTCGCAGCGAAAAATCTCACAAGATGTCAGGACATTGTAGTTTTTAATGGGATTGATGGGCCCCACAGCAGTCAGTGGACCCATCTGATTGGCTGCATCGTCTTCCACGATCGGTCATGAGACCCACCATGATAAAGAGGGCCCCATGTTTTGATCAAAGGCCCTTGTTCGGCGGGCCATGACAGTGGGAATTCATCCCGCGTGGCAGTTAGACCCATGCAAGAGGAAATAAATGGTGTAACCTCTCCATAATGGTCATCAATAATAGAGAATAGTGGCTATCAGGAGCTAATAGGGCCAACCCTGGCCCTTTATTAGGGTTGCGCTCACCTCGAGATCATCATCGAGATTTCAGAGAGAGAAGAGGGAAGGTGTGTGAGTATCGACGACGAACTCGGTGTCGCACTGCACCGATTCGACCAGGTCGCCCCAATTTAGGGAGAGTCCAAAGGTCCTGGGCTCTGAGGAAGAAGAGAAAGGGAGAGAGGGAGAGTGAAGAAAGGAGAAAGAAGGAAAGAACTGGGGGAAATGTCAATTGGGCTCGACCACAACCAGTCTGAGTCATACCACAGCCTCCAGTTTGGGGACCGCTCGCCGAGTCGTGGTAGCGTGGACAACTACCTCCCTTCAGACCTCCTGTGTAGCACTTGGGTCCGAACGCCGACCCGGGAGTGTCCCACTGAGTTGAATCCAGGTAGCTGCAGCAACTGGAGTAGCCACTGTCTAAGCCAACTCCACTTACCACCGCGTGAATGAACTCGAACCAGGTCGAGTTGACTCACTTCCAGCACCAACCAGCGCTGACCTGACAGCAAGTTGGGTCCCTGACTGTGGTAGTTGTTGGAATCCGTTGCGGTAACGCCCAGGCCACCACCATCTTCACCGAGTCTCGACGCAAACTAGAGATCCGGGACTCATCGCCTTCAGGTTACGCAACAGCTAGGACTGTTAGGGATACATTTCCACCTAAACTAGCTTCTAGTTTAAGGATGAGCTAATGTGCGGCAAGTTGGCTCGTTTGGGAGCTTGGTAGGCCAGAAGTCTAGCCGACTTGTCCCATTAGAAAGGAGACCAACCAAGATTAACCCTTATATATACGATCACAATTGACCAGTTACACTCCCTTGAGCCTGAACACCTAGTGTTGGAGAAGCAGATTTCCCTCCATCATTGTGTTAGCTATCAAAGCTAGAAAACTCCACACCTGAGGTAATGATTTCTTCCCCTTGAGATTTCCACTTTCCTGTTAGCTTAAGTGATAGTTCAATTTTAGTATCAATTGATAATTGATAGCTCTAATTCATGATTACTTGTGCTAGTTATTGTATCTGATTATCAAAATTATATGCTCAACATTTATCTTGTATGAACATTTATAAGTTGTACTCGTATATCTTCTCATGTTTGTGGAACTTGAATTGTTACATCTATTAGTTGAAAATCCCACTTATATATGTACATCCAGACTTGGGATGTAACTTGACTGATCGTAATTATAATGTACTCTCGACCTAGTGGCCATTTTTGCCTAATGGATTAAATGGAATTTTGTTGTGGACCTACCATCTTTTAGATTGTTATGCCCTTTGTGGCTTTGATTTGATATTTGCACTCCGTGACTTTAATTTGATATTTTTCTTTTGTGGCTTTGATTTGATATTTGCCCTATGTGGCTTTGATTTGATATTTTCCCTAAGTGGCTAGATGGATTATTTTTGCATAACATGCGATGGTAAGTTCCACTTGTTGAACTATGATTGGCCATTGGTTGAGGAGTTTACCATTAAACATCCTAATGTTGGAGTCTCATGAGCCGGGAATGATAGTATGGGACACTATACCTGAATTGTTGGCCTATGTTGGGTGATGAGCCCCCCGCAGTGACCTTTGAGCTTTCTTAAATTGGTTGGTTGCAATTGAAATAATAATGGTTGGGCTAATCATGCATTCATAACATACGGGTCACTACGCAAGTACTATATATACTTTCGCGAGTGATTAGCCACTGGTCACTATGCACGTACGAGGTGTACTTTCATTGGGGATTGGGCATAGGCTACTATGCACGTACTATATGTACTTTCGCTGGTGGTTAGCCTTTTTTCTTATGAGCTTGGTCACTATACACGTACGAGATGTACGTTCACTAATGACCAGCCACGGGTCACTACACATGTATCATATGTACTTTCGCCGGTGACTGACCACGGGTCACTACGCACATACGAGATGTACTTTCACTGGTGACTGGCCACTGGTCACTACACGCATACGAGGTGTACTTTCACTGGTGACTAGTAATGGGCCATTACGCACGTACTATATGTACTTTCACTGGTGGTGGGCCACTTTTGTGAGCTTGGTCACTACGCATGTACGGGATACACTTTCATTAGCGATTGGCCATATGCATGGGTTTTTCCTAAAAGCCAACTGGATAAGCATCCCCAGTTAATGTGCACTCATACATCCACACATTTAATAAGACTGCATCGTGTATTGTTTTGAATGTCTTATTATTTAAAATTATGCTTGACTAATGTGGTGATGTGTAACCTTGAGGGGAATTCACATTGAGTTGGCCACTGATTCGTCGAATATATAACTGTACAAGTAGCGCAAGTTGTTTGAATAATATCCATGTCCAGATTGATGAAGAGCAAGGTACAACTATCAGGGATGTGTGGTTATATCTATCTAAGAGAACCTGTGTGATCTTATAGCTCAAGACTAGCTTCATTTTATTATGTTTCGTGTGTTAAATTATTTATCTCATGTATTTTCTTGCATTAAGACATTGGTTTGTATAAGCCATTTGGGCAGACGCTCATATATTTTGAATGTATATGTAGATATCCTTTATGTTTAATTTGTCCATCTTCTGTTAACCGCTAACTCTGAAAAGAAAAAACCTAGAATTTGGCTATTTTAAAAGATTAACACTCGGGTTTTGGAAAAATGAGTCATATATTCGAGTTTCAAAAATCGAGACGTTACACCCCATGACGGGTCCCACGCGAGATTCAGTACTGAGATGAGGAAAAGAACCAATTGGAGGACATCTTCAACCTTCTGTAACCAATGGGAGCGGCTGATGCAGTGATGAACGTGATGAGGTCGATCACCATCTTCCTTAAGGATAACTACTTTGAATCCACGGAGCTTCTCTGGACTCTTCACAAAGACTTCTTGAATGCATGAGGAAAAGAAATAGAAATAATTTTAAGCTATATGAAAAGAAACTTCTTAAATGATTGATTGATAATAAAAATAAATTTATAACCCTTTAAATAAGCATACCAAGACTTGGAAGAAGTTTAGAACTAAAACCCCCTAAAATTCGCAACTTACTATAAATAGTAAATTTACTACTTATAGTAAGTGTCTTATGTGGCTTAACCATGTTCTTCTCATAATTTTTCTAAACACTTTTCATGTTGGACACAACTACTAAAGCCCAACAGATGAAGAGTTATAATCAAACTAAAACTTACTAAAAATAGTAAAAACAGAAATAAACATGGAATTTGACCGTCGATAGGATGGAATCTCGTAAATTTGGCATGGGTAACCCGACATACCCGGGTTGATTGGCTAAAGTAGCTCGTCCTACCCCAAAATCATATATGGTACATCGAGTAACTCATGGTTGTGAGATATGCCTGTTTTAAGGTTCTGGCGGTCTTGATGATTTCTGCCTCTGATCGGGCCGTCTCTAATCCATCTTGGACATGAAAGTATACGCGGCCCCACTCTACATCAGTCCCCTCCACTTCAAAAGAACTCGTCCTTGAGTTCTCGTGCTGCTTCGGATCATGATACTCTGTCTGGTGCGCCGTAACGATACCCGGCTCAAAAAGTTATGATCAATTTATAGTCCACCTTCTTTTGGTCCAACCATGTTAGGAATATATCTATGACACGTTCTACATCAAACCCCTCCACTTGGAAAAAAACTCATCCTCGAGTTACTCAAGCGACTTGGATCATGATTCTGAGACAACTTTTGATGCCGATATTTATTAGCTCTTTTCTTGTACTTAGCATTAGGCTCTTGAGCTGACACAATACATGTACTCATGCTTTCCTTGACTTGACTAGTATCGATCAGATCCTTCACTCTTACCTTCAAGATCTGACATTCTTTCTGACTCACCTGACAGTGAGGGCGGTTGGGCAAGCTAGCGTCAAGGACAAGGCATATGTGATGTTGGATGTCCCTCACGGGGAGGCAAGCCATCGAGTAAATCTTTGGGCCAAACTTCTTTGAATTCGTTCAGAAAATGCCTTAAACTTAGAGGAATGTTTAAGGGTTTCAATTATTCTCCCTTTACCACTACAACATATACCTCGTCGGCTTCCTTGGATTCCTCCATGAAACCTCTAATGGTCAAGAGGGAGCTCCCCTACACTTTAAAAGTCTCGGGGTGTTTCTCTGGTGCCATAGGGGTAAGGATTATCTTTCAATCGTCCTTAACAAATATGTAAATATTGTCTCGTCCTCGGTGGGTCACATCATGGTCTGACTGCCATGGTCGACTGAGTAACATATGAGGTCACAAAGTATCTAATCTTTATAAGTTTCACTAGTTGAAAATGATACAGTGCATTGTTCAGTTACCTTGGTCTTGTTCACCCTTTTAATCCAGCCTATTAAGTAAGGGGAAGGATGTTTTGTTGTAAGTAGCTACAACTTATCCACCATTACTTTCGAGACGATGTTCTTGCTACTACCACTGTCTATAATCACATCATAGACTTTTCCGTTGACAATGCATGGCGTATGAAATATATTGTATCGTTGTGGATGTAAGGGTCAAATATTGCATATTATCCCCCATTTATATCTTGGTTTTATGAACATGATAATCCTTAATGTTCTATTTTACTCATGTTTATGTTACAAGGTGAATTTAAGAGCTTGAATTAAAAAGGGTGCTAAAAACATGGATTTGATACTCAAGAATCACCAAGGTAAGAGATGGATCTTAGGAGACCAAGATTGAAGAATTCACATGCCAAAGATCCAAGAAAACCAAATGAAGAATGAAGAGAATCAAAGATTTGAAGTAAAGAAAAAGAACCTGAAATCGTCCTGAAAAAGCATATTCTGAAATTTTGAGTCATTTTGTCAAATTGCACAGAGTGAAGTCTATTTTAGAAAATTACGTAGAGTGAAGTTTATTTTAGCAAATTGCGTAAATTTGAGGTGGTTTCTAGAGTTTCCAACTAGGTGTAAAAGTTGGAGTTCCACAACTATAAATAGGACTCCCTAGGATGTTCCTAGGCATCTTCTAGGGTTTAAGGAGTGGAGCAAAAGGGTGAAGTCGTCACCAAGAGTTTTTCTTCTTCTTCCTTAGTTGTTTTCATGTTTTTCTTAAGAGACTTTGGTCCAATCATGTCTGTGATTGGTTAAACCTCTTAGCTAGGGCTAAGAGGTGAAGTATGTAGCATGATGAGATGTTTCTATTGCTTTGATTCATGTTTATGTTGAACTCCATAGATTCTAATTTGATATTTAAGGAATATTTTCAGTTTTTAATGGTTTATTGTGACTCAAATTACAGTAGATCTGCAATAGCTTTAAGTATCTTCTTTTCCTGATTTGAGATTGTAAAATTAGTAAGTCCTATTGTTCACCATCGTCCCTTGGGCATGGTAAGGTGATGGAATCCTTCTTAATCTTCACAATTCTCCTGCTTTGAGATTATGGGATTGTTAAATCCTGTTGTTTGTCATTCTCCTGGGCATGGTTTGGTGATGGAATCCCTGCCAATTATCATAGTTAATGTAGAGGCATTTTCATACTAGGCTCGAGTGGGGTCGCCTGTTGGATACAGGGGCACACTTGGGGTGGGTGACCCATACGATTTGAGGCCCATGGGGGAGGTCTCGTGTTCGAGATTCCTTACAATGGGTAATTAATGCGCATTTCACACCGGGCTCAAGTAGAGTAGCCCGTGGGATGCGGGGACACGCACTCGGGGTGGGCGGCCCATGTGATTTGGGGCCTACGAAGGGGTTCGGCCGAGGTCCTAACCCACGAGATGTAGGGCCTGGGCTATGAGATAAAGGGATTAATTGGCCATACTCTAACAGTTTAAGCTTTTAGAGCAAGTGGTTAATTGTCCTGCATTAAATTAGTATTAGAACGGGAGGTCTCGTGTTCAAGACTCCTCACTAGGGGTGATTAATGTAGGGACATTTTCACACTTGGCTCGAGTGGGATCCCCTGTTGGATGCAAGGGCACACTCGGGGTGGGTGACCCATGTGATTTGGGGCCCACGAGGGAGGTCTCATGTTCGAAACTCCTTACCAAGGATGATTAATGTGCATTTCACACCGGGCTCGAGTGAGGTAGCCCGTGGGATGCGGGGACACACTCGGGATGGGTGGCCCATGTGATTTGGGGCCCACGAAGGGGGTTCGACCGAGGTCCTAACCCATGAGATGTGGGTCTTACGCTATGAGATAAATGGATTAATTCGCCATACTCTAACAGTTCGAGCTTTTAGAGTAAGTAGTTAATTGTCCTGCATCAATAGTTCTCCTTCATTGAGAATTAGGTTAATGAAAGTTCAAATTTAGTTTTATATATATATATATATTTCAATTGGATAGGATAGGACTCCAATTCTGGTTGTATTACTTGAATCAAGTAAGAGGGCTCTCTGATCACTACAAGTGAATCCTTGGCACCCTAGTTCCCACCTTTAATTTCTTAGTTTTAATTACTTAATTCACAATTACTTCAGAATTAGTTTTATATCTTCTTCTAGTTCTACTTCAAGTTAATTTTAGAAACGTACAATATCAGTCCCTATGGATTCGATCTCGGTCTTACCAAGATTATTACTACATCGCAACCCTACAGTTGGGGTTGTGAACAGGGTATACAGTAATCGCCTCATAAAGAGAGATTCGCCACAATCCTGAACCGTCAACTCATCGATATATGCTCATTCCTCAATGGCTTGCTCATGTTCATTAATGTCAGGATCTTCTTCTCTGACCTTGCCTTCAGTGCCCCCTTTGTTAATAGTCAAGTGGGTTATAGGGTGTTAAAGCCTAGATGGGCGGCTCTCATTGGCCTCAGAAGGTTGAGGATGTCCTCCTACTAGTTCTTTTCCTCATGTCAGTTCTGAATCCTAAGAGGGACCTGTCATGGGGGGCCGAGTTGAAGGGTAAGGCTAAATATGAACTCTTACAAGCTATGTTTCTGCCCTACCTGTCAACTGAACTACTTCATCCATGGTCCTGATTGAGTGCATCTGAACTCAATCTTGAATCACCGATCGTAACCCACCTACAAATCATGTTACCTTCTGCGATTCTGTTTCTGACAGATTGATTCGTGTTGCCAACCGCTGGAATTCTTCAATATAACCTGTGACGGTTCGATTCCCCTATCAGTGATTTTGGTATTTCTGGAACAATACCTGTTTGTAATCACTAGGGAGGAATCGTTATTAAAGAAGGCATCTCATCCGTGGCCATATGAGATGGGTGCCTTGTTTTGTCTGGCACATGAGAGTTGTAATTGCTCCCACCATGCAGAAACACTGGATTTTAATTTAGAGGCTACTAACTTCACATTAATCGAAATATCGTTCTACTTCGGCAAGTCAGTCGAAGAAATCTTTTATTCATAATAATCCATTAAAACTAGGAAGTTCGACCTTATCTCAATAGTCTCTTTCAATATGATCTAGACGATCTCCTCCATGAACTGGTCGTCAGGCAAAGCCATTATCGAGGTCTTCATCGCTAGAACTTTCATTATTTGGTATAACCCTATGATTCACCACTCGTAGTGCTCTACGAAAATCGGGGTTGTGCCGTACAGCAACCACGGGCAGTTGAGCATCACATAGAGCTCGGGGTGGAATTAGTGCATCCGCAACTGAGGGTATCCTACAACCCTTGCATGGTCAACTAACTCTCCCAGTGGAAAGCTTTCATTCTTTCTAAAAGATAATGAATCTCTGGATCACTGTCTATAGGATTTTTATTCATGCATTCATTGTTTGTCATCAACCCGAGGGGAATCCTCTCTTTGATACCAATTGATGTAGGGATGAACGTGATGAGGTCGATCACCGTCTTCCTCAAGGATAACTACTCCGAATCTACGGAGCTTCTCTGGACTCCTCACAGAGACTTCTCAAATCTATAAGGAAAAGAAACAGAAATAATTTTAAGATATATGAAAAGAAACTTCTTGAATGATTGATTGATTGATAATAAAAATGAATTTACAACCCTTTAAGTAAGGATACCAGGACTTGGAAGAAGTTTAGGAATTAAACTATAACTAAAACTCCCTAAAATTTGTAACTTAATATAAATAGTAAATTTACTAGTTATAGTAAGTGTCCTATGTGGTTTAACCATGTTATTCTCCTAATTTTTCTAAACACTTTTCATGTTGGACACAACTCCTAAAGCCCAACGGATGAAGAGTTATAATCAAACTAAAACTTACTAAAAATAGTAAAAATGGAAATAAACATGAAATTTGACTGTCAATTGGATGGAATCTCGCAAATTCGGCATGGTTAACCCAACCTGGCCTAGTTGGTTGGCTAAAGTAGCTTGTCCTACCCCAAAATCATATATAGTACATCGAGTAACTCATTCTGATTTGCGAGATATGCCCATTTTAAGGTTCTAACGGTCTTGATGATTTCTGCCTCTGATCGAGCCTTCTCTGATCCATCTGGGACATGAAAGTGTCCGGCCGGCTCTACATCAGCGGCCATCTAGGCCTCAACGTATAACACCTACAATAGTGGACCCAAGTAGGATTCCAAATCCTTACGGTGGGCCAAGGCTGAACAATTGTTACCGCTGTGGCCAACCAGGCCATTTATCAAACACTTACCCTCAATGCCCCGTAACCCACTTGACCATTAACGAAGGGGACACTAAAGGAGATGTTGCAGAAGAAGACCCTAGCTTTAATGAAGATGAACAAACCACTCAGGAATGAGCTGGTGACAAAGAATGGATGGCTGAGGATCGTAGCGAATCTTTGGTCGTGTGGCGATTACTGTACACCCCACGGAAGGAGTTACATCCACAATGACATAATATATTTCGTATGCAATGCACCGTCAATGGCAAGGTCTATGATGTAATCATGGACAGTGGTTGTAGCGAGAACATCATCCGAAAGTGATGGTGGACAAGTTGCAGCTATCAATGACAAACATCATTCCCCTTACTCAATTAGCTATATTAAAAGGGTGAATAAGATCAAGATAACTAAATAATACACTTATAAGGATCAGATACTTTGTGACATGGTCGACATGGAAGCATGCCATATGTTACTCGGTCGACCATGACAGTCAAACCGTGATAGACCCACCGAGGATGAGACAATGTTTACGTCTTCATTAAGGATGGTCGAAAGATATTCCTTGCCCCTATGGCACCAGAGAAACACCCCGAAGCTTCTAAAGTAGAGTGGATCTCCCTATTGACCATTCGGGATTTTATGGAGGAATCCAAGGAAACTGGTGAGGTATGCGCAGTAGTGGTAAAGGGCGAGGAATTGAAGCCCTTAAACATTCCTCTAAGTTTAAGGCCATTCCCGAACGAATTTTAAAAAGTCTGGCCCATACCTGATGGATTGCCCCCCATGAGGGACATCAAACATCACATATGTCTTGTCCCTTGGGCTAGCTTGTCTAACCACCCTCACCGTCGGATGAGTCAAAAAGAATGTCAGATCTTAAAAGCACAAATGAAAGAATATTAATCCATACTAGTCAAGTCAATGATAGTAAAGTCAAGTCAAGGAGAGCGTGAGTATATATATTCTTTCAGCTTAAGAGCCTAATGCAAAGTATAAGGAAAATGATGATAAACTTCAGCGCCAAAAATTATTTGAGTACCATGAGCGAAGTCCATTGAATAACTTGAGGATGAGGTTTTTTTTTTTTTTTTCTAAGTGGAGGGGTCTAATTTAGGATGTGGCACTGATACACTCTTAACATGGTTGGACCAAAAGAAGGTGAACTGTAAATTAGCCATAACTTTTTATCCGGGTATCGTTATAGGGCGGACCTGACAGAGTATCATGAACCGAAGCAGGACAAGTTCTTTTGAAATGGATGGGACTGATGTAGAGTGGGTTGCAAACACTTTCATGTCCTAGATTGACCAGAGAAGGCCTGATCGGAGGCGGAGGTGATCCAATCGTTAGAACGTTACAATAGGCGTATCTCACAAACCAGAATGAGTTACTCAACCTACTATATATGATTTTGGGGTAGGAGAAGCTACTTTAGCCAACCAACCTGGATATGCCAGGTTTTCATGCCGAATTTGCGAGATTCCATCAGATTGACGGTCGAAAATTTATTTTATTTTCATTTTTACTATTTATAGTAAGTTTTAGTTTGATTATAACTCTTCATCCTTTGAGTTTTAGGAGTTGTGTCCAACATGAAAAGTGTGTAGAAAAATTAGGAGAATAACATGGTTAAGCTACATAGGACACTTACTATAAATAGAAAATATATTATTTATAGTAAGTTATGAATTTTAGGGAGTTTTAGTTGTAGTTTAATTCTGAAACTTCTTCCAATACTTGGTATCCCTCTATCTAAAAGGCTGTAGATTCATTTATTTCAATTATCAATCAATTTATGAATTTCTAGAATTTAATTCTATTTTTCCTTATTTTCCCTGGTAGATTTAAGAAGTCTCTCTGAGGACTGTGGATTCGAAGTAGTTATCCCCTTGAGGAAGACGGTGATCGATCTCATCACGTTCATCCCTGCTTCAATTGAATAATAAGTGTCCAATTTGATCCAATCACGTTATTCCACTAATTTTTCTAAAACCTTTTCATGTTGGGCACAACTTCTATAACTCAAAGGATTAAAAAATTATACTCGAAGTAAAACTAATTATTTATAGTAAAAACGAAAATACATTGGACTTTCAACCTTCGATCCGATGGAATCTCGCAAATCCGGCATGGGCAACCCAGTGTAGCTAGGTTGGTTGGCTAAAGCAGCTTCTCCTACCCCAAAATCAAATATGATATGTTAAAAAACTCATCCCAATTTGCGAGATACGACTTTTTTAAGGTTCCTACGGTACAAATCATTTCTGCTTCCGATTGGACCTTCTCTGGTTGATCTTTGCCATGAAAGGTGTCTGCAACCCACTCCACATCACTTAACCTGTCGTATTATTCCAACTTGCAGCATAAAATAAAAATTTACAAATCAAGGAGCCTCGACAGCCACCACAACCAAAGACTCAACAAAAACTATCCTAGCATCAACAACAAATTTGGAAGCAAAGCCAAAGAGAAGAGTGGATATACATAGAAGTGATGTAAATGCTGCGTGCATAAAGAGTGCTTGTTTACACGCCATCATATGTCACTGGGTCGCATGGGTGCAAGAACCAAGCAGTCCATCAGTTGGGTCCATCCATATAACTCATCTCATTTTTCCCGTAAATCATGGCCCAACTTAACTGATAAGTTGCGCTGCCCTGTTGACAGGGCATCTACACGGTGGGAACCTTTGTAATGGAAAGCTATGGCGATCACTATACATGTGGGCCACACTGAAACATGCAGCGTCACATAGATGGGAGGACGAATAAGAACAAAATGAAGAGAAAAATTGCAGTTAAGTAAGAGCATACCAGGAACTAAGGGCTGTTGGCAGAAGCCAAGGTCTTTGCAACGTTCAAAATACAATCTTATGTCCCTATGATTTAGGTAGAAAAAAACAGAAAATGGCAAGGTAGTTATATATAGAGCTACGAGCCCATCTACATGCCTCTTATCATGTCACATGAGAGTGATCTCTAACCTGTCCATCATGTGGGTCCTACTCAAAAGATTTCTGGAGCCAAAAATCAGGCTGGCCCACTTAGCTGCATGTTACACTCTTCTTTTGCAAAATATGGCCCTCCTGATGAGTGAGCTGCCCTTATTCTCTACTAAAAAGAGACCTGTTTTATGCTTTTTCTTTCTTACGACTGAGGAAAAGCACCACCGGTACTAAACACCTTTGCGTAAGAGAAGGAGATCCCAAGGGGTCGTACTAACACCTTCGCGTAAGACAAGGAGAACCTGGGGTCGTTTGGATGCCTGTAATTCTTTAAGTTATAAACACGTTACCCTTGAAAAGAGTTACAAGTGTCATCAATTTACATGTTATTTCCTTTGGCTTTTTAGTAATCTATTTACAGTAAACAGATCATGTGTTTGGCTGCAATGAATAAAATTGGTATTCATGCAGAGAGTTTGGGCGGTGAACCTTACAAAATCTGCAAAATCATATAAGAAAGACTTAGATTTTTTGGGGCCCTTAGAGGGCATTAAAGCATGCACACACTAAAAATGGATTGGATGTCTTCCACCTATTACAGCGGGCCCCAAATGCAGTCTAGAATTTTTTTTTCACGGCAGACGTCCCATCCTTCCCTCATGTGGTCCATTTGATAATGGACGAGCTATTTTTTTAAGGCCAGAGGAGAGCACCAAGGGAAGTACATGATATATAGATTGGATGTACCATACACATTATGGTGGGCCCTACATATCATAAGTGTGTATTAGCCATTGTATTCTAACATGTATAATGCCTTTTTAGCGGTAAATACTTGAGAAATTTCCTACTGTACTACCCATTTATGGCCCAAGAACCTTTTTAAGCCCACTTATTTTTAGCTCCCTAGAATAAGCCCCCAGTTGTATGGACAGCTTTTCACAGGTCGAAAATGCCCTTGCTTATACCAAACTCACCTTCGAACGCTGTCAGCCACATCTCCTTCTAAAATTTGGTTTTTTCTTCTTTCCTCTTCCTGATCCTTTATCATAGCCAAAGAATCTCATTTTCTAATTACTTCTCCCCCTCTGTGACTATCTACCCTAGCAGTAAAACCCTCCCTTTACTGCTTTCTTCTTTCCCCTTTATCTGGTAGAGAATACATACCCCACACACGTCATTTTCGACTTTTGTGAACCCAAGATAGGACGAAAATGGTCTCCCCATCTAAGAAGCTTCAAACGGCAAGTATATTCAAATCCCTGCTTTCTTTTCGCGGACCACACTGTATATTATACTATATATGCGCATAGTCCACAATCCATTTTCATTTTTTAAAAACACTGAATGGTATGTCATGTCTTGATAAATGAGCAAATTCAATGCTTAAATTGCCCACATTAAGGGTTTTTGAAACAAAGAACGAAATGAAATGTGAAACTAAATGAAGACCGAGTGAAAGAGACTGAGCACCGACTGAGTTAATAGACCGAGGACCCACTGAGTTATTGATGAGACCGTAAATTGAGTTACAATGATCATGAACTAAGTTAAAATGATCGTGAACTGAGCTAAAATGACCGTGATCTGAGTTAAAATGACCGTGAATTGACTTAAAATGACTGCAAAGTGAATGGAATTGACTAATGACTAAGTAAAATTCGACTCACAACTGCAAGAAACATATAACTCACTTCATAGTCAATTCCAGTCAATTTTCCCTTCACTTCACAGTCATTTCCATTCATTTCACAATCAATTCCCTTCATTTCACAGTCAATTTCATGCATGTCATGATCAATTCCATTCACTTCATGGTCATTTCCATTCATTTCACGATCAATTCCCTTCACTTCACGGTTAATTGACCCGACGATTCCCCTTCACTTTACGGTCAATTCCACGCATTTCATGGTCAATCCCCTTCACTTCACAGTCATTTCCATGCATTTGACGGTCAATTCGCTTTATTTCATGGTCATTTCCATTCATTTCACTATCATTTCCCATCACTTCATGGTCAATTCCATGCATTTTACGGTCATTTCCTATTGTTCCCCTTTACTTCACAGTCAATTCCATGCATTTCACAAACAATCCCCTTCACGTTACGATCAATTCCACTCATTTCACGGACAATTCCCTTCACTTTAAGGTCAATTCCATGCATTTCACAGTCAATTCCCTTCACTTAACGGTCATTTTCAGTCCTCGGTCAAATTCACTCACGGTCAATTTCACGATGTTCTCGGGCCAAAATGCAACATATAACTCGAAAAATTGACCAATAACTTAGTGAAATCGGCCACAGACTTGTTGAATGCCACCTATGAGTCGACCACTTTGACATGGAATTCGTCAAAATGACCGATAACTGCTTGATATTGACATCTTTTTTACTGACAACCTTGTATAAATTTACCGACAACTTCATGAAATTGACTGATAAATGAGTGAAACAGGCCCAAAACTTGTGAAAATTCACTTATAAGTCTTGTAATTTTATTTGGAATTCGCCAAAAATTAACTGTCGACTTAGCAAACTCACACCATACTTTATGATTTTTCACCATAACAAATTAACTTTCACATTATGCTTCGTTAAATATTGAATATTATCGTTGATATAATTTCTAATTCATGCTTGCAGATGACAAACCCTTGCATAAGGGATTTAGCGAGTCAGCCCCCTCCCTATCATGCAAATGTTCTTTGACATGGTGGTTTGATAGTGTGAAGAGTGATTTGGAAAAGAATAACAGTATATTAAATATATTTAGGCAAACCCCATTATCATTTTTATTGTACATTCCATCATTTAGGTTTATAGGAGCATTGTTTCACTCACTTATTGAGAGATATATAGACAATCTTGTGTTCGAGATACAAGGGAACCGTGTAAAATTTTTTGGGATGGACTTCACCCTAATAACAGGGCTGAAGATTGGTGACCTCTCCATACCCAATATCTATTGTTCAAAGAAGTCAATAAGAGAGAAATACTTCAATGAATATCTTATCCTAAAGAAACGTGTACAGGAGGTGTTCAATAGGATAGTTGATATCAATAAGCATGAAGATGTCGTGAAGGTAGCCCTAATAATGTGTAGAGTAGTTTGTTAGGGGAACCAACACGAATATTATATGTTGTATAGACTTTATCGACCTTGTGGACTCGTTAGAAGAATTTAATATTTACCATTGGGGTTGTTTGGCCTTCCAGACAATGACTGAAAGGATCAAGAGTGCCTTGATGGCATCGCATGGGCTTTATTACAATTTCACCGGTTGCATATTTTCCCTACAAGTAAGGATTCTTTCCTTAACTATTATAATTTATAGTTTATACAAAACTCTATTTATTGAAGATCATCTTATATTTCATTGTAACAGATATGAGACCTTGAGAGAGTACTAGCTCTCCGAGAATGTATCATTTCATACGTTCCCTTCCAAATTTCAAGATTCATACAATATCGGGAATGGAAAAGTTGGAGGTATAAGAAGATTCATCAAATACTAGAGAGTGAAGATGTAAGTCAATTTTTATGAAGCTAAGTGGTCACTCATATATATATATATATATATATATATATATATATATATATATATTTATATACATGAAAATGAAGATGTTCTCTTACAGACTGAGATAGTTCTTATCTTAAAGCCTACCATTGAGGAGCTGGAGATGGAGGCCGTTCGTTTGGTCTGTGATAGATTTGACGTAAGATGTCACAAAAGTCTTCTTTTATGTTGATATTTTATATTTACTTTGACATGTTATATAATCGATACATACATTGCTTCATTTTGTAGGGCATTAAAGATGAAGATAATGAAGATATGGAAGAAAGATCAGGAAAGTGAGAGGGAGAAGAAGGGAGGGAGGAAGAGAGAGTGGTGATGCGAGAGAAGGAGAGGGAGTGAGATTACAATTGACTGGGGAGTCGAGGGAGGATAAGGAGGAGCTAGAAGTGGAGAGGATTTAGTTGGAGAGAGATAGGGAAGAGTTGAAGCTAAAAGAACGCACGCTAAAAGAGAGAAGAATCGATGGAGAGGGAGAGAAAAGTAGTACTCAAGGACATGGAACTAATGCTAAAAGTGAAAGAAGTCTTGAGGTTAAAGAAGGAAGAGTTGAATGAGAGGGCGGTTTTGAAGATGGAGAGGGAAATGCTAATGAGGGAGAAGGAAGAACTGAGGATAAAAAATGAGGTATTGAAGAAGGAGAAGGAAGAGTTGGAGGAGGCTAAGGTGGAGTTGAAGAAGTAGATGGAGGTGTTTCTTATAGAGAAGGCGCAATTTTGGAAGGAGAATGAGTTAGAGAAGGAGAAGGAAGAGTTTGAGAAGGAAGAGTTTGAGAAGGATGATGAGGAATTGGATGGTAGAGATCAGGGAAACAGAGAGGTGGATGTTCAACACTCGGATGCGTTAGACGTTGATATATGTGAGAAATCACTGCATTCCATTCCAGTATATAAGAGGATAACTAAGAGGCTGGTGAAGCCGTTTGTCTATAAGCATTCTCCATTCACTTCCATCTCTGCCATTCAAACAACTCCAAGCAATGCCACCGACACTGAGAAACTGAGAGAATTGTGTACTTCTCCCATACCCTTCCAGGCCAACATTGATCCATTTAGGGTAATATCGGAGGACGAACTGCATGAATTGGATAGTTGGGCCAACGCAAACAAAGATTCGGCAAAATTTGTTTGGTTCAGGACCATATGGGAGAAAAACGCATGGGTTGATAGCGTGGTAAGTAATTCACACACATACATCTATGGTTATTCAACACTTATATTAAACTAGAGCTTAATTCGTCATCTTTATTGATTAGGCTATTAACTAGTACGTCGAATTCTTGTTGAGAAGGCACAGTTCATTTCCTACTTATATATAAAGGATTGCAAGTTTTGCCCCACAATTTTTCTGGTAACTGTATAAATTGGATCATGGTTATTATGTTATTTCATTATATAATATATGTTCAAATTTGGTATGTTGTTTGTAATACCCATGTATTGATATGCAAATGTTGGTATTAAGAATGTATTGGGATATTGGCAACGACAAAGTGTGTTCATTATTAAAAGTGGAGAAACTCACTGTTCATGGCATTATTAAATATCGTGAAGGGAAGAAGCCCATGTGGCAGTATGAACATGTAATGATGTCGTTACAAGTTATCAATGTTAGGTGTACCTATTTCTATAATGTTTATAATGATATCTTATCTTGTCAAACATAGACAAGCATACGTACCAGTCAACCATGCCAACGGTCATTAGTACTTGATGGTCATCCACGCTCGAGATCGAGAAATCGTTATACTCGACAGTTTATATTCAAGGGCACTCAGTCGATACAGGGAACATATCAAGCTGATAAAGCAGGGCTTGCTTATATTATTCCATGTCGCAGGAGTATGTCTACATTGGATAGGAAGGCTTGGACGGTCGGAGAAGAGACTTCTATACCAAAGCAGATGAACGGATATGATTGTGACATTTTTATTATGAAATATATCGACATTTGGTGTAGCGATCAAATTTTGTCAGGGAGAGACTTGTAAAAATTCACTCTCAACTTTAAGAACTTAATAGCCTATGATTGCCTGAGTGACCTCAAAATATGATATATTTGTTTTAGGCATGAGAGGAATCGAGCAATTTTGTCAAATGTTGTAAATTGTTGTAAATGATGTCTTGTAAATTATTCAGGGTGAAATGATGTAAATGATGTCTTATATATTTTGTCATAATTTTATAGTAAATGATGTCTTCTTAATAGTGATTTCATTATAACTAATAATTTGTTTGTGTATTAGATAATTTCATTTACTCCGTGGTTAATTTACTTCACTTCGCGATCAATTTCATGCACTTCACGATCATTTCCATTCACTTCACAGTCAATTCCATGCATTTCACGGTCAATTCGCTTCACTTCACGGTCATTTCCATGCATGTCATGGTCAATTTCCTTCACTTCACAGTTAATTCCCTTCACTTCACGGTCATTTCCATGCATTTCATAGTCAATTTCCTTCACTTCATGGTCAATTCAATGCATTTCATGGTCAATTTCCTTCACTTCACGGTCATTTTCATGCATTTCACAGTCAATTTTCTTCACTTCACGGTCAATTCAATGCATTTCACGGTCATTTCCCTTCACTTCATGGACAATTCCATGCACTTCACAGTTAATTTCCTTCACTTCACGGTCAATTCAATGCATTTCACGGTCAATTCCCTTCACTTCATAGTTATTTTCATGCATTTTACGGTCAATTTAATGCATTTCACGGTCAATTCTCTTCACTTCACAGTCAATTTTCTTCACTTCATGGTCAATTCAATGCATTTCATGGTCAATTCCCTTCACTTCACAGTCAATTCCATGCATTTCACAGTCAATCCCCTTCATGGTCATTTCCATGCATTTGACAGTCAATTTGCTTCACTTCACGGTCATTTCCATGCATTTCACGGTCAATTTTCTTCACTTCATGGTCATTTCCATGCATTTCACGGTCAATTTCCTTCACTTCACGGTCAATTCAATGCATTTCACAGTCAATTCCCTTCACTTCATGGTCATTTCCATGCATTTCATAGTCAATTTCCTTCACTTCACAGTCAATTAAATGCATTTCACAGTCAATTCCCTTCACTTCACGATCAATTTCCTTCACTTCACGGTTATTTCCATTCATTTCACGGTTAATTTCGGCGATTCCCCTTCACATCACGATCAATTCCATGCATTTCATGGTCAATTGCCTCACTTCACGGTCAATTCAATTCACTTCATGGTCAATTCCCCTCACTTCAAGGTCATTTCCATGCATTTCACAGTCAATTCCATGCATTTCATGGTCAATTAGAGAAATCAACTTATTGGGGCCAATTATGGATCCAATATGGTTCCAAAGAATCACTCAATCAATTCTAACAATCCTATCTAGAACATGTCAACCTATGTATGTATCGGACCGTCTAATTGGCATTAATTTAACATTGTCCCATGAATGCTGGATCAAATTAAAAGTCCAGATTGAGCAAGTGGACTCTCCAAGTGCCTGAATGCAACTCTGATCTCTATAATTTACTGCATTTTAAGCATTGGATCATTCCACATATATAATTATCAATTCCCTTCACTTCACCGTCAATTCCATTCATTTCATTCACTTCACAGTCAATTCATTTTGATGTCAATGAATTTCATTATATATCGAAGAAGCTTCGATATATGATTCTGCGCTATATCGAACGTAATTTGATATGATCGAATAAGTGAAAAAATTGTCCAGAGACCTTGTGTTCAGTACAAATGCATTCTCGATTACAATTTGATATCATCGAATGTCAATCGATTACATGGATCTTGAATTTCGACAAAACAAAAGCTACAATTTTGAAGGGCTCTTCGATGTCTTTGATATACGATTCTTCGCTATATCGAACGCAAGTCAATATGGTCAAATAAGTGAAAAAATTATCCAGAGACCTTGTGTTCAATACAAATGAATTCTCGATTACAATTCGATATCATCAACTTTAAGTTTTGAACAAAAGCTAAAATTTTGAAGGGCTCTTTAATGTCATCAAAAACTACTTGATGTTATCGTCAGTGAGTCTCTTCATTAAATAATGAATGCTTTCATAACTAAATAAGTTTCGTAACTGAATTTTATGATATATCGAATCCGCTTCGATAAGATATTCTTCGATATATCGAATGTTATTCGATATATCGAGAAAGCCCCAAAACTGTCCAGAGAGTTTGTGTTCATTCAAAATGAATTGTCGATGTTATCGAAGACTACTCGATGTTTTCGAGCTTAAGTTATCGATAACATCGAAGCCTATTCGATGTTATCGTAACTAAAGCACTCACTGCATTTCACTATATATCGAAGCTTCTTTGATATCATATTGTTCGATATATCGAACGTCATTTGATATTATCGAAAAAGACCCAAAACTGTCTAGAGACTTCGTGTTTATTTAAACGAATTTTTGATGATATCGAGTGACCTTCGATATATCGAAGGATAGTTCGATATCAATCACAGTGTACTCAATTACAAAGACCTTAAATTTATTGATGATGGCAAAGGTAAAATTGTCAAGTGCTCTTCGATGTTATCGAACACTACTCGATGATATCGAGCTTAAGTTATCGATAACATCGAAGTCTATTCGATGTTATCATACTAAATCATTCACTACATTTTACGCTATATCAAAGCCTCCTCGATATGATATTCTCCAATATATCAAATGTCATTCGATATATCGACAAAGACCTAAAACTGTCTAGAGACCTTGTGTTCATTTAAAACGAATTTTCGATGATATCGAGTGACCTTCGATATATCGAAGGACAGTTCGATATCACTCAAAGTTTACTCGATTACAAATACTTTGAAAACTATCAAACCTTTTGTCCCGACCGTTGGACTCCCTTCGATATATTAAGTGACCTTTGATATATCGAAGAAATGCGTGTATTTATAGCATGGCATGTTCAATTCACTCCATTTCCTTCTTTGCGACGCGTCCACTCCTAGAAGCTAGTTTAGGTGCATTCGAGCCATTTTCCCAATCTTTTAAGGTTGATAAATTATTTTTTTTGTTCAATCAATTAAAACCCTATATTTCCATAAATTTCATTTAGCTGGTAAATCGTATTTACTGTCCTTTTCTCCAATCTCCTAGATTTCCCTTTAGTTTCTTTAAGAATATCCTCTGAGTTTTCCTCTAAATGGGAAAAGACAAGAATAAATCTGTTCATTAGGGAGAATCCTCCAATCCCAGGCCAAAACGTTTTAAAATAGTTGCCAAAAGAAAATCGGCTCAACTATCGACCCAAAATGTCTCTCCATCAGGTAGAAACGATCCGGCCCTTGAACTTGAAATCCCTACTATGCCACCACGTCCTAAGGCTCTATATGAAAAGTTTAAGGTAAGGAAGATGGTGTATGAAAGAGAAGTTGACAGGTCCTGTCTAGCTCCATATGGGATTGGACCAATGCCTGAGGCCATTGGCTGGTCACGTATGCTTGACTTTGGTGGAGTGACATGAAATGAACAAATATATATAGGTTTTTAGCCTACTGTCATTCACCAGTATCTGACCCCTCGGCCATAGATGTCACCATTGGACAAACCATAACTCATATCACTCCTGCCATTATCGGTCAATTAATTGGAATTCCCACAAAATCCCAAGGCTTTGCAGAGTACGACTTCAACTCACTTGAAGTTCGTTCAGAAATTATAAACACCTGTAATGGGCAAGACATTCCTTGGCATGAGGGTAATTCCAAGCGTGGCACCCACATGTTTGCACAATTCCACATTCGTCACACAATTTTTAGTACAAACATCTATCCTAGGGGCACCAACAAGTCTGATCTTACCCCATTCATGTTGGGGATTCTCTATGCCATCAGCCAAAGAGTAGAAATGTGTCTGCCTACTCTCATGTTGCATCAGTTGGTCGTAGCAATCCAAGCCACTAGAGATACGTACATTTCATTCCGTCATCTTATCTGTCGTTTGTCTTGACATGTGGGATTGCTTCCCACCAGTGACCATCCTCGAGAGCCTCGCAAATTTACCAAATTAAACATCAAAAGAACGGCTCCGCTTGACACACTAGCTTCCTCTTTCGCACGTCATCATCATGATACTATGGGTGAAACCGAAGGTGAAGGAGCCGAGATGAAGCAATGGACACCGAGGCAGGAGAGACTGGAGATGAGAGGCAACAACATAGTGATGCTCTATTCTCGCCAGTCCCACATACCCATTGTCATGCTGGCTACCGAGAGCATCAAACCTCAATTATATATCAACTTCGTCAGCAAGATGAACGATTGTTGCAGATCGAGTAGATCGTAGGTGCAACGCAAAGAGGACTCAAGCAAGTGGAGAAAGCGTTGCAGGATCTGATATCAATGATCACATACAGACGAGATTACACCGTGCCACACAATGCCAGTCCTTCAGCCCAGCTTGATGCCTAGTTGAAAAATGTTGTTAAAGAAGTTTTTTAATTTTTTGGATATTGTATGTCCTTAAAGGGCTTGTTCTTCTTTTGTTAGATGATGATTATACTACCCAAACTTGGGGTAGTCATTTTGGTTTTTCTCTAGTGAACGAATGACGATATTCGATGGTACCTTGTCTGTCCTATATGTTGATAACTCTAACATTCATATGATGTGGCCAATTTTTAATTCATCCAATCAATTCTTTTTATTGGCTAGTAGTGAAGGGAATTCACTGCGAAGTGTTTTCAATCTTACTCATCAGTTTCAAGCGAGCTACCTACAGAAAAGCCAAAACTATTCAGAACTGCTATCAAGTTTGTATGTGATGATCAGTTCTGCTAAACAGTAAAAGAGTGTTGTTTTATTAAAGCTGAGTTAAAACCAATAGAACCAGTAGATCAACACGTTGCTCTCTTCACTCAAAATGACATACCTGTAGCTCTTCATGCATTTTACATCTTATGTACTGAATGTCTTGTTGAATGAAAATGGCCTTATGGAAAATCTTTATGGGTTACCTAAAATGCATGAGTATTGTGTTATTTGCAACTTATGTACTCAATGTCCTTATGATGAATTTATCTTTATGTAGTATTTGAATTATCTATGATAATATCGAAATATCTCTGATATTATCTTCATTTCCAGCTCAGTGATAACGATAACACTGGCAGCAATATCGATAACGTTGGTAATATCAAAAATTTAGGTATTAGCAATCCATCGTTAAGTATTCCCAACATATTAATATTGCTAATGTAATCACTAATATTTTCAACTATGTAAATTATAGGCGTCGCTTGTATTGCCTGCATTTTCGATTATCAGCAATATTATTGACGATATCGATATTATTTCTATATCCCTGGCCAGCGAAACTTGTAGCTATACCGATACTTTGAACACTAGTTCTAGGACTTTCTCCAGCTGGAAAGCATTACCCAAATAGTTGATAGGTTTTTATAGTTGAATGTGGACCATATGCAACTCCAACGAATTCCAAGACAATTCCCTTCACTCCCTTATTGAGAAGTGACTGAATTGACTATGAAATGCATGAAATTGACCATAAAGTGAAGGGAATTGACTGTGAAATGCATTGAATTGACCGTGAAATGAAGGAAATTGACCGTGAAATGCATGGAATTGACCGTGAAGTGAAGGGGATTGACTGTGAAATGAATTGGAATTGACCATGAAGTGAAGAGGATTGACTGTGAAATGAATTGGATTGACCGTGAAGTGAAGGGAATTGACCATGAAATGCACGGAATTGAATGTGAAGTGAAGGGGATTGCCCGTGAAATGAATTGAAATTGACCGTGAAGTAAAGGGGATTGACCGTGAAATGAATTAGATTGACTGTGAAGTGAATGGAATTGACCATGAAATGCATGGAATTGACCGTGAAGTGAAGGGAATTGACCATGAAATGCACGCAATTGACCGTGAAGTGAAGGGAGTTAACTGTGAAATGAATAGAATTAACCGTGAAGTGAGGGGGAATTGCATGGAATTGACTGTGAAATGCGTGGAATTGACCGTGAAATGAATGTCTTATTGGAAATTTGAATCGTAATTATAAGAAATTCACAATTTCAAAGAAATCAACAAATGTATTCAATATATAACATTCACAATCGTATTACAAAAAATACACTACAAATTACATTATTCCAGAGATATTGGAAATTTGCAACTCCGACGATTATGCCCTATTTGTTTACAACGTCTGCATTTTTTTGTTATTCGTTCCTCTCCATGGGAAAGGATCTGTGCCTTCTTCGGTCTTCCAGTTGCTCTCTTTTATAGCGGTGGCTTCATACTCGCACAATACTCCTTGAATTCTAATGAAATTTCTCATTGGCTCGTCCCGTACTGGGTACACGGAATCTTCATACGTAATCTAGTAATTCATTGCGGTGTACGACGCGGAGCAGTATGAATAATGAGGAAAGTTGTAGTTTATACATGTTGAAGGAACATGAAAATAAGAGAATCCCTTTACTTCAAACTCGCGGCATATACATGAAAGCTCACTGAGCTTGACAATATCACTGTACTCTCCCATAATATAGTATTCGTCCCAAAAAATTGTATGACAATAAACATCTCGTGCCTTCGGTATGAGATCCTTTAATTGTTTCTCGGCTCACGGTGTTAACGGTCCAACGAATAATGATGTTGATTCTCTTTTCTTATAAAACATCTCTTGAATTTTCATTCTGACTGTCTCTATCGGCATAGTCACGGGATATTCTCATGCTTCTTTGAATAGAGCATTAATAGACTCAGCTATGTTTGTAGTGACTAAATTGAATCTTTTTCCTGTGAAGTGCGATGATGCCCACTTTTCATACCCTATTTCCCTCAACCATGTATGTACCGGGGGGTTGGCAAGTTCAATATCATGCATTAATTTTTCGAACTCAACCCTTGTACAAATCTTTACAGCTTGCCAGTAGTAGATTTCTAACGACTTGTCTTTGAACGTATCCGCCAAGTTTCGATATATATGGTAGGCGCAATAGCCATGGATTGCTGCTTGGAAGACATGGGGAACTTGTTTCATTAGACCTTTATACCGGTCTGATATGATCACAAGACCAGGTAAATCCCCTAACGAACTAGTGAGGTAGGTAAGAAACCAGTTCCAACTGCTGATGTTATCTGATTCTCCGATACCAAAAGTGACTGGAAAGATATGATTGTCGTCATCCAAAGCTGTAGTAACGAACAGGATACCCTTGTACTTACCTTTTAAATGCGTCCCGTCAATGGCCAAGACCCTTCGCAAACATGTTCAAAAACTTCTGACGTATTGCCCGAGCGTGACAAAACATCTCTCGAACCTCCGTATTTATGGATCCACAAGTAGGGCAGTCACTATCCCCAGGTTCGCCATCCTCAACTCATGCAAGTACATCAGGAGTTCTTTGTAAGAATCTTCATAAGACCCCATTACACGATTGATTGTAATTTTTTTAGTGCACCATGCCTTCTTATAGCTAATAAGAATATTATACTTCTCTTGTATTGCCAATATAATGTCCTTCGGCCTTAATCTCAGTCGTTGCTCGATGCGATTGACAGTCAGTTTACTGGCTAGCTTACTGTTTTCTTGTCGATGATCACTCTTTATCCATGACATTCCACATGTATGTATGGACCTATAAGTCTTAATCTTGAAAATCCCCGCATCATTCACCCTAGATGCCTATACCCTCCAATCATACTTATCTTCCATACACGCCACTGTGAATTTCTTGGATGTGGAATACAGGACCTTGTATTGAAAGTTGTTGCGAATTGCAAATTGGCTCAAAACATACTTACACAGGCTCTTGTCCTTAAACGTTAGGCCAAGAGCTATATCAATTAGGTCATCAAGTGGATATGAATACAATGACAGGTCTGCATTGGTGAAACCAGCATCCTCGAAAGGCATAATGGGAAGGCCGGTGGTGAAGTCTGATGTTCGATCCTGCTCGGGCAATGGAATGTCGCTTCCACTTACGTTTTTGGCGTTGGATGTTGAGGGCAAATATACTCTTATAAATGAAGGTGATATCGTATATTCACTTCTGAGCTTCACGTCAGTCGACGCCCTCACTTGACTTGTCATGAAGTTTGATGTCTGAGCCGGCTCGGGTACTGGAGTTTTGCTTAGAGGAACCTGTGAAGGTGATGCCATATATTTATATTTCAAAATATGTTCCTCACCCAAACTTCCTACTGCTAGGGCGTCATGTTCGAAACCACTATAAGCCACCGGGTCTTCAAGTATTGCCTTATTAACGCGCTGTTTTGTTTCAATGAATAAAGAGATGTAGTGATCCGGATGCTTCAACTGTATTGCCAAGAACATTCTCACATCTTCGTCATCTTCAATTACAGTTGGAGGGATTGATTCGTTTGTGTAAGGATACAATGCTTTCAACCTAATATCATAATCCTCAAGTTTACTCTTCTTAATCCTATACATTTTCGATAGAAGCTCATCATATGCAGTGTTAGCGCCCACAGCAGTAGTTTTCGAGTCTCCACCCTTGTACGTGTATCGATTGTTTTCGCTTACTAACTCCCCACCATATGAGCATAGGATCATTATCAAAGCCATTTTCTAAAAACAAACACAATGATATAACTCATTTAGTATTCACATGGATAAGGTGGATTTGACCAAGTAGTAGGAAATCCACCATTGTACTAGCTCAAATATGACTAACTTATCAGTTAAAATTTCAAAGTTCTCAAAGCAAGGATCTATGACACTCAGTTCGTGATGATTTTCACTCACTTCGCGGTTAATTTCCGTCACTTCTAGGGTAGGTTCACTCACTTCGCGATGAATTTCACTCACTTCTAGGGTAGGTTCACTCACTTCGCGATAAATTTCACTCACTTCTAGGTCCTGAAGTGATTGAAAATGACCGCAAAGTGAGTGAACTTAAGGGAATTGAATTGACCATGAAGTGAAGGGAATTGACCGTGAAATGCATGGAATTAACTATGAAGTGAAGGGGATTGACCATGAAATGAATTGAATTGACCGTTAAGTGAAGGGAAATCGTCGGAATTGACCGTGAAATATTAACCATGAAGTGAATGGAAATGACCATAAAATGCATGAAATTGACCGTGAAGTGAAGGGAATTGACAGCAAAATGAATTGAATTAACCGTGAAGTGAGGGAGAATCGCATGGAATTAACCATGAAATGCATGGAATTGACCGTGAAGTGAAGGGAATTGACCATGAAATACATGGAATTGACCGTGAAATGAATGTCTTATTGGAAATTTGAATCGTAGTGATAAGAAATTCACAATTTCAAAGAAAGCAACAAATGTATTCAATATATAACATTCACAGTCGTATTACAAAAAATGCACTACAAATTCACAGTCGTGTTACAAAAATGCACTACAATTTGACGGTAAAATGCTTGAAATTGACCAAGTAGTGCATAAAGTTGACTAATCAATTCAGTAAATCGACCGGGAACTAAGTGAAATTGACCGCAAAACTTTATCAAATTGACCGCGAACTTCTTGAAGTTTATTGGATAACCACGTAAAATTGACTTAACAATGCATGAAATTGACCACAAACTTCTAGGTAATTTCTTAAGAATTTAAACGTCCTTACCTCCCACAGCCGCCGTATCAGTGAAATCCGTGTTCAAGAAAAAGAATAAGAGTGCGTTGATGTGAAACACGTTCTTTAGAGAAAAGCCTACAATATTTCACGTTTATCAATGCATTCACATCCTCTTAAAAAATGAATGCAGGTAGCCATGAGTAGAATGGAACATGGAGATGTAATGTGATAGTAAGATGGAGATTCTATGGGGATTTAATGAAGAAAATATGTGAAAAGAAGGAATATGGATGGCAGAGATAAGTTCGGACGGTATTTGAGTGTAAGGGAGTAAATTGAGTGAAATTGATAAAGTAGGGGCATTTTTAACCTGTGAAAAGTTGTCCGTATAGCTGAGGCTTACTCTTGGAAGCTAAAAATAAGTGGGCTTAAAAAGGTTCATGGGCCATAAATGGGTCGTACAATAGGAAAAAACTCTAAATACTTTAACTGAAACATGACTTTTTACATGATTTCATATCACACCTAAAAGTTATAATTTGTTTATGGTCTACAAAACCTTTACATGCAAATACATGCATCTAAACAGCCCCTGTAATCCCTTTACAACTTAAGTACTCTAGAGTCTCCGATTTGGATGAGAAATTGACCACCGTAAATGCCACCTTTTACCCAGCATCTTTTCTGAACCCTCCCAAACTTACTTTCCCAAACTAAACCCTTTACTCTTTCCTGGATGAAAATACCCCTGCATTTCAAACCCATTTTCTGTAACCAGTTTGCCTTGCTCCACTTCTGCAAAATCCCTTTCTTTGGATGAAAATACCCATGCATTGCATCACACCCTCCTCTCCACTTCTACAAAACCCCTTTCTTTAGACGAAAATACCCCTGCCTTGGATCGCACCATCCTCTCCACTTCTACAAAACCACATTCTCTCCCCTTCACACAGCAGCATTTTTTGGATTTTCTGAAAATGGTGCCTCCATCGAAGAAAGCACATACCAAAGGTGTATTTTAATAAATTGCCATAAATCGAGTAAATTTTTCATGGGCCATTGAAGTGTTGGATCAATCTTGTATATGGATTTTCAGTTCATCATGTCTACATCATCCTATGAACATGATGGATGACAAATAAAACATCACTGTGGGGTCTAACAAGGTTTCAACGGTGGAACCACTATTTCCTGTGGTATGATCCACTTGATATTTGGATATGCTACCATTTTGGGCTCAAACCCCTGAAAGAGATGGAAAAATGAATGTATGTCGTGGATAGTCCACATACATGATTGGTGAAATTGCCCAAGCAATTCATGAATTTGATAGAGAAATCATAAAAATATGACCGGGAACATCCACAAATTGATGTAATGTAATTCTCGGTAAATTTTATGAACTGCTTGGTCAACTTCACCAAAGTACTTGTTGAAATTCATGTGAAGCTCGCTCAATTACATGCTAGGCTCGTTCAATTTCATTTGAAGTTCATTCAATTTCATGTTAGCTTCGCTGAATTTCAAGTTAGTCTCGCTCAATTTCATTATAGGCTCATTCAATTTCACGTTAGGCTGGTTCAATTTAATTTAAATGGACCGAATTGTTGTTAGCCTCACTCAATTTGATGTTACCC
Organism: Magnolia changhungtana; assembly: GCA_030180095.1. Lineage (NCBI taxonomy): Eukaryota > Viridiplantae > Streptophyta > Magnoliopsida > Magnoliales > Magnoliaceae > Magnolia > Magnolia changhungtana. Next base: position 7,022,934 of record JASAUF010000552.1, on the reverse strand, counting down.
TCTCTCAATATGATGTTAGGCCTTCTCAATTTTATCTTAGCCTCGCTCAATTTCAAGTTAGGGTTGTTCAATTTCATGTTAGGCTCATTCTATCTCCTTTGAAGCTCGCTCAATTTCATGTTTGCCTCGCTCAATTTCAAGTTAGGCTCATTTAATTTCATTTTAGTCTCGTTGAATTTTATTTTTACCTCGCTCAATTTCATGTTTGCCTCTCTGAATTTGTTGTTTCCCTCGCTGAATTTCCTTTCATGCTCGTTGAATTGCATCTTTACCTAGCTGAATTGCACGTCTGGGTCACTGAATTTCATATTTGTCTCGCTGAATTACATGTTTGCCTCGTTGAATTTCATGTTTGCCTCACTAAATTGCACGTTTGCCTCATTGAATTTCATGTCTTCCTCGCTGAATTTCATGTTTTACCTCACTCAATTTCCTTTGATGCTCATTGAATTGTGAGTTTGCCTCGCTCAATTTCTAGTTTGCATCGCTGATTTTCCAGTTTGCTTTGCTGGATTATCAGTTTTCCCTCGCTGAATTTCAAGTTTGCCTTGTTGAATTTCAAGTTTGCCTCACTCAATTTCAAGTTAGTCACGCTCAATTTCATTATAGGCTCGTTTAATTTCATTTGAAGCTCGCTCAAATTGATGTTAGCCTTGCTCAATTTCATCTTAGCCTCGCTCAATTTCAACTTAAGCTCGTTCAATTTTATGTTAGGCTTGTTCTATTTCCTTTGAAGCTCACTCAATTTCAAGTTAGGCTCGTTCAATTTCATGTTTGCCTCACTGAATTTCATGTTTGCCTCGCTCAATTTCAAGTTTGCCTCCCTAAATTTCCAGTTTACCTCACTTAATTTCCTTTGAGGCTCGTTAAGTTTGAACCCTAACCGAACACAATGACTACCAAACTCCACCCAGACTGATGTTGGATCAATAGGGTTTGGGTCAAACTGAACCCAAGTTGCAGCCCTATTTCCTAGAAATTCAACAAATATGTTAGAGTATCATGGCTAGTGTCAAGACATTCAAACTGAATCCGCTGCTCACATCGTATTATGCCCTTCAGTTAAGAAGCCATGTTCAGAAAGTAACAAGTACATAATGGATTGGCAAACAACCTGTATCAAGGCAACACCAGACTGAGAACAAATGTGGGTCCAATGAAGTTCCACATCAAACCAGGTTTGCCAGGTTACCAAGATGAACTGACCATTGACAGTACCATTGACCATTCACAGAACTCAACCCAGACTGATGTTGGCTCAATAGTGTTCGAGTCAAACTGAACCCAAGTTGCAACCCTATTTCCTACAAGTTAGGGCAAACGCACGAAGCTCGTTCAATTTCATTTGAAGTTCATTCAATTTCATGTTAGCCTCGCTCAATATTTATAATAAGTAACATTTTTAGGGTGTTTAAGTTGGAGTCTAAGTCTAAAACTCCATCTTAAGTTTGAGTTCCCTATTTAAAGAGTTATAATTTTATTGAGTTCCCTATTTAAAGAGTTATAATTTTATTTTATTTTATCAACAATCAAGTTATTTCAAATTTATTAGGAATTATTCTTGCTTTTATCCCTCGTGGATTCAAGGAAGCTATGTGAGGAGTCCAGAGAGCTCCGTGGATTCGGAGTAGTTATCCCTTGAGGAAGACGGTGATCGAGCTCATCACGTCCCTCCTTGCACTAAGTGGTGTCAGAGCGAGGATTCCCCTCACGCCTATAGGAACTAACGACGAAATGGACCAAAATTTTGTGGACAATGATTAATGGATTCATTATCTATCAGAAAAAATGGAAGCTTTCCACCGATAGAGTCAGCTGACATGCAAGGGTTGCAGGCAACCCTCGACTGTATTACAAATGCACTAAATTCATCCCGAGTGGAAGACAACGCTTGGACGCTCGCGATCGTTGCACAACAAAAATCCTTTTTCCGTAAAGGGCATCTAAATGCAAATCGTAGGGCTATCCCAGATGAATTGAGCTCCAGTAACAAGGATGTCAATAGCATCGTTGCTCAATGGTTGGTCTATGGAGACAATCGACTAGATCTTGCTAAAAGAGACTATCGAGGTAAGGTTGAACTTTCCAGTTTTAATGGCTTATCGTGTATAGAAAAGTTCATCGATTGGTTAGCTAAAGTATACCGGTATTTTTATATGGACATGCTAGAAGAAAAGAAAGTGAAGTTAGTTGCGTTCAAATTGAAATTTGGTGCTTCTGCATGGTGGGAGAAATTATAGCTCTCACGTGCCTAATAGAACAAGGTGGTCATTCGATCATGATCGTGGATGAGACGCCTTCTTCGATCACAATTCATCCCTAGTGATTATGAGCAATTGTTGTTGTAGAAATACCAAAATTACCAATAGGGGAATCAGACCATCACAGATTACATTGAAGAATTCCAGTAGTTGACAACGCTGAATGATTTGTCAAAGAATGAATCACGGAAGGTAGCGCATTTCATAGGTGGTTTACGACTGACAATTCAGGACCGAGTTCGGATGCGCCCGGTCGAGACCATCAATGAAGCGGTTCAGTTGGCAGGTAGAGTGGAAATGTAGCTTGCAAGAGTCCTTACTCAGCTTTATCCTTCGACTCGAGCCCTCATGACAGGTCCCTCGTAGAATTCAGCATTGGGCAAAGGAAAGGAACCAGTAGGAGGGCGTCCCCAACCTCCCACAACCGCAAACTGTGACATGGGGAGCGATCCATCTAAGCCTCAATGTGCAGTGCCTATAGTAGTGGGTCCTAGTAGGATTCCAAATCCTTAAAATTGACCAAGGTTGAAACATTATTTTCGTTGTGGTCAACAGGGCCACTTATTAAACACCTACTCTCGATGCCCCACAATTCACTTAGCCATTAACGAAGGTGGCGTTGAATGTAAGGTAGTGGAAGAAGGCCCTCGACTTAATGAGAATGAACAAACCGATGAAGGAGTTGGTGATGAAGAATGGTTAGTCGAGGATCATAGTAAATCATTGGTCATGAGGAAGTTATTGTACACTCCAAGGAAGGAGGTGCATCCCTAGTAACACAATATATTCCGCACGCAGTGTACTATTAACGATAAGGTCTGTAATGTAATCATATGGCAATAACGAGAACATCATCTCGAATGTGATGGTGGACAAATTGTGGTTATCTACAACAAAGCATCATTCCCCTTACTTGATTGACTGGATAAAAAAGGTGAATGATAACAATATAACTAAATAATTAATGCACTGTCTTGTCTTCTAAAGTGGAGGGAAACTCTCTCCTAACCATTTATGATTTTGTAAAGGAATCCAAGGAAATCTGCAATGTGTACGTCGTGGTGGTAAGAGCGATGAATTGGATCTCTTGGACATTCCTCCAAGTTTAAGACCGTTGTTAAATGAATTTAAAGAAATCTAGCCCAAAGAGTTACCCGATGGATTGTTCCCCATGCAGGACATCCAACATCACATAAACATCATCCTTATGCCTGGCTTGCCCAACCACCCTCACTATTAAATGAATCTGAAAGAGTGCAAGATACTTTAGGGGAAGGTAAAGGAATTGATCCATAAGGGTCTTCTGAGAGAGAGCATAAGCCCATGCATCATGCTAGGTTTATTAACATCAAAGAAAGATGGGATTTGGCACATGTGTGTCGACAGCCAAGCAATTAACAAGATTGCCATTAAATACTGATTCCTGATACCACGGTTAAACGACAAGCTTGATATGCTAGAAGATGCCAAGGTGCTCTCTAAATTAGATCGGAGAAGTGGGTACTATCAGATTTGTATATGACCCGTTGATGAATAGAAAATGGCATTCAAGACCAAGAAAGGGTTGTATGAGTAGCTGGTCATGCCCTTCGGTCTATCGAACGTACTGAGCACTTTCGGTCTATCAAAAACAAAGAATTAAGAGATGTGAAGATTTTTGAAAGAGACAACAGCTAAAAGAGAGTTTCCCTATTTTTTCTCAAAAACCCTAACAAAAGCATTTTCATAAACCTTGATTAAGGCATTGTGATTAAATTCATCATGGGTTCATTTCCGATCATTTCCTCATATGGAAAAGAAACATGTTGTATTATCACTAGGGGACTAAATTCTTTCACATCACCTGCCATTCTAGTTGACTAGTGATCTGGCCCGAAAGATAAAAGGTCATATGAATACCATATTGCAAGGAAACACGACCGGTGGCAATGTCCCGAACACAATTCTTTCCTTTGAACATTGACCCCCTAGTATTTCTACATTCATTTCCATATCGAGGTCTTAGACCTGCTTAACGCTCTCATCGATCGCAAGGTCGATCGAGGCGTTCACTAGTGAGACGAATTGCAATGCTACTATAGTCGTTAATAATTCATTTATCAACCATTCATCCCCTAGGAAGCATTCGTCACTAAAATAGTCTGATAAATTGTCGCAGTCGTCTTCCTCCTTTGGACTAGTGGACTAATGTGTAACGCCCTGAAAAATCGAGGGTCGAGTAGTAACTCAACTCTCGAGTTCCAAAACATCACTTATGCAACATAGATAATGATGATTAAATGTTGTCTGTGTTAGTACAATAAACATGAGTGAGATTCTACCAAAACAGTAATTCATACTCCAGATCCATGTATAAAACGTAAGCAGAAGACTGAAAGGTGTATATAGATATATATAAAACAAAACATTCTCGATCTCCAGAGTATGAACACTAACTGAGTCCGTATATATACATGTTGGTTCTGAATCAAAATGTCAAAATAGTACAACTAAAATTATCAACCCTGTAGCCCCGTAGCACTGGACAGCCTATGCAAAGCCTCCAGCGAACTGCATGTAGGAGAACTCCTCCTGATCGTCATAGAAGTCGAGCTCAGTCTCCTATGCTCCAGTGATACCTGCATCTGATACAGGGTCTGGTGGTGTTTTAAAACACCGTCCCGTAACGTGGGAATGAGTGGCCAACTCAGTGGAACAATAAAGCATAGGTTAACATGTTATCAATTCAGTCAAGCAATAATGATAAAGCAGTACAATCAAACAATTCTAACTACTCTTATTTAATGCAAGTATGAAGTGACATGATGTATGCCCTTGCCAAACCACCCTCATGCGACACCATCTTATGTTCGCGAATGCGTTAATCCCTCAGTGCTCCACATCTACCAGGCACATGCAGTGCGATGATGAGCATGATTACCGAGTAGTTATTAGTCTATTTCAAACAGCAGTATTGGGAAACTAAGGTACCTCCCTTGTATCATTCCCAAACATGATCCATTCTAGGGTCGTCAATCCTAGTTAATCTCATACGATGGTGTGTTTCTAGGTCGTTGCAAAGGCTGTCAGGGCTGTTACGCACAAAGGTTACACTACTCCCCCATCACCTTTTTAACGATTCATCACTATACAGATACAGGCCTAGTTCATACTCTATATACTGCAGCAAAACTCGTTGCCTCACCGCAAATTGTAACGCCCTGAAAATTGGGGGTCGAGCATAAACTCAACTCCCGAGTTCCAGAACATCACTTATGCAACAAAATGAATGATGATTGAATGTTGACTGTATTCGTGCATTGAACATGAGTGAGATTAAGCCAAAACAGCATATCATACTCCAGAGACAGTTAATGTTGCAAGCGGAAGACTATGATAAATAGATAAAATATATAAACTATGATGAGTCTTCAGAGTGTGATAACATTACCAGGTTAAATAAATACAAGTACAGTTCTAAAATATACCAAATGTATAAGTTTAATGTCTTCTATCCCCGCATACCACGTACCCACAATACAAGATGCAGTCTTCGAGAGACCCGTCAGAGGGTTACATGATAAGAGAACTCCTCCTCATCACCATAGAAGTAGTCCGGCTCTGCTTCATAAGCATCGCCATTATCTAAAATTCAACAAATCTGTTTGGTGTGTACAATACTGTCCCGTAACGTGGGAGTGAGTAGCTAACTCAGTGGAACAATAAGGCATAAGTTATCATGTTATCAATACAGTCAAGCAGTAATGATAAAACAGTAAATCAAACACTCCTAGTTACTCTGATTAATACAAATATGAATGCAGGTATGATGGATGCCCTCACCGACATACTCCCTCATGCGACACCATCTCACGTTCACGGCATGCTTACATCCCACAGTGCTCCACATCTTCCAGGCACATGCGATGCATGATGAGCATGATTACCGAGTTTTTAATTAATCAATTTCAAACAGCAGGATTGGGAAACTAAGGTACCTCCCTTGTATCATTCCCAAACATGATCCATTCTAAGGTCATCAGTCCTAGTTAATATCAGACGATGGTGTATTTTCTAGGTCACTGCAGAGGCTGTCAGGGCTGTTACACACAAAGGTTGCACCACTCCCCCATCACCCCTTAAACGATTCATCACTATACAGAAACAGGCCTAGTTCATACTCTATATATCACGGCAAACCCTAAGGCGCACTGCGACTTCAGAATATGCTCGCGGTCACTACAAAGGGTTGTCATGGCTGTTACGCACAAAGGTTGCACCACTCCCCCATCACCTTATCAATGTAGGCCGACAACGCGAATATAGTGTCCCATACCACCATAATCGGCTCACGAGTTAAGTTGCTCACTGGTCACTACGGGGAGGCACGTAGCCCCAGCGTAGGCTGACATCTCGACCACGGTGTCTCATACCACCATGCCCGGCTCATGAGTCTTAGCGGATCGAGGTACCATAATTAATGGGATTTTCACTGGTAAGTTTGGTACCCTAGGTTCAAACATTAGCGACCAAACATGGTGAACATACATAAGACACACGGGTTACTTGACGTGTTCGGCTAGCTCGAGCGCACAACAAGTTGGGCGATATGAAGCGCAAAAGCATCTCGTGTGGCCAACCACTATCGCCAACCGAAGTACGACACGGGTTCGCCAACACATCATGTGTGGCGGAACGAATCCCAACCACAACTTCAAGTCGATATGGGATGCTGGACTATGGACATAGTCCCAAGCTCAATCAAGTCCTAACCATAACATGTGAAATACAGCATGATAACATGGTAATTCAAGAACACTAGCAATCATGTTATAAAGCCTATCATGAAGCATGTTAATAAACAAGTTACAAGCATGTTCAAAAGCATGTTATAAAGCATTATGCAAATAGGGATACAATTACATATATTTCATAGGTGAGTAGTTAGAGTGAATAACCACATGGAGGATATCATATGTGACTCTAAGGTAGCTGAGAATCCCATCTCAGCACCTACCTAAGGTTCTAACACTTAAGCACTTACACTCACAAGCGATTTCACCAACACTTGGAATGCTCTATTTCAACATACATGACGTATGTTAGAGGAAAGTGTACTAGGGTTGTCCCTTTACCAAACTAGTATTTTATATATATACATCATATTCATACAGTAAATAATCCTGACAATTACATCAGCAAATTTTATACGTATAGGGTATTTTCTAGTATACCCAATTTCAACATACATAGTGTTTACAAGGGAACTTGTAATACGGCGATTCTTTTCACCAAGCAATTAATTTATACGCACTTAATATATTTATACAACAATTAATCATGACAAACACGTCGCAAAAATATACACGTATACGGTACTTCTTACAATACCGTATTTCTACATACATGGTATATATTAGTAAACATGTATTTAGGCGAACCCTTTCACCAAATGAGTATTTTATCCATACATTATATGTCCATACGACAATTAAACATGTCAAACACATTTCCATAAAAAAAATACGTATACGGTATTTTATACGAATACCTAAAGTATGAGAAATTCCAAATTCTACAATTCTAATCGAAACAGAAAATGGAAGGCACTTTGTACATGTGCAATTGCATGCAGATCATGAATCTACCATTATCTGACATTGAAAGCGTTGAAAACCGCAACTTATACACTTAAAGTCCTCACCTTTGCCCTTGGAATCACAACGAATCAGCAAGGGTTGTTGAGCTTCCGTATACGGGAGTTTTCTAGCCTAAAGAGCGGAATCGGTTAGTCTTTACACAACCTACAACCTTCCAACTTCAAATCAGACCTAGGGTTAGGGTTTCTCACCTTCAAACGGAGTGGATACCGCCGAAAAAATGCCTGAAAGGAAGCGGTGTAGGCCGTGTGATGAATAAAAGTAGTAGGAGGAAGATCTCCCACAAATCCCAAGCTCTTCTCTCTCTTTTCTCTCTCTCTCTAGGGTTTTATCCCAAATTCGTATGGCTATAAGAGGGGCTGTTCTAAGCTCCTTTTATAGCCAAAACCCTTCCCAAAATAGGCTCAGGTTCAAGGGTTATTACTTATATAGGTATTTCGTCACTTTTCCAGCTCAAATGAGTGTTTTTGGTGGCCCCCCTTGAGCCAAACGTCAGACTTAAGCTCACCACACATGGATCTATGTGGGATTATGTTTTTGACTCGATCGGACTCTCAGATCGCACGTGGCGGACCACTTTCAGTTCAACGGTCAGTGGGCCACGATCCGAAATTCCAAGTACATGTAAATGTTCCTAAAATTTTTCTTAATCCGAGGGTATAATTTGGTCTGATTCTGACGGTCAGGTTGCTTAATACTGACGCGTAAACGAATGGTGCCAGATCACTATTCCTGATATTTATTTTGGAATGGGAATAGTGTTTTTCACACACCCTCGCTCCGAATCGAAACGAATGGCCATGGGACATCGGCTGGACCTGATTTTAGAGATGATAGTCAAGCCCAGTGAGGCGGTCCTAGTTCCTTAACTTGGTATTATTCGGACTCCCGATGTGCGGACCAGATCAGATACGGAGTTTCAAGATGCTCCCGAGAGCAGCCGGGTAATGAGTTTGATCCTAGATTTTTGGGTAACCTAGCGTCAATGATTCCACAAGTTTTGGGTCTTGCAGATCGTATTTAAAGCGATTGGTGCTAATTTCACAGGCACTCTAGTTTAACACTAGCTAAATCTCACTTAATTTCTAAAGGGTTTAGTCCTGTAAGATTTCTGTCTGAGGTGGTACCTGGGCCTTTGTAGTTTGTATATAAAGTGATCCAAGTTATAGTACTTAGCTAGTTTAAGATAGTGTCTAGGGTGAAAGTTCTTAGAAAAATTGGAAGATCAAGGTGATGAAGGGTGAGATTTGTGAAAGAAATGAGTTCAAAGGCGGCTTTAGACTTTGGGATTCAGTTCTGACAAGTTAATGAGGTATTAGGATCGACCCATTGCCTAAGGACGTCTAATCCCAGGTTGGCAAAAATCCGGGGCGTTACACAAATTCAGAGTATGCTCGAGGTCACTACAAAGGACTGTCAGGGCTGTTATGCACAAAGGTTACACCGCTCCCCCATCACCTTATCAATGTAGGCCGACAGCACGAATATAGTGTCCCATACCATCATAATCGGGTCACGAGCCTAGTTGCTCACTGGTCACTACGGGGAGGCACGTGGCCCCAATGTAGGCCAACAGCTCCACCACGGTATCCCATACCACCATGCCCGGCTCATGAGTCTTAGCGGATCGAGGTACCATGGTTAACGGGATTCCACTGGTAAGTTTGGTACCCTAGGTTCAAGCAGTAGCGACCAAATATGGTGAAAATACATTAGACATATCGGGTTACTTGACGAGCCTGACTAGCTCGAGTGTACGATCAATTGAATGACATGAAATGCATAAGCACTTCGCGTGGCCTAACCACTGTCGCCAACTGAAGTACGACTCGGGTTCATCAAACACATCCTACGTAGCGAAATAAATCTCAACCACGATTTCAAGTCTGGTACCGATTGTCTGGACTATAAACATAGTCCCAAACTCAATCAATCCTTATTCATAGCATGTGGAGTAAAGCATTTTAAACAAGGTAATTCAAGCAAGTTAACAAGCATGTCATAAAGCATGTTATAAAGTATTATATAAACAGGATTACAAACACATATTTTTTTCACAAGTGGTTAAAGTAAGCAACTCACATGGAAGAAATCATACAGGTCTCTAAGGTAGTTGAGAATCCCATCTCAACACCTACCTAAGGCATCATCATCCAAATACTTACTCACACAAGCATTTTCACAAACACTTAGCATACATTATTTCAACATACTTAGTGTATGTTAGCAAAACATGTATTAGGGCAAATCCTTTCGCCAAATAAGTTTTTATCCATATGTCATATATTCATACAACAAATAATCATGTCAAACACATTTCCAAAATATATACGTATACGCTATAATACACTATTTCTACATACATAGTGTATATTAGCATAACATGTATTAGGGCGAATCCTTTCGCCAAATAAGTATTTTATCCATATGTCATATATTCATACAACAAATAATCATGTCAAACACATTTTCAAAATATATACGTATACGGTATATTCTACGAATACCTGGAATATGTAAAATTCTATATTCTACGTCTTTAATCGAAACAGAAAACAAAAAGCACTTTATACATGTGCAATTGCATGCAGATCATGAATCTATCATTATCTGACATTGAAAGCGTTGAAAACCGTAACCTATACATCTAAAGTCTGCACCTTTTATCGTAGAATCGTAACAAATCAGGTAGGTTTGCTAAGCTTCCGTATTCGGCAATTTGGTAACCTATAGAATGAAATAGGTTAGCTATTTCATAACCTACAACCCTTACAATTCCCAAACAGATTAGGGTTAGGGTTTCTTACCTAGAAATGAAGTCGGAATCGCTGGGAAAACGATTAGAATGGATCAGTTGAGCTTGAATACGGCAGGGATGAACGGCATGGAAGAATCTCCCACATCTCTCACACTTTCTCTCTCTTTTCTCTCTTCTCTCCCTAGGGTTTCTCTCAAATTCGTATGGCTGTGAGAGCAAGAGAGAGTTCTAAGGTCCTTATATAGCCTAAAAACACTCTAAAATAGACTCCAGGTTAAGGTATACTTAGGTTATAGCCAAAGCGAGGCTGTTTCAGCTCAACGGAGGACTTCTGGCGGCCCCCCTTGAGCCAAAGGTAGGACTTAAGCTCACTAACACTGGATCTAGGTGGAGTTAAGTTTTTGTTTCAGTCGGAGTCCCAGATCACGCATGGCGAACCAGTTTCAGTTCAACAGTCAGCGGATGTCGATCTGAAATTCCAAGTTCATGGATATGTTTATAAAATTTTTCCTGATCCGAGGGTGTATTTGGGTCAGATTCCGACGGTCAGGTTGCTTAATACTGACCCGCAAGCTACAAGTCTCAGATTACTATTTGAAATATTTATTTTGTAAAGAAAACAAGTGTTATCACAATCTCTCGCTCCGGACTCAAGCGAACAGCCGTAGGACACTGTCTGGATTTGATTTCCGAGATGGTTGTCAAGCCCAGCAAGGCGGTCCTAATTCCTTAACTTCATATTATTCAGACTTCCGACGTGCGGTTCCAATCTGATACGGAGTTTCAACGTGCTCCCGAGAGCAGTCGGGTAATGAGTTTGATCCTAGATTTTAGAGTAACCTAGCGTCAATGATTCTACAAGTTTTGAGTCTTGCAGATCGTATTTAAAGTGGATCAAATGGATTTCGTAGCTAATCTAGTTTAGCACTTAGTTACTTTGTCTCATTTCTAAAGGATTTAGTCCTATAAGATTTCTGTCTGAGGTGATACTTAGTCCTTTGTAGTTTGTATATAAAGTGATCCAAGTTATACTACTTAGCTAGTTTAAGATAGTGTCTAGGGTGAAAGTACTTAGAAAGATCAAGGTGGTGAAGGGTGGGATTTGTGAAGGAAATGGGTTCAAAAACGTTTTAGACTTTGGGATTGAGTTCTGATAAGTTAATAAGGTGTTAGGATCGACCCATTACCTAAGGACGTCTAATTCCAGGTTGGAAAAAATCTGGGCTGTTACATAATGGGATCGGACGAAAACATTGGAATCCTAGTCACATAACACAGGAGACAGGACTACCCCTACCGTGTTTACTGCCACTAGTTCTTCAGACACGGGAATTCTGCAGAATGGTCACAGTTGGACTACTTCTGGCCGAGGCAAGTCTATGACTTCTTCTAATTCTCTTATTATCATAGCTTGACATCTCTACCATCGGCGTTTTTTAGTTCAATTCAATCCTCTGGTGTCGTCGAAAATTTTGGATGCATAACCCGCTTCCATACTCCTTGAGTTATCGGGGGCTTAACCATTCTTTGGTTGGGTACCCCAACTTGTTGGTAGGAGCTAGGGGTCGTTCGTTGTGGTCAATACTGACCGTCCCTCTCGACTTGCCTAGAAGTCATGCAGTGGCCTTGCAACCTTGATTCAGGAGGATCTCCCCATCCGGGAATAGTCCTTCTAGCACATCGGTTGCACAATTGTGAACCTTATCTGTCTTGCTGAATGGTGATCAGTCGAGTGGTGTTCAAATGAGGAGACCAATATTTCCCTTGCACTGGTTGTTATGGTATACCTTCCTAGTTAATCAGACCAAGATCAACCTTTGGCCGTGGACAATTAGTCTTTCTTAGATTCATTTTAACCATATTGATCTTAAGGTTTGGGGGGAATGGATCGGTGTCAATCAACATAGCATACTCGCCTTTTTTCGAAAACTTTAGCAACCCCAAGGTTGATGTTATCTTGGACGATGTTCTTGAATACAACATATTTATTAGTTGAATGAGACCGAGTTCCATGCAATTATATTCAATCTTTTGTAATTCGTCAGTCGAAGGTATCTTATGGTTCATGGGAACCTTAATAAACTTTCCGACCAACAGAATTTCAAATATCTCATCGGCTCTTGTGATGTCAAAAGTATAAACCTTTTAAGTCTTTTGTGCATTCGATGCAGTCGATTCTGTTTTGACCAGTGCAGAACATACAAGTGGTTTCTTAGCTACCACTTCAACAATCGCGACCTCGTAATTTGGGTCATGATAATAAGTTTTTATTAACAACTTTTTCTAACAGGCAACTTCTTGCAGAAGTTCTTTGTACTTGGAAACCTTCCTAGTCAAGTCATACAGGTCCATGAACTCTGTCACAATAAACTTCTTACGAAGTTTATACTCGAGCCCGTCTTGTGCTAGCTGCACGAATTCGGCTTCGGTCATAACAATCTTGCATCAATTTTTTGCCATTTTAAACCGAGTAATATAACTCTCACAAGTCTCTTCTGTTGATTACCGAAAGCGGGTGAGATCGGCCATAGTTATTTCTCTATTCTTATAGAAAAATTGAGCATGGAATTTCTCCTCCATTTCTTACCAAGTGTGAACCGAATCTGGCAATAGGTTTGAATACCATGTAAAGGCCATCGCTATTAGTGAATGACCAAATAATTATAACTTATGATAGTCATCATTTGCCAACTCTTCGCACTACATAGTACAACGACTAACATGTTCAATAGTCGACTGACTAGGTTCGGTTAAAAATAAGGCAAAGTTCGGTCAATAGTTTCGTGGCAATGGATGTTGCCGATGTATTCATTCAAGATATGGTCTGTATTACATTGGGATAGTATTTTGTGGCCGAGTACTTGGCCTGTAACCTCTTGGACAATTTGGACGATTTGGTCACGATCCACTCACTAAGATTCAATGACCGGTGGTGGATTGGAGCCGAATCGGTTCAGTCCTTCTTGGAATAAAGGATTTTTGGGAAATTGTTGAGGGTTATGATAATTGATGATTCTGATTTTCAGGTACAAAATTTCTAGCCTCTCACTCTGGTTGTCTAAATTCGATGGGAGGCAGAGTATTTCGCATTTCCTGAACTGGGACTAGTGGTAGATTCCTCTGTGGAAGAGGCATAGGTGGCAGTTGAGCCACATTACCGATAGAACTTCCTTCGGCATTATATTGTATCATCGATGGCATTCGTTCGGCCATCATAGTCATTAATTGATGCATGGCCTTAATTTAACTGACCATATATTTGTTAGTTTTATCAGTTTGAATATAGAATTGCTCAACTCGAGCTCTTTCATATTCTCGGACATACTAAATACACAGTTGTACATCTCGAAGCATGACCATTATCTCGTCTAGGGGAACAGTCTGAGAGGTCGATGCTCCTTCCCGATCCCCAATGTCAAGCGTTGGACTATCGTTCATATTCAACGCTTTAAAGGCCCCTTGAACCGGCACGTCCTTGACTGGAGGTGGTGCAGTTGATGTGGACGGCTCAACCCCAACGATTCGAGTACTTCTTCTATTCATAATTCTGATTGGCAATATTACATCAGTAAATTAGAGACGGGGTCCCATTGAGCGTGCCAAAAACTATTGTTGCTTAATTTTCAGCAGTTGGAATGCGAGCATGCCATAATTGAATTTGCGACTCAATTCAAATCGAACAACTATGACCCTAAGCATCAAGATAGGCAAACACGTGATGTATGACCGAGATCTAATGAGATTTGCCACCTATTCAACCACTCGCTAAATGTGTAAACAGGATCAGACGATATTTAGAGGATAGGGTTCGTCCTCTGATGATGGGTTACACATTTGACTTCCATACGAAAGAACTTTTCAATACATATACAGTGAAAAGAGAAAAGGATTCTTACAATCGGTCATGAGGAACAGTTGCAAATCCGAGTGAAGAACTGAATCCAGCATACAAGAGTAGACTCAAATTACAATTATAATTACCAACTACCTGATTAATGCCACAGATTAAACGACGGAATTAATGTAAACAACAGGCAAAAAGTAAAGAATTACACTAAGAAATGTAATTTACTTGGCAAGGAAAGTAAAGGATTATAATACAGAATATAAAAAAAACTTGATAATTGAAAGACATTGCTCGATACAATCCAGCTATGTTACCAAGAAATCTTCTTCGTACATCTCTATAGATCTTCAGAAACATTACGCGAATCCATATAGATCACATGTACTTTACTCTGATTAGTTCTCATGAGGAATGACGGCCATGATCCATCCAAGTTGGGACACAAATTTGGCCTGTTTAAAGTGAATTGCGCTTGTATTCCAAATGTAAAATTTCGTATCTTCCTTCACATTCTTTCTCACGGTACGAAGTACAAATAAATGTGTGGAAAATCCACGTCCTACAATAGGCTGGCCCACTGGGCTTCAGGGCCAGACTTGGGCTGGAGTATTAGGCCTAAGGGGCAGACCTTGACATAACATTAACTGTTGTCATGGCCCGAGCATAGCCCACTTACGATTTCAATAGCATTCTTGCAACATATCACAAACGATGGGGCATTGATAATGAGCACCCCGGACCTGTAAAAAAAAAAAAAAGATGGCTGGGATCGGGCTCGACCGTGTATGATCACCGTGGGCAGGGTTCAGGCGTGTTCGTTTTAAACCAGCATGGGCCTGGACCAGGTTAGTATCTTGGCTCGAGACTCCAATATTTGCTCATATAAGTTGATGATTTTCTTTTTAACCGTCAATTTTCATCATGAAAGTGTCCCACCTGATAAGTAGATTGTCTTGATTTATGGTCCAAGGCAATGTTTACACACAGCCTCACCAAATGCTTGATCTGGGTTATTGACATGTGTGTAAGACTGGCAATGGGTCCTGTCGGGAGTTGGACTGATACACTTCTTAGGTGGGTTTGAGCCATACTTAAATGGGCTGCGGTGTGTGTTTGGGCAAGGAAATAAGACACCTAAGTAAATGGGCCAGGCTCATGCACTCCCTGAACTAGACCCACTTATCATAAATAGCAATTGAAAGCCTTAATCCTCAGGCATCTTAAATTATTGGGCTGAGTCGAGTGGGGGCTGGGCCCACCAGCCAAGACACTAATGTTATTAAATAAGCCGCGCAAGCCGAAGCCCACTTGTTGGATCTTTGACTGATCTAAGCTGAGATTAGTCACTGGGCTTTGAATTCTGGCCCAGGTCTATCCCATGGACATCTAGGATCAAGCAGAATGGACACACGCCATGACCGGACCAGCTGCGACGCCGTAAAATCGCTGCCATTGATTCAGGATCCTGCTAACGGATGCGTATCAGGCTTGCACTACCATGAACATGCAGTGGCCCAAAAACTAGGCCAGCCAGTACACTTATCAGGTGGGCCATATTGAAAACTGCCTAACATTCTACATTGAAATCTCATGTGTGAGCAACTGATTAATGTACCAACCTGAATGTTTACACTAGGCCCACATGTTGAATGGCTTAGATATCACCCATGTGTGGGTGAGGGCCCATCTCCATCAACTGTCTCGTTCCACTTTGAGGCAAGTTCTTAGGCCAAAGCTAAATGGTTAGTGGGTCCGGTTCATGTTAAAAAATGTGGCTTGAACCCTGTGGAGCCCACCATGATGTCAGGGAGAAATCCACTCTCCATCAGTTTTTCCAGCTTCGGTTAGGAGCTAACTCAATGAGGCAGACCCAAAACTCAAGTGGGCCACACGACGGGATACGGATGGAAACGCTTATGCCATCCAAACCATTCATAAGGTCAATTATTCCCACTCATCCAAAACTTTGGTGGCCCCATGAAGGTTTCAATAGTGGGCACTCAATCCCTACAGTTCCCGTGGTGGGCCCTACCTGAGTTTTGGATATGCCTCATTTTAGGAGAATGATGGGATGAGGGTGGTGGCTGTCACTAGAGCTGGGCACGGGATGACTCGACTTGCCTAACTCAACTCATCCGACTCGTTTGGACCCGATTTGAACTGAACCAAATGGGTAAGTCGGTCCAAACCGAGTAGGATTCGCCCAATCCGAACTCAAACCGAGTCGAGTTCGAGTTACCCACTAACTTGACCCGACTCGATCCAGTCAGACTCGACTTGATCCAAAACCAACTTGACTCAGATTCGGGTATATATATATAATTAAAAACCTTGGTTTTTAAGTATCTTTAACAATATACGTCACACCCGACCATGACCCCGACTTGATCCCAAACTCTCTCTCCCTCCTTCATCCTCCTCCTCTTCCAAACCCAGCAACCACCCACCACCATCACCACCCTCCTCTATCTCTCTCTCCTCCACTCCCTCCTCTTCGGAACTTGACAGCCACCCACCATCATCACCACCTCTCTCTCTCTCTCTCTCTCTTCTCCACTTCCTCCCTCCCTCATCTCTTGATCCAAATCAATGCCAACTCAAACCGACTTGATACTTTTGACCAAGTCAGACTCAGTCCGGATTAGTCTAGGCTAGACCCGGACTTGGATCGGTTCAAGCATGCTAGACTTGGTACCGAGTCGAGTCGAGTTCAGGTCAGGGCTATTTCAAAATCGGATTGAGTCGAGTCAGCCCTAACTTGGTCCGACTCGACTCGATGCCCAACTCTAGCTGTCACACGGACATCAAGGCAGGATATGACATAAATTCGAGTGGAGATCACGTTAGGCATAGGAAATTCGGGTATCTTGGAAGCTATTATTTGTGTTTTCAGTTCATCACAATGCAAATAACATTATGAATGGTTTGGATGGCATATAAACATCATGGAGGACCCCACCAAGGTTCCAATGGCCCACTGTTTTCCATCGTATGGCCCACTTAAGTTTTGGATCTTCCCCATTCTTGGGCTCATTTCCTTCTCCCGCATACCTGGCAAATACAGCTGGGCAGGGACGACTCGACTCGTTCAGATCCCTTTCGATCTGAACTGAGTGAGTGAGCCAATCTGAATTATAGCTGGGCCCGGGACGACTCAACTCGTTTAGATTCCTTTCGATCTGAACTGGGTGAGTGAGCCAATCTGAATCGAGTTGACTTTGTCCAATCCAAACTCAAACCGAGTTGAGTTCAAGTTTCAAGTAACCCAGTAACTAGACTCGACTAAACCCGAAATCCAACTTGGTACTGACTCAACTCAATCTGAAACTTGCCTCATATATATATATATTTAGAAAAAAAAAAAAAAAACTCAGATTTGACGTAGCTGATTGAGAGGCTGCAGTTCTGGCAAGTGAATCTAGGCTTTGAGTGGTGATTTCAGCCTGTGAATACCTGTTGCACCCAACTCGACTCGGTGCCTAATCAACCTAACTCGATACTTGTGACCGGGTAGGATTCGGTCCGGATTAGTCCAGGCCAGACCTGGACTCAGATCGGGTCAGGCATGCTGGACTCGGTACTGAGTCGGTTCAAGTTCAGGTCAGGCCTATTTCAAAACTGGATCGAGTCGGATCAGCCCTAACTCAGTCCGACTCGACTGGATGCCCAGCTCTACCAACCTCACAGACTATTGCTAGAAATGGTGAGATCCTGAAATGATTGAGAGAGAGAGAGAGGCAGCAGCTGAAACATCTTGCACTTCACATTTGGGTTACATGCACATCAATCCCGACCATCCAAATCTAAGGCATCATTGTTCCTTGGTATTGTCCTGACTACTCATATAATCTCAACCATCACTATCTGCACTGGATTTGTACCACTGACTATTTTCTTTTTAAACTGTCCGCGACCGTTGATACATAAGACTCGATTAGCCAGACAGACTATCTCAAGTCCGCCACAATTATACGGTGGATCCCTGACAGGGGGCCCACCTTGATGTATATGTCTTACATCCACATAGTCCATCCATTTTGACAGCTCATTTTAGGGCATGATCCTAAAAATGAAGCCTATCCAAATCTCAGGTGGACCACCCAGAGGAAACAGTGGTGATTGAATCATGGCCTAAAATGAGCCATCAAAATGGATGGACGGTGTGGATGTAAGACACATACATCACAGGGGATCACACCCACCATGATCAGAACCACTCATTCTTTCATGGATGGTGGGGATATGAAAATCATGCCACTCCATCAAATGTGAACTGTTAGCTTATAGTCTCAGCAGTGAGTTTCCATTTGCAAAACCTGATGGGACCCACCAGAACTCCAATTCATGGGAATATTGCACCAAGGACCATCCATTGTTAGCTTAACTAGATGAACGGCCCTGATCACCATTGGCAAGCTACATGCATTCAAGGCAATAAAATCAAAACCAAATAAGCTTTCCACCTTATGATTAAAGAGAGATCATTAACCTGATAACCCAATTATCCTTTACACAAAATCATTGTCCGTAAAAAAAAATAATAAGATAACAAAACAAAACAAATACAAAAAATGGGGACCGTCCAAACGATCCAACACGCACCTGTGGCCTAAATTACCTCAATTTTGGAGGGAGTTGATGATGGGTGCGACCTCCGGTGCCAATGCCGTTGATCTGTGGATGAATCGGGGAACGGTTGGGTGGCGGTTGGTGGTGGGTATGATGGTGGCCCACCTGACGTGCAGAGCTGGTCTTAGATTCCTTGGGCCTGACCTTGATGGCCTGGATCTCCTCCAAAGTCTCCACAACTTCTTTCATGGATGGTCGATTCTTCGGCTCTGCTGCAAGGCATCTAAGAGTGAGCTGGGCCGCTTGGGTTGCGCCTTTTGATGGATACTGGCCCTCCAGCCGGGGGTCCATTACCCGTGCTAGCTTTCTCCGCTCTGATAGAAATGGCTTCGCCCAGTCTACCAGATTGTGTTGCCCGGTCGGGCGGTTTTGGTCAAGTGCTCGTTGGCCTGAAAGCATCTCTAGCAACACCACCCCAAAACCGTAGACGTCGCTCTTGACGTAGAGATGGCCTGGTTGATGAGACCACATTTGTCAGTCCAGATCAAGTAGAGCATTTTAAGAATGAATTAGACGTTCAGAGCAGCGCACACATCCAACATTGGTCTCATCTAATGGGGTACTACTAAGAAAGCAATGGGTTGGGTCAGACCCTGGGTCAGCTGGCCTGACCCACTTTTGAGGCGGGTTTGGACTAGGCAAAATAGGTTATGGGTCGGGTTTGTTTTAGAAATCGTGGCCCGGCTCTTAACTCAAAGTACAACCTATATGGTTTAATTGCATAAACAATTGCAATGAGCTTGTAATGGACCAATATGGTATCAATACATTTTCATCTTTTTAAAATGAATTCCGACTGTTACAAGGTCGTAATGGCCGTTATGGGCGTTATAGCCCGCTATAAGGCTGACTGTTATGGCCACTGTTACCGTTATCGAATACCTTGATTAAAAAGGGTCCATATTTAGCAGGAAAAGGTCCTCGGGTTGGGCATTTAGTCTCACCATGCCTATGAGATTTCAGAGAAAGGCCCACAAGATAAACAGTCTGGATCTCAGACGTGTATCCTGAGCATGGCGATTCCTGCCAAATATTTCAGAAAAAGATTGTACCTAACAAGGAGATCTCTCTCCTTTCCCAATAACAAGCAAATCTACTTGCATTGGGGTCAAGCTTGTATTAAACCCAAGATGGGTTTGAACAGGACCGACCCAAAAGGTTTAAAACACACACAAAACAAAACCAAAAACACACACACACACACACACACACACACACACACACACACACACACCCCGAAAGAAGAAAGCTACTATAGCATAGAGGAATATATGTAGAATACTAAAGAAGGGTGGGGAGGATCTGTTAATTACCTGTAGCAACGTACTCTGGTGCTGCGTATCCATACGTGCCCATGACTCTTGTGGTAACATGTGAATCTCCCGCAGATGGACCATTTTTAGCCAGCCCGAAATCAGAAATTTTTGCGTTGTAATCCTACAAAATGGAGGGGTAAAAAAGATGAGTTACAATGAGGAAACCATGTAAGAACTTGGTCTTATTAAGAGGAGATTTAGAGCATTATCTAACCGAATCAAGCAAGATATTCGATGCTTTGAAATCCCGGTATATAACTTGCTTTTCAGAAGTGTGGAGGAAGGCGAGTCCTCGGGCCGCGCCTATGGCTATCTTGAGCCGTATGTTCCACGGAATCGGCTCGACAGCAGACCCTCCTGTCAACAATAATGCATTAATGTGTAAAGAAAAATCCAACAGAGAAAGTAGAAAGATAAGTAATGTATGCTATCAGAGAAAATGAACAATAACCATCCATTTTCAAACCAAGAGGGTAGAAACAGAGGTGGAAGAGCTGTCAAAGAGTTATTGATGCATGGAAGTAATGTGGGAATCGTGAAAAAAGAAAGTCACACAACTCCAATGAAAAATATGAACAGTGTTTTTCGTTCAACCAGCAAACATAAATGCAGTTGGGCACATCTTTCTGTAATCCAGGCTGTTTATCTAGTGGGACCTATCATGAATGAATTATGACCCCAAAATCTCCCCCATTGCAAAATCTTATAAGATTGGATTTTTATTTTATTTTTCATCTTGAATGTGGAGCATTGGTTGAATCATCTATTTGCAAGCCAGTAACCAGGCGGCTTATATCATCTAATGGAGGAAATTTTTAGGGCATGACCTATTCATAATGGTTCAATTGTCACATAAATACAAATAAAACTAGCACGAAAATTGTGATGAAATCAGTAACTTTTATTCGTACGACTTACTTCTAAAAAGGTGATTTTCTAAGCTCCCTCTCTGCATGAATTCATATACTAAGAGAAGTTCTTTATCTTCCCAACAGTATCCCAAGAGCTTCACAAGGTTTGGATGAGAAAGCCTCCCCAAGAAGTCCACCTCTGACTGCACAAAGAAAAGAATACATGAACACGTGAATAAAACTACATTGATAAAAATCATAAAGTGGATTGAGAAGGGCATTGACATCTACACCTACCCTGCCTGGTCTTGGCCTAACCCAATTCCCATTTGGGGAATTGAAATAATAACAGGTGCTTTGTTAGTCACAAAAACCCACCCACCAACAAGTTATGAAGTACTTGATGCCTATTAAATCTAGACTGTTAATCTGTTTGGCCCATTGTGGATAGGGTGTACCTCAAGTGGGCCACGCCCATCCATCTAATGTGAGAAGTACATTAGCATTGCTTGTATAGATAAATGCACAGACATATGTCGAGAAGTTCTATCGTAATCTGCGTGTCTAATGATTCTACCAGATATCAAGTAACCAACCTTCATAATCTTGAGTCTGAAGAATCCGAACAACCAAGGTTTTAACTTAAAAGTTATACAAGAAACAACTACAACCAATTTCTCTAAACTCCGGAAAAAAAAAAAAAAAAAAAAAAAAAAAAAAAAAAGAGTCAAGCTTAAAAGACTTGGATAGTAAGATTAATTGAAAAACAAATATCCAAGGAGCTCTTATACTAAAAAACACAATCATTTGCTTTAGATGGGTCATAGTCCCAAAATCAGACTGAGCAGGCAATCCTGACCTCTGATTAGAGGTTTCTTGAGTTTTGACCATTAACTACTAGTCATTTTTAACCATCCATTTGATGACTACCAATCAAACAGTTAATATCATCCATTGATGCAGTTTTCTGGGTTATGCTCCATCCACAATTGGCCAACAATTTAGATGGTTTGGATCGAGGAACATTTATGCACTACATGTAAGGTGAGGGTTGTGAACACATTACATGAATTGTCGTACTTTATCGCCCTACCAAACAACCCAATTTCATACAACTCAAATGAAACATTGCCACACAAGAAATTAATTAATTCTTATTATTTTTATTTTTTTTTAAAGGTGAAACAAAACCATGAACAAAAGAATCAAACGCACCCATACAGTGAAACAAATTATCAAAATGAAAAAAAGAAGAAGAAAATCCAATGGAGGAGCAGAAAAAAATAATATGTAGAGATGATGTAGTGAATTGAACTGAACTGAATTACCTGCCATTCTTTGAATCCTTGCAAGCTCTCTGGATTCAATTTCTTCACCGCGATCACCATCCCACTTCCGATCCTCGCTGGGGCGTATGTCTTCTCATCGACCCACCCTTTGAAAACTCTCCCAAAGCCCCCTTCTCCAAGAACTGTATCGGGTTTGAAATTCCTTGTCGCGCTCTTCAATTCGGCGAAAGTGAATATCCTCAAATTGGGAGTGGGTAGGATCTGTCCATGAGAAAACACATCTTCCAAGCTGCTCGAGAACCCGCTGGGGCTGCTCGAAAGCCGCCCTTCAGTGCTGTTGGTCTTTGACGTTCCTATAATTACAAAAATAAATACATGATTAAAATGAAAGGATACAGTAAAATATAAGACACCAATCCCATATAATTCCAAATACAAATCTCTTCTCGAGATCGAACAAAGAGATAGAATCTATATCATTATCTAAATTAGGAAAATAATAATAATAATAATAATAATAATAAACTAATGTGAGATTATTGAAAAAACTGGATTTTTTTTCCAGATTGCATGACAAAAGAATAAAAATCAAAGATGAAAGGTGAGATTATTCAAAAAGGGAAACTTGAGAATAAAAGCGGAGAAAATTATTTGAATATCCATTCAAAATTGTATAAAAATGGAAAAGATCATAAAAATTAAAGAAACCCATCTGAGAAATTGAACAAATTTTCAATTTTTGCTGCCAAGAGAGTATAAAAACTGGGAAAAGGGCAATGAATTGAAATACACTCATATATATATATATATATATATATATATATATATATATATATATATATATATATATATAACACTTTTTTAATTTTTAAAAAAAAAAGAAAGTGCAAACACAGGAGATTTAACAATTAAAAAAAAAAAATCAAAATGATAAAATAAATAAATAAACTCCAACTGAAGTCAATGGAAATTACAGAATTTTCTTTCAGACAGAGAGAAAAAACTCAATTCTAAATTATGGAAAATATTCGATTTTTTCTCAAGACATACTCCACCTTTTTTACCCAAAAGGTCGTGAAAAAGCCATCTACGATAACAGAAAATAACTGAAAATATTCCAAGAAAACAAGAAAAGAAAGGCTCTTTTTTCTTCCTTTCTGTTCTTTTGGCACCACCAGAATTATACAAAAAGAGGTGATTTAATACAAGAAACAAAGAAAATTATAAAATTATAAAAAGAACATGCAAGAAACAGCAAATTGAGAGTATTCAAGAGGCAGGGAGAAAAAACCATGTCAGAATAATTTAAAAAATTGAATTTTTGTCAAGACCCAGTTCTAGAATTGCTTTTTCCATTTACCTGTGATGGTGCTTGAAGTTCCGGTAGTTCCTGGGCTCTGAGTCGTTGTAACTGGAGTCCCCCAGCAATTCCCCATATCTGTTTCCTCTCTCCTTTTTTTTTTCCTCTACCGAGTTGCAGACATGCACATGGTCTTTTTCTCTTCGAAGGAGAGAGAGAAAGAGAGAGTGCTTTGCTTTGCTTTTCTCCTTGAGAGAGAGAGAGAGAGAGAGAGAGAGAGAGGGAGAGGGAGAAACAGAGGAAGAGAGAGAAACAGAGGGAAAGAAAGAGTGCTTTGATTTGCTCTTATGGAGGAATGACTTTGGAATGTGGGTAGACGCTTCTTTTTTAATTATTAGATTAGAAAATAGATAAATAATATATAATTATCTTTATTTATTTATTTATGTATTTAAATGTTATAGGAATGTCATGGTTCTTCGCGAGGAGATGTCAATGAGGTCACATACACGTACATACCTTCCATGTTTTATTTAGATCTGGACCGTTATTTTAGTTGGAACACTGTAAATATTTTTTATTGTCCATAGATCATAATAATTTTGTTATTATATGGGTCATAAATCTAGGATGAAGTGGATTTTGGAATGGAAAAACCAACGGTCTGTATTTGACATAAATTTATAATCAAATCATAACTGGATCAAAATCTTTTTTTTCATGTGGAATATTCATATAGATAAGAATCTTATATATGGTTCAGATATTTCAAATGTGTGTAAAATTTACACGTACGTCGCGATTCACTACTCTAATTTTTGTTCTCGCGAATCTCTTAGAACCTCCTTTTGATAGTAAAATGCCAGGGCGATTTGCGCGATGAAAGGCCACTCCGCCGCACACGCACTGAATTATTACACGGGTGCCACGTTGAACCATCATCAGGTGGGGCCCGCCCACTTCTAACATCATCCTTCCAGATCGTTCACCTATCAGGTACCTATAAATGAATGGTTAGAACACTGCCAACCAACGAACATCAACGGTCAGTCTAATGAGTGGGCCTTTATTTTTAGGCCAGAAGGTACCCACGGTGGACCCCACACGATGGTAGTCCAGATTCCGGATGCTCATGCTATTTGGCACGTGTGAATCGACCTGGCCTCTTCAATTTCTACACGCGAGAATATCCACGTAATTTCTCATCAAGGTTTTATGCACGGGGTGAGAAGGAAATATCTACATCCACGAAATTGATAGAGACACCCATTTCCAACCCTAGTATTCTACATTTGTACAACTTTAAACTACTGTATTGCAGAAAAGATGAAAAATGGATGAATCTATCAAAAAATGTGGGTACTGGACACGGAGAACGGACTCATTCTTCGCATTGGACGGCACAGGCAGTCAGCGGCCGTGTCGAAAACTATCAGTCGTTGAAGGGTATTTCTGTCCATTCCTATCATCCGCGATAAATTGAAATTGACGATCGATATTATTGCGCTGCCTCGTCTCGCATGTGGAAACAAAGAACACGTGTACAGGATCTGAGCCATTCATCAGTTAATCCTGACGAGACATATATCTACAACTGAATGAACAGTCCAAATTCTATATACGCGTGTGGCCTACTTGGACAGTGAAGATAATCCCACTTGCGACTTAGTCCACGTGTGAGGCAAGTCGACCGAGTATACTTGCCATTTCACGAAAGTACAGCGCTTTTAAGTTGCTGTGACATGCCAATTGATCATCTGATCATCCTAACCGTCAGTTCGGTCCATCAGCTGCCTCTGGGTTTCAAATTAAGTCACGTGTGATATGTGCGGGCGTGCCACAGCTTATTCCAACCGGATAACTTTGAACACAAGCTCCAGAATATCCTCCCAAAATGAATTACACATTACCTCTTGTGAAATTACTCTCCCGTAAAAATATGTAAAAATGAAATGATTATAGTTAACTGCATTGAATAAGTGCAGAGCACCTTATAATATAAATGAATCGTACAAGTATAGACTTGGATTAATACAACCACGAAATTATAAATATTTCTAATTTAGGGTTAAGCTATTGGTTATGTTAAAGAACATAAAAGATAAATTATACTAAGAAACATGAGGGATAATTGATAAATTTAATTTGTTTGATTGGATTGGTATAAGACACTTTGCTTCGTTGAGCTTATTTACTATTGATAGGCTCTAGAGTAATTACTATGCTTCTTCCCATGTTAAATCGGTTACAACAACCACTTGAATACCACTCCGGCCTTCTAGATTCTTTTTTAACACCTGTCTTAGTAACCGTTCCTCACTCACTTGACCACATTCCATCTTTCACTACTCAGCCACATTTCGTCTTCAGGTGACGTGTATTATTCAACCAACATCCGTTGTTACTTCCGCAACATGCATCATAAATATCTTCAAAGATCTTATGTGTACTCTATATTATTTGTGCAATGACATGTGTCTTTTCCTAATTAGCTCTTCCAAGAACGATAAAAAATAAGGTACAACATTGCCCTCATGTCACTTCGCCTTTGAGCAAAAATGTGTCAGCAATGGTGGTTCGTTGTTCAATGCAATAAATGTGATCAGTCTTTCATTCCACGTGTCAGCTCTCTATTGATTCTGCTCGAACAAGACAAAATTCAAATGTTGATCTTCATTTTTCCATAATTGCTACTGTGACATGTAGAAAATTCTTCTAAACGATCAAATCATACGAAGTGTTGTGATTATCCTTTCATTAATGCGTATTCTTTTGACCGATAAATATGCATTTTTTTAATCCATTTTGATTTTCTTACGCCTCTTACCTTCTTATCCCTCTTCTTCTTCCAAAACTTCTATCACTATCATGGTTATTTCTTCATCTCTTTCTCCTTCAACTTTCCATCAGGAAGATATCATACAAGAGTTAAACACTCGCTCTCTCGTTATCATAAACAATATTGTTTTCGACATCCCTGTCGATCAAGACAGATCGTTTCTTTCACTTGGATCGGCCTTCCACCCTAAAGTTACTCACCATGAAATTTCAATGATGGATCAGTTCTTCCTAAACTATCTAGATGAAAAATTATTACTTCAACTTGATTTTTCGGATCCTGCATGTACCTTCAAAGCTTGATGATCATGACCAAAACCAATGAAAGAGTGGGAAGAATAGTATAATCGCGTACTCCAACATCATGGCGATTCATGGAGACAAGCCAACATGTACGAATATATCAAGCTCTCTTTTTTTGAATTCTTAGCATACACATCATTCCATTCCTCAGCCTCGACCTTCTGGAGCCAATTGACCAACACCTTCCACTTCAGATGCGGTCTCATGAACCCAACGGTAATGGATGTTTGTGCTTTCACCTATTTTCTTCCCTTAGGCGAAGCAATCTACTTATCATGAGCATCAGCATGATAAGTAGCCCCTACATTTTTAGCCCACACGACATAACTACCCAACAAAAGGTCCCCAAAGGTGTAGGGCATCTGAATGCCATTTTCAGCACATTATTAGGTATTATGCTTATTTGGTTGTATCCTTAATGGTCATCAATAAAGGAAACCATCGGATGCTCAGTTATTCGGTCGATCAACCGATTGATCATTGACATTGGATACTCATATTTAAGCTCGACTTGATTTAAAATTTTAAAATCGATACATACTCAAAGCTTATCATTTTTTATGACTGGATCTACATTGGAGATCCATTCAGCAAATTTGATGGGCTCGATGGATCTTGGCTTCAATAGTTATTTGATCTCCTCTTTTATTTTCTGGATAATCTCTACTATCATCCGCTTAGTGGCTGTTTGTGCACTCCATTCCATTCATTTAATGACAACCTATGCTTGACCAAGTTTCGTTCTAAACCAGACATCTCATGATAATCCCACACAAAACAGTCAACAAACTCTCTGAGTATATCAATGAGCTCAGCCTGGACTTAAGGTTCCAATAAACCGTTGATAAAAGTTGGCTTGAGATTTTGTTATCCCCAAATTTACTTCGACTAGGGAATCCTAGACTTGGGCCTGAGAATCTTTTAGATTTTCCGAAGCCATTCTTAGATCCTTCAAATCTATCTTGTCTTCATCCACCTCATCGGCCAGTATTATAGTTTCAGCCAAGTTGACAAATCAACCATTGCAATATTCTCTCAAGCTCTCCTTGAGTTTCTTTATGCTGGCCATGAACTCGATCGTCCTCTCATCGACTGATGGTGCACTTGTCATGAGATCTCTTCTATAATACAGTGTGGAACTGCCCAACATAGTAGTATAGCCTTCGTCAATTCATCATTTAGGCATATCATGGTAGCAATATCTTGCACTATATTGTCCGAATGAATTACAATAGATATTCAGTTGGGCACCCATGTTTATTTCTTCTAGTGAAACGTATTTGTCCAACTTCATCTCCATAGAAATAGGTCTCGACCATGTTAAATGTAGCCAAGAATGGCTTTGTATTGGCTAACACCAATTCAACCTTGTCTTGGTTCCAAAAAATTGTGAATTGGTGTAAAGATGACAAGATACATGAAAAAGAGCGTATACAGTCTCTCCCTAATAAGGCATTGTAATAAGATGAGGTGTCGACCATAAAGAAAGTAGCCAACACTTTCTTGATTTCCACCATCAACTTGATAAGAAGCATGCCATGTGTTTTCGTTATCCTAAGAAAAATTCTTAACTATGACTTCGGTTGTAATTAGATCAGCCTTGGTCTTCCCTAGTTTTACTATCATTCTAGTGGGAAGAATGTTCACAGTTGCCCTATTGTCAACCAGGACTCTGGTAACTGGACATCCCTCTAAATGAATAAATATATACAATGGTTTCAGGTATTAAGTCATGGTAATAACCGGTCTTTCTATAACCTCAGACGATATACCTGGCTCAAAAGTGACGGTTGATACATTTTTGGTCTCCCCTCCAGATAGAAGAAACCATTTTGTATTATCACCGAATGACAAAATTCCTCCACATCTCCTACCATCTCGTTAGGTCGAGATTACTTGGTTTAAAAACTTAATGGAAGTGTGAGTAACATGTTGCAATCTATCACGATTAGTGGTAGTGATCCAAACACTATCTCAGAATTTAGACATTTCTCCTAAGTGTTTTCGAATTCTCTTGCTCTTTAGCATTCTCGATAGTGAGTACGGTACTATGAAAATTCATCATTTAAGCCACCCCTACCCCTTCAGGGCAGGTGGGGTTTCTTCCAACAATCTTGTTGTAGCAAAAAGCTCTTTAATTAACAAGTCATTGTCCAAAAAACACTCATCGCTAAGATACTCGGTCAAGTCTTCAAAATCTATAGTATCTTTCCTATCTTCTGTATTAATTTACTGAATTTTTGTAACTAGATTATCTGACATAGGTTTTACAACCAAATAAATCGTATTCACATCCAACTACTCATCCCCCTTGCTAGGGAATCCTCAGCGTCTGGCATGGTCACACGGCCATTGTCTAAGGTTCATTCTTTACGTAGGCCATTTTCCTTCACTTAACAGCTTGTCATCTTTACCAACGTATCTTCTGAGTGCGAGTCATCCCTTCAAGTATGGCTGGGAATTTGGGGTGACTAACCCTCCTCCAAACCTCCTCTTAAGTAGGGCGAGGCCTCACCATTCTATGTCTACGTAATGGAGCTAGCCGAAACTGATCATTGTAAGACTAGTATGTTCTTCATTGCTGATAGGAGCCCAATCCTTTGACTCTCTGTGAAAACCAAGATTTGATTTGACTAGCCAAACTAGATAACAACTTGGTTGGCTAGATCGCCCTTGTGCATCGACTGCACTGGTGTGGTTCGCGGTTGATGTATGATGCTGCTCTTGGATATGTTTTTGGACTTGTAGCCGCCTGCCAAGACGTCTAACGTCTCTTGCTGGGTTGTCGTGCCACAGCCTAGTGATCTCAAGGTCCAAGGTCATCCTTCTGTCGTGGTTGAGCCGGCTTATGAAGATTGATTGTAGACATGTTGATCTCCAGGTGATATTCCTAAAAACTATGCAATTGTTAGTGGAATGAGAACGGGTTCCATGCCACTTACTGTACTTGGTCTTTTTTAACTCTTCGACCATGAGTATTGTATGGTTGATGAGAATTTTAATAAACTTCCCGGCCAACATTATATCAAAGATCTCGTCAGCCCAGGTAAT
Organism: Magnolia changhungtana; assembly: GCA_030180095.1. Lineage (NCBI taxonomy): Eukaryota > Viridiplantae > Streptophyta > Magnoliopsida > Magnoliales > Magnoliaceae > Magnolia > Magnolia changhungtana. The sequence goes on along the minus strand of JASAUF010000552.1, from coordinate 6,992,852 downwards.
GTCGAACTTATATGCCTTATGAGATTTCTGTGTGGTCAACACAACTGCTTCTGTTATAACCAATGTCGAACACATAAATGACTTCTTAGCCATTACCTCAGCTGCAACTCTCTCATAATTAGAATCATAATAGTATGTATCAGCCGTTGAGTTATTTTGCTTTACTCCTTTCTGAAGAAGGGCTTCATATCAAAATACTTTTCTTGTCAAATTGTATAAATCTACAAACTCAGTCTTGATAAACTTTTTGTGGATTTATATTCCAAACCATCCTATGCGAGTTGTACAAAGTCAGCCTTAGTTGTGACTACCTTGCATCAGCTTTTTTTTTTTCTCTCTTGAACCAAGCCATATATTTTTCGACAAGTTCACCTAGCAACTACTGGAAACGTGAAAGGTCAGCCATAGACATTTTTCTATCCTTGTGGAAGAACTGGGCCTGAAATTTCTCCTCCATCTCTTGCTAGGTTTGGATGAAGTTTGACAATAAATTAAAATACAAAGTAAAGGCCATTTGCAGTTAAGGAATGGCCAAATAATTGTAACTTATGATCATCATTATTAGCCAATTCACTACATTGTAAGGTAAATCGGCCTATGTGCTTTATGGTCAATTAACCAGTGTCACCAGTGAAAAGCACAAAATCTGGTCAATAATTCATGAGTAATGGATGTTGGCGTTCGATCAATTCAGGATAAGGTTTGTGATATAGCAGGATAGTAATGTGATCGAGAATCTTACCTACCACTTCTTGGACTAGTTGCATAACCTGATCACGATCCAGATGTTGAGATCCAGCCATTGTTGACAAATATAAACCTACTGCGTATGGTCCCCTATTATAAGGCGGGTTCCTAGGGAAATGGTGCCCCGAAGCACTCCATGATTTCTAACTCCATGAATGAAGGTTCTAGCCTCCTACTTAGGTTGCTTGAATTTAACAGGCGGAGGTACATTACAAATATCATATGTCGGAGTAGGATGTGTATTCTGTTGTGTGGGAGATACTGGTAGTATCGACTCCAAGTTTTCCATAGAACTGACGTCAACATTTTATTGAGGTGCATTAAGCATCCATCGATAAGGGTAGCTAAAATTCGGTTCAAGTTCTCGGTCTGACTGGCCATCCACCTGTTGAAGTTGTCTGCCTGAATTCATGATCGCTCTGCCTGAGCTCGCTCGTACTTTGCTTGAGTCCTCCATTGCTCAGCAATATGTTAGATTCCCACTTGCGTATCGCGCAGCCTAACTAATATTGTCTCAAGAAGATCGTATAAAGATGAGGATGCCCCATCCTGGTTTGAAGGATTAGGCAGTGGGTTTGATGGTGAACCTAGGAGGTTAGGTGTTGGTTGCACCTGCATCTCCCCGAATGGAGGTAGTGTGCAAAAGGTGTTGCAGGCTCATTAGCCTCAAAAGAGTTTCATGTAACCCTTCAACTAATATTTATTAACTGAAATATTAGTTTAATTAATTGAATCACACTGATATATTTACCAAATTATGTGTCCCACCGAGCATGCCAAAAATTATTGCATCTCGATTTTAAATTCTGTCACGTGTGATATGTGCAGGCGTGTCAGAACTGACTGTGTGGCTCAATTCTAACCAAACAACTTTGACCCCAAGAGCCAAAATAGGCAGATAAGTTTAATTGACAATGTATGACCGTGATCTGAGAATACCGATCACCAATTCAACCACTTGTAAGATGTTTAAGATAAGTATGCGATTTTCGAAGGGTATTTTCATCCTCCAAAACTGGTTTGCACCTTGCCTTTCATACAAAAGGACTTTCAGATACAAAAGGAAACACTTATAGTCAACTGCATGGAGTAATTACAAAGCACCTTTATAACAGAAAACCTGCTTGTATTACAATGGAAATCATTTAGCATATGAGTGTAGACTTGGATTGCTGCTTAGGATTACTGCTACTCCTAATGTAGGATGAAAGCTACTAGTTATGCTAAGGAACATAAAAGATAGATTATGCTAAGAAACATAATGGATAATTGATAGATTTAATTTATTTGATTGGGTTGGTATGAGACACTTTACTTCATTGAGCTCATTTGCTATTTATAGGCTCTGGAATAATAATTTGGATGCTTCTTCCCACATACAATTAGTTATACCAATTGCTTTAGCACCACTCTGGCCTTCCAGATTCTTCTTTGACACCTATCCCGGTAATCGTTCCTCACTCGATCACATTCTGTCTTTCATACTCGGCCACGTTCTGTCTTCGAGTGATGTGTATTATTTAAACAGCGCCAGCTATTACTTCCGCAACACGTACCCTGAATATCTTCAAAGATCTTAGATGTGCTTTGTATTACTTATGCAATGATACACGTCCTGTCCTAATTGGTTCTTCCAGGAATAGTAAAAAATAAGGTGCAACACCATCGACATCTCAACTGGTGATACATGAAAATACCAAAACCACAGAGGATGCAAGGTGTAGGCGCACTAAGGTTAACTTGCGCACGCCACCAACCTTAAAGAAACATACCAAGATGAAACTATAATGGAAGTGATCAAGGGCTGAAAATGGATGTCTAATTTTTGTTAATGATGAGGCAAATGGGGTTACACTCCTATGTTAGTTTTGCACTATTTAAGAAAATGGTGATGACTCATCCTCCTCACACATGGCCCTTATTACACATGCGGCCCCAATTACAGGGACTTAGATTGCATAGTGTAGCACACAACACCAAATGTGAGCTACTGGGAAAGTTGTATGAACCCCACCATTATGTGTTTTATTCAGGCCGTCCATCCCTTTTGCCAGCACATTTTAAGGCATGAGACAAAAAATATGGCAGAGCCATATCTCAGGTGGACTTCACCATAAGAAACATTGGTTATTAAACACCCCAATTAAAAACTCCTTGGAGGCTACAAAAGTTTTAGATCAAGATGATATGTGTCTTTTCCCTTCATTCAAGTCTGTTTGACCTAATCAAACAAGTAAGATGGAAAATAAACATTATAATGGGTTCTTGGAATTTTTTAATGGCGGTTGCTAAATCACTACTCTTTCCTATGGTGTACGCCACCTAAGATTTGGATGTACCTCATTTTTTGGTTCATGCCCTAAAATGGGCTAGTAAAATAGATGAACAATATGGATAAAACACATGTCATGGTGGGCCCATAGAGATTTTCCAGTAGCACACAGTAATAAGATCAATACTACTATGTGTTGCACTTTAATTCAATCAAACCAGACCACTCATGTGATCGAGGGTTCATATTAGATACATGTGTAGGTGAGTAAGATGCGTGGGTATGCCATAGTATGCCTGAATCAAGGGTTGATTAAATTATTGGTGTCCCCTTCGTCAAGACAGACAGATTGGAGAGTGGAATCGAAGATCTAGAGTCCTCCTGGCCACAAAAGTTGCACTCCATTCAGGCGACTAGTGAAAGGAAAGGAAGTTAAGGAAGTTAATCCTTCCAAATGAGTTCTTTTTTCCTTGTTAAAATAAACGTGAGTCTATAGGACTTGTTGTTTCACTAACACTTTAAGTTTAAAACACTTTTCAAATAAAACAGAGATGCACATTTAAGTTAAATAAAGGTTAAATGTTTTTTATTTCATTAAGTATTGTAAAATAATGTTTATTACAATTGACAACTTGCAAGATAATCAAATGAATAAATAAAAATAAAAATGGATAAATACCTAATACGCCTATTGGAATAGACGAATCGAGGTAGGTGTAGCAAACCAAATCAAAACTTAGAAGAATCACAATCTAGGACTAACTCTACTCCTAAGGTATTGCAGCGGGAGCCACTGGGCAATAGCTAAACTAAGCTAAGTGAAGAAAAGAAAAGAAAAATAAATGATAGATTGATATGTTTAACGTAAGGCCTTGAGCTTCTCTTCAATTGTTTCTTTTATAAATTGTCAAGGCAGTGAAACCCTTGTTAGGGTTTCCTTTTTGTTTTTTAATCCTTCGTGCCTATGCCATTGGCTTAGATATGGAAAACCTTAATTGATTCAAAACTACTAGCTTGTATTGAGAAGAAATCATCCTAATTCACTCCGAACTTTTTAGCTTCCTACAGCTTCCTCTTATAGCTGATCTATATATCGTAAAGATCTTCATGCCTATAAAAGATTAGGCCTATGATCATTAAAATTCTTCTGATTTAGGCCACTAGATTAGGTTTTAGGAACTTCACGGGCTAATCTAGAAGGGACCCTCTAAGAAATCGAGGTTGCTCGCTCGCATGATCTATCATTTTAATGGTTTGAAGTGTTGGAAAGGATAGATGGACATGATCCATCACATTAAGATCTCTCAAACCTTTGATTAGGGAATGGTTGGGCTAGATTTTGGATCTAGTTCTCCCATTCTCTTTATTCCAATTAAGGAATGGGGAGAAGCATATGATCGGACTGATAAGTCTGTCACTCCCGATTTGGGTCCAAACTGTGGCTAAGTTCGTTTGGACATTGGTTCGATCTTTATAAACTTCTAGATTGCTACAGTCTCTCCGAATGTATTTGGAAATATCTCTCATTTTGGAAGGATTATGAGAAACAGCATTGTCGAGAGAATCATTGCCAGATTTGTGATAAGATCTGATCTCTCAATAGGTCTCTCATAGACGTGTTAGGCACATTGTCTCGGTAATGGGCATGATAATAATGCCACTTGATGTGTGATGATTCATTCCCCTAAAAGTAGGTCTGAGGGCTCGTGCCTTCACATTTATTACGTAATGTGTATCATTGAAGAAAATGCCAATAATAATACTTTCAGGTGAGAGTATATTTTACGTAGTTGTGGTCTGATGGTGTCAACACATGATGGCCCTTGATTAGCTCATGTTAAGGCGCCGAAAAAGGGTGTAAATATTGTGTGTTACATGCGAACTCGATAAGGCCCCAGCATCTCCGAATTGGGTGAAGCCCTAACATGGCGATAATTGATTAGGCCATCTCATTGGTCATACTCAATCAAACCACATTTAAATATGCTTTACATGGTCCATTCCAAATAATGACACATGGCCCAATCAAATCTCACCACATCAGGGCCTCACAAAGTTGTCTCTCAAATTATAACCAATTGGGTCATCTGAATTGTAGGTCCCATTATAGATGGATAATATAACTAACTTTACACTAATCAAGCTATCATAGCCAGCAAATTAATGGTTGCTAAGTGGATGGTTAAATGTAAAGTATCTATTAGTCCATATTTATAAGGACAAATCAGTTTGATTATACTTTGTCCATGGTTGGATTAATGATTTGGAGGGTTTGAATTTCGTATAACAATGCCATATGTACATTTGAAGAGTTACCACTAATTTTAAATGGTGTAGAATTAGGAGTCCAGTATGAGCTCGTATAATATTAGTGAAATTGAGGCTATCTACTATGAAACAGTATATTATGATTGTTGACTCCTAACTCTTAATTGATAGGTGGAATGAGTGTCACACAATAGAAGAAGTTTAATTCATGTGTGATTATAATAATAATTTAGGAATCAGACCAGGAAGTGAAGTCAAAACAATAGAATGATCCATATTTCTCAATCGAAACACCATAGGAAGGAAAGGTAATCTTCACCCCTTATATTTAATGACATAGATGACAACTAGATGGAGAATGACTTTGATTAATAAAAAAAATTATTAAGATATATACCGGAGTTGTAATATAAAAAACCAATGTGAACAATATCTATCGATGGTGTGTGGATATTGTTAGTGCACTGATTTGCGTATCTTGTTTGTCAATCACATGAGTCCATGCGTCATATAGTTGATTGAGCCCTTCGAAGCTAAAGACCGAAGACACTAGAGGACATAAGAATCACAGAGCAAAGAACAAGTAAATGCGGTGCCTTGGTGATCCTAACCCTTGACCCAAAACAACCATTGAATCTCTAGATAATCCTTAACCTTATAAATAAACCTTGTTGATTATCCCTTAATCTTAAAAGCTTAATTGGAACATGATAAGTAAGGCTAAAAGAGGTGTAAAGCCGCTATAAAATCGTATAAACAACAGTTTTTTAGTGATCTTCCAATTGAAGGTCCACTAGATCAAATCAAAGGAATAAGTCCAATAACCAACAGAGATAATTCTGGATTTTCTCAATGGGATCGATAGAGGGTTTAATCCTATCGAAGGACCTTCGATCCCCATCAAATGACCTTTTGATCCTATTAAAATAGTTGTTAACTAGCCATTTTATAGCCATTACGAATCAGTTTCTTATAAAATATCTTTTGGTTCTTGGGTATTTATAAGGATTTTTTGTGCAATATAAGCCTAAGTGATTTCATGATCATATCCATCATCATAAGCCTTTAAACTAATGATTTCTAAGTCATCTTCCTTGAAATTAACTGTTTAATGAGGATTCTAACCTCCATTTTGAAGATAAGCTTGAACTTCATTATTTCTGAGAGATTAGACCTAACTACATTGGTATATCCTTTGTTTAAAACCTCTAGAAGACCAATCTAGTTGAATCTTCTAGCCATTATAAATTTTCATTAGTTGTATGAGATTCTACCAAACCTCTCATCACCTTAGTCACTAAAAGGAGCATCACATGTAAGGTGTTTTATCATGGAGCTGAAGCATTAGCAACGCATTGGCATCATGATCAAAGGGAGAAATTGATGAGCGAAATTATACATGAGAGAGCTTTGAATAAGCGACTCAAGAATAAGGGATCAAAGGGACTTAATTCAACAAGTGTCATTGAGTGAGTCCATACTCTCTTTCTTTATATAAGATTAAGAGTAAGAGTTTGCAACCCAAACTCAATAGGTTCTTGTATAGAACGTAGGCTCTTGTGTAACGACGAATTCACTAAACACAGGTGTGTACATTTTAGTCTCTGCGAGAGCATCTAGTGGGAGTAAATGTAAGTTTTTAGACTAGGACTGAGGTTGTTGGTTAACCGATAGAAAATCACTCAAGTCTCTTGTGGTAGCCTCCAGCGAGAGTGTACGCCTACAGGTTCTTGTGTAGGACTAAGGTTCATGGTGAGCTTATAAAAAACCACATAGATTTTCTTTCAAGATCTGGTCCTTGTGTAGAATTGTAAAGGTTAAAGGTAAACCTGATTTAAAACCTCCAATAGTGAAATCCGGTACACTCATGGGTTAAGTGCATCGGTCATAGATGAAGTAGGAAAATTGAACCACTATACATACTTGTATTTGACATTCTTATTTAAGCATTTGTTTAATTATACTTATTTGATTATTTAGATGAATTATATTTTGTATGATTAGATGAATGTTAGGTATTGATAGTTAGCACATCCCCCACACACATATACACTATCTTATATAGACTATGTGAGACCCGTATCCTACCCCGTACCATTCATTATCCCTCCGCGGTCCTCCCAGTCGAATTTCGGTGACTCACGATCTGTTATCGGTGTTTACGTGTGATCCTGAGTCGTATTCCGTATATCAGAGTCAGCTCGGCCCAATACTTATACCCTTATGACTGCGCCGTCGCCACGTCTCATGCGCCGAGGCGATACTCGAGCCACGAGATGTGGGCCCATGTTCAGTTAGAGAAAAATGCTGTGTGTTACAAATACCGATGGAATCTCTACGACACATCACATCAATCACATCAATCAAGTACACATCACTCTCATCACTCACACCCATCCCCAAGTATAACCACCCTCCCCAAAATTCAACTTCTCTTACAACAAGGTATACTTTTCCATTACTCACCATCCATCTCTCCCATCACTTCTCTCCCATCACCTCTCTCTCTCTCTCTCTCTCTCTCTCTCTCTCTCTCCCAAGCAATCAAGCCCTAACGTCCAAGCTTCTCAAGCTTCCATGAGAGAAGCTAGTGTGGCCTACCTTCCTACCTCCCATCTCCACCATCCAAAGTCCGTCTAAACCATTGGAATCGTTCCCTTGGAGCTCTAGATCGCATCGGTGGAAGGAGTCCGAGAAGATCAAGGGTGAATGATTTTATAGTGTGATTTTATGATTTAAGGGCCCACTTGTTGTGGGAACCACTTGATGTATGTGATTGTAAGCTCGAGGGGCCCATAGTGGCGGGGTCCCTCCTATTTCCACCGTCTCTCTACCTCTCTCTCTCTCTCTCTTTCCCTTTTTAATTGATGTGTGGCCCACCATGATGCTAGACGGTGGAGATCCACCACACCGTGATGTATGTTTTCATCCCACACCGTCCATCTGGACGAGAGGTGTGGGACCACCTTGATGTATGTGGTGTATGCACACCGTCCAACAGACTTGGACAATGCTGATCCACTGTGATGTATGTGGTTCTCCATCTGTCCATCCAGTAGATGTGTGGGGCCCACCCCACACGTGCTGCACGTGTGGGATGGGACCCACCTTGATGCATGTATTTTATATCCCAGCCGTCCATCTCTTCCTGGACGCTGGAGACCCCCTATATATATATATTATATTTGGTGGGCCACGTGTGTGGACCCCACCACAATGCATATATCTATACCGTCCATTTCACAGCAGCAGGAGCTGTGAGTCCCACCAGCTAGTCAGCTGGTGCATGGAAGCCAGCAGGTCCTCTGGACCATGCATGAGGTACGTGTTATATCCACACCGTCCATCTGTTCCTAGACGGTGGGCCCTACTAAGATGTATGTGTTTTATATACTCTGTCCATCTATTGGACAAGCAGTACCTAGCTGCTGTTGTGCTTAGTAAGTTAGGTGGGTCCACCAGCATGATGTATATGCTTCATTAGGACCATCCATCATGTGGGACCAACCTGATGTGCCATCAAATCATCCAGATCAGGCCCCCACAATGATGTATATTTTGTATTTCCACAATGTCCAGATGCTGGATGTGTGGGGACTACTGGATTGTTTTAAAAAAAAAGTAAATAAATTATTATTATAATAATATAATATATATATATATAAGTATATGTATTATATACGTGGTGGGCCCCATGTGGGACCCACGTTGATGTTGGTGTGTGTGTGTGTAGTGTATATATGTGGTGAGCCCCACGTGGGAACCCACCTTGCTGGATGTAACCCATATCCTCACCGTCCATGTACTCTGGACGGTGGGACCTAGACGTGTGAAATCCAAACCGTCCGTCTATTTGGGACCCACATGCCACACTTGTGGCAACCACACCGTCCATTGGTAGGGACGTGAGTCTCAGTAGTTAGGACGTTGTACTGACGCCCACAAGTTCTAGGATCTGATCATGTGGTATGTGTTACACCATACCGTCCAGCAATGGATAGCGGAACCCTCTGATGTAAGTGTTCTACCCACTCTATCCAGTCCAGGGGACGTGGACCCCACCTTAATTTTGTGCCGTCCATCTCCATTTGTTGTGGGGGCCAACCATGACGTATTTATTTCATCCACACCATCCAGATTGTGCTGGACAGTGCTGATTTACCTGGATGATGTTTGGACAGTGCTATTTACATAGACAATGTTTGGACAGTGTTGACCATCATTAGTGTGTTATGTGGGACCCACCACTAATGTATTTATTTTATATCCACGCTGTCTATTAGGTGGACCATGCAGAAAACAGTAGAGATTGAACGCCTACTATTAAAACCCTTTTTAGGGTTACAGAAGTTTAGATCAATATGATATTTGTTTTCCCTCTTAATCCAGGTCTTTATGACCTTATGATCAGATTGTATGGAGAATATGGTGGGGCCTACCTTGATGTATTTATGGCCCATCCATGGGGCCCACTTGGATGTATTTGTGGCCCATTGATACAGCCCACTTGTAGATGGTGCAGCCCATTGGTGCGGTCCGTAAATGCGGCCCACCTTAATGTATCTATGGCCAATCCTTGAGGCCCACCTTGATGTATTTTGTGGCCCATATGAGAGGTCCACTTTAATATACTTGTGGCCCATCTATGAGGCCCACCTTGATATATTTGTAGCCCATCTATGAGGCCCATTAGTGTGGCCCATTGATGTAGCTCACTTGATGTGTATGAGGCCCATTAGTGCGGCCTATTAATGCAGCTCACTTGATGTGTATGAGGCCCATGTGTAGGACCCACCTATTGTGTATTTGAAGCCCATGGGTTATGGCCCATTACGATGTCTTCGAGGCCCATGGGCAAGGCCTGATGTGATGTGATTATGGCCCATATGATGAGGCCCATTGAGATGTATTTTCAGCCCATTTGATACGGCCCATTTGATTCAGCCCATATGATTCAGCCCATTTGATACAACCCATTTGACTTGGCCATTTTGATTTGGCCCATTTGATACAGCCCATTTGACTTGACCCATCTGATTCAACCCATTTGATACAGCCCATTTGACTCGGCCCATTTAATATATTTGGAGCCTTTAAGTGAAGCCTCATGATGATGTATGAGGCCCATTGGTGTGGTCCATTGATGTGACCCACTTGATGTGTATATAGGCCCATTGATGCAGCTCATTATAATGTATTAGGCCCATGGGACATGGCCATTGTGATGGTAGATGGCCCATTGAGGCACGTATGTGGCCTATTGAGATTATATGGGGTCCGTTGTGATGTAATTGTGGCCATTGATGAGGCCCGATGTGATGTATTTATGGCCCAGTATGATGTATATTAGGTTCTTGTGTGAGGCGATGGCCCACTATATGTTTGGCTCTATATGGGCTATCCCTTGGGAGCAATGATGGTTAAAAGTCCACATTAATGGGCAATGATGGTTAAATGTCCGCATTGTGACCTTCCCTTAGGCCCTTTGTTAGATTGATCCTGATTCTGATTGTCAAGGTCGATTCCGATTGCCGAGGCCGATTGTTGAGGCCGATTCCGATTGACGAAGCCGATTCTAATTGTCGAGGCCGAGACCAATTGTTGAGGTCGATTTCGATTGTCGAGGCCGACTCTGATTATTGAGGCCGATTATCGAGGCTGATTCCGATTCTGATTATCGAGGCCGATTTCGATTGTCGAGACCGACTCTGATTATTGAGGCTGACTCTGATTGTCGAGTTCGAGACCGATTGTCGAGGCCAATTTTAATTCCAATTGTCGAGGCTGACTCCGATTGTCGAGGCCGATTCCGATTGTCGAGGCTGATTTCGGTTATCGAGGTCGACTCCGATTATCGAGGCCGATTCCGATTGTCGAGGCTGATTCCGGTTGTCGAGGCCGATTCTGATTGTTGAGGAATGATTCTGATTATCAAGGTCAATTCCGATTATCGTAGCTGATTATATAGGACGATTATCGAGGCCGATTATCAGTGCCGGTGTCGATACCGATTATGAGTATGTGACAGCATAGCATCATGATGCATTCCCATACGCATCATCTGCATGTTTGATATGAGATGTGATTAACCATTACATATATCATTGAGCAAGTTGCTGTGAGACTCCCTGATAGGCGAAGATTGTCTCACATGAGCACATGGTATGTATAGGATTGACGTATGACTGTATTGTATGACTCATGCATCTTGCATTGTGTGTTGTGTGTTGTGATTACTGTATGCCCTAACGACATCAAAGCCGTAGCCTCCACATGCATGTCGTGGATGGTCAAATGGGACACCGAAAATCTATTACTAGCATCATGCTGTTATAGATGGCCCTGAGTGAATATTCCTAAACCCTCTTAGTACTAGAGGATGCCCTAACGTCGAGACCGAGTAGATACATGAGCACCTGAGTGTCGAATACTAGGAGGCCGCATCTCCCACTATATCATGGTCGGTTGGGAGTGAGTGTGGCCTTACCCACCCGAGAGTAGGGGGAATAGCTAGGCTAAGTTTGACCAGCTCGTGAATGGGTCCACTATCGACGTGCCAGCCAAGTGGATAGTGAGGTCTCTTCCACTTACATGGTTGCGCGACAGTGGACAGCGATTTATATGTAGAGTGTACTAAACCCTGGTGATGATCCCAGAGATGAACTGTACTGATTTGTGGACTTATTGAGCTAGAGTTGCATACTCATTCATTCATTCACTATCCACTCGGGCTGGTAGTGCGCAACTATTTGTTACGTGTACCTTTGCAATGGCTAAGATTTTGATTGGGGCGTGCGACTAACCTGAGATTAGGAGTTTACCACATTGAGTCTGACTATCCAAATTAGGTATGAGACTGGTTTGGATAGAAGTCGCTTGTGATGGACCCCATAGCATACAATACTACGTACTATCATCCCGACTTCACACTCCAACATGGTCATTCCATTCGCACCGCATATTGCATTACATCCATGACATATGACATTTTGGGTTACTGTATTTCTACATTTATACAGTCTAGATACGGCTGACGATATTCGTGAACTCATCAAGAATTGTATATTACATTGCATCCTCGGCATCTAATATTTGGCTCTTTATGACTCCTCATTTGCATAGCTGATCTGTATTGCGTACTCTGATATTTATGACTCATAGACTGGTCGGTATTTCCGCTTATTCTGATATCATATGATTCATGATCTTGCAAGTATTTTCGACATTGTATGATTATGGCATTGTATTGAATACTTAGCACTTACCATATGCACATACTTACACCACCCTCTAAGCTTTCTATAAGCTTACGACGATAGATGCGTGCAGGTGACGTTAGGTCGCAGCAGAGTTGAGCTTGGAGCGTGGAGCTGTATTCTGGAGCTTTAATTTTTCATATATGTATTTTCCTTTCAGCACTGTATTCAAATGTTTGTATTAGTGGAAATGTGATGATGATGTTGCCTTTGTGATTTGGGTATACTTGTGGTTATGCTTCTTATGAGAGAAATTAATGTTAAAAAAACCTCCTTGTAGGATTCCAGGATCGGAACCTGGTGTATGCGCACTGGGAGCCGAGAATGGGTACTATGGAGGCTGTCGGCACCAAATTTGGTGATCAGGAATTTTGTAAGCTCGATTTTCGAGTTTGGGACGTGACAGACTAGTTGCTTCATGGGAATATGATTTGTAATCTATGTGATTAGACATACTCATAGTTTGAAAGCCTTAGTGTTATATTGTTCCACTCAGCTTGAATGGTATGTTAGTTTAAGTAAAGCAATTATGTGTTTTAATAGGCATAAATTTTATTTGGTCCTAAGCACCTCCCCCCCCGAACATAACATTCATTACTTAGCTTTGCCAAGCTTTCTTACGTATAGCCTGTGGGCCCACCGCATGCAATTTCAGATATGATATCGATGATCTTAGTCATAGATCATGATGGCTATGGGTCATAGGTGTATATGTAATTATGACATAATTAATATGCAGTAATATCTTAAAACATAAATGAACTTGGGTTAAATGAGAGGAATTTCTCTAATTATCTTTAAGACCTTAAGATTGACATATCGTCACTGACAAGGGGAGAGTTTTGATCCATGAATATTAATATTTTATTGTTTTATAATCTCCTACTAGAGTGTAGGACAAACTCATGGTTGTTGTCATCTTTATGATGATAAATGGATGGATGTAGTCATCCTTTGAAAAGAGAAATAATGATAGTCAGGGTTAAAGGTTTCCGTCATCAACAAGAATTCGATGTGCCTTTGTCCTTTTCTACATAGGAATGTGAGTGTGCTGTGGATAAAGGCTTTTAGTGTTGGACCTATTGTGTACTTATATTGGTGGTTTGAGATTAAGTCATTAAATAGAGAAGTCCATCATGCCTGGACTATAATCAACTTGAGGATGCACTGGATCAAATTATTCCTTAGACTTGGAATCTTGTGGGGGTTTAATGTCTTGATCATGTCTTCTTTAGCTTGTTTTACAATGTTATCATGTAGCTAATAAAAATGAAAATATAATCTTTATCATAACTATGATGATGGATATGGTCATTCTAAGTGAGGGAACTGATGAAAAGTTAGGATGGAAACCATCAGGCATGACTTGGAGTCGGTGTGCTTTCATCCTACCTTACATGAAAGTGTGAGTGTGAGTGTCCAATGGGTATAGACACAATGAGCCCATTGCCTAGACTATGATTAACTTAAGCGTACATTGAAATCTAATTAATCCTTAGACTTGCATACGAATGAGGTTCAAGGTCTTGATTATATGTGCTTTGACTTGCTTTATGAGGACATATATATATATATATATATATATATATATATATATATATATATATATATATATATATATATATATAAAGGTTCATCAAGTGATTTTTTAGAATTTGTAAAGGTTTATATATATATATATATAAAGGTTCATTGATCCTTACATAGTGCAATAAGGGATCCATTGGTTTTATAGAATTTGTTTTTGGCATAGATTTAGGAGATTTAAGTTTCATCAAGTGATTTTTTCCACTAGATTATCACTGAAAGGTTTTAAAAGGCTTTCAAAACAATTTTCAACTGTTAAACTTTTATTTTAATTATTAAAAATATTTTTATCGCACTTGATGATAATGTACTAGTCCATCACTTGATGTACATAGACAATGGGTCTTTAGTGGACGACCATGCTTATGGAGAAATTAGATCAAATATGTATGTATGGATAATATAAGATTACAAGATTTCATTAATGTTGAGCATATGAAAAACTATAGGGTGGCAGTGTATTATAACTAGCATACCCCTAAAATTAAAAATTACTTATTATAAATTATCATATCCTAGAAGGGTGAAAGCATTCCAAGTATAGAGATAGATGCCCACCCCCTTTGGGTGTCAACTAGTAGAGAATGAGGAAAAAGTGAGAAAGTGCAGAGTGAGAAAAAAGATTCCACCTCTGCATCATGTGTCCATATGTGGGTAGGGGTGTACACGAACCAAGATAGCTCGGTTAGCTCACTCGATTTGACTCGAAAAAGCTCGATTCAACTCGGTTAGAAGCTAAGTTCGAGCTGATTTTTTGAGCTTGAAAATGAGTTCGAGCCGAATTCGAACAAGCCCCAGTTCGACTCGACTTGGATCGAATGCAGCTCGAATGCAGCTCGAATCGAACCAGTTCGGTGACTCAGTTACTTTGCCATTGATGTTGCTCACCAACTGTTTGATAAAATGACTCAACGAAATGTGGCTGGTGGCAAGGAAGGTTTGGTATAGGCAATTGCAACGAGAAGAAGTGCAATAGGTACCCACACTAACTTCTTGTTGATGAAAAACTAGATAAGCTTTTATTTGATTGCCATTGTTGATGATATATGACAAGGAAGGTTTGGTACAGGCAACTGCAACGTGAAGTAGTGCAATAGCTACCCACACTAGCTTCATATGATCAGTTTTCACTGTAATAGCTACCCACCCTGATAGCAAAAACAGTCCTATACCCAATTCAAAGGTGGCGAGAACCACAACAGCATATGCTTTCAAGAGAAATTCATGATGTGGGTTTTCATATACCTTGATGGAAATACCTTTTTTCTCTTTTTTTTTTGGTTTTTATATTACTTAGTAGGTGTTTGATAAAATACCTGTAAAATCATTGCCTCTGTATGTAAAACAGTGGAATTTTGAAGTTGCAGTTCAGGTGTTTGTGGAAATGCCTCAATGGTGAACTCGACTCGATCTTAGCTCGAACTTGGCCCGAGCTGCTGACCGAACCGAGCCGAGCTGGCGAGTTAGGCTTGAGGACCGAGTCGAGCCGAGTTCGAGCCAAGGTCAATGTTCTAGTTGAGTCGAGCTGAGGCCAACTCGACTCAGTTCGACTTGATGTACACCCCTATATGTGGGGATGTACTTGCGTGTGGACATGTATTTGCTCAGCCCAACATCAAGGCTTATGTATGAGCTATCAACGCACTTTCAACTGAGATAAATCAAGGAGAGACTTCTTGGTTTGGAAGATTGCATTCGACAAGTTCAAGATATACATTGTATTTCCATTCAAGTAAAATTTAAACCACTCATCTTTAGATTTTTATAGTTTTAGAAATATGAGATTATTACAATAGGAATCCTTTTGGGCTAGTTAATTAATTTAGACATTTTGAAAACTTTAATTTCTACTGCGCTTTTGAAAATCTAACAATAGATGTGTTTCATGGTCATTTGTGATGGTAATGGTGGATACCGCATAGGCCTTATGCATGATGTGGGACATTTCAACTATCATGAACCGAATATTGTTAAACTATTATGGTGTTATTGACATCATAGTTCATTGCATCCTTTGGGATAATATAGATCCTAATATGCTTTAGATGATCACTCTTACAATCTAGTAAAATGTTCAAGATTATCACTCTTACAATCTAGTAAAATGATATCGGACATGATAGTCCATTCATGACTTGCAACTTACGTTCTTATTAAAAGGCCATGATGATGATGATGGCATGACATCAGGAGGCATGCATGATGGGCATGGCATTGCTCATGGGGTGTTCAATATGGATGTCGTTAACATGTACTTAGTGACGATATTTATGCGCAAATTAGGAGATAATATTTATAATTTTTAATCATTACAAAATAATTTTACAATACGGTCAAAATTTTCTATTCAAACATGCTCTAAGTCATTAGATTTTTAGTATATTTAAATATTTTAAAAACATTATATGCATCTTGGAAAGTGCCTCTTTTATTTGGATGGAGCCAACTCACATGGTTTCATATTTTTCTAGTATATCCTCATTATGGGTTAAAAATCAATTTGGGCATTTTAGGGCATTAAAATGCCATCAATTTCAATATCATATATATCTTTAAGATTTATCCTAATATAATTATTAAGAGTAGGACAGTACGTGACAGTATGTTGTCCCCCAAAGCTTGAGGCATTTTGTAAGATGTTAGATTTTATTGAAAATAAAGAGAAATTTAAACAGGTTTTTAAAATTTATCTTTTAGATTAATCTCAGGATCTCTCATCTTGATAATCTCATATTTCTAGAACATCTAAACCTACAAAATGGTCTTAAATCATACCTTAACCAATGTACGCACGCAATGTAGATTTTTTTTTTTTTTTTTATTTGTCAATGTCGATCATTCAATGCAAAAAGTTTCTCCCTAACCTATCATAGATTGAAGGAGAATGAAAACGCATGTTCGCCTTAAGGTAGGGCTAAGCAATGCACCATCATCTATGCCTATAAACCCCACACCTAGTTATCATGATCTACAATTGAGATCATCAATGTCTCATCCACATGACCATTCGGAGCTACCGTGATAACCTCCGACTAAAAAGGGGATGTGGTTGGTTTATCCCCAATCTTTATTTTTGACACACGTGCACTCAGACCCCACACACACCCACACACTCACACCACACAATAGAATTTTACCATTATGGGTACTCGAACCTATGATATAGTTTTAAAACTCTTATGAGTCTACCACCCAGGCATGAATAAGGACCCAATTTATGCCTGGCTTAAAATTGTAATCAGTGATCATATTTATCCCTTTAGGCTGTCATCAAACCTTTGTTTCTTACTTGACCCATTTAAGAGCCACAATAAATGGTTTGAACCTATTTGAGTAAGCGATAGTCAATCTATCAAACACTAAGCCTCTTTTTCTTTCAATTTGTGGATAAGATATTTTGTACTATTCCCAAATTCAACAAAGTATGATTTGCCTCTTTTTTACAATAAAGTCTGTTATTCAATAAGGACCGATTGCAAGAAAGGTACCACAATGCAACGTGCCTCTTTCTACCATGGAACCCAATATGGAAAGTCTTTTGAAAAAAATACACACAAGCTTTTCCTAGTAATAAAGTTGGATCTATGCATGTGAGAGGATGTTGCAACATATTTTGGCTTGTCATTACGGCAAGGTTATTGCATTGCCGTGAATGTTGCATAAAAAAGCTTTTATGATGCACTAACAAGGGTTTACCCCCTTCTCATATCTAGAGAGGCCTAAACGTGATATCTTTTTTGTTGGTGATGAATTGTTCAAACTTCTCTTGATTGAACTTGATTACAAGCCTTGTTGGAACCATTGTTACGCAACAAGCATTGTTCGAGTTGGTGGATAGTTGTTGCAGCAATCTATTCATAAATAGACTAGAAAATGTATGGGGATGAATGTTGTTGGGCTTTTAATGATTTACATTTACAATAAAAATGAAAATTTATAGATGTAAATAGACCATTTATTTAAAGGGCTTCTTACAGGTGCTCGAGTTAAAATCACAACTTGGATAAACTTGCCAATAGTAGATTTTAACCTTGGACTTTTTTAGGACTCATAAAATAAAAATAAAAATAACACTATAGTAAGAGTGGTTTGCCTTATTAGAGTGATTTCTTCATTTTTGTTGTGGCGAAAGAACAATCGTCATGGTAGTGTGCGCTCCAGTTGGCTAAAAAATTGATAAATTGAGCAGAAAAAGTAAATACTCTTAAATTGAGACTAAAGAAAATTCATTTACTATGATCCATACTCAATGTGGCATTTTATATTTTATGTGTAGACTCGTGTGCTTACGTAAGATATCCAATCAAATTGGTCAAGACCTGGCTTTTATTGATGTGTTGCCCACACCCATCACTTGTCATAAACACTTATGACAAATAAGAATAACACAACCAAACCTCATTGGGTCATTGGCCAAATCAATGCATTTGACATGTTACAATATCATCAATAGACTTATATAATTCAATAAATCTTATAAAATTAAGCATAATCTATATGAGGCAAAATAAATGAAATAATAACAATAACCATAATAAAATAATCAATAATAAGTAGTGTATCTTGTCAGATGTCTATTAGGTGGGCCCTACGTGATCAATGGTTTAAATAATATGATGATTGGATATTTATATGTGCACACTAGTGGGCTTCACAAAAGTTGTGATCGATTCAAATATGTAATAGGGTGGTATGCTTGGATTGTATTATGTAACGAAAGTTCTTTAGTGAGATGTGAATTGATACCGTTAATAAAACTATAGTTGTGATGGGTTGAATTATTCTATACTCTTCTTCTACAAATATATTATAGATATATGCATATAAAACTCAAATCTTATTTAAAAGTATTTTAAAAAAAGAATAATGTATAAAAAGTCAAGCTCATTGATTCATATTCAAACAATCTATCAGTTTTAAAGTATGCATTTAAGATTCCGTTATTTAATTTTTTTTATTTTTTATTTTTGTCATCATAATAGATGGATAAATGATTCTACATTCCACAATATAATTTTACATATATAAGTTAAAAATCAAAGTTTGTTTAGCCATCAACGGCAGACAAAACCCTTGTAAGGGCATCAGATCATTTCTATAAAAACAAACAAAAAAAAATCCATCCAAATGTTTGGAAATCTTCTAGAAAATTTATATAAATAAGAGTATTTAATACTAAGAAAAGGACAATCGATGGAAACTAAAAATAAAAAATCACTCCTTTGAATCACTTTGATATAAATTTAGATAATTAATCATGTAGGCCCCACCTTAGGTGGGTCATACCCCAGACTTCAGATGCAATTGACAATCCAAACCTTTCAATCGTAGGATTTTTTAATAATTAAAAAAAAAAAATGGACGGTCAAGGGACTGTGTTGACTATTTTTTAACCATCCATTTGCTTGGTAGACTTGTCAAGTCGGTCTGATATCTGATTATTGTTTCAAACCTGCCTTAAGTTGCCACGTGTGACAATCGTAAGTCCCCGGAAACTACAGCAAGAGTCACCATAACCTACAGGGGCATTGAATTTGAAAGTCAATATTTGTCATTTTTGAGGTTTGCCTACACGTTAATGTATTTATTGTATATCCACGCCGTCCATCCGTTTTTAGACCTGATTTTAGATATGATCCGTAAAATAAAGTAGATTTTAATATTAATTGGACCACACTATAGCAAAGAGTTGTGAATGATCATTAAAAACTTCTTGTGGACCAAAAGTTTTGGATCAAGATAATATTTTCTTTTATCTTCATCTAGTCTCAACAGGTTAGATGGAAAATAAAAATTATGTTGGGCATGCCCAACAGCGAGCCCTAGGAAGTTTTAATGGTGGGGGTTTAATCAACACGTTTTCCTTTTGTGTGGTCCACATAAGATTTTGATCTGACTCAATTTTTGTTTCAAGACGTAAAATGACCTTGAAAAACGTATGGACGGCATGGATCTGCAATAAATATATCAAGATAGGATCCACGGTCAGGGCCGCACCTAATAAGCTCCCTTCCCTACCGAAGGGAGTCATTTGATACGTTAGCAGAGTACGATTGATGATAGGCCTGAACACCACCTTTGTACACACAGCCTAAATATATCACAATCCAAACCGTCCAAATCGTTTCCCTCTTCATTAGGTAGGTCACATCTCTGAAATCAGATTCATGAGATATTTCTAACCTCTAATTAATAGCTGATTACTCATTTCAACTGTCCATTTGCTGGCCACCAACGGGATGGTCATGAAGATCCTCTAGCGGTGCAGTTATTAATTAGAAAAAAGTGGGCCCCATCATTTTCGACATTTAATTCGTCAACGTACGTGCCATCTGTATAGTAGCCTCTTGCCTGGCACAGGAAATCGAAAATCCCCTACAACACGTGCGCACAAAACACTCAAGCTCTTGGGGCCCATCATATTTTATATTCAAAATCCACTCCGTCCATCAGTTTCAATCCTCAATGATAGGTCTCTATGAAAAGACTCATCAATATTCACAACTCATGTGGGCCCAAATCACACGGAACAACAACCATAATTTGTGTGTGGAGCCACCATGATGTAGATCTTTCATCGAACCCGTTAAATAGGTTTAGTTTACAATGAAAAAAGTTAATATACACACATCACACTAATATAAAACTTATACAGGCCACACCACGTGAACTTAGAGGTTTTTACAAGATTTTACATTTTCCAACTGGCGTGGCCTATAAGAGTTTTTTTTTTGGGATGAAATTTTTTATGTACGGTGAACATAATCGACTCACCCAATGGACGGAGTGGATTCTACATATACAACATTTTGGATGATTCTAGTCCTCTTGCCTGAGTATAGATTGTCAAAGCATGCCGGAGTATATATAAAATTTTCCCCCTTTCTTTTGAAAAAAATAAATAACAAGGTGAGGGGTATATTTGTAATTTTGAACACGCCAAGACCCATTCCACTTGTAATGAATAAGTATTTCATTGTCTACCTCACAAAGACCACATTTCAGGAGTTTGGTGAGTTTGTTTAACGTACGCACTACGCACCCATGCGCACGCAAATCTAATTAAGATTTCAGACGAGTTGATTAAGACAGATTTACTCGGCTTCTTAAGCCAGTCTAAGTTAATAGATGTCATGATGGTAGTTGGATGATGACATAGTGGTCAGATGGTCGTTGATCATTTTATCCGATCTTGATTTGGTCCTGGTCCTTCTCCTGTATGGGGTCAAGCTTCTTATATCATCACAAAGACCCATGTTATATATATATATATATATATATATATATATATATATATATATATATATATATATATATATATATATAAAGGTGGACCCCACAGTAAGACAGGGGGAGGCCGGGCCGCACCTAATCTGCTCTCATTATACGGGGGCATGATCACACGTGTTTCAAGTTGCATGAGGCCTACCTTGACAGGGAGGGATGAAAAATAGGCTTTAAAACTATATATTCACGTGGTGTGGCTCACCTGAGTTTTGGAATAGCCTCAGTTTCTATTTATTCCTTCATTCCAGTGGGCCACACTTAATGACTAAGTTGGATGGCTTATACACGACACAATTAACTCACATTTTTGTTGGGGGACCACGGAAGCATGCGGAAATGAATCAAGTATTTTAATCGCACAATCAAGCCTAATCACAAACACTCCGAATTTAATGTGGGAAAGCCTTTTCAAGAAAAAACCACGGCACATGAAAGGAGAAAATTACAAGAGATAGAGCTTACCTGATTCGAACAAGCCTCGAATCACCCAAGCTACACCCTTAAAACCCTAATAACAAATTAGAAATCTCTTAATGCCTCCTATTCCTAATTACACACACACACACACACACACACGTGTACATCGAGTCGAACCAAGTCGAGCTGGCCTCAGCTCGACTCGGCTCGAACATTGGCTGACCTCAGCTCAAACTCGGCTCGGCTCGGTCCTCGAGCTTGACTGGCCGGCTCGGCTCGATTCGGTCAGCAGCTCGGGCCGAGTTCGAGCTGAGTTCGTCATTGAGGCATTTCCACAAACACCTGAACTGCAACTTCAAAATCCCACTGTTTTACAAACAGAGGGAATAGTTTTATAGGTATTTTATCAAACACTTCTAAGTAACATAAAAATCCAAAAAAAAAAAAAAAAAGAGAAAAAAGGTATTTATTTCATGTACAAACCTTGCTTCCCACCAGCCAAACCTTCCTTGCCACCAGCCAAACCTGCCTTGCCACTATCCACATTTTGTTGAGTCATTTTATCAAACAGTTGGTGAGCAACATCAATGACAAAGTAACCAAGTCACCGAATTGGTTCAATCCGAGTTCGATTCGAGCTGGATTCGAGTTGGATTTGATCCGAGTTGAGTCGAGCTGGGGCTTACTCGAACTCATTTTCGAGCTCAACTAGCTTGGTTCGTGTACACCCCTACACACACATATCCTCTAGGTAAATCACAATGCAAATAGGAAACAAATCCCACACTTATACAATTCTACATAACTCTGAGAGATCGTTCAATGACACCTTTGATGGCACTTCAATGGCATCGAACCTCTTCGATGTCATCGAACAAAACACCAAAATGTTCCAGCGACTAAACATGTATTTTTAGATTTTCTCGATGGCACTTCGATATCATTGATGACTCGTCCATGGCATCAAACCCATTTCGATGGCATCAAACCCATTTCGATGGCATCGAGTGGGACACTAAAAGTGTCCGGCAACATATCGTGAGATTTGTGGATTTTTCTGATGGCATCGAAGTCTGCTCGATGGCATCAAGTTGTCATCGATAAGCCTATTGATATACATATTTAAAACATCAATCAACAATTTCATCAGTAAATTTCTATGGTGGACATCATCCTAGTGTCCCCAATTGTTCATTTTGGTGCAGCGCTCTTGAATTCTGGATTAAGCTGGATTTTGGGATTTATATCTAATACATTGTGGGGCACATCTAATCGATGGATCCAATGGCACTCACACATCATGGTGGGCCTGACATAGCTTGGCCTAATAACAATTTAATTAAGAAAATAATATAATTAGAAGTTCCCATTTGTGGCAAAAAATGAACTTGATATGATCCCTCCGATCACATATGGACCATACAAAAAAAAAAACTCCCATCAATTAGCCAATTCTAACCTTTCAAATGTTGGCATGTAAATACATGGTTAAGAAGAAATGCACCAGTACTCTACATTAATTTAAAAAGTGACCACGGATTCAATGGTTAAGATCTTTCAATTTGAGATGAGACTTTCGAGCATGGCCCATCCATGACAGGCTTCAAATCAATAGCTTGGACAAACCAACCATGGGCTACATATTTTATTTACAATACACAGCAAGTAAAAATCATATTCATCTAGTTGTACCATGGGGTTACGATCCAATTAGTTATTTTGTGACAAATATAAAAATTAGATCATACTCAAAGTTATCATCTCTCATATGTATTTAGATAAAGTGTTTAGGATGTTTTCATTTTGAATGTTTTTGTCACTTGGGGGAGTACCAAAATTGATTGCATGACTTGATTCCAACGGAACAACTTGACCCTAAGTGCCAATATAGGCAGATATGATGATTGCGACCGTATATGATCGAGATTTGTGCAGATTGGTCACCTATTCAGACACTTGTAAATTTTTTTATAGAGTGATTCATACGATATTGGGAGGGTGGGGTTCTTCCTCCGAAAATGAATTCAAATTTGCCTTCCATATGAAAGGACTTTCCTGATACCTACTTATCGTCAAATGAAAAAGAAATACTCACAGTTGGTCAAGGCACAACTGCAATTAGCCTTTCTAAATGAAGAACTTCTTGTATTGAGATAAAGTCCATTGTATGAGTATAGACTGAAATTACAACTAATCAATTACAACTATCCTAGGAAAGAGCTAAGTAATGATAAGGAAAGATAAATTGTAAGATAATTTGATTAGGATGAGATGCCCTGCTTTGAAGATTTCTTCTTCTATTTATAGATTTGAAACGTCTCAAAAAAATCCGTATAAAGACCTGATTACCACCTCGGGCAGAAATCCCTAAAGACCGTACTCTGTAGAAATTAGACGAAAATTTAGTTAAGTACTAAACTAAATAATCAATGGATTTGGCTCGAACCATTATCTATAGAAACGGTAAGACCTAAAACCATCAAAATCGCTAACACAGCACTACAAAAAAACCTAGGAGAAATCTCAAAAGCAGGTTGCTCTCGGAAGCACATTGAAACTCCGTATCGAACCTAGACCGCACGTCGAAAGTCTGATGACCGCGAAACTATAGGAATATGTCTATTTTATTGGGCTTGACAATTATCACGGGAATCGAGCCCAAATAGTATCCAGAAACGCACAACTTGAGCCATGAGCAAAGTGTGTGAGAAACGCGAATATCTTTAGAAAATGTAATGAAACTTAATTGAATTAGGCCGTTCACTCACAGGCGAAATTGAATATTTCAGACCGTCAGTTTTGTACTGAACTTCACCAATGGATTAAGAAAATTTCCCAGCACATATCGGTATACTTGTAACCCTGATCGAGTGACAATGACCGTTGATCTGATACAGGTCCTCCACAGTCGATCCTCTAATCCGATCATACCGAAATCATAACCTAGCTTAGATCCATGGTCAGGGAACTTGCTCCATGTCATAGGTGAGTAATGGACCTCCAGATGAGCTCTGTTTTCCAGAAACAGAGGCCCTTTGGTTATAACCTAGGTATACCATAGCCCTGGGGCCATTGACATCAGTTCTGGACCTATTTAAAGCCCTTAAACCACCCCACCCCTCTCTCATACGAATTTCTCTAACCCTAGGAGAGAGAAGAGAGAAAAGAGGAGAAAAGAGTGAGGAGAAGAGAGTTCAGTAGATCGTTGCTGAGATTCACTCCCACCACTCCATGTGCTGATTCGCCTCCCTACCACCGCTACACGACTCATTCCAACGACGATTTGGGTAAGAAATCCAAACCCTAACGCCATAGTTAAGGTTTAGAATAGTTGTTTATCAACCTAGCTAACGGATTTCATGATTTAGGTACCTATTATTCCTTTTTTGGGAATGTAGGATTCGAACCGAGTTCGAAACAAGATTTTTGATGAAAAGTGCAGACTATAAACATTTAGGTTATAGTTTTTAAGGCTTTCAATGTCAGCTAATGATTTATGTCTGACTTGATTGCTACCATATCGTCTTAATCACGTCGATTTCGATGTACTACACATGTATGAACTACGTTGAATAACTACGCGTCCTATGTGTTTGTGGAAATGTTTGAATGAACATGTAAACATGATTTGTGCTTGTTATGACTACTAAGCTAGGATTCATGATTGTTATATGCATAATGACATCCACGTAAAAGGAATTCCTAAAATACTCGTTGTAACTAGCTTAGTCTACGTATTTGCTTATGTGTTGCCTAAATGTTTGATTAAATGTCTGAATGAGAAAATATTAATGAATTGTATCTATTAAGTTGCTCATATGTATTGTTCCTTTCATGTAACCATATTTGTCGCTATGAAATTATGAATAAAAGATAGTGTTTGGTAACATGTTCAACATGTTTGATGAAATGCTCAAATGAGATATTTACTTGAATCGTTCGTCAAATGCTGATATGTTTATCACATGTAATTACGTGCTACATCTGAGTAATATTGGGACTACTGCGTAGTCCAGGCAATCGGTAACAATCCCCGTTTGAATGGCCGAACTAGTCTCGCCACATTGGATGCGTTCGATAAATCCAGGTCATACGACGATTATCGGTAATGGTTAGGCCACGTGGAGTGCTTATGCGCTCCATGTTGATGAATTCGGCGTGTTCCCGTACCAGTTGAACTTGTCAAATAACCCGATTGGCCTATTGTGTGTTTACTATGTATGGACATTCTTGCTTGAATCTAAGGTTCCACTTACTAATGTAAAGACCATTTCAACTATGGTACCACGATCCGCTAAGATTCATAAGCCGGGCATGGTGGTATAGGATACCGTGGTTGAGCTGTCAGCCTACGCTTGGGTGACGAGCCTCCCCATAGTGACCAGTGAGCAACCCAAACTCATGAGCCAAATATGGTGGTATGGGACACCGTATTCGAGCTGTTGGCTTAAAATGAAGTGACGAGCCTCCCCATAGTGACCTCGGGTAGAAATTCTTGAATTTACCTATCCACTGCATTTCATTAGGGGTGATGCCCTACAACTTGCCTATTGTATGTGATTAACTAGGATTAACGACCCTAAATGGATCTCCATTTGAGTTAATGATGTAAAGGGAGGTACCTTAGCTTCCCGAATTTGTTGTATGAATAAGCCTAATTAAGTATTTGGCTAACACGACCTTGCACCGCATTGCATGTGCTTTAGCATGGAAGGGCACGTTTAGGGAGTTTGTCATGCACGAACGGTTGATGAAGTTGCTTGTGAGGGAGCTTCGTGTAAGGGCATGCATCATTACAGCATACCATTCCTGCATTAATAATAATACTTAGGATATGATTGTTGTACTACTTTATCATTACTGCTTGACTGAATTAATAACATGTTAATCTTTGCCTTATAGTACCATTGAGTTGATCACTCACTCCCACTATGGGACGGTATTTTAAAACACCAAGCAGAACCTGTTGTAGATGCAGGTAGCGACGATACCTATGCAGCTGATTTGGAGTTTATAGACGAGGAGGAGTTCTCCTATATACAATTATCAAGCGGGTCTATGTAAACCATGTACTGATCGACAGGATCACAGTGATTATATGGATTACTCAGACGTTTACATTTTGACGTTTTATATATTTTGAAACAAAACATGTATATAATCTGCCCGGTAATGCACTCATACTCTAGAGGTTGTGAAACATGTATATACCTTATATATCATCTCAGTCTTCCGCTTGCTTAATTACATTAAATCTGGAATATGATATGCTGATTTAGTATAATCCCTCTCATGTTTAATGTATTAATATGGACAACATTTAAACATCATTATCTATGTTGCATAAGTGATGTGTTGGGTCTCGGGAGTTGAGCTTTGCTCGACCCTTGAAATCTAGGGCATTACAATTTGGTATCAGAGCATGATTTGGATTAAATTGGACCTGGATTATGGTAACACAATGCACTCTGACGCACTTTGACTTAAGAGGGGACGATAAATTGTAGAAATGACCGTAAGATTCCAAAGTTCCGTCAACGGGTGAAATTGACCATGGTAAGGTAGCCTATACGCGTCTGAGATCATGTGAAATGATCTCAGTCCCTTTTAGGCCATCAAACGACGGGTTTGAACGATAAATAGGTGAACCCCGCATTTGAAACAAATCAAAAAGCATGAATACGTGCTTCCTGGACCGAGAAAACACATCTTATAGGCGTTGGGGCCATCCCGGCACATATTCGACGTGTCGGGATGGGGTGGTCACCGCGCCTGGGTGGAGGTACTGCCGGCAGCCCAGGGGGCGTCGCGCCACCACCCGTGCTGCGGCGCGGCACCTGCCTTCACAGCGGGTAGCGGCAAGCTCACGGTTCCAGCGGCCTACTACCCTTCACACATGCATGTGGGGCCCTCCCACGTGTGGGACCCCTTTATGCTACCCCCTATCCCCCTAAAACCCATTTTACCCTATTTTTAACCCTCCAAAATCTCCATTTCCTCTCTCAAATCTCCCTCCTATATACACAAAGCTCCATCTTCTTCCACATCTTGCACCCATCTCCACCATCTTCTTAAAACCCTCTCTTACAACTCTCTACCTTCCTTATTTTCCCTTATTTGAGCACACAAACCTACATCTTTGTGTCTCAAACTCCCAAACTTCCCAAATCCGGCTCATTATCAAGTTTTTCCAACTTCATGGCTCTCTTTGAGCTTGTCATCGCCATCTTTTCCATCTCAACGTTCCTTTCCCTTATGGGAAAGTGAAGAGTGGCCCCTGATGAGGCTGGGCCAAGCCGTCCAACCCGCTCGAGGAAGAAGGAAAGTGTCGTGGCTACTTCAAGTGCCGAGCGAGAGCGAAGGACGAAGCGGGATCTCGGTCCTCAAATTTCGTTGGAGAGATCACTACCTGCGGGTGCCGAACTAGGTAGGTTCTGTAACCGCATAGTTATATTTGAAGCACATGTGGATGAGAAATTATTTGGACTATATCCAGTGATGGACCTCCTGTTGGAGGGTGGGTGGGGTCCCATATTTGAAGGCATATCTCATGCCAGTGAAGGCACAATCTGAACCTTCTATGGCCACATATGGAACCCACTACTAGAGCCTCTTCGCTTTACTATTCTTTTGGGGAGGCAGGAAGCCATAGTCGATGTTGATGTGATGGCCCGCATCATCGGAATTGAGCGGGGTGAGGTACATACTAGTGCATCTCATCTCACTAGTATACGAGAGAGAGATCGCCGCATGCGATTTCTTTGTGGCCGACTGGCTCATTGGAGGCGAGCCAATAGCCTCCCATTGATAAAAATGATGGCAAACTTCTGCCTACTTCACCACATATGCACGTACAATATGTATCCTAGGTCGAGTAACTATACCAAATGCACTCGTTTGATGGTGGACTTCCCGTATATAGCTGGATAGGGAGACAAGCTGTGTCTGCCTACTTTTGTCATAACACAGATAATCAGGACCACACGCTCTACTAGGGGAGACGCTTCACTCCCATTTGGCCGACTTATCTGCAAGATTTCTCGTAACTTCTATTTAAGGCTTAACATGGATAATCTTGCACCCATCCACTTTATAAGTGAAACTACGCTCAACAACATGAGGATTGGCCCTAGACAATGCCAAGCCCGTCTCGATGAATATGGAAATAAGATAGAAGAAGAAAGTGAAGAGGAAGAAAGTAGTGAAGAAGAAGATGGGAATGAAACAGAGGAAGGCAGTGAGGAAGAAGGAAGTGAGGAAGAAAGCAGTAATGAAGAGGGAAGTGAGGAAGAAGAGCAGGAAGAGGGAGAAGAGGCCCGAGATTCTGATAGGGTCCCTCCTACTACTACACATGAGGACCGCCATGACCGGGTTGCCTTAGAAAAGAAAACCAGGCTGCCTAAGACAAGAAGTCAAGGAGAACCAGGCCTACCTAAAACAGAAATTCAAGAGAATGTCTCGCACTCTGAAGACCCTCCTGTGCTGCATGCAAACATATGTTATAGTTGTCTTTGGGTTTTCTTTGTTTCTTGCTTTTCTATGTAATAACCATTGTTGGCTTAGTTGGTTGTTAGAATAGTTTGTGTTAAAACTTTTACTAAATTAGCTCACATGAATCTTCTGTCATGATTTCTATAATGCTACATCATATGTATTGTGACAATTTTGGGTTAAATGAAATGCATGAAACTTCTTTTGTTATGGAATGTGTGGAATGCTTGGAATAGTGTGTGTTATTATTCTAAATCTGACACATGTTGCACCCTATATTGTATATAGGGGATGCCTCCTAAAAACACTTGGAATATTACACGTCTCGCACTTGGCATATCTATTGACGGGACACCTCCCCTGAGCGATAGCCATACAGACCCCAGTTTGGGCCCAGATAGTGACACGATGCCGGATTCACAGCTGGCCATGGACCCTGCGAATGGGCCAACATAGAATGCACCACTGGTTCTAAGACAAAACCATGCGTCTACGTCGACGTCACACATACCTCAGTCAGCTCCTTATCCTGATAGGCTAGAGCAGATAATGTCTTTAATGCAGCAACAGCAACAATTTTTTGCTACTATAGCGGGGGCCATTGCCCAAAACATGAATATGGCCTTGCCCACACCACATGTGAAGCCTACTGAAAATATGACTACAAGCGGTCTATTTGAATGCTTCCAGTGCTTCCGTCCTCCTACCTTTGCGGGCACTCACCGACCCGAGGAGGCAGAGTATTGGTTGGATCATATATCCAAGATGCTGAAGCCATTGCACTGTACTAAGGCAGAGCAAGTTGAATTGGCTACGTATATATTTGAGAAGGAGGCCAGCCTCTAGTGGGATAACATCCTACGAACTATTCCCACAGGATACGTGTGGACGTCGTTTTCATGAAAAGTACTTCCCCCTCACTTACCGTAATGAAAAGGAGTGTGAATTTCTCAGCCTCCGACAGGGAGGAATGACTGTGGCTGAGTACGAGAATCGTTTCATGGAGCTGGATAGATATTCTCCGTCGATCTTAGCAAATGAGTCGATGAGAATGCAGCGATTTTCTGAGGGTCTGCGGCCTGATATTCCTACAAAGATGTGTCACGCTAGCATTTCCAACTATACTGAGCTAGTGAACATGTCCCTGCCAGCCGAGAAGGATGGCAAGAGACTGTCCCAGACACGTGTGCCTATGGGCCCAAGCCTCGACCTGATTTGCCGAATCGACCATTCCTCGGCAAGAGGCCACATGCAGATTCACCTCCCAGGCTGATGGCTCCACTGACCCAGTAGAGACGATCGGATCTGTGGTGCACCTACTGTAAGAAAATGGGCCATAGTAAGCCATTTTGTTTTACCAAGATGAGGGACAATAGTTTTATGCTGCCTCAGAAGATCAACCGCCAGTTACCACAAGTTATTTCGATTCCACCTCTACAATTTGCACCACTAGCACAGTCATTCTACCGACCTCCCATATCCCAAAATAGGCCGCCTCAATGACCTATGGCAACACAATCAAATCGTCTTCAACAGGCACGTGTACATGCACTAGCAGCTGGAGCATATGAGACAGCAACTGCGATGCCTTAACCTTTGAAGTCACTGCCCACATTCAAGGTACACCTGTATTCCTATTGGTGAACACCGGGTCCACTATTTTGATCGTATCATGTTATATAGTCAAACAATTGGGGTTAGACACTGCCCCTATGGGTGTGGTGAGAGTCCTTACCATGACAGGGACCTTCTCTGACACTAACAAGCTTTGTAAGGATTGCTCGATCGACTTAAGAAGTAAAACGGTGCACATCGACTTGATAGTCAATCCGCTGTATCATTACGACGTCATCCTCAACATGGACTGGCTCACAGAAATGAAAGCCAAGATTAATTGCAAAACTAGAGTGGTGACGGCACATGAGACCGAGGGCGTGACCTTCACTTTTCTAGTTCAGGTTAGTTGGCCCTTCCGCATTAGTTGTTACACTTCCTTATTGGAAAATGTTGATGGTCCAACTCTTGGGGACGTGCTTGTAGTCCAAGATTTCACAGACGTATTCAGGATGATACTTGGACAACCTCCTCAGTGCGAGATCAACTTTACTATCGACCTTGTGCCTGGTGCGATGCCCATTTCCTTATTGACATATCACATGCCACCGTGTGAAATGGAGGAATTGAGGAGACAGATAGATGATCTGCTAGATTCAGGTTTTATACGGCCTAGCGTATCTCCTTGGGGAGCACCCGTACTGTTTGTAAAGAAGAAAGATGGATCGTTGTTGTTGTGCATTGATTATCGCAGATTGAATCACATCACGGTCAAGAACAAGTATCCTCTGCCCAGGATAGATGACCTGTTTGACCAGTTGAAAGGGGCACAATACTTCTCAAAAATCGACTTACAGTTCGAGTAACATCAGTTGCACGTTAGGAATGAAGACGTGCAGAAAATAGCACTCAGAACCAGTTTTGAGCACTACGAATTCCTCGTGATGTCGTTTAAGCTTACAAATGCACCAGTTGTGTTCATGGACCTCATGAACCGGGTGTTTCAGCCGTATCTGTACCGATTCATCATCATATTTATAGATGACATTTTGATATACTCCAAGAGTCGGAAAGATCACGAGGAGCACCTGCGGGCAGTCTTCGATACTCTCAGGAAGAACCAGTTATTTGCTCAGTACCCGAAATGTGACTTCTAGAAGGAAGAAGTCAAGTTTCTGAGACACGTGGTGTCCAAGGAAGGAATTGTCGTGGACCTTGCTAAGGCAGCCGCAGTACAGGACTGGGGGCATCCTGGTTCAGTTACAGAAGTGAGGAGCTTCCTCGGACTTGCTGGCTACTATCGCCGATTCATTAAGGACTTTTTTAAGATAGCCAGACCATTGTCTTAACTCACTTGAAAGGATCTTAAGTTTGCTTGGAATAAGAAAGCAGAAGCAGCCTTTCTAGAACTAAATGACAAGCTGACGTCCGCACCCATGCTAGTATTGCCAGAGTAGGGGGTCAGATATACTATATACACAGACGCATCTCGTGTTGGTTTGGGTTGTGTCCTTATGCAGAAGAATAGGGTAATGCATCGCGATAGTTGAGGAAACATGAAGAAAACTACCCCACACATGACTTGTAATTGGAAGCAGTTATCTTCGCATTAAAGCTCTGGAAACATTACCTCTACAGAGAGGAGTTTGAGCTCTTTTGCGACCACAAGAGCCTCAAGTATATATTCACATAGAGAGACCTGAATATGAGGCAACTACGTTGGATAGAGACCTTGAAAGACTTCAAGTTTGAGGTCTCCTACCATCCTAGCAAGGCCAACCTTATGGTCGATGCGTTGAGCCGCAAGAAGAAAATAAAATTTGCAGCTCTGCTGATGATCGAAGAGTAGAATATGGTAGAGTTTGTGCGAGACTTCGAACAGAAGCTTACAGTAGAGGAGCCGTTCGAGAGCGTTGCACACCTCCACGTGCAACCACTTATTGATGATCAAATTATTGCACAGAAAGAAGATAAACTATTGGTGAAAATGAGAGAGCGAGTAAGTGACGGTGAAGAATCCGAGTGGAGAGTTGGCTTGGATGGAGGTTTGAGGGATCATGGCCGCCTATGCGTCCCAAACCTCTATGACTTGAGAAGAGAGGTTCTGGAAGCCGCACACAATTCAAAATTGGCAATACATCCCGGTAGTACAAAGATGTATCGGGATTTGAAGCGTTCATACGGGTGAGACAACATGAAGGCCCAGATAGTAGATTATGTATCATGTTATTTCACATGCCAGCAGGTCAAGGCCGAGCATCGCCGACCTCCTGGTTTACTTCAACCCATGCCCATAGCTGAATGGAAATGGGATTTCATATCTATGGATTTCATTTTTGGGTTACCGAAGACAAGGAAGGGACATGACTCCATTTGGGTGATTATGGACCGATTGACGAAATCAACCCATTTCCTTCTGATCAGAGTTTCAAACTCATCAGATGATTTTTCCAAGCTGTACATGAAGGAGATTATACGTCTGCATGGAGTGCCTATGGAGATTATGTCGGATCGAGACACGCGATTCATGTCCATTTTCTGGACTCGAATCCAAGAAGTAATGGGAGTGAAACTGAAGTTCAGTACCGCGTTCCACCCGCAGACTGATGGGCAGACGGAATAGGTAAATCAGGTGTTAGAAGATATGTTAGGAGCATGTGTGCTTGACTTCAAGGACAGTTAGGATGACTGCCTTCCCTATGCCGAGTTCACTTATAACAACAGCTTTCAGGCGAGCATTGGCATGGCTCCTTACGAAGCCTTGTATAGGCGCCCTTGTCAAGCACCACATTGTTGGGCAAAAGTTAATTTGAGGTTGGGGACCACGTATTCCTTAAAGTTTCTCCGATGAATGGAGTCCTTCGTTTTGGCAAGAAGGGGAAACTCACACCGAGATTCATTAGCCCATTCCAGATCCTCAACCGAGTGGGTGTAGTAGCATATCGTCTCGTCTTGCCTACACCGCTCACTGGCGTGTACAACGTATTTCACGTATCGATGCTGAAGAAATACGTTCTTGATCCTACTCATATAATCAAATGGGAACAAGTACAGTTAAGTGAATATGCTACCTATGTATTGTGACCAACACATATTCTCGATAAGAAGGAACAAGTGTTGTGCAGCAAAGTTATCCCACTCGTGAAGGTACTATGGATACACCATACTAAGGAAGAAGCTACTTGGGAAACAGAAACCGAAGTCCATAAGAACTACCCTCAAATCCTCGAGGAGTACGAGAAGGTACCAATTTCGGGGACAATTTTTCTTTAAGGGGGTAGATTGTAACGTCTTGAAAAAATCCATACAAAGACCCGAGTACAACCTCAAGTAGAAATCCCTAAGGACCGTACTTTGTAGAAATTAGACAAAATTTTAGTTAAGTATTAAACTAAATAATCAATGGATTTGGCTCGAACCATTATCTATACAAACGGCAAGACCCAAAACCTTTCAAATCGCTAACTCAGCACTATAAAAAAAACTTATGAGAAATTTCAAAAGCCAGTTGCTCTCGAGAGCACATTGAAACTCTGCATCAGACTTGGACCGCACATCGAAAGTCCGATGACCGCAAAACTATAGAAATATATCCGTCTTATTGGGCTTGACAACCATCGCATGAATCAAGCCCAAATAGTATCCAAAAATGCACAACTTGAGCCCTGATCGAAGTGTGTGAGAAATGCGGATATCTTTAGAAAATGTAATGAAACTTAAGTGAATTGGGCCGTTCACTCACAGGTGAAATTGAAGATTTCAGACCAAACTTCACCCATGGATCAGAAAAATTTTCCTGCACATATTGGTATACTTGTGGCCCTGATCGAGTGACAATGACCATTGATCTGATATAGGTCCTCCGCAGTTGATCCTCTAATCCGATCATACCAAAATCATAACCTAGCTTAGATCCATGGTCAGGGAACTTGCTTCATGCCGTAAGTGAGTAATGGACCTCCAAACGAGCTCCGTTTGCCTAAAACAGATGCCCTTTAGTTATAACCTAAGTATACCATGGCCCTAGGGCCATTGATATCAGTTCTAGACCTATTTAAAGCCCTTAAACCACCTCACCCCTCTCTCATACGAATTTCTCTAACCCTAGGAGAGAGACAAGATAAAAGAGGAGAAAAGAGTGAGGAGAAGAGAGAGAGTTCGGGAGATCATTGCTGGGATTCACTCCCACCACTCTGCGTGCTAATTCGCCTCCCCACCACCGCTACACAACTTGTTCTAACAATGATTTGGGTAAGAAATCCAAACCCTAACGTTGTAGTTAAGGTTTAGAATAGTTGTTTATCGACCTAGCTAACGGATTTCATGATTTAGGTACCCGTTATTCCTTTTTCTGGAACGTAGGATTCGAACTGAGTTCGAAATGAGATTTTCGATGAAAGGTGCGGACTATAAACATTTAGGTTATGGTTTTCAAGGCTTTCAATGCCAACTAATGATTTATGTCTGACTTGATTGCTACCATATCGTCTTAATCATGTCAATTTCGATGTATTACACATGTATGAACTATGTTGAATAACTATGCATCCTATGTGTTTGTGGAAATGTTTGAATGAACATGTGAATATGATTTGTGCTTTTTATGACTACTAAGCTATATGCAAAATGACATCCTTGTAGAAGGAATTGCTAAAATACTTGTTGTAACTAGCTTAGTCTACGTATTTGCTTATGTGTAGCCTAAGTGTTTGATTAAATGTCTGAATGAGAAAATGTTGATGAATTGTATCTATTAAGAGTATTAAGATAGTATCCTTATTTACCTTGCTTATATGTATTATTCCTTTCATGTAACCATATTTGTCGCTATGAAATTATGAATAAAAGATAGTGTTTGGTAACATGTTCAACATGTTTGATGAAATGCTCAAATGAGATATTAACTTGAATTGTTCGTTAAATGCTGATATGTTTATCACATGTAATTACGTGCTACATCTGAGTAAGATTGAGACTACTGTATAGTCCAGGCAATCGGTAAAAATCCTTATTTGAGTGGCCAAACGAGTCTCGCCACATTGGATACGTTCGATAAATCTGGGACGTTCGATAAATCCGGGTCTTACGATAATTATCGACAGTGGTTAGGCCACGTGGAGTGCTTATATGCTCCATGTCAATTAATTCAGCGTGCACCTGTACCAGTTGAACTTGTCAAATAACCCGATTGGCCTATTGTGTATTTACCATGTATGGACATTCCTACTTGAATTTAAGGTACCACTTACCAATGTAAATACTCGTTTTAACCATTGTACCACGAATCGCTAAGACTCATGTGTCGGGCATGGTGGTATGAGACACCGTGGTCGAGCTGTCGGCCTACGCTGGGGTGACGAGCCTCCCTATAGTGACCAGTGAGTAACCCAAACTCGTGAGCCGAATAAGGTGGTATGGGACACTGTATTCGAGCTGTCGGCCTACGCTGAGGTGATGAGCCTCCCCGTAGTGACCTCGAGTATAAACTCTTAAATTTACCTATCCATTGCTTTTTATTAGGAGTGATGCCCTACAACTTTCCTATCGTATGTGATTAACTAGGATTAACGACCCTAGATGGATCTACGTTTGGGTTAATGATGTAAAGGGAGGTTCCTTAGCTTTTCGAATCTGTTGTATGAATAAGCCTAATTAAGTACTTGGTTAACACGACCATGCACCACATTGCATGTGCTTTGGCGTGGAATGGCACGTTTAGGGAGTTTGTCATGCACGAATGGTTGGTGAAGTCACTTGTGAGGGAGCTTCGTGCGAGGGCATGCATCATTACAGCATACCATTCCTGCATTAATAAGAGTACTTAGGATATGATTGTTGTACTGCTTTATCATTACTGCTTGACTGAATTGATAACATGTTAACCTTCGCCTTATAGTACCACTAAGTTGATCACTCACTCCCACTCTGGGATGGTGTTTTAAAACACCAACCAGACCCTGTTGTAGATGCAGGTAGTGACGATGCCTATGCAGCTGATTTGGATTTCAAAGACAAGGAGGAGTTCTCCTACGTACAGTTATTAGGCGGGTCTATGTAGACCATGTACTGATCGACGGGATCACAGAGATTATATGAATTAGTCGGACGTTCACATTTTGACATTTTATATATTTTGAAACAAAACTTGTATATATTCAGCCCGGTAATGCACTCAAACTCTGGAGGTTGTGAAACACGTATATACCTTATATATCTATCTCAGTCTCCCACTTGCTTAATTACATTAACTCTGGAGTATGATATACTAATTTGGTATAATCCCTCTCATGTTTAATGCACTAATATGGATAACATTTAAACATCATTATCTATGTTGCATAAGTGATGTGTTGGGTCTCGGGAGTTGAGCTTTGCTCGACCCTCAAAATCCAGGGTGTTACAAGATTCTCCTGAGAGATGTGAATCATCCAGATGATCTATTTCTTGGTTATCATGGTGACTCTTTAGCATCCTTCTTTAATTACTTTAATGTTTCTTCTTCCTCATGGCAAGTGAATCGTGCCTTCCAGATCCTTCTGTCTCCTTATGTCCCTTTAACTGTTCTTTTTTGCTTGACTGCTTTCCACCTCTTTTCGTTCGACTACTCTCCATATCTTTCCGCTTGACTGTTTTTCGCTCCACTGTGTTTCTCTCGGCCGTTAACATGCAATATATTTCCCATGCATGACACATGTCCTGAAGTCTCTCTCTCTCTCTCTCTCTCTCTCTCTCTCTCTCTCTCTCTCTCTCTCTCTCTCTCCCTCCCTCCCTCCCTCCCTCCCTCCCTCCTTGACTTTAGGCCCCCAGAATGGCAATTGTTGTGATGAATTTATAGACTTCATCTATTCGCTTGTGACAAGCCAACAGTGGCGCCACACATCCTTACTTTGAGATTTTGACGTTTGAAGAGTTGAGCAGTATCTTTGTTAGGCACATAAAGTGTGCTAGGTGGACTATTGATATGTGGTGAGCTGGGGGTCTATTTTGTTTTTTTTTTCGTGCGTGTTTTGCCATGTACAAGGGGGTATTCGATGTCTTAAAGGTTTGGTTATTCTTCAAATCTTTGGCTGCCATTGTCCAAGATCGACCAATCGAGCCCATTGGATGTCTCTTGGAGGTTTCAGATTCATTTTCAGCCTATCTTGTTTGGATTCTTTGTGCTTCTTAGGTGGACCAAAAATCAATTTTATCAAAGAGATGCACATTTGGGATTTCTGGAGAATATGGATCATCATTCGGGATATGATTTGTCAGGTTCCGGATTTACCAATTAGATTCTTAAGTTTTCTCGTGACATGTCAAGCATCCTACCTATTTGGTCGATTTGAATTTTCAATGGTTCTTGAATTGCACATGCATGGTTTTATCAAAGTCTAGTTAAAGTCTGAAGAGTAATTTATTCTCGTTTTAAGTGGGGTGTCTATAGCCATCTATCATGTGGGCCCTACCTTTATGTGGACCATCCATCATGCGGAGCCATCTTTGATGTAGATTGTCCATCATGAGAAAGAAAAAAAGGAGAGAGAGTTTTAAAAAAAAGTGAAAAGTAATCAAATTTTTTATTTATGGTTATAAATTTAAGTAAATAAGCTATTTTCATAAAGGTGGTTACCAAATTAACTTTTATTTAAAAAAAAAAAAAAAGAAGAAGAAGCTTAACCATTTCTCGAGCAACCCTCAAACACTACAAGACGTGGTTTTATCAATGGGGTTGGAATGAGTTGGAAGAATTTTTTAGTCAACTCTAACAACCACCAAGTCAACTCAATGAGTCATGAAGTGTGGTGGTTAAAAACAAAACAAATGCACCCAATTTGTTACTTTGCACATATATGGTAGATGCATATGTGAACTAAATAGCTCACCTTATAGGACCCACCACATA
The DNA here is from genome assembly GCA_030180095.1 of Magnolia changhungtana. NCBI lineage: Eukaryota > Viridiplantae > Streptophyta > Magnoliopsida > Magnoliales > Magnoliaceae > Magnolia > Magnolia changhungtana. The sequence goes on along the minus strand of JASAUF010000552.1, from coordinate 6,954,088 downwards.
TGGGGTATGGTTAAAAGATAAGGTAGATAAGACGATGTTCATCCTCAAGTAGAATAGGATCGAAAAATGGACCATGGACTCTTTCCCTTCAAATCAAGTATTATGGATAATCCCACCATGTTGATTCTTAGACCATAGTTCATAGATGGTTTGGCCCACTTAATAAGTGGTCTAGATCTTATACATTTACATATTCTAATGGTAATCACGAGAAGTAACTAGATCTAAATCATTCGTGCTCTAATATAGAAGGTTATTATTCTTAGGGCCTATTTAGATTAGCGATTATAACGGTAATATGTTGTAATGTATGGTAAAAAGAAAGTAATTATTACTATTACTACCATAGTTGGAAGTAAAACAGAGTAGTGACCATACGTAATAATCATCTCCCATCTCCATTTCCAACATCTAAAGTACTTTTGTTGGTTAAATACACTTGGATGTAATTCCATCAATATATGTTATATCCACACCATCCACCCATTTTGCAATATCAATGGAGGGTGTGTCCCAAAAAATGAAGAAGATCCAAAGCTCAAGTGAACTACATCACAAAAAGCATTAGGGACAATGATGCCCACCGTTGAAACCTTCCAAAGGCCTACCAGGATGTTTATTTGCTATCCAAATTGTTCATAAGGTCAAGCAAACCTGGATGAAGGGGAAAACACAAATATCAGCTTGATCCAACACTTTTGTGGACCCTAAGAAGTTTTCAATGGTAGGCATTCAATCCCCACTGCTAGCCGTGGTGTGGTGCATTTCCACTCTGGATCTGCCTTATTTTTATCTCATTCCATAAAATGATCACGCAAGAGGGATGGACGTTGTGGATATAACACATGCATCATGGTGGGGGCCAACAAAACTATGCCACAACCTTTGTCAATCCATGTCATGCAGTGATTCTGAACGATTGCCGTGATTTGACAGTTAGCAATATCCAATCAATGGTAATGAGTAATTATGTGATTTTTACACCACATTACTATACCAATCCATAATCCAAGCAAGCCATTGAAGGAGTAATGGGTTTTATTAACAAAGTAGACTCGATGTCCTCTTTAATTAGGAAACTAAGCAAGCTTTTGGAATCTTTTTTCTTTTAGACCTTTGATAAGTTTTTATTGTATTTGTGGATGATAATGCCCTTACACGCAACCCCAACATATTTACGTCAATTGTAGGGCCGATTTTAGATGGGGCCCATAGAAGTTCAAATGTCAACCGTTAAAACCTCCCTTCGGTCCAATGCAGTGGCCATCTAGACAGTTCGAGAATGAACAAATTTTTCTTAGATCCAAAAGGTAGATTGGCCTAAATAGGTGAAAAGTGGCTATTCAAATGACCACTATTTAATAAGGTGTGGTCCATCAACAATATGGAGGAGGCTCAATCTTTGGCCCCATGTCATAACATTACAAAAGGAAAGGGATGGACAGCGTGGATGGGTCTCGAACCCCATTGTGGGCCCTATGGATGATGACTCAATGATGTCTTCAAGGCTCCACCATAAGAAACAGTGTAGGCAGAGACCATTGAATAGAGACTTTCGATGAATCGTGACCCTTCTTCTTTCCCATCAATTTTCAAGCATTTTTTCAATACTATACTTTGTATTTTCCAATCCTTTCACTACTACCCACTCTAACCTGGACCACTAATACTACTCTTGCAGCCTTCTTTCACGTTCGAATTTATTGTCCATGGAATTTCCATTGTCTAAAAACCTACCCTTACTCGCTACATAGGCTAACTTCTCTCGGAAGAAGACAAATTACTCTCCAAAGTTCCGACAACAAGTAAGAAATTATGGTTTCTTTTTTAAATTTTAAATGGAAAAATGAGATTTAAGGGTGTAGGATGGGAGGTCATAATTAGAATGTGTCATGGAAAGTTATAGTTCTATTATTGTATGGGGTCTATGTTCTTCATTCAGACAAGTGTTATAAGACGATGATGATTACTTGTGTGGAATCTAGAGGAAATAGGTTTTCACGTACGACAAGTGGATGAGGTTTGGGGATTGTGATGGCTAGATGTTAGCAGGTGATAAGATAAGCTATAGATGTCCTAGATGTGGGGGGGGGGGGGGGGGGGGACAATGCCAAATAATTAAAATAAAAAGCAGAATATATAAAAAAATACAAAATCTCAATCACCTGAGTATTGAAACCATGATTCTAAATAATTCGTAAGACACCCTTCACCTAAAATATTATGCAGGACAACTTTATTTCACAAATGTCTTTAAAATCAATCTTTTAAAGTAGATGAGAAGATAAAATAATTACATCATTCACCACAAGAATTAAATAAATAACATTCACTACAAAAAAAAAAATAAAGCATTCACCACAAGGTATAAGGGGTTATAATGGTTCGGTGCTTTAAAAAATTACAACTACTCCACTCCTAAAATTACTATTGTAATTTTGGCTTTCACTATAATAAGGATTTCATGGGTTCACATTAACAACCTTATACAGTTCCTTGTGATTTTCATGGGCTCACCACAATAAAACCCCTTTTCTGATTTTCACGGGCTATTACAAACAAAAACTCACTTTGTGATTTTCACGGGCTATCACAAATCAACCCATTGAGATTTTCACAAGCTATCCCAGAAAAACCTAAAATGAAATAAAATAAACAGTGTACTTATCTTCAAATGTAGATTTAAAGATGCAATAGAAGCTTGTAGTAGAGATCTTTTTTCTTAAATGTAGAGGAGGCAGTATTCGCTCAACAGAAAGAGTATAGGATTCTAAAGTATTTTAGAAATGAGAAACCCGAATGCTACCTATTCAATTCTCTTAGATCTCAAGAGGAGTATAGATTACTCTTTAAAATAAAATTAAAATAATCTTGAGAAAGGGAATTGAATAAGCTTAAAAGAATTTAAAAATATCACACAATTAGCTTGCCGAGGACCTGAGTTTCTCTCTCACTTGCAAAAGGTTTAGAGTGAGTTTTCGTTGTTGAAATGAATGAGAAAAGACCTCTATTTATAGCCAAAGAGATTGGAAATTAGGCTAGCCTAAGAATATGTTTGGCTGGTCGGATTCCACCAGATTGGTTCCAATGGCTATCGGATTGCGCGAGATAAGATTGATCCAAAATTCGGCTGGCCCGAGGTGAAATTCGGCTGGTCGAATTCTCACAAATTCCAAAGGATTGCATTGCTAGAATTTGACCTGAACTTCACATAGGCTGGCCGAATTTCAAGTTAGGATAGCCGAACCAAAAGTTAGGTTGGCCGAAATTTCAATAGATTTTGATTTTTTTAGCCCAAACTTGAAGTGAGTTTTATCTGAGGAAGTTAGGCTAGCCAAACCAAAAGTTAGGTTGGGCGAAGTCCAAAACAAATACACTATAGATAATCCAAAATAAATGATTTTTTTGAAAGAGCCTAACCTAAGGTCTTTTGAGGGTTATTTGACATGTTGTTTAGCAAATACAGAGTTTAACTAATATTGAGACTGAGTGACATTTTCTTAAGATGATAAGCTAATCTTCAAACACATACAGTAGTTGCGATCCAATTATTCTTGCGATCTATCTGGTATAACTTTTGTCTCATGAAATTTGACAACCTTATGTGTGTTAACCATATAAGCACTTATAGCATAGTAAACAGATCTATGATAATGGCAGATCGAAGAGGGTAAGGAGGATAATGCCATGACAATCTCAAAGAGGAATAACAGTAATGATGAGCGAGGGTTTAGGGTTTTAATGGTAGACTGGGTGTGAATGATTTCGTGTGTGGGTGCAATGCGGGAGAAGAGTCATTAATAGAGTCAAGATCGACAATGGTTTTTTTCCAAAGATGGTTTTGTAGTGGATGGCAGGGGCTATAATGACATATGGGTTTCAACGTCTTTGGTATTGACAAAGGCAGAGACAATTGGAAATGGTTATTGGTTAGGCAGTCACATGCCAGAGATGATGTTGTTGATGGCTATAGTGGAGACTATTGATTAGGTCACTAGTAATGATGAAGATGATAGCCGCTTGAAGCTTTGACAGCCCTGCTAGTTGTTACTGAATGAAGGATTTTAACGGTGAGTACTCTAGTTGTTACTAATTGACAGGGATCCTGTTGAAGATGTTGTACACGGTCGATCCTAAAAAATCATATTAGGGGCTGGGGACAGCAACATTGGACGATCATGACAGAGATAATGGTTTACAATGATAATCTTGATAGCCCTACTAGCACGTTAGAGGCGATGAGGGTCTGACCATGACATTCTGGATACGCGTGCCAGAGGTGATGAGAGTGACAGTCCAGATTTAAATCAACAGGTATAGGAAGAATCCCGCTTTAATACCATGATAACTCGTGTGGAATCTAGAAAATTCACATGTGAACAATAACCCATACCATTTATAAACAAAGAACTGTGACTCATACCATTTATAAATAGTGAACTAAGATTCATTTGGCATGTGACCAACAACCCATATCACATGTGAATAGTGACCCATACCATTTATAAACAACAAATCGTGACTGGTACAATGTGTGAACAGAGACCCACACCACTTTAGAAAAGTAAACTCTTTTCAATTTTATTCTTTTTAAAAATCTCTTACAATAATTTTGCTTTTGTGATGTTAATAATTTTCAATCATGTTTTGTAGTGTCAAAAATATTGAGAAAACTTGGAGTACAAAGTTGGAGCATTGGCTAAGTGCACAATTCAATTTTTAAAGGATATGAATAATGATTTTTGAAAATGCAATCATCAGAGAGAATTATTTAGGCATGTCTGCTTCGAGTATTTGTTAGATTTTGATGATGAAAATTTAAATTTCAAGGTCAAGTGAACCACGGTCTTTTGCAAAGGGACATTGATGACCTCAGATTTGATATGTAGGGGACCACTGTTTCTTTCACAGAATTGGACTTCGCCTTAAGTGTGAAACTTCTACCCATATGAAAGATGTGAAGAGGAAATGAGATACAATTTGGAAGAAATATCTGCCCTCTAGAGGAGATAGGAAGAAAGATTTTCTGAAAGCTTTTCTATCCCTTAAATGGACAGATGACCATAAGGATGCAGTAAAGCTGTCATTACTCATGTGTATTGAAAATCTTCTCATAAGTAGCCTTGGAAAGAATACTTATATTTATGAATATATAGTGTTAGTAAATTCATTAAGAGAATTTAATAGGTACCCATGGGGACTGTGGGGTACCAATTTTGAAAATTTGACTTGGTACCGCACTAAAGGCAAGCTATATCAATGTATACATCATATACAGATATTAATTTACCCTAATGGTATATGTTCTTATTTTATTTGACATTCATTTTATTTATTTTATATAATATATATTAATGATCATATTCATTATTTGTCATTAATCATGCATAATACATCTTTCCTACAACAGATTTGGACACTTGAGCAATTTTTCGATCTTTCCGAACTTAATGGTTGGGCTTTTAAAAATACCGTTGGGATGTGGAGTTACATCTGGACAGGGCTGCACAACCAGTTAAGTGTCCTACTCTCGAGGGCTAGCTCGACTTAAAGTCTAGTGAGCATCAGTTTTTTGGTTCCGAGGTGCTTGACCGGTCGAGGCCCATGCTCGACCAGTTGAGCAGCCTGCTCGACTAGTCGAGGTTACGCAGATTCGTTTTGTGGATTTGATACGGACTGCGGAAATTTGAGTCTGTTTCACAAAGGTGCAAAAGGGAAGTTGCATAAACTATAAATAGGGGTCCTAGGGCTTTTTTAGAGTTATGAGAGTTATTCTAAAGTATGGGCAAAGGGTTTTCGCTATACATCTAAAGGGAAAAGGTTAGTATATTGCTTGTAATCTCATTTTCTTCATAATGGAAGTTTGTACCCATGGTTTTTTTTACCCTTATTGGGATTTTTCAATGTATATCTTGTCTAGTAGTTTGTTTGGAATTCTTTGATTCTTCTTCTATATTATATTTCTTTCTGTTTATCGTTTGTGGGTGAGACCGGAGATTGGATCTCAGTTCACTAGCATTGTTGGCGTGCTGCGCAACAACTGGTATCAGAGCTATTGGTTTAGTTCAAGTGGGAACGATGACGGAAAAATGGAAGACTAGAATTGAGAAGTTTAATGGTTCAAACTTTGCCTTCTGGAAGATACAGATGGAGGATTATCTGTATCAGAAGGACTTTTATATTCCTTTAAGAGAAAAAGAGAAGAAACCAGAGAAGATGACAGATAATAAATGGTTTTTATTGGATCAGAAGGCTTCAGGAACGATCCGACTCTCTTTGTCTAAGAGCATCGCCTTCAATATATCTAAGTTAAAAACCACAAAAGAATTAATGGAAGCCCTAATGATGATGTATGAAAAACCTTCAGTGTCTAACAAGGTTCATCTCATGAAACAGCTATTCAACATGAAGATGTCAGATGGTGGGAGCATGGCTGAACATCTAAACGAGCTCAATACAGTCACGAGCCAGTTGGAATCCATTGACATTATTTTTTAGGATGAGGTCAGGGCATTATTGATCCTGTCCAGTTTGCTAAATAGTTGGGATGGTTTAGTGATTGCTGTGAGTAATTCTTCAGGGTCGACAAAGTAAAATTTGATGATGTGGCTGGTCTAATTCTCAGTGAAGAATGTAAAAGAAAGGCATCAGGAGTTTTAAGGGATTCAGAGAATGCTCTAAATGTTGAAGGAAGAAGAAGATCGCTGAACAAAGAAGGTAATAAATACAGATGATCTAAGTCAAGGAAGAAGTCCAAGGGACTGAAACACAAAGACGGTGTTGGCATTGTTGGAAGAAGGGGCATATGAAACATGATTGCAGGGTGCTTAAGAAACAAGAAGAAAGCACTCAAGGCGAGAAGGATTTAGTGAATCTATCTGAGGAGAGTGATACAGAGGCGTTGATCTTGTCTCTTGATGCGAGGAATGAGTCTTGAGTCATAAACTCGGGTGCTTTGTTTCATACCACTTCGTGTAAGAAAGTTCTGCGTGATTATGTGTCAGGTGACTTCAGGAGAGTTTACCTGGGTGATGATTAGGGGTATACACAAACCGGGCTAGCCCGGTTAGCTCGCTAGATCCGGCCCAAAAAAGCCCGATTCGGCCCGATCCGGAACTGAGTTCTGGTTAGGACGGGCCAATTTTCTAGGCCCGAAAGTGAGTTCAGGACGAGTTCGGATACTTCCCAGTTTGGCCCGACTCGGCCCGGCCTGACCTATGTATAACTGTATTTAATTTGTATAAAATGTTTTATTTTATGCTTTGTCAAATATATGTAACTGTCCTGACTAGTTAGATTTTTTGTAGAGTCTATAGTTCAACTATCTAAACCGTTGATCGAGGACCTTGTAATGGGTCGCGGATTACCTGTCAAAGCCCTTCCCATGAACTTACTGTAAGGTTCGAAACTGGCCCGAACTCAAGTTCGAAACTGGTCCGAACTCGAAGGTTCGAAACTGGCCCGAACTCGCGCTGGGCTCGGTTCGAGCTGGAGATGTTGGCCCAAAGGACTGTGCCGGGTCGAGTTCGAGCCTTGTGGGTCATGAACAGCCCTGACGGCCGAGGCCGGTCGACTCAGCCCGACCCGTGTACACCCCTGGTGATGATGAGTCATGTAGTATTGTTGGAAAGGGAGACATTCATATAAATCAAAAGGATGAAATGACTTTGAAATTGAAGGATATCAGACATGTACCGAGTTTGAAACAGAATTTGGTCTCAGTAGGGCAATTGGTCGATACCAGATATGTGACGATATTCACTTATGATTCCTGAAAGATCACAAAAGGTGCCTTGGTGAATCTCGAGGCAAGAAGGAAGGTACTTTATACGTGACTTCAAGATCGTATAGTTCACTTGAAGTCGCATCAACAGGAGTGAACGGGCAGTTATGGCATCAGAGGTTGGGACATATGAGTGAGAAAGGGATGAAAGTGCTATTGTCAAAAGGGAAGATGTTAGGGCTGAAGTCTATTGACTTGGAATTCTACGAGGACTGCATGTATGGTAAGTAGAAGAGGGTAAGTTTCAAGAAAATAGGACGCGCTCCAAAGACACATCTGTTAGAGCTTATACACACTAATGTGTGGGGACCAGTACAAGTATCATCTCTTAGTGGCTCATGTTATTTTGTTTCTTTTATTGATGATGCTAGTAGGAAACTGTGGCTCTATTTCTTAAAGTATAAATCTGATATATTTGATGTATTTAAGAAGTGGAAAGTAATGGTAGAAAACGAGACAGGTAAAACAGTAAAATGTCTCAGATCAGATAATGGGGGAGAGTATTATGATAAAAGGTTTGAGGAGTATTGTGTAGCAAATGGAATCAAACATCAAAAAATGATTCCAAGAACACCCCAGCAGAACAGTGTGGCTGAACGCATTAACAGGACCATCCTTGAGCGCGTCATGAGCATGAGGTTATATGCAGGGTTGCCCAAGACATTTTGGGCAGATGTTGTGAATACTGTCGCATATCTCATTAATAGAAGTCCCTCAGCACCATTGGATGGTGGGCTACCAGAAGAAACGTGGACTGGGAAAGAAGTGAACCTTGCACATCTCAAAGTGTTCGATTGTACTTCATATGTTCACATTAATGCAGAGCACAGAAACAAGCTGGATGCAAAGTCCAAGAGGTGCACATTTATAAGCTACGAGCAGCATGATTTTGGCTACAAGTTTTAGAATACAGAAAATAAGAAAATCATCAGAAGAAAAGATGTAGTCTTCAATGAATAAGTGATGCATGATGACAGTGTGCAGCAAAATAAGGCTGATGAGAAAGAATTCAGAGAGTTGGAAGAGTTACCGGACACAGGTGTTACAATGTCACGGGATGATCATGCACAGAAGCATTATGAGATAGAGCCGTAGACACTGGTTGTGAGGAGGTCTTCTTGGGAGAGGAGACTCACGGTCCAATACTCATCATCCTTACATTATCTACTGCTGACAGATAATGGTGAACCAGAGTGTTTTGAAGAGGCATTACAGTCAGATACACGGGTTAAGTGGGAGCAGGCCATGGATGATGAGATGGACTCTCAAGTCTAATCGTACATGGGAACTAGTCACTCTACCCAAGGGTAAGAAAGCTCTTCATAACAAGTGGGTTTACAGACTGAAGGAGGAGCACGATGGTTTGAAATAGTACAAGGCTAGATTGGTTGTGAAAGGATTTCAACAAAAGGCAGGTATCGACTTCACTGAAATATTTTCACATATGGTGAAAATGTCTATGATTCGCATGATCTTGAGTATATTGGCTACAGAGGACTTACATCTAGAGCAGCTAGATGTTAAGACAGCCTTTCTTCATATGAACCTTGAAGAAGAGATATATATGCATCAGCCGACAGGATACGTGGCACCAGGAAAGGAGAATAAGATGTGTAGACTAAAGAAGAGTCTATATGACCTGAAGCAGGCCCCGAGGCAGTGGTACAAGAAGTTCGACAGTTTCATGTCGGAAAACAGTTTTAGGAGATGTCAAGCAGACCACTGTTGCTATTTGAAGAAGTTTGATACGTCATACATCATCCTTCTTTTATACGTTGATGATATGCTTATGGCCGGATCAAGCATGAAGGACATCTCAGATCTCAAAAGACAACTGTCTAGAGAATTTTCCATAAAGGATTTAAGAACTGCAAAACAAATCCTAAGCATGAGGATAAAGCGTGACAGGAAAAATAAGAAACTAGTTTTATCACAAGCAGAGTACATAGCCAAAGTACTTGATCGATTCATTATGGGGGAGGTGCTAAGCTAGTTAGCACTCCATTAGCCAACCACTTCAAACTTTCTAAGGATTAAGGTGCGAAAACATGAGAGGAAAGAAACTACATGGCTAAAGTCTCATACGCGTCAACTATTGGGAGTCTCATGTGTGTTATGGTGAGTACGAGGCCAGATATTGCTCAAGTAGTTGGAGTTGTTAGCAGGTTCATGAACAACCCCGGGAATGAACATTGGGAAGTTGTGAAGTGAATCCTTAGATACTTGGTAGGTACTAAGGATGTAGGGCTATGTTATGGATGATCAAAAATCAAGCTACAGGGCTATGTAGATTCAGATTTGGCAGGAGATATCGACAGCAGAAGAAGCACTACAGGTTATATCTTTAATCTGGGTAGTGCTGCAGTTAGTTGGGTCTCTCAGTTACAAAAGATAATATCTATCAGTACAACGGAAGCAGAATATGTTGCAACTACAAAAGCGTGCAAGGAGATGGTGTGGATGCAAGGTTTCATGAAAGAGCTAGGTAAGAAGCAAGCAAATTACAAGTTGTATAGTGACAATCAGAGTACAATACACTTGGCTAAGAATTCAATCTTTCATTGAAGTACCAAGCATATTGACATCAGATATCACTTCATACATTTGTTACTAAAAGATGGATTGATTGCTCTAGAGAAGGTTTTACAAGTGAGAATCCTGTGGATATGCTGACTAAGGCAGTCACATGGGTGAAGCTGAAGCTCTATTCAGCTTTGATTGGTCTTCAGGCTTGAAGATGGGGAGGTGGTGCAATCCGGATGTAGAAGACGTAAGTTTATGGTGATGTGTCTCCAAGTGGGAGATTGTTGGGATGTGGAGTCACATCTGGACAGGGGTGTTTAACCGGTCAAGTGGCCCACTCAACCAATTGAGGGCTGGCTCGACTCAAAGTCCAGCGAGCATCAGTTTTTTGGTTTCGAGTTACTCAACCAGTCAAGGCCCATGCTCAACCAGTTGAGGTTACGTAGATTCATTTTGCGGATTTGATACGGACTGCGAAAATTTGAGTCAATTTCGTAAATGTGCGAAAGGGAAGTTGCCTAAACTATAAATAGGGGTCCCTAGGGCTTTTCTAGGGTTATGGGAGTTATTCTAAAGTATGGGCAAAGGGTTTTATCTATACATCTAAAGGGAAAAGGTTAGTATATTGCATGTACTCTCGTTTTCTTCATAATGAAGTTTGCACCCGTGGTTTTTTTTACCCTTGTTGGGGTTTTTTCATATATATCTTGTCTTATGGTTTGTTTGGAATGTTATGATTCTTCTTTTAGATTATATTTCTTTCTGTTTATCGTTTGTGGGTAAGACCGGAGATTGGATCTCGGTTCACTAGCGTTGTTGGCGTGCTGCGCAACAAATAGTCCCCCTCGATTTTTATGAATCTTAAACTAGAGAAAATTCAAAATTATGCAGTATGATATAATATAGAGGATTTTCAACAAACAACCTATAAATCAAAATCTATTTAATCCATTAATGAGATTTCATAAGTTGTAAGCTTTGCAAATCTACTGCATTACCATTTCCGATAAGTAACTTCCGAGCTACCACCTTACTTGATCTTGTTCATACTGATGTCTGGGGTCCTTCTTCCGTTATGGCTCCTGGTGGTTCTGTGTATTATATTATCTTTTTGGATGACTTTTCAAGGTACATGTGGATTATTTCATGAAATATAAATCGGAAGCCTTTTCTTGCTACACGAAATTTTTCGCATATGTGGAGACTCACTTTTCGAAGAAAGTTAAGGTTCTACGATCAGATTCTAGTGGCGAGTATATCTCTTCAGAATTTCAAAACTTTCTTAATTTAAATGGTACCATACATCAACGCTCTTGCCCTCACACACCGGAGCAGAATGGAGTAGCTAAACGTAAAAATAGGCACATAATATAAATGACTACCACATTGTTGAACTATGCAAATGTTCCTATATTTTTATGGGCTGAAGTAAAATCAACAGCGGTATATCTAATTAATCGATTACCATCAAGTCTCTTGACAAACAAAAAGTCTCCATCATTCTTCCTTTATGGTACAAATCCTGATTATAGCCAGTTGAGAGTATTTAGATGCATTGCCTTTGTCCATCTTCCAGAGCAAGAATGGGATAAACTCCACCCTTGTGCGAGCAAATGTGTATTTATTGGCTATGGTCAAAATCAATAGGGGTACCGTTGTTATGATCCATATGCTCGTCGTGTCCGGGTGTCTCGTCATGTCACTTTCTTTGAACACTTAATGTACTATAAAGCTTTCCATGAACCTCAATCTGTTCCCTTTATGCCTTTTTCAATTTCTGATATGACCTCTTTTGATGAAAGTCACTCTATCCCTGCTTCGTAGTCTCCACATTTACAGGATTATCAACGCCGGATGCAACCTACATCTCTTGGGCCCTCTCCAACAATGATACCTTCTTCAGATCCAATGTCCTCTCCTCCTATTGAGCCAGTAAGTATTCCTCCTTCCACCGACATCCCATCACATTGTTCTAGTCGTCCGTTTGTTCCTCCTACTCGGTTAAATCTCTTTGCCTCTCATCATTTTTTGTTTTCTGGATTAAATTCTTTGGTGGTCCCTACCTCTTATTCTCAGGCATTTACACAACCATGTTGGGTGAAGGCTATGGATGAAGAAATTCAGGCTCTCAAAGAGAATGGTACATGGACTCTGATACCTTTACCTGAGGGGAAGCAAGTTATCGGCAGCAAATGGGTATATACCATGAAATTGAAATCAGATGGGAGCCTAGATCGATACAAAGCGCTCGTCTCGTGGCTCAAGGGTACAAACAAATGCATGGCATGGATTACGATGAAACTTTCGCTCCCGTTGGAAAAATGAAAACAGTCCGGTCCTTGATTACCATCTCTTCTTCCAAAGGTTTGCAACTTAGTCAACTTGATGTCAAGAATGCTTTCCTCCATGGAGATCTGAAAGAAGAGGTCTACCTAAAACAACCGCCAGACTATAAATTAAAGGATCCTCGACTGGTTTGTAAATTATCTAAGGCCTTGTATGGACTCAAGCAAGCTCCATGGGCATGGTTTGAAAAATTCCATGGGGGTGTTAACTAAGGCTGGCTATTCCCAAAGTCAATTTGACTCATCACTGTTTATTCTCAAGTCTGATTCAGGTCTTGTTGCGTTATTGGTCTATGTTGATGATATTCTAATAACAGGCAGTGATATGCAAGGCATTGCTGATCTTAAAACATTACTCCACTCCTCATTCCATATGAAGGACTGGGGACTATTAACTTTTTTTTTGGGACTTGAAATTTCCCATACTCCTCGAGGTTATCTCTTGAGTCCACGGAAGTATACTTGCGATTTGATCAAGCAAGTAAAAGATGTCAAGACATATGAAACTCCTCTAGAACTAAATGTCAAGTATGGGAAAGATAATGGCGATCCTCTCTCAGATGTTACAACCTATAGGCAGCTAGTGGGAAGCTTATTCTATCTCAATATGTCTCGTCCTGATATCTCACATGCAGTTCACATTGTTAGCCAGTTTGTTGAGGCACCTCTCACATTGCATATGACAGTAGTTCATCGCATTATTCGATATCTTCGAGGTACCCTTGATCAGGCATTTCTTTTTCCATCTTCCCGTGATCTACAGTTAGCTGCTTATTCTGATGCAGACTGGGTAGGTTGTCCCACTTCTCGACGGTCCACTACTGGCTATTGCGTTTTCTTGGGACAATCATTAGTGAACTAGAAGTGTAAGAAACAAACCACCGTATCTCGATCCAGCACAGAAGCAGAATATCGTGCAATGATAGAGGCATGTAGTGACATCGCCTGGTTCAGGGGGTAGCTAACTGATCTTGGGATTCATTTATCTTTACCAACTCCATTATATGTTGACAACCTCGGTGCTAATCAGTTGGCTTCGAATCCAATTTTTCATGAGCACACTAAACACATTGAAGTTGACTACCACTTTGTGCGAGAAAAATACTCGACTAGAATCATTTCTCTCCCTCATGTGACATTAGAGCTACAACTTGCTGATTTATTATAACATTCCAGATTTTTACCAACCTGGAATCAGATGTCCTTAGGCAATGGGCCTATCCTAACGCCTTATTAACTTGTCAGAACTGAATCCCACTGTCTAAAATCGCTTCTTAACCCATTTCCTTCACAAATCTCACCTTTCACTACCTTGTTCTTTAAATGTCTCTAAGTACTTTCACATTAGACACTATCTTAAAGTTTAGGTGATGAAGAACAATACTTAAACTAAACATTATTGAAAATAGTAAATACATAAATAAAATGGGTTTTTAACCAATACCCTTATGAAATTTCACAAAACGAATAGGTTATTTGGAACATCAGCCTCTCCTGCCCTAGGACCTTCTTCTGTTGTAATTAGGGAGTGCTTTAGTAAGTATTAATAACTTGGATCACTGTATGTACAAACTATAAAGGCCCAAGTACCACCTCAGACAGAAACCTTACAGGACTAAATCCTTTAGAAATTAGACAAAGTTAACTAAGTACTACACTAGATCACATACGAAATCCACACTAATCACTTTAAATCTAATCTGCAAGGCCCAAAACTTGTAAAATCAGTGACGCTAGGTTACCCTAAAATCTAGGATTAATCTCATTACCCAGTTGCTCTCGGGAGCATCACGAAACTCCGTATCAGATCTGGGCCGCACATCGAAAGTCCGAATAATACGAAGTTATAGAATTAGGACCACCTTGCTGGGCTTGACAACCATCTTGGAAATCAAATCCAAATAGTGTCCCACGGCTATTCGCTTTAGCCCGGAGTGAAGAGTGTGAGAAAACGTAGATTTCTTTAGAAATCAAGTCTCATTTAAGTAATCTGAGACTTGTCACTTACGGGCCTGATATAAGCAATCAAACCATCAGAATCTGACCCAAATACGTCCTTAGATCAGGGGAAATTTCATAAACATGTCCATGTACTTGTAACTCTGATCGAGTTCTAGTTACCGTTGAACTGAAACTGGTCCGCCACGTGTGATCTAAGAACCCAACTGGAACAAAAACGTAACTCGACCTAGATCTAATGTCTGTAAACTTAAGTCCAACCTTTGGCTCAAGGGAGGCTGCCAGAAGTGCTCCGTTGGATCGAAACGGACCCGCTTTGGACATAACCTAAGTATACCTTGTTCCTGAGTCTATTTTGGAGAGTTTTTAGCCTATATAAGGACCTTAAACCCTTTCTCATTCAGCCCATACGAATTTGAGAGACCCTAGGAGAGAGAAGAGAGAAAAGAGAGAGAGAAAGTGTAAGAGAAGTGGGAGCATCTCCCTGCCATTCTACCCTGCCGCTATACAAGCTTAACCATCCCATTCTAATCGCTTTTCCGGCGATTCCAGCTTCATTTCTAGGTAAGAAAACCTAACCCTAATCTGTTCTAAGCTTTCTATTGTTGCAGGTAGCGAAATAGCTAACCTATTTCGTAATTCAGGTTGTTATACCATCGTTGACAAAGACCTAGAGTCTCTGACCAGTTCGTTACGATTCTACGACAAAAGGTGCGGACTTTAGATGTATAGGTTAAAGTTTTCAACGCTTTCAATGTCAGATAATGATAGATTCATGATCTGTATGTTATTTCACATGTACAAAGTGTTGTCCATTTCATTTTTCAGTTATACGTTAACTATGTTGAATATACTGTATTCCCCGTATTTGTAGAAAGTACCGTATACGTATAAATTTTGAAAGTGTGTTTTCCATAATTAATTACTGTATGAACATGCTATATATGTGTATAATACTTACTTGGCGAAAGGGTTCGCCCTAATACATGTTTTTGCTAGTATACGTTATGTATGTTGAAAGAGTGTATCCTAAGTATTTGTGAAAATGCTTATAAGAGTAAGTACTTAGAGGATTGTGCTTTAGGTAGGTGTTGAGATAGGATTCTCAACTACCTTAGAGATGTATATGATTTCCTCCATGTTGTTTGTTTAATTTAATCACTTACTTATGAAATATATGTGTTTGTATTTTCTGTTCATATTGTGCTTTATAACATGCTTTATAACATATTTGTTAACATGCTTGAATTACTTTGTTTATTCTGCTTTACTCTACATGCTTCTGGTCAAGGATTGATTGTGTTTGGGGCTATGATTATAGTCCAGGTAATTGGAAACAGAAATGAATGAGTGGCTGAGATTCATTCGTCATGCGAGATGTGTTCGACGAACCCGAGTAGTACTTCGATTGACGATAGTGGCTGGCCACACGAAGTGCTTATGCGTTTCATATCGTTCAACTTGTTGTACACTCGAGCTAGCCGAGCTCGTCAAGTAACCCGATCTGTCTTATGTATGTTCACCATGTTTAGACGCCTCTATTTGAACCTAAGGTACTAACCTTACCAGTGGAATCCCGTTAACCATGGTACCTCGATCCACTAAGACTCATGAGCCGGGCATGGTGGTATGGGACACCGTGGTCGAGCTATCAGCCTACGCTAGGGCCACGAGCCTCCCTGTAGTGACCATTGAGTAACCAGACTCGTGAGCCAATTATGGTGGTATGAGACACTATATTCGAGTTATCGGCCTACACTGCTTTGATGGGTGATGAGGGAGTGGTGCAATGATTTCGTGTAACAGCAGCCCTGACCGTACCCGGTGTAGTGACCTCGAGCATACTCTGAATCTACGGAAAGACGACAAGCCTTTCCGTAGTAAACAGAGTATAAACTAGGCCTGTACTAATAAGGTGATGGGGGAGTGGTGCAACAATTTCGTATAACAGCCCTGACAGCCCTTGCATCGACCTAGAACTATACATCGTATGAGATTATCTAGGATTGACGACCCTAGAATGGATCATTGTTTGGGAATGATACAAGGAAGGTACCTTAGTTTCCCAATCCTGCTGTATGAAAAGGACTAATAAGAACTTAGTAATCATATGCATGCACCGCATTACACGTGCAATCAAGCGTTGCAGGTCAAGCACTGAGGTAGTATTGTCATTACGAACGTAAGATGAAGTCGCTGAGGGACGTAGGTGAGGGCATGCATCATACATCCATGCATTCTTGCATTAACAATAGTACTAGGAATGTGTGATTTACTGCTTTATCATTACTGCTTGACTGAATTGATAACATGTTAACATATGCTCTATTGTTCCACTGAGTTGATCACTCACTCCCACGTTACGGGACGGTGTTTAAACACCAAACCAGACCCTGTTTGAGTTTCAGATGATGGCGATGCTTGCGAAGTGGAGCTGAATTTTTATGATGATGAGGAGGGTTTCTCCTTACACAGCTATCGGGTGGGTCTATGTAGACCATCTTCTGATCGACAGAGTTACAGGGTTGCTGATTAGATGTCATTATACTTTAATTTACTCTTTTGGAGCACCCTTGTATATTCATTTTGCCCTTTTTTTGGAGTATACATTAATATATTTAACCCGATAACATGTTCACACTCTGGAGACTTACAACAATTTATATATTTTATATATCTATCACAGTCTTCCGCTTGCATAATTTAACTGTCTCTGGAGTATGATATGTTGTTTTGGCTTAATCCCATTCATCTTTAATGCACTAATACGAACAACATTCAATCATCATTCTTTATGTTACATAAGTGATGCATTGGAACTCGGGAGTTGAGTTTATGCTTGACCCCCGATTTTCAGGGCATTACATTTATTTACCAAATCCATAACATCATCCCATCATAGGTTTCTCAGTGGCAAACTAATGTTGGTTCGTTCTCCCACGTTAGTTTGAAGAGGGGTGTAAAAATAGCATACGTATAGCTGTCATATGGGTTGTCATTTACCATGTATAGAAATACTCTAAAATAGGCTTCCTTGTAATATACCATGTATAGACTTGTATACTCTTTATTTAAACCTGATTTTGGGTTGAAGCAATACAAGAAAACCATTGGCATTTTCTCCGATTCCAGACATTATCACGATCAACTCAACAAGAGGAAGCTGGGGACTACATGAGTCCCGTGTATGAGGCGGGGGACCTACTCGTAAACATAGATGATGCAAAGTCCAACCCACACATCTTAATAAGGCGAGTGGCCAACATACATATGCGTGATGTTAGGATGATGCACAGTGTCCCGACGTGAGGGGCTAATGTTGAGGGTCAAATATTGTATATTAGACCCCAATTCTTACCTGATTTTATGAACATGATACGGTTTAACGGCCCATTTTAATCGTGTTTGTGTTGCAAGGTAAAGTTAGGAGCCTGGACTGAAAAAGGGTACTAAAAGCATGGATTTAAGGCTCATAAATCACCAAGGCAAGGGAAGAACCCCAGGGGACCGAGATTGAAGAATTTACACGACAGATATCTGAGAAAATCAAGCCATTTAATTTAAAGAGGCCTGAAAATTGTCCAGAATGCATGATCTCAGGGTTCCCACCATCTATTCTGCTCGAAACTTTATATATGTCCTGAGGACCATAAATTAACCGTACACATCAAATTTCAACCCTTGGATCCCTTTGGAAGTGGCCCAACGGACAGATCATCCCACATATCAATGATTTGGGACCCACCTGATCTCTGGATATGCTTCAATTTTGGTCTCAACCCCTTAATTTAAATAAGAAAATGGATGGATGGAGTGGATTTCTCATAAACATCACGACGGGACCCACCTGCAGGGCGTGTATGTGCATAGCACACATGCACACGCCGTGCACCAAAAATAGGGAGACGGGTCAATGAACGCTAACCCGTCCCTTCTCCTTTCTCACACAAAAATCGCCAGTGGTGGACATGGTTCGTCTGGTTTTAGCTAGTGGGCCCCACCCATCTCTCGTATGGACAATCTGGACCGTCCATTCACTCTAGAGGGGGGGAAAGACCCTCTCCATGGTGGCCTTTTGGCCCCATACGTACGTATACACGTGGATCGCCAAAAAATGTAAGATGGATGGTGAGTTGATTTAATAAAGTAGACCACACCAAAACTCAACCAAAATCACGCCTTTCTGACTAAAATTTCACCAGAAATCCAATGAACGGGGTGGATTTCACTAAAAACATCACTGCAGGGCCCACTGAACACGTCAGCGCAAGAATTTTTGCAAGAAACGCATGTCCAGTTTTTTCGAATGTTGCGGGGAATTGTGGGCCACTGTTTGTGGTTGGATGGGTGATCTGAACCATCCAAAAGATCGGGCAGGGGGTCTTTACCCTAGCCATGGAGACAAAAAGAGATTCTTAGACGTGTTTTGTCTGAAATAAACTTCCAAACGCAAGTGAGTTGCGTTTACACGCAGCGAAAGCTTTATGCACGCCTTTTGTGCGTGAAACACAGCCAACCGACCTTCCTACTCTATAAAAGGAGCGGGAGGATGTGAGCAGCCGAGAGTGTGGACGTGCAAAGGCAGCAAGGAGAGAGAGAGAATAGGGAGTAGCAATGAGAGTTTGTTTTTTTTTTATTTTCTGTTTAATTTTCCTAAGAGTTTTTAGTTTCATCATGCCTATGATAGGCTAAACCTCTTAGGTAGGGATAAGAGGTGAAGCTTGTAGCGTGATGGGTAGATTTCTACGGCTTTGATTCATGTTTTATGGATTCTCTTTTATTATAGTTTGATATTAAGGAATGCTTTCAGTTTTTAATGGTTTATTGTGACTTAAATTACAATGGATCTGCGATAGCTTTGAGCATGTTCGTAGCATTATAGGGATTGTGAATTTAGGAGTCCCTGTTGTTCATCATCGTCTCCTGGGCATGGTTGGATGATGGAATCCTTCCTAACATTCATACATCCCTCAGATTGGTTGTGGATTGGTTAAATTCTGTTGTTTGCTTTGTCTCATAGGCATGGTTTTGTGATGGAATCAATTCTAATTCTTATACCTATCTTCTATTAAAAACTAGATCAAAGGAAGTTTAAAATTGGATTTTAATGAATAATCTTCCAATTTGATGAAGATGGGACTCTAATTCCAGTTGTATTTATGAATCGAGCATAGATCTCCCTGATCTCTACAAGTGGATCCTTGGCACCCTAGTTTCCCACCTTTGAATTTTACAAGTTTTAGTTTGATATTTCACCATTATTCCCTTAATTTTTCCTAATTTAGATTACATCTTCTTCTAGTTCTAGTTCGAGTTACTTTCAGATTACGTATAAGGTTCAATCCCTGTGGATTCGACCTCGGTCTTACCAAGATTATTACTACATCACAACCCTATACGGGTGTGAATAGCCAACCTATAAAGTTGGATGAGAAAGGGGTCCAACCCACACGGTTGGATGAAACGGAGGAATTACCCACAGAGTTAGATGAGGTGGGGGTCCAACCCACACAGATGGATGAAGCAGGGGACCTACCCACACAGTTGGATGAGGCAAGGGTCTCACCACTCGTAATACTTATTGAGGCAATTCGTAGGGTATAGGAGGCCGATGAGGGGAGGCTGAAATAGGATATACATCTATCTAAATACCTCCCCACACCATACATGACACTATGAATTGAAGAGCATGCATGACCACCTTAATATTGTTGTTATGAATTTATGGACCCACATAGAGGCATTTTCCCCGATGAGTATGATGAAGTAGAGAAGGCATTCAAGATAGATAGGTGGATGACGAAGTAAGTAAATGTGCATCACGTTACCTGATTTTTTATTTTATATTATTAATTCTTATATAGACTTGTTATATTGCATAGGGATAAACTTGCACTTGGATTATTTAACACAATGTCACCTTTGTCGTCCTCGACCTTACCCACAAGATTGCTTGTTTGTGACAACTTATTTCAATGTAGGTATCAATTCCATCATTTAGATTCATTTGTTGCTTAAATGAGCATAGTAATCATTGTTCTTATAATATTTTAATTATTCTACTTCATCAACTCCCCCATACTAATGCACATCATATTTGAAGTATTCGGCTGGAAATCGTTAAAACATAGTTGAGATTCACTTTGACAAACTTAGTTCCAACATTTTTATGCTAGTTAAAGGGGTTGATGGGCGTAAACCTATGTAGGATTTTAATAAGGTAAGCCCGCTATTTGATATTAGAGTAGTTCTTAATGAATAACAGATATTATAATTTTATTATTTGTATGTTCTTAACAGGTGTACATACCAACTAATGTGCATAGTAAATATTAGGTTTTGTCCATCATCCTACCTTCCTAATGAGAAGTGATACTAGTTGATAGTTTAAGCTATGGTTGGAAGGGGTTATACGATAAGTACGTTTAAGCTTTGTCTGAAGGAGCTAGGTAGCTCTTCCATATATGTGACAGAAGATATTTTTTGGGAGAAAGAATGGAAAATCACAACATTTGAGAATTGCCCACTTCAACAAAATGATAATGATTATGGGGTTTACATGTTGAAGTTCATGAACTTCTTGAGTAATAATTTAGATATTGATTTTCTTCTGACAGGTTTTAAAAATACATCTTATTATGTACATTTTAAATGGACTGTTTTAGTATGTACTTTAAAATGTTAATTTGCATGAATAAATTCCAAAGTTCAGACATGCCACCTCTTATGACTATCTCTAAATATGTAAGAGTCAGGAAGATAATTTAAGGAATAAAGAGGATGAGATACAAGAAAAAGATACTAAGAGAAAAAAAATGACATGAAGATAACAGAGGTTAAGAAAAATGACAAGAGTGTAGTAAAAGTACGAAGACAAATAGTGAAATGAATAATACATAGGCCTGTGAATTGTGAGAAAATGAGTAAGAAGAAGACCGATCGATATAATTAGCCATTATTTTTTGTACAAAGCATTTTTTTTTTTGGATGAATGATCTATTTTTTAAATTAGAAATTCGTGATGCTGTATTTATTTAAGTTTTCTTGTTGTAACAAAAATGTTTATAAATCCAAAAGTAAATAACATTCTCACTATAATAAAACATGCCTTTAGCCACAGTTTTTTAGCCCTTAAAAAAATGGGAATAAATGTACGTATTTTGAGTTGTTGATCATCAACTTTGTTGATCTACATGGCTTCAGTCAACTTTCTTTATTTCTTTTTTTATTTTTCATTTTCTTATCTATATTGGTTCTTTTTAACTTGAATATAATGGTAGTAGACTCATCAATGATCTATGCCTGGACTTGTATTTTAATGCTTAAATATGGTAGAACGGAAATTGTGTTTCCTTTTTCATTCAAAAGAAAGGTTTTAGACTAAGTTAAAATGAATCTTAGTTACCTTTTATACAATCCAACAATGATTGCATTTTAGTTCCTGCCTTAACTGAAACGGATGCTAAAAAATGGCATATTGTCATCGAAGTTTGCTAGAATACATGCTCGTGATTCAACAAGGATATGTTAAGATAATAACTTGTGAGTCTTGGGTAAAAAAATTTAAACAGTCGAATTGTAAAATTATTTCATTTTAATGCAATTGAAGCTAAAAATACTCTTTTTTCTTTGGTTGAAGGTCATTATTGTAATAGTTTTAAATGTCGTGGTTCGTTGTTATCACTTGTAAAGTGTCATTATTGTCTAATGTTAAGGGTCGCTATTGTTATGTGTTAAGGGTCATTGTTTACACAATTATCATGCTTGTGATTTATTGTTATCTTATATTAAGGGCCTTTGTTGTCATGGGTTGAGGATCATTGTTGTCTTGTGTTAAGGGTCATGGTTCATTGTTGTTTTGTGTTAAGGGTTGTTGTTTACACAAATATAGGGGTTACGGTTTACAATTATTCCATTTTAAGGGTCGCGGTTCACTATAATCATGTGCTAAGGGTCAGCTCCTAAAATAGCATTGGAGCATTTCTCTCTACTATTACTGATAAAAATAGGTCAGATGTTGAACTAAGTTAAAATCCATTACTCAATTGATACCTCTTCATCTTTTTTAAGCCTAAACTGTCTTTTCCTTTTCCATCATGTGGGAAAAAATCTTAAAGAACTTGTTGGCGTGAGTTGTCCAATCAATCAATGAGTTGTCAATTAAGAGAAAATCAGAAAGATTATATTCATGATTGTACAACTCATTGGTTGATTGTATAATATCTATGTATAGCTAAGAATAGGGTTGCTAATCTCCCTATATATTTGTACAATATCTCTGTAAAGAATGTATGAAAGAAATACGAAATAGAAAATCTGACATGGTATCAGAGCTAGTCGATTTATGGCTCTTGGTTTACGTCTAACCCTTGTTTCTCGCCTTCTTCCACCACCACCTTCACATATGGGAGACACTGAAACCCCGACGAAGTTCGGTGACTCCTCCATCAACCATAATATGCTCCTCTCTGAAATATTCACCACAAAAATGGCCGAAGCT
Organism: Magnolia changhungtana; assembly: GCA_030180095.1. NCBI lineage: Eukaryota > Viridiplantae > Streptophyta > Magnoliopsida > Magnoliales > Magnoliaceae > Magnolia > Magnolia changhungtana. Next base: position 6,930,978 of record JASAUF010000552.1, on the reverse strand, counting down.
CTGTCCAAAGCTTAGGCCCCAACCGTGCTTTCTGAACCTGCGGCTGTCTCGATCAGCATCAAGTTGGATGGTTCCAATTATACTTTATGGTCCCAAGTTGTCGAGATGTACATCTCCGGCGAAGACAAGTTGGGTTACATCAATGGCGAGTTACCTTCGCTATCTCCGACCGATTTGTCCTTCCGCAAATGGTGTACTGACAACACCATTGTCAAAGGATGACTGATTAACTCCATGGATCCGGCATTAATCGGCAATTTCATTCGATTTTCCATAGCCAAAATGGTTTGGGATTCAATTGCTACCACCTATTTTGATGGTGGTGATACCTCTCAAGTTTATGATCTCCGGCGGAGCGTCTCACATCTCCGCCAAGCGGGTGGCTCCCTGGAAAAATATTACACCAATTTGCAAGGCCTCTAGCGTGAGATTGATTTTCGACATCCCAATCCGATGGAGTGCCCTGCTGATATTGAACATTATAATAATCTTCTCCAAGAAGATCGGGTCTATGTATTCTTTGATGGTCTTGATGATAGGTTAGACAATATTCGCAACGATGTATTGCAGATGCACCCATTTCCCACCGTGGAGCAAGCGTATGCCCATGTTTGCAGGGAGGCTCTTCGTCAGGTGATGATGAACATTGGCGACCACGAACCACCTCCAGGGGCGGTGCTTGCTTCGAAAGGCATAAAGCTTGGACTGTCTGGATCGACTTCTCAGCATACTGGAAAATCTTCCTCTAAAGCCTGAACCTCATCTAATGGTCTCAAATGCTCTCATTGTAGCAATACGAAGCATACATGTGAAAACTGCTTCCAGTTGCATGGGTACCCCGATTGGTCGCACGAGCTTCAAGCCAGAAAAAAATGAAACAGTACTGCTGAAGGCGCGGGAAAGGCTGTTATAGCAGCAGCTGAACCTTATCTCTCTCTCATCCCACCCATTGCCTCACCTAAATCAGACTTCTCTCATACGGATCTAGGTAACATCTGTCATGCCTTGCTTAGTTTTCGTCATGATGTGGACAGTAGTGATTGGCTCCTCGACTTTGGGGCCACAGATCATATGACGTTTGATCCCACAGATTTCTCTCATCACTCACCTCCAAGGCGCACCAGCATTGCGAATGCTAATGGAGTGACCTCACCTGTCATAGGAGCTGGATCTGTAACCCTATCACCCTCTCTTTATTTACCCAACACTCTGCTTGTTCCCTCTTTATCTTACAAACTATTATCTGTTAGCCAAGTTACTACAGATCTAAATTGTGTGGTGCTAATATTTTCTGATTTTTGTCTTATTCAGGATATTCTCACCAAGGAGATAATTGGGCATGGTACTAAGAGGGGGGATTATACTACATGAAAGATTTCATTTTGGGTCATGCGCATCATACGTCTTTTACACTTGGTTTTAAGGCTCGACAGATTTGGCTATGGCATCGTCGTTTGGGACATCCGTCATTTGGGTATTTACGGCATTTATTTCCTGATTTATTCTCTAATGTGGAGACTTCTGAATTTCACCGTGATATTTGTATTTTAGCCAAAAGTCATCATGCTAATTATCTATTAAGTATGAATTCATTCTGATGTATGGGGACCCTCTCCTTTATCTACTATATCTGGTGTACGGTGGTTTGTGATATTTGTTGATGATTGCACCCGAATGACCTGACTATATTTGATGAAACATAAGGATGAAGTGTTTCGTATCTTTCAGTCATTTCATGTTATGGTTCAGACCTAGTTTTCCACTCTTATTCGGATTCTCCGCTCTGACAATGGTGGTGAATATGTTAATCACCACTTTCATTCATATTTTTAACAACATGGTCTTATTCACGAGACCTCATGTCCTCATACTCCTCAGTAAAATGGAGTCGCTGAACGGAAGAATCGGCATATTCTTGAGACTACCCGGGCTCTCCTTCTAAGCGCTCATGTTCCCACACAACATTGGCCCAATGCTATTACCACTGATGTACATTTAATCAATCACCTTCCTTCCAAAATATTAAATTTTAAGACCCCATTATAGTCTCTGTCAGCCTTGGTCTCTCTACCTACGGCCCTAATGCTCCCTCCTCACATATTTGGGTGTGTGGCATATGTGCACCTCCCTAAGAACCAGCGCACCAAACTTGACCCATGTGCCCTTCGGTGCCTCTTCTTGGGCTATGTTACGCATCAAAAAGGCTACCGCTGTTATGATCCTACTACCAAGCGTACCTATGTGACTATGGATGTCACCTTTTTGGAATCTGAACCGTTCTATCCTTCTTCAGCATCCAATTCTTCTCTTCAGGGGGAGACACTGGATGAAGAGTTGAATTGGCTGAGTTTTGACTGGCTTGAAGATCAAAATGACACACCAATGATTGGTGAAGAATTGACAAATACATCTTCAGGGCCTAACATATCCTCTGAATCTAGAGGGCCTTCGGCAACTGAGCTCACATCATCAGGAGAAGAACCCGAATCCCCCATCTCTCAGTGCCTACAAACCCATCTCTTAAGAATATTCCTGAGGTAAGCCATTTCACTACACCCTCATCTATGTATAACATAGATACGCCTGCTAGGTATACCTTACCTTTCAAGCATAACCGTGGCAAGCCACCAAACAAATACTCTCCAGACATTGAAGAGAGAAGGTCATGGTATCCAATTGCGAACTATGTTTCCACCGAAAAGCTACCTGAACCTCTCAAGGCATTCTCACACGAGCTATTCACATGTCATATTCCCACTACAGTTCAGGAAGCTTTAGCTGATCCCAAGTGGACACAAGCAATAGAGGAAGAAATGGGAGCACTACTAAAGAATCAAACATGGACCTTGGTTCCATTGCCCTATCAAGAAACTTTTTCGCCGGTAACCAAGTTAAATACAGTCAGGGTCCTGTTATCTCTCGCAGCCAACTTGGACTATCCATTGCACCAGTTTGATGTAAAGAACGCATTTCTCCATGGTGATCTTGAAGAGGAAGTATACATGGATACTCCTCTAGGCTACACAGCATCTTCAAAAGCTGAAGTTGTGTGCAAATTGCAGCGAGCACTGTATGGATTAAAACAATCACCTCGAGCATAGTTTGGGAGGTTCAGTCTGGCGATGAAGAAATATGGCTTCCACCAAAGTAATTCAGATCATACATTATTTCTAAAGCACCAACGGGGCAAGGTAACAACTTTAATTGTATATGTCGATGATATGATCATAACAGGGGATGATAAGGAGGAAATCACTAAGCTTCAGAAACAATTGGTGGCCGAGTTTGAGATGAAAAATCTAGGAGAACTCAAATATTTCCTTGGAATAGAGGTTGTTAAATCAAGGCGAGGTATATTTCTTTCTCAGCGAAAATATATATTAGACTTACTATGTGAGGTTGGAATGTTAGATTGTAAGCCAACAGACACTCCAATCATTCAGAACCACAAGCTCGGAGAATATCCAAGCCAAATGCCAACAGACAAAGGAAGGTACCAGAGATTAGTTGGTAAACTTATTTACCTCTCCCATACTCGTCTAGATATTGCCTACGCAGTGAGTGTAGTAAGTCAATTCATGCATCAACCTACTAAGGATCATATGGAGGCGGTGATCCGGATTTTACAATACTTAAAATCCTCTCCGAGAAAAGGGCTTATGTTTTTGAAAAATAACCATCTTAGAGTTAATGGTTATACAAACATAGATTGAGCGGGAAATACCACAGACAGAAGATCCATCTCAGGATACCTCATGTTTGTTGGAGGGAATCTTGTTATATGGAGAAGTAAGAAGTAAAAAGTGGTGGCATTATCAAGTGCTGAAGCAGAGTTTCATGGAATGGCTAAAGGACTTTGTGAACTCCTGTGGCTCAAAAGACTTCTAATTGAAATTGGGTTTGCTCATACATCCGAGATGGACCTCTTTTATGATAACAAGGCAGCTATCACCATTGATCACAATCCGATCCAGCATGATCATACTAAACATGTGGAGGTTGACAGACACTTTATCAAAGAAAATCTCGAAGCTAAAATAATTCAGTTTCCATTCGTGAAGTCCGAAGACCAACTGGCGGATATTCTTATAATGGTCGTATCAAGCAAGGATTTCTACAACTCATTAAACAAGTTGCGCATTGAAGATTTGGATGCTTTCACTTGAGGGAGAGTGTTGGCGTGATTTGTCAAATCAATCAATGAATTGTCAATTAAGAGAAAATCAGAAAGATTATATTCGTGATTGTACAACTCATTGATTGATTGTATAATATCTATGTATAGCTAAGAATAGGGTTGCTAATCTCCCTATATATTTGTACAATATCTCTGTAAAGAATGTATGAAAGAAATACGAGAATAGAAAATCTGATAGAACTCATGTTCTCTTGTTGTATATTGTGCAATAACATAGAAGGATTACTCACAATTCTCTTAACCTATCCATGCCAACCTTTTGCAGTTGTTATATTAAAAGCTTTAGGTCTATGATGTTGACTGACAGCATGAGAACGTTAATGCAGGTGTTGTTTTATCATGATCTGCTCAATTGATGCCTATTAAATAAGATAGTGAATTTGGATTATCATCTAATACTTCTGCTCATGCCAAGCTTAAACCACATGCCACTGTAGATCCAAAATTTAACTACTTTATTTCATAAGCTACTTTTATATATATTGTTAACCACAAGTACTAGTCTTATTTTGCAAGTTTATGTTAAGGATCATTGTTGTCTTGTGTTAAGGGTCGAGACTATATAACGGGCCGAGAATATCTATACAATCTTCACTATCAAGCAAGCGAAATGATGGCCTATAAGAACTATTGTCTGATGGATCATATCTTGGTGCATAGGATGGTGGAAAGGGAATATATGTACAATCTTTGCTATATAGCAAGTAAGAGGATGGATGAGAATTGTCGTCTAATGGATCATGTCTTGGTGCGTTAGTTGATGGATCGGGAGCATTTATACAATTTTAGCTATCAAACAAGTGAAAGGATGACTGATGAGAATTGACGCCCAATGGATCATGTCTTGGTGTATAGGTTGATGGATAAGGAATATATATATGTATAATATTCAATATCCAACAAGCAAAAGGATAACTAATGAGAATTATTGTCCGATAGATCATTTCTCGATACATAAGTTGACGGAACGGGAATATATATGATGCAGGACATGAGAATTAGATATGATGTGGAAGATTTCAGTCTTTAGATCTTAATAATTTAGAAACAATCACAATAATTCCACATCCCACATAAAGTCAAGCATTCAACAAGGAAAATCTATGAGGGTCCAAGCCTACACATGTTAGGGATGAATCAATTAAAAATTATTGACCAAACAACGCTCAAAGGATAGTAGATTCATCCACACATGCAAATGATTATTTTTCAATCCAAGGGATTCTCACGTTTCAATTCGAGAAAACCTAGGGTTTCAAAAGTGGAATAGAACTTAAGGATTTGAGATGATCTAGGGTTAGGGTTATGGAAACAAGGCAAAAGATGAGTGAAATAGAGATGAGAGGGAACCTATGATCAGCCCGCACATGTAGACAGCAAACCGGCCTGACGCACGTGTGTGGATGGCAGCCCGCACGTATGTGGGCCACATGAATCTAGAATCAGCCAACTAGGGCCTGGTCGGCCAAGGATGGGCCACCTTCCCTCCAAATTTCAAGCCAAACGGAAGATCAATTTGAACACGGTGCTCCGCCGAAGTTTCAACCCTCCTGTAGGGCCAGATTCTAGAAATCTATTATTGGGGAAAGATTAGGTGCAAACGTAGATGGATTTGATGAGGAGATGGCTGTAGGAGATGAGGGCGATTTGGGATGGGTGTAGCTTCGCACAACGGTAGTTAACCCTTTGAAGAATGGAGGATTTCACACCTAATTAGATTTCCACAACTCAGAGAATTAGAAAAGCAGGAAAACATGAAATTTTATTAATCATTTTTAATGGAAAAAAAATCCTACAAGGGGTTGCCTATTTATAAGAAAAACTTATACCCTAAAAGTCGCGCTATGTGCGCATACTATTACTTAAATACGAAGTAATAAAAAAATAACAACTAATCAATGCAATCTAAATAATTCGTGATGTTCCTAATAACAGTAATAAGCAAAACTCAAAGTCTTAGGTCACCTAGGGTAGTGAGTCACGATCATGATATCCAATGATAGGATCCATATAATGATTGGGTCCACTCCAAGGAACCAAAACACAGTCCTTTAACTAGGAGGCCTTCCATGGTTGTTGCCATCGATCCAGATTGAAGGTGGGGCCCTCCCCCTTATGTACATGCATAAGGGGGGCGTGCGTATGCACGAGATGTCCCCATCAACTCTTCCTGGTTGCGAAAATTTTACCAGTGGTGAAACAAAACTCCTAAACCACTCAAAGATGTCAGGATCAAGTCTCTAAAGCTCCTCCTTAATGTGCCACGTACTATCTGAAGCTGAGTGTAACTTCCACTTGACCAGGAACTTTTAAAATCCGCCATCTGACATCGATATTATCTAATGGTCTAGAATATTCTCTATCTCCCCTCTAGGTGTGAGAAGGGTAGGTATGGGAGGTAGAGGCTGGGAAGATGGGTCGAGAGGGGGCCATGGATCAAGGGAAAGGTTTAAGGAATAAGGATGGTTAGGTGACAAGCTGGACAATGTATCAGTGGTCCCCTAAAATGCAACTAGATCCTCCACATTGAATGTGGAACTAATTCCCATGGAAGATGGAAGATCTACCACATACGCATTGAGACTGTTTCGTTTTATAATTTTGAAAGGTCCAGAGTTACGTGCATGTAATCTACGAACGGCTCCTTGAGGGTACTGATCTGGCCTGATGCGGACCATCACAGAGTCCCCTACATTGAATTCCTTTAATCGTTTATGTTGGTCAGCAGAAATTTTATAATATTCATTGCTAGTATTGATCTTTCGCCTGATTTCTTAATGCAATGAATAAATGTGATGTGCAAAGGATTCTCCAGAATTTGATGGCATATGTGATAGGGACATAGGGACAAGATCAATAGGCTTCATAGGTTTATAACCAATAATGACTTCAAAAGGACTTAAACATGTGGATCTATTGACAAAACTACTAAATGCAAACTTGGTGATAGGTAGTGTAATATCCCACGTCCGGGTGTGCTCCCCCATTCAACACCTGAGCAAATTTCTCACTCTCCTATTGACCACCTCAGACAGGTTTGGTAGAGTTGCCCTATAGAATAAATCAATGGCGTGTTGTATATCCCTCATAGGGGAAGTTCATCCAGTAGATCATCGGGAAAGATATCACGAAACTCATCCACTACTGGAATGGCCTCAGTGGGTAACTCTACACTAACCTTTGGTGCACTTTTCCTAGCCACACGGGCGTACACCATCGAGTCCGACTCAGTCTCTTGCTCAAAGTCTTTGGTATTTAGACTATGAAGAGGCTTAGACTTAGACTTCGATTCCTCAACAAACCTCAAGTGATAAGAAAAATAGAGGTATTTTTCCTTAAGAGTTCTTTCATTTCTTCCCAATGAACTATTGGGGGTATCCTCCACAGTAGCCTAAAACCTCTTTGCTTGGTCCACGAGCTTCATTTTAGCAAATCAAACTGTACGAGCATCCGACATGTCGTACCACTCAAAATAGTAGTCTATATCCACCAACCAACCTATAAAAGCTTTAGGGTCAAGTGGCCATTAAACGTAGGAGTCTCTACTCTAACTCCCATGAGGAGTTGCGTATCTGGATCATAATGATCATGATGCCTCTCGCGGGGTGGGTGCACGGGTGCGTGCTCATGTCTATTTCTTTGGCCACCCTCACTCCCTTGTCTATCCTCCTGACCACCTGTCTGAGATTGGGTATCTTTCCCAATGGCAGGGTTTGCCCAAGCGGAGGTCTCTAGTTGGGTAATGTGCACATTAAGCTGATCTCAGTGTTAGTCAATACGTTGTTCCAAGTGCCTACCCAAAGACTCAAACTGTCAGGTTATGTTGTCCATCGACTCTTGTCATTGTTCCATGTTTAATGCAAGGTGCAACTCAAAACCGCAACCAGTACGTGTGGGCATACAACTACCCACTCAACTCAAAGGTCCTCTAATGCAACTATATGCCTTTAAATGGGACTAAATGCTCTTATAGGATTCTATATGAGGGAAACTACGCAACGCTCTTAAAAGTCCAGTAATATAATTATCCAAACAGTTTGTTAATAGAAAATTCAATAACGAAAATTGGAGAATTTATGAAAATAAAAAATTCAGCAGTCTATATTGTGAATGATGGGACCTAAACAGCCATATATGATGAGATTTAATGCAAAATAAACACGAGTAGACTAAACCCTTAACATGCAATGCAATCCCCTATGAAAAACCTAAGCTCCGATATAAATTTGATGTAGAACATGAAAATTAGATATGATGTGCAAGATTTCAAGCTTTAGATCATAATAATTTAAAACCAATCACAATAATTCCTCACCCCACATAAAGTCAAGCATTCAACAAGGAGAATCTACGAGGGTCCAAGTCTACACATGTTAGGGATGAATCAATTAAAAAATATAAACCAAATAATGCTCAAAGGATAGTAGATTCATCCACATATGCAAAGGATTATTTTTCAATACAAGGGAGTCTCACGTTTCAATTCAGGAAAACCTGGGGTTTCAAAAGCGGAATAGAACTTTAGAATTTAAGATGATCTAGGATTAGGGTTATGGAACAATGCAAAAGATGAGTGAAATAGAGACGAGAGGGAACATGTGATCAACCCGCACGTGTGGACAGCAAACCGGGCTGATGCACGTGCGTGGATGGTGGCCCGCATATGTGTGGGGCCCACGAATCTAGAATTGGCCAGCTAGGGCCTGGTCGACCAGGGATGGGCCACCTTCCCTCCAAATTTCAGGCCAAACGGATGATTTGTTTGAACACGGTGCTCCGCCAAAGTTCTAGCCCTCCTACAAGGCCAGATTTTAGAAATCTGTTGTAGGGGAAAGATTAGCTACAAATATGGGTGAATTTGATGAGGGGATGGCTATAGGAGATAATAAATATGGAGGGTATGATATGAGGAATATGGAGGGTAGGAGATGAGGGCGATTTGGGATGGGTATAGCTTTCCATCATGGTAGTTAGCCCTTCGAAGAAGGAAGGGTTTAGCACCCAATTAGATTTTCACAACTCAGAGAATTAGAGAAAGAAGAAAACACAGAATTTTATTAATCATCTTCAATATAAAAAAAAAAATCCTTCAAGGGGTTGCTTATTTATAAGAAAAACATGTACCCCAAAAGCCGCGTCATGTGCGCATACTATTACTTAAAGATGAAGTAATCAAAAATAACAACTAATCAATGCAATTTAAATCATTCATGATGTTCTTAATAACAGTAATAAGCAAAACTAAAAGTCTTAAGTCACCTAGGGTAGTGGGCTACGATCATGAGATTCAATGATGGGATCACGTGATGATCGGGTCCACCCCAAGGAACCAAAACACAACTCTCTAACTAGGAGGCCCTCCATGGATGTCGTCATCGATCCAGATCGAAGGTGGGGCCCTCCTCCTTATGTATGTGCATAAGGGGGGCATGCGTGTGCACGAGATGTCCCCATCAATATATACAATCTTCACTATTCAGCAAGCGAAAAAATGGCCGATGAGAATTGTCACCCAATAGATCATGTCTCTACTCATTTAACCCTATGAAGTCGGCTTCATGGACATGAATAGGTTCTATGGGACTCTCTTCAACAACAGCTATACAATTTACTTTATCTATATACAATAGTATCTAAAATTTAGATTTTGTCCGTAGAAAATGATATAGCCAGGACATCTTCTCCGTCTGTGACAGTGGTTGAAGGGAGTGATCCACAACCGTGCAAAGAGTAAACAACCTTATTTTAACATCATATACCTTTGGTGTTGTCTTGGTAATCTTATGCATTTTAGTTAAGAACTTCTTATATGTAATATTATTGCTCACAACTACACATTTTGAGACTCCACCCTTGCACGAGAATCACCCTTCTCCATACACACACTCCTCATCATAAACGCTAAGGATGTGTCAAAGAGCCATGATTTGCAAATATAGGTGTACCTAAAAATAAAATGAGGGTTTATTATATATAGAAGTACATTATAAAATTTTTAAAAAAAAATTATGAACTTTCAGGGATCACTCTTATGAAGATTTAGGAGTCGCAGTTCATGCTTATGAAGTTGAAAGGGTCGTTATTCATTGTTGAAGTGAAAGGAGTCTTGGGTAAGAGGGTTCTTGGTTTGCTAATTTCAAGTGGAAGCAGTCTATGTCTCAGTTCATTATTTTCAAGTGAAAGGGCTCGTGGTTCGCACTTATAAGGGGCCGCCGTTCATTATTACGATGTTCAAAGAGTCATGGTTCGCACTTATGAGGGGTCAAAGTTCTTTGTTATGATGTTAAAGGGGCATCGGTTTGTTGTTCTTACGTTACAGTAGTCATGTTTTTGAAATTGAAATGATCATTATTCTGACTTTCAAGGGGTCACAGTTCTCAGGTTTGAGGGGTGGTGGTTCTCAAATTATCAAGATCACAATGCACGCATATGATGGGTCGTGGGATGTACGTTACCAGTATGGAAGAGTTAGGGGGTGCATGGAATTTACAATTACTCATCTTCATAGTTCTTATGTTAATGAGATAGACGAGACACGTGTAGAAGATAATAATTATTGGGGAAAATAGGACAAGTCTAGGGACTCGGCTATGAAATGGACCAACTCTACTCACATTGCCCGGGATCCCGAGGCAACAAGCCCAACCGAGGTGAGTATGTCAAATGCCGAGTCCCTAGAACAAGGAGAGACTTAGCTCGGATTGTCGGAAATGAATCTCAACCGAAACTTACAAAGTCCAGAGCTATAAGGCAAAATATACGAGATGCATAAAGTTGACTCGATAAACGAGGTAGCGACATCCAAAGAGGCCAATTAAGGCCCAAAGCTCAGAAGCCATCGAATCGACCATAAAACCGACCCCTCTTTGGGTCAGTTATAGAGTCGGCTATTGGATTAAGAGAGTACGCTGATTACGAATCAATTTCATCTCATCCGACAGAAGGCAAGTAGCTCTACCCTTTATAGCCGGCTTAGACTCACTCATCAGTAGAGTCGGCCCGACCCGATCCGAGCAAGGTAGAAACGGTGCAAAGTGGAATACCTTCCCAGAATATCTTCCCGAAAATCTAGTAAAAGGATTCCCGATCCCGAAGATCTCGGAATCGGCTGGAATCCAAAAACGGATTGACACCAAATCTCTAAGATATCAAGAGAAGAATCCTGGCACGATTGGATCCTCCCCTTCCTATAAATACAGGGGATCTCCAAGGTGAAAGGTACGCAAAAACTCTCCCGGAATCCCTCTTACACGATCTTGTCCCTGACTTTAGCATTGGAGGGTCCCCAGCTCCAGTCAGGGTCTCCTTTGTCTCCTTCTTGTGCAGGTGAAGGAACGGAAGAGGACTTACCAGATTTTTGCATCAACAGTTTGGCACCGTCTGTGGGAAACGATACGAAAAGTCATCTTCCTAGCTCTATCAAAAGTTTCAACGAAATCTCCAATGGCAAGAACAAGGAGAATCCTTGAAAACGAGCCTAATGAGTCACTGTTACTGGACCACCGGCGACAGAAGACCCGCCGGGTACGACCATCCGGCAGCCTCCGTATCGACAAGGCATACTCAACAAAATCAAGGGAACGGACAGTTAGATAAGGAGTTCCAGGAACTTAGGATCGACATGAACTACATGAAGCAAATGCTGGAACAGATCCATCACCAACAAGTTCCGCCTCAATATGATGGCAGTCGGGCGAATGCCCCACAACAATTCGTCGATCCCCACCCTGTTGCTCCGTGATCTGTCCCTCAACAAAGTCAGCATCAGGGCCTGGCAGAGCTTGCGCGCTCTCATTCTATGACCGCCCCGCTACCTGCCACCGATCTTCGACACGAAATATATCAGAGAAGGCGCAGCAGGCCTCCAGTTGAGGGCACGGCTGATAGCGAGGTACATTGAAAAGCTGACCTTCAGGATTTCTAAAAAGAAGTGCAGGAAGAGATCACCGACATGAGGCAAAACCGAAATCTGGGTCAAACTAGACCCGAGATGAAGCATCCCCGTTTACAGAGGAAATTATACAAGCTCGGCTACAGGAACGGTTCTGCCTACCTCAGATTACGCCCTTCACCGGCAAGACCGATCCAATCGAGCATATCGAATCCTTTCGGACGTATATGGAATTGCATGATGCCTCAGACGTCGTGATGTGCCTAACTTTCTCCCTCACTTTAGCTGACGTGGCTCGGCTTTGGTTCAAACAGTTGAAACCAAAGTCCATTAGCTCATTTACAGAGCTCAGCAATGCCTTCCTCTCCAATTTCATTGGCGGGAAGAAAAAATTAAAGTCATCTGGGCATTTGAACAACATTGTTTAGAAAGAAGGATAGTTGCTGAAGGATTATATCAAGCGCTTTAATTTCGAGTCACTTCAAGTCCGGAAACATTCGGACAAGACAACCCTTAACTCGATCATGCGGGGCGTTAAAGATAAGTCGTTTCTCGCTTCCTTGGACAAGAACTTGCATACTACTCTGGCAGAATTCATGGCTCGATCATATAAATATAAGGACGTTAAAGAAACCCGTATCCTGCGTGAGGCTGCTCAAAACACAAAAGTCTCGGCCAGAGAGTCAGCAAAAAAAGAAGTTGACTCGACTAATGGAAAGAAGCGTAAAGATGATCGGACCCGCGATGAGCGTAGGTCGAGTAACGGCCTGACCACAAATTCTCAAGTACACCCCGTTCAATAAATCATAGGAGCAGGTATTGATGAAAATCAAAGGTGAAGGGTTCGTTCACTGGCCCGGTAGACTCCGAAGCAATCCGAACCAACGAAATAAAAGCAAATACTGCCACAATCATCGCGATCATGGGCAAAACATGAGTGACTACTATCACTTGAAAGAAGAAATCATGAGACTCATTTGAGAAGGTCGTCTCAGAGAACATGTCGAAAGAACCGGGACAACGGAAGAATGCTCGGGCGACAACCAACCCAAGGAAAAATCCGAACGATTGTCGATGGTCCCCGAGGTTGGGGCGACTCAAACAATGCTCAAAAAAATCACGCCAAGAGCATCAGTCAACCTGAGTCCGAAATCCTAATTTTAGCTCGGCCTTCGAAAGAGAGAAAAAAGGAGAAATACTGTATATCGTTTACCGATGAAGACGCTCGGAGCATTTATCATCCGCATGATGGTGCATTAGTCGACCTTACTATAGTAACCCATAAGGTGTTCCGCATTCTCGTTGATACAGGGTCATCTGCGGATGTATTGTTCACTCAAGCGTTCGACAAAATGGGTGTCAAACGATTAGCATTGTAGCCAGTGCACACTCCATTGATTGGATTCTCTGATGGACAAACACTCCCTGAAGGAGTCATATTACTGCCGCTCACTGCTGAAAATTCTCCACATCATGCGACAATAACGATCGACTTTCTGATAGTCGACCAACCATCAGTCTACAACGTTATACTCGGTCGACCCTCTCTATGACTTCTTCAAGTTGTAATATCAGCGTACCATCTCTCCATGAAATTTTTGACTGAGTCAGGAGTAGGAGTCGTCAAAGGTGGCTAACAGGACGTGAGGTGCTGCTACGCGACAGCCGTAAAAGCTCCAACCGAGGTAACCACGATTGAATCGTTGGACCCTCGGGCTGAGACCCACGAGCGAGGACAACCGGTAGAAGACCTCATCCCAGTACCTTTGGTTGAGACAGATGAGTCTAAAACAGTTCGGATTGGCTCGTCTCTGCAAGCACCTTTGAAAGAAAAGCTGGTATCCCTACTCCGACGATACGCCGACGTGTTTGCATGGAGCCATGAAGATATGCCTGGGATCGATCCCTCGGTGATGACTCATCACCTCAACATCGATCCGACCTACCGACCGATCTGACAGAAGCGACGACCACTCGGCCCCGAAAGGTATGTCATCATTGAAGATGAGGTCAGCAAGCTCCTCAAGGATAAATTCATCGAAGAGATATACTACCCAGAATGGATAGCAAATGTCATACTCGTTAAAAAAGTCAACGGAAAGTGGCGAGTCTATATTGATTATACCGACTTAAACAAAGTCTGCCCAAAGGACAGCTTTCCTCTTCCAAGGATCGATCAGCGGGTGGATAGCACAACATGACATGAACTTCTTAGTTTTATGGATGCTTATTCTGGATACAATCAAATTGTAACTCATCAATCAGATAAATCTAAGACTTCCTTTATCACTGACAAAGATCTTTACTGTTACCATGTGATGTCATTTAGTCTAAAGAATGCAAGAGCGACCTACCAACGATTAGTAAACAAAATGTTTACTCGGCAAATCGGCCGGACCATGGAAGTATACATTGACGACATGCTCGTCAAAAGTATACATACGGCCGATCATATTGCCGACTTAGAAGAGATGTTTCTTATCCTTCATAAATACCAGATGAAGTTGTACCCGAGCAAGTGTGCCTTTGGGGTAAGCTGGGGTAAATTTCTCAGATTCCTGATCAGCCAGTGAGGGATAGAAGCAAATCTGGAGAAAATCAAAGCATTGCTCGACATGGAATCCCCGAAAACGATCAAAGACGTACAAAAGCTAACTGGACGAGTAGCCGCACTCAACCGCTTCCTTTCCTAAGCTACCGATAAGTGCCTCCCATTCTTCAAACAACTGAAGGGACGACAAATGGTAGATTGGACAAAAGAGTGGAAGCAGCGTTCCAGCAGTTGAAGTCGTATCTCGGATCTCCACCTCTTTTATCAAAACCTGAACCTGGGGAAGCCTTACTATTGTACCTGGAGGTCTCCGACGTAGCCGTAAGCTCAGCATTGATATGCGAGCATGAAGGAAAGCAGTTGTCGGTATATTACGTCAGCAAAGCATTACTATTGGCAGAAACTAGATATCCACCTCTGGAGAAGGTGGCCCTAGTCTTAGTTGTCTCCTCACGACGACTTCGGCCATACTTTCAAGCTCACACTATTATCATCGTGACCGACCTCCTTCTCCGTTAGATCCTTCAGAAACTGAAAGCTTCCGGTCGACTAACAAAGTAGGCGATTGAACTCAGTGAATTCGACATTTAATACAAGCCAAGGGTAGCAGTTAAAGGACAGGTTGTGGCCGACTTTATAGCTGAAGTTACCCCACAAGCCAATTCACCTACCGAGCTTACAGATGAGTCAGCCAATCAGTTGACGACTGTCATTCCCGAGTCATCTCCCAACCCACCCTACTGGCAGCTTTTTGTCGATGGCTCCTCTAACTTTAAGGTAAGCAGGGAAGGAGTCGTCATGGAAACTCCCAATCAAACCTACATATAATATGCCTTAAGACTTGGATTTCAAGCCTCGAACAATACAGCAGAATACGAAGCCTTGTTGCTCGGCCTTCGACTAGCAGCCAGTCTGGGCATTAATCATCTCAACGTATTCAGTGACTCGCAGCTGGTTGTCAATCAAGTTACTAGTGTGTATCAAACACGTAAAGAGCACCTAAAAGCATATATGAAGAAAGCTAAAGAGTTTATCGACGGTTTTCAACAATGTACTGTCACTTGGATCCCCACTCCCGATCAAGCCTACATACAATATGCTTTAAGACTTGGATTTCAGGCCTTGAACAATACAGCAGAATATGAAGCCTTATTGCTCGACCTTCGACTAGCAGTCAGTCTGGGCGTTACTCATCTCAACGTATTCAGTGACTCACAGCTAGTTGTCAATAAGGTTACTAGCGTGTATCAAACACGTAAAGAGTAGCTGAAAGCATATACGAAGAAAGTTAAAGAGTTGATCGATGGTTTTCAATGATGTACTATCACTCAGATCCCCCGAACAGAAAATGCTAAAGCCGACCTATTAGCCAAACTTGCCTCTGCTGATGAGGACGATATACCCAAATCTGTTCCAATCGAGTACGTCGCTAAGCCAAGCATCGATGACCCGCCTAGCTCAATCGTACATTTGATCGATTCAGAACCTACCTGGCTCGACCCAACCGTCCAATATCTCGATAACAGAAAATTGCCTGAAGATTGCACCAAGGCTTGATGATTGAAAATCTAAGCCTCTCGATACACCATACTCGACGGGATACTATATAAGAAAGGATTCTTCACTCTTTTACTACGCAGCTTAAATCATGATGAAGCTAACTATATACTGTGGGAGATCCACGAAGGGATTTATGGAAATCACTCGGGAGGACGATCGCTTGCACATAAGGTCTTACGACAAGGGTATTATTGGCCAACCATCCAACACGATGCTCGTAAGCTCGTCTAAAGTTGCAACAAATGCCAGCGATTCATGACCATTCCGAGATAACCACCCGAGGAGCTGACCATGGCTGGTCCCTGGCCTTTCGCACAGTGAGGAATCAACATCATCAAACTACTTTCTTTAGGGAAGGGTCAGACCAAGTTTGTCGATGTTGCGGTGGATTATTTCACTAAGTGGGCCGAAGTAGAACCATTAACCAGGATAACCGAATAAAAGATCATAGATTTTATCTGAAAAAATATCATCTGCCGATTTGGGATACCTCGGACCATTATCACTGACAATGAGAAGCAGTTCGACAACAGGCAGTATCGAGAAATGTGCGATAATCTCGGAATCAGAAATATCTACTTGTCCCCCCATCATCCTCAAATGAATGAACAGGTTGAGGCAGTCAACAAGATCATTAAATAGCACCTCCGAACCAAACTCGACTGAGTTAAAGGAGCGTGGGCTAAAAAACTTCCTAAAATACTATAGGCATACCAGACTACCGCTCAAACGGCCACGGGAGAGACTCCTTTCTCCCTTGCATATGGATCGAAAGCCATCATTCCGGTCGAGATCAGACTACCTTCGGCTCGGGTCAGTTCAAGAACTGCTAGCTCTTGGACTCGACCTCTTGGAAGAGCAAAGGGAAAGGGCTCGGCTACAGACGATGACTTGGCAACGATAAGTAGCTCGGTTCTATAATGCTCGAGTCAAGGTTAGACGCTTCCGAGTAGGAGACATGGTCCTCCGAAAAATGTTCATGAACACTAAGAAAGTTGGTGCGGGCACACTAGGACCAAATTGGGAGGGACCCTATGTTGTCTCAAGCACCATCCGACCCGGAACGTATCGATTGAAAAATCTAACTGGGCAATTACTTTCCCACCCTTGGAATGCCGAGCATCTAAAAATCTATTATTCCTAGGTCGGCCATTGAGCAATTAAAAAAACTCGATTAAGGGAAGAATGAAAAACATGTAAACTGAGTCAAATGAATAAGAAAACTGAGTATATTCATTCATCAGTATGAGTTTTACATCGGATTACATTAGTTTCTACTTTGGAGTTACATTGACAAAATGACAAAGATAGATGCGAAAAGAGTGGGCCGAGGCACACGATGTCCTCCCTCGGTTGCAGATGCTCTCGAGCCCGGCTTGAAGCTTGGTGTGCTTGAAGTGCTTGAAGCTTAGTGTGCTTGACACGCTTTGCAATCTAAAATTAGCTTCAAGGTTCACCAGGATCTAACTCAGGAGGAGGCTCGAGTTCAACTGTCGTCGCCACTTGGAGCAACCTTTGGCGCTGCCTCAAAAGTAGCCTTGGAAACAATCTCAAGATCAGCCACCGCTGCATCAGCAGACCCAGTTACCTCGGTCTCCGGACCGTCCGACCCAGAGGAACTTTCATCAAACCCTGAAAGATCAAGGTCGATGAAGGACTGCTTCATCAGGTCCATGCACTTGATGTAACCGTCCTGATACAAGCGATCCCGCTCCTCCAAATGCTCTCGGGACTTGAGAAAGGCTGCTATGGCCTGGACCTTAGCTTGCTCCATGACAACCTTAGTCTCGGTCCTGAGCCCAGATAACTTCTCTTTGGAAGAAGCGAGGGCTTGGCGATCCCGCTGACTCCCCTCCCATGCCTCTTGTAATTGCAAGGCCAAACGAGCACTCTCAGCTCTAGTTTCCTCAACGGCCTTTCTAGCGACTCCTAAGTCGCCAGTCATTATGTCAAGCCGAGTCACGGCAGCAGCGAGTTGTGCTTCCTCCTCCCCTACAGCATCGGCCAGATCTGAGCCAGCCCTAAGCACACAAGGGGCAAACTGCAAAAGGAAAATGCAAGGTCAGATCAAGTTTGAAGAAACCGACAGAACAAGCACAAAGTTCAACTCTTACCTCGAGAAACATCTTCACCATATGAGAAAGAGTCTGCCTCGGGGGAGCTTTGAAGAGGGCAGCGAAGTCTTTTTCGCTCCCATGGGAAATAGCCCAAGGGACCATGTCCTTCACAGCCCATTAGAAGACTGACGCCTCCTGTTGAGTCGTCTCCCCTCCTAAGGACTCCCCCCTTCTCTGCTCCTCCCTCTACTCTGGAACCTGCTCGGCAACAGTCCTGGCTCAGGAGCCACTTAGGACTCGGGAGCCACCGCATCTGCCACTTTCGCCTCTTCCTCCGAGTCGGGGACTATCACGGTCGGGATGGCCAGGGTGGCTTGCCCCTTAGCCTTCGAGACGTCTTCGACCTCTTTAGGGGCTAAGGCTCTAACTTCGGAGGGGTTTTCATCTTAAAAGGTGGACAGAGGAAAGGCCGAGCCTCAACCATCTCTGCACCAAAAGCAGGACGAATTAAATAAAATTCAAAGGGAAGGCGACAGGATAACCAGAAATTACCTGTTAAGGCTAAGTCCAAACCTGAATCAAGAAGACGCTCCGGTTGAAGAAGTCTTTTCCAAGACCGTTGCTATGGACACAACGCCTTTAGATCTTTAATCCGATCTAAAGCGCCGACTCCGAGTTTCGGCCTTCGCTCGGGGATGTCTACGAAATGCATTCAGTCAGACTCAAAGACATAATAGTGTGAGAAGATAAAGAAAAGAGCATACGCCGAGTCAATTGCTCGGAAGAACACCCGAGAAACACGAGATTCGATAGGCCCTGGCTTGGCAATTTCCCAGTAACCACACGCTCAGAACCATCTATCTCTCCAGTGCTTGTTGGAAGTAGGAGGGTCGGTTATCAAAGGTCCACCCTTATTCCGTCAAGCACACAAGAAGTACCAGCCAGGCTGCTGCAGGTTTGATCATACTTGAAACAGATGGAGAAACTCGTCGACAATCAGTGAGGGCTGCTCCGTCTCAGTCCAAAACACCGAGCATCTAAACAAGTTCCTTCACTCGTTCGGAACTATCTGCCCGGGCGCTATCCAAAGTCGGGAAAGCAGATCTCGAGTTATCCCCTAAAGGGATAAAAGCAAGCCATACTGCAAAGCAACATGAAAAATAGCAACCATCCCAGTAGGAGGATGGTCGGGTAACTCACTTGGAAGAGGGATGCGAATAATAACCGAGTCTGGGACGTGGTACCCAGCCCTAATCTTATCCAGATCCACCTCAGTTAAAATCAAGGGAACGGGACCCTTTTGCTCATCTCCGGCCTCCCCTCCCTCGGCCGCCGACTCAGCAGCTTTTGCCGATCTCCGGGTAGAGATCGACTCACTGACCCCTTCAGCCGCCTCATCCTCATCCTCTGTTTCTTCCCTAGGAGGATTGGGTTTGTCAGGGGTAGTCGCCAATGATGCCCCTCCGCGAGAGGGACCTGCAGAGATAGGACACTCCACCGAAAATCCAGTCATTCTTTCGGAATGCTAGAAAGCTACATTGGCGCATGCAGCCATCTCCGTCAGCAACGAAGGTGATTTTGAAACGTCCCAAAGACGCCTCGCTTCACCTTCGTCATCAGAAGCTCCCTCCTGGGGGCTCTGGGAACCTTGCATTGCTGCTGTAATTGAAAGCGAAAGGGAAGGAGAGTGTTAAAAACTCACCAGAGATAGCGAGAAAGAGGCTGACGTGGAAGTAGAAATAGGAAACGGAAGGTGAAAATGGCAGAGAATGCGAAAACAATGAAAATGGAAATCGGGGAAGAGGAAAATGTGCACGCGAAAATGGGAGAAGAGCATCCCGCTCCCATTTTTATAGCCCTGCCACGTGGCAAGGGCATTTAAGGAGGAGTCGAGTCGACGGCCTCTTCACCTCCCCTGCTCGACATGTGGCGCACTTTGGATGACGCGAGCGCCACCCTCGCCACGTGTCTATCGCTCATAAGCAGGAAAAGTGTTCTGAGGACTGCCCGCTCGTGCGGCTTTAATTAACGAACTAGCGCGTGTTCTAGAAGATGCAAGACTCCTGCGAGCATTAAATGATCCATCATGAAGTCGGTCTCAGCTCAAGCCGACTCAACGACTCTCTACTCCTTAACATCAACAAAGTTGATGCAAGGAGTAGGGGGGCTTACTGTTGGGGAAAAATAGGACAATTCTAAGGACTCGGCTATGGAATGGACCAACTCTACTGACATCGTCTGAGATCCCGAGGCAATAAGCCCGACCGAGGCAAGTATGCCAAATGCCTAAAGGAGAGACTTAGCTCGAATTGTAGGAAATGAATCCCGACCAAGACTTACAAAGTTCAGAGCCATAAGGCAAAATATACGAGATGTATAAAGTTGACTCGATAAACGAGGTAGTGACATCCAAAGAGGCCGATTAAGGCCCGAAGCTTAGAAGCCATCCGATCGACCATAAAACCGACTCATCTTTAGGTCAGTTATAGAGTCAGCTATCGGATTAAGAGAGTACGCTGATTACGAATCAGTTTCATCTCATCCGACAGAAGGCAAGTAGCTCTACCCTTTATAGCTGACCAAGACTCACCCATCAGTAGAGTCGGCCCGGCCCGATCCGAGCAAGGTAGAAACGGTGCAAAGTGGAATACATTCCCAAAATATCCTCCCGAAAATCTAGTAAAAGGATCCCCGATCTCGAAGATGTCGGAATCGGCTGGAATCCAAAAATGGATTGACACCAAATCTCCAAGATATCAAGAGAAGAATCCTGGCACAATGGGATCCTCCCCTTCCTATAAATACAAGAGATCTCCGGTGAAAGGTATGCAAAAACTCTCCCAGAAACCCTCTTACACGATCATTTCCCTGACTTTAGCATCGGAGGGTCCCAGTTCTGGCCAGGATCTCCTTTGTCTCCTTCCTAAGCAGGTAAAGGAACGGAAGAGGACTTGTGAGATTTTTGCATCAACAATAATGATACAAAATAATGGAGGAGAAGATATGTCGATATAGGTACGTCAGGTCACCGATGTGAGAATGCCAAAGTATCCTCAATGGCTAGCTAGGAGAGCTCTCCCCATTTCCACTCCAAGGTCTCCCATACAACTCTTTTCCTGGTCGTTTCTTATGGTCGTGCCTTTAAGACGCCATTGGGTCACCGTCGGCAGAACCCACAATGGAGTTCGAGACCCATCCATGCCATCCATCTCTTTCCTCTTGTAATGTTAGGGCATGGGGCCGAAGATTGAGCTTCATCTATATCATGAAACATTGGGTATTTAAATAGCCACCGTTCACCTGTTCACATCAATTTACCTTTCGGATCTGGGCGACATGTGGCACCTTATGAACGGCCTAGATGGTGGCTGCAATGGACCGAAAATACCACAAAAACTTATACCAAGTACCATAAAAATCTATCAGAGTTTTTTTTTTTTTTTTTAATTGTAAAAGCTTACTTAATTTCATACTTAAAGCAGACCTTGGTTCTACTTTATTAATAAACTAAAATTTGGTGGACAATGAAACGTTCATTTTTTAAAGAATATCTTCAAAAGTAATGTTTGGTTATATGAGCAGGCAGAGACTGTCGCCTGTAATCTCTAGTAGCGTCACCTTTCAGAAAATAGCAGACGAGGGTTCGCTGCTGACAGGGTGATCTGCGAGACTAGCCACTGAAGTGACGTTAGCAAGTTACGTAGCCACACCCGTCCATCTATATCGAGAAATCATTCAAGAGCATGAGCCAAAGAATAAGATAGATCTAAAGTTAGAGTAGACCTCACCGCATAAAACAATGGAAAGAGTGATGCCCACCGTTGAAACCTTCCTAAGGTCCACTATGAAGTTTTTATGACAACTAACCTGATGATAAGTTAACACAGACATGAAAGAAAGAAGGGAAAGCACAAATATCAGCTTCCGTTGGAAGTTTTCAAGGGAAACGGATTAGCTACAGACCCTTCCACTAGTCGATGGCTGGTGGTAGGTGATATGTGGGCCCCACCAGACATTTTATCTTATGAGCCCAAAAATGAGGTTGATCCAAATCTCAAGTGGACTGCACGGTGCCCACCATTAAAAATTTCTTGGGCCACAAAAGTCTTAAATAAAGCTGATATATATTTTTTCCTTTCATCCAAGTCTTTATGACCTAATCAACAGGTTATTTGCCAAATTACCAAGGTTTTTAACGGTGGAAACTCAATCACTACTGTTTTCCCATGGTGTGATCCACCCGAAATTTAAATCTACCTCATTTTTCGGATCAAGTCTTAAAATTATATTTCAAAATGTATGAAAAATTATATTTCAAAATGTATGGATGATATGGATAAAACACATACATCATGGTGGGTCCACATAGCACCGACTACTAGTGTTCACCCGCTCTGTCTGCCCATCAGTCTGAGGATGAAACGCTGTACTGAACTTCAACTTCACACCCATCGCCTCCTGGATACGAGTCCAGAAGATGGATGTGAACCGCGTGTCTCTGTCCGACACAATCTCCAAAGGAACTCCGTGCAGACGGACGATCTCCCTGATATACAATCTAGCCAGCTCATCTGCAGAGTTCGTAACTCTGATAGGGAGGAAATGGGCCGATTTAGTCAACCGATCCACAATCACCCAAATGGAATCGTGCCCCTTCCTCGTCTTCGGCAACCCGGATATGAAGTCCATGGAGATGAAGTCTCACTTCCACTCCGCTATAGGCATGGGTTGAAGCAGTCCAGGAGGTCGGCGATGTTCTGCCTTGACCTGCTGGCAGGTCAGACACCGAGACACATACTCAGCAATGTGGGCCTTCATGTTATCCCACCAATACGTCCGTCTCATATCCTGGTACATCTTCGTGCTACCAGGATGGATCGCAAACTTCGAGTTATGGGCCGACTCGAGAAGCTCGCGTCTCAAGTCAGGCACATCTGGAACACATAGGCGGCCACGAAATCGTAAACCCCCATCACAACCAACTCTCCACTCGGAGTCCACGGCGCCGCTAGCCTGCTCTCGAAGCTCAGACAGCCGTGCATCGCCCTCTTGGGCCTCAACAATCCTGTCGTCAATAAGTGGTCGCACCCGAACGTGCGCAACACACTCAAATGGCTCCTCGACAGTGAGTCTCTGCTCGAAGTCCCGCACAAACTCTACCATATCCCACTCAGCTATCATCAGCGGTGCCGCAAATGCTATATCGCCTTCTTGCGGCTCAACGCGTCGGCCACAAGGTTCGCCTTGCCAGGATGGTAGGAAACCTCGAACTTGAAGTCCTTCAAGGTCTCCATCCATCGGCGCTGTCTCATATTCAAATCTCGCTGCGTGAATATGTATTTAAGGCTCTTGTGGTCGCAGAAAAGCTCGAACTCCTCACCATAGAGGTAATATCTCCAGAGCTTCAATGCAAAGATGACAGCTGCCAACTCCAGGTCATGTGTAGGGTAATTCTCCTCGTGCTTCCTTAATTGTCTCGAGGCATACGATATCACCCTATCTTTCTGCATCAACACACAACCCAAACCAACGTGAGACGCGTCAGTATACACCGTGTATTTCACCCCTTGCTCTGGCAATACTAGCACAGGGGCGGACGTCAACTTGTCCTTCAGCTCCTTAAAAGCTGCCTCCGCCTTCTCATTCCAGGCGAACTTCAGGTCCTTCCGAGTCAGCTGAGACAATGGCCTGGCGATCTTCGAGAAATCCCGAATGAAACGTCTCGTAGTAGTACCCAGCCAGGCCAAGGAAACTCCTCACCTCGGTAAAGGATTCAGCCGCCGCCAATCCCGAACCGCATGACTACCTTAGCAAGGTCCATCTATCCCATCCTTGGACACTACATGTCCCAGAACTTGACTTCCTCTCCGCCGAAGTCGCACTTCTTGTGTGCGCAAACAACCGGTTCTTCTTCGGTGTCTCCAATCGCTCGCAGTGCTCCTCGTGCTCCTCCCGACTCGTGGAGTATATCAAGATGTCATCGATAAAGACGATGACGAATCGGTAAAGGAAGGGCCGAAATACCGGTTCATCAGATCCATGAACACGGGCCGGGTGCGTTCGTCGACCGAACGACATCACCAAGAACTCGTAGTGCCCAAAGCACGTCCTGAAGGCTGTCTTCTGCACGTCCTCCTCTCTCACGCGCAACTGGTGGTACCCTGACTGAAGGTCAATCTTCGAGAAATACTTCGCCCCCCTCAACTGATCGAACAGATCATCAATCCTGGGCAAAGGATACTTGTTCTTCACCGTGACCTGGTTCAACCTACGGTAATCAATACACAACCGTAGGGACCCGTCCTTCTTATTCACGAACAACACAGGTGCTCCCCAAGGAGACACACTAGGCCGAATAAAACCCTTCTCTACAAGTCCGTCAATCTGTTTCCGCAGCTCCTCCATCTCACATGGAGGCATACGATAAGTCGGCAACGAGATGGGCGTCGCACCAGGCGTAAGATCTATCGTAAAATCAATCTCACGCCGAGGAGGTAAACCAGGGATAGTCTCAAACACGCCTGCAAACTCTCGAACCACCGGCGTACCATCTATGGTCGGACCATCAATCGGCACAAGTAAAGCAGCATAACAACCAACGCGGCAGGGTAAACTGACCTGCACTGGAAACGTGAAAGCTGTGCCGTCAGGTCCATAGGCAGTCACGATCCGAGCATCGCAATCTACTTCCGCCCTCATCCTGGTGAGCCAATCCATGCCAAGGATAACGTCGTAGTGCCATAGCGGAGCAACAATGAGGTCGACGAGCACTGTGCTGCTACCCAAAACTATCGCACAACCCTCGCATAATCGTGTGACCGTCGAGAAGGCCCCAGTAGCCATAATGAGTCTCGTTCCCTTAGTGGGAACAGTATGCAGAGATAGGCGTTTCACCGCCCCATAAGAAATAATAGAAGTGGTGGACCCAGTGTCCACCAATAAAGAGACGGGAGTATCGTGAATAAAAGCCGTACCCTCGAAAGCCGTCGGAGCTGAAACCGACGTCTCAGGTACCTCAGCCACAAGAGTATGAACGCGAGCCTGCTGCTGGCGGTTCGGCTGAGGAGCCAAGGGTCGCTGTGGCGGCCTGAAAGACGGTACGGGAGGTCGGAAGGAAGGATGTGCAGGAACGGTCTGTAGCGGCGGAGCTGATATGGCCTGTGGATAAGGGCGACCCAATCTCTGCGGTGGCGCAAAGCCGCTAGCCCTCATGCGCGAGAAGCAGCTCTCAGCAGGGTGTCCAGGTTTCCCGCAAAACGTGCAGGTCACCAACGGGCGTCTCATAGGAATAGCTGGCGCTGCGGCCCTGGGGGGGGAATCAGCCCGAGGCCTCTTGCCTAAGATAGGCCTGCTCTGTAAATCCTGTCGCGGTCTCACAACCATAGTACCACGTGATCTGGCCAAACGGTCCACATCCTGCTCGGCCGTCATAGACATGTGGACTAACGCCGCATATGTAGGGATACTGTGGCAGCATATCCTCGACCGTATCTCCGGTCGCAAGCCCAAAGAAAATCGACGCATCCGCATCTGCTCGTCCACTAGTATAGTCGGGACAAAGCGGCCCAACTCGGTGAAGCGGTGCTCGTACTCTGTAATAGTCATGCCTCCCTGCCGGAGGCGCAGAAACTCGTCCTCCCGCTCATGTCGGTAAGTCGGCGGGTAGTATTTCTCATGGAACCGGAACTCGAACGCCTCCCAGGTCCATACGAAGTCTGCTGCGACAGTGCGCAGCACGCTGTCCCACCATAAGCTCGCCTCCCTCTCAAACATGAAGGCGGCCAGCTCTACCTGCTCTGCCTCCGAACAGTGAAGCATCCGTAGCATCTTGGAGATGCGGTCTAACCAGAACTCCGCCTCCTCGGGTCTGTGAGAACCCATAAATGAGGGAGGCCTCAAGCGCTGGAATCGCTCGAGTATACCGCGTGTACCGACCTCTCCAGTAGGAGGTGCGATGGATGGGGGCAGAGGCACATCCTCAACCTGAGCAGGAGGCCCAGAATGCTCATCAGGATGTGTAGATGTCGCAGGTGGAGTCGCACTACCACCACGGGACAAGGCCTCAGCGATAGTGCCATAAGCCGGCCGATGCTTTGCTGCTGCCAGATCTCTGCTGCTGTGATGCATGTCTCATCTGCTTCGCTTTGCATCTGCTGCTGATGCATCATTATCATCAGCTGCTCAAACCTATCAGTCGGCGGAGCAGCCTGAGAGTCATGCTGCGCAGAAGATGATGGCCGAAACTGCTCACGGACCGGGGGCGTGTATGGTGGCAACCCACCGGCAGGACCAGTAGGGGGCTGATCGGAACCCAACCCACGGTCCGCAGGACCACTACTACTAGAAGGTGTCTGGTCCATAGAGCCAGTCAGACGGAGATGTGCGGTGCTCCGCGTATACTGTCGCGGCATGCCCTATACAACACAGGGTACAGCATTGGTGAGATACAGCATAATACACTCCATAAAGCACTTAAGCATTCCACACATCATCAAACAAAAGAGGCTATATGCTTTTCATTTACTCAAAATTGTCATAATACATGGACTACAGAGTTTACATGAATCATGACGGAAATCACATTATAGCCAATACATCCACACATCAAACACCTAAACATGCTACAATCTACTACATCCACTACATGAAAACATAACTGCCTATCGCGGCAACCAAAACAAACAACAACACACAACCACATGGACGACTAAGCATCCGAATCAGGCGATGGAGGAGGGGCATTCTTGTCCTGCAGACAACACAAGATGGCCTTTAAAGTACGAGACACCTTGCTAAGCTTGGTTCGGACTCGTCCGACTTCCTGCTGTAGGGCGGCTTGACCCTCCTCAAGACGGGCCAAACGTGCATCAAAGGCATCCCGATCCACACCCTGCTCCTGAGCCGCAGGAGGTGAACTCTCCTCAGTGTCCTGAGCCTCAAGTTCTTCTTCCTCTTCTTCAGCTTCACTTCCGTCTTCGCTCGTATCTTCATCGCTCCCAATCTCAACCTGTCGGGCCCGTTGTCGTTGTGCCCCAAGTTTCATCTGTTTGAGAGTATTTTCGTCAATCTGGTGGACCTGTACTGGCATCTCTGCCCCCAGACTATAGCCATACTCCCGTGCGATCCTGCATATGAGTCGGCCGAAAGGAAGCGAATCAGATCTCCTGGTGGAGCGTGCAACACTCACGATCTGTTGCAACACGAAAGTGGGCACACACAAGTTCGCCCACTGCCCCACTTGGTACAGAAAATCAACCATAAGTCGCGTACACTCGCTGCGATTACTGTGCCTGGGGTAAAGATTGTATGTGAAGATGTGATGCAGTAGGCGGAAATCGTCAGACATGTGGGACGCTAGGAGGCTTTTGTTCGGCTGCCACTCAGCTAGTCGGCCACCACAAAGGTATCGAGTGCGACGATTCCTTTCACGAGCAGTCGCCAAATTTAGCTCGCTAGCATGTACGTCACCAAGGGGCATATTCATAAGTCGCGCAATCATCCTCACATCAACGGTGATAAACAGATCCACCCCAACTCTGAGCTGGAACTGCAAAGGGTCTAGTGTAGGCTTGCGAATGTTGGCGTAGAAGGCTCTAACAGTGCCGGAATTTGCGCGACCCCTGGCCTCAAATAACGGACCCCAGTGGGCCGCCTCCACTTGTTCAAACAAGTAATACTCCCCAAATAGCCGACCATCCACCTGGGCTTCGAAAAGAACCCTGCGGTCCTCATAGACACCATGAGGTAGCGCCGCCAACTGCACCCGCTCGGCAGGGATTCGGGGATCAAGGTCCCGCTTCGTGCGAAACTCCCGGGCAGAGCTCGAGCTAGCGGCGGCACCTCGCGGTCGCCTCGATTGTGTAGGGCGACTAGGCCCGGCCTCATCAGCGGCACTCTTCCTCTTGCCCATCAGAGAGAGGATGGTGGAGATGGAGAAAAGGGTCGCCACAACACCCAAAAGGGCCATAGAAAATCGACGAAATAGGAAAGAGGGGGCTGATCTCCCAAGTTCTTCACGATCAGCAGATCTAACAGGCGTGGGAGGTGAAAAGGATCAGGGAAATGGAGAAATAAGATGGGAAGGACGGTTTGGGAGATGACTCTCACGGTTTTGGGACCTCCAACCACGTGTAGGGGGTCCAAACGAGTGGGAAGAAGAAGAAATGGAGGAGAGGGCAGTGTACCACGATGGAGGATGGTAAGGAGTGGCCGAAATCAGTAGAGAAGAGAGATGGAGAGGCGTTTTACAAGAGAGGGCAGCAAGGTGGAAGGGAAAAACGGCCAAAGGGGGGGGTTTGTGAAGGAAGTGGGTATTTTCGAAAGGGTTTTAGGAAGGGAGATAGGGCAGGGGGTTGTAGGGACCCCCAAAGTCGACCGGCCCGAACCGCGAGCCCGGCCCAACCCGATAACCGGCGAGGCCTCGCCGAACCGGCGAGGGCCTCGCCAAAAAATTTTGGAGATTGGGAAATGGGGCTCCATGGTTATGATCCTCCAGTCCCCTGGGCCCCAAAAATCCCTGGGTCCCACCTTAGATCCCTCCGGAAGTGTTCCGTTTGGCCCCCCGATCTCGATTCGCTCCATTTCGGGTAGTTTCGGAACAAGTGAACGTAACTTGTAATCCGGAATGAGTTATCTGATGTAAAATATATGAATTTGGGGTAGAACGAGATAATGAAGCCAACCAACCCAGCTATGCAGGGTTGTGCAGCCCGGAATTGCGAGAAAACCCTCCGATTAATGGTAATTTTCCCGTTTCAATTTCATTTTGCTAAAAATGGTAGTTTAGTTTAATGATTCTTCATCCGTTGGGTTTTAGGAGTTGCGCTCATCGCGCAAAGAACTTAAGATAATTAGGAGGACGGTTTGGTGAAGCCAAATAGGATTCTTACTATTATATATATATATATATTTATTATTCTTATCATTTTTTATTTTTTTTTTGGCTGATAACCTTGTGCACTAGTAGACATTACGACCTTCTAGTAAGTCGCGAATTCTAGGAGTCTTAGTTGTAGTTTGTTTCTGATTTCATTCTCATTACTTGGTATCCCTATTTAAAGGGTTGTGAATGGTCTAGGAATGTTTTAAGGTCGACCCGTGCGACCATGGTTGATTACGGACTTGATTTCGGCGTTCGACTTAAGGGAGCTTCACCGTTTGGCGAAGTCGGAATACCTATGACTGTTTCTATATTCACAGCTCCTCCTAAATTGTAATGCGTCAACGTACGTAGTGGGGACATAACTCAGTCCGGTTTAATCAAAATCATGCTCGATACCAACTTGTAACACCCTGAAAATCGGGGGTCGAGTATGAACTCAACTCCCGAGTTCCAACGCATCACTTATGCAACATACACAATGATGGTTAAATGTTGTCTGAGTTAGCGCAATAAACATGAATGAGATTATACCAAAACAGTAATTCATACTCCAGTTCAATTGTATAAAGGCAAGCGGAAGACTAAAATTTTATATTCAAAATATGTAAAGTATCAAAATTTTGTGAATACCAGAGTATGAGTACTAACTGAGTACCAATATACATGTATTGTTTCTAAGTCAAATATCAAAATACAATCCTCAAAAGAGGCCCTGAAAGTCCCGCGATGCAGCCGGCCTAAGCGTAGCCGTCAGAGTACTGCATAAAGGAGAACTCCTCCTGATCCTCCTCATAGTCGAGCTCCGGCTCCTGAACAGAGGTGCCATCTACACCTGCGACAGAGTCTGGTGGGTGTTGCAAACACCGTCCCGTAACGTGGGAGTGAGTAGCTAACTCAGTGGAACAATAAGGCATAGGTTAACATGTTATCAAATCAATCAAGCAGTAATGATAACGCAGTACAAATCAAACATTTCTAATTACTCTTGTTAAGTGCAAAAATGATATGACATGATGCTGTATGCCCTTGCCAAACCACCCTCAAGCGACATCATCTTACGTTCGCGAATGCTTACTCCCTCAGTGCGCCACATCTACAAAGCACATGCGGTGCGATGATGCTCATGATTACCAAGTTTTTATTAGTCCATTTCAACCAGCAGTATTGGGAAACTAAGGTACCTCCCTTGTATCATTCCCAAACATGATCCATTCTAGGGTCGTCAATCCTAGTTAATCTCATACGATGTTATGGTTTGAGAAGCGTAGTGAAGGCATCGCAAAGGGCTCGTCACCCGTCAGCGCGGATACAGATCTCACCGTATGCGGCTCAATTGCTGGCCGTCAGCTCAAGTACAGGTCTCACCGTACTTGGCCCAATCACTAGCCGTCAGCTCGAGTACAGGTCTCACCGTACTCGGCTCAACTCATACTCTAGTTGCTGTGAAAGACTCGTCGCCAATCACAGACACTTGGAGTATACTCGAAGATACTACGGAGGACTCGTCGCCCGTCAGCACGAGCACAGGTCTCACCGTACTCGGCTCTCGCCGTAAGTATCGACAGCTCGAATATAGTGTCCCATACCACCATAATCGGCTCACGAGTTTGGTTGCGCAATGGTCACTACGGGGAGGCACATGACCCCGGCGTGGCCAAATTCGGCTCGACCACGGTGTCCCATACCACCATGCCCGGCTCATGCGTCTTAGCGGATCGAGGTACCATGGTTAACGGGATCGCCACTGGTAAGTTTGGTACCCTAGGTTCAAGCAGTAGCGACCAAACATGGTGAACATACATATACACATATCGGTTTGCTTGACGAGCCTGACTAGCTCGAGCGCACCACAAGTTGAGCGATATGGAGCGCAAAAGCACTCCGTGTGGCCAACCACTATCGCCAACCGAAGTACGACTCGGGTTCGCCAGACACGTCCATCGTGGCGATATGAATCTCAGCCACAACAGTAAGTTTGGTACCGAATGTGTGGACTATAGGCATAGTCCCAAACTCAATCAGTTGTAGAGCATAAAGTAAAGCATGAAGTAAAGCATGTATTATAAAGCATGAAGTATAGCATGTTATAAGACATGTTGTAAAGCATGTTGTAAGGCATGTTATAAAGCACTAAACACATAGGGATACAAATACTTAGAGTTCATAGGTGAGTGGTTAGAGTGAACAACCACGTGGAGAGTGTCATATGTGACTCTAAGGTAGCGGAGAATCCCATCTCGGCACCTAACTAAGGTTCTAACACTTAAACACTTACACTCGCAAGTGATTTCACCAACACTTGGAATACACTACTTCAACATACATGACGTATGCTAGAGAAGTGTACACTAGGGTTGTACCTTTACTAAACTAGTATTTTATACATATACATCATATTCATACAGCAATTAAACATAGCAATCACATCAGCAAACTTTATACGTATAGGGTACTTCCAAGTATACCCAATTTCGACATACATAGTGTTTACAAAGGAAGATAGATTTCGGCGATTCCTTTCGCCAAGCTAGTATTTTAATCACGTATGGTATAATCATACATTAAATAAATATGTCAAACATTATTCCAAAAGAACTACGTATACGGTATTTCTACAACACGTAATTTTAACATACGGTGCATTTACAAGTAAACATATATTTTGGCGATTCCTTTCGCCAAACTAGTATTTTATTCATATGTTATATAATTATACATTAAATAAACATGTCAAGTATTTATCCAAAAAAAATACGTATACGGTATTTCTACGTATACCTAGAATATGTGAAATTCCATATTTCACACCGTTAATCAAAACAGGAAACGGAAAGCACTTTGTACATGTGCAATTGCAAGCAGATCATGAATCTACCATTATCTGATATTGAAAGCGTTGAAAACCGTAACTTATACGCTTAAAGTCCTCACCTTTGCCTTTGGAAACGGAACGAATCAGCAAGGGTGATGGATCTTCCGTCTACAGGCGATTTCTAGCCTAAAGAGCGGAATCGGTTAGTCGAAATACATCCTACCACGATTCCAACTCAAATCAGACCTAGGGTTAGGGTTTCTTACCTTCAAATGAGGTGGAAAACACCGGGAAATCACTTAGAACGGAGCGGTGAAGGCCGTGTGGTGAGCCGATGCAGGTGGAGGAAGATTGGCAACAATCTCCAAGTTCTTCTCTCTCTTTTCTCTCTCTTCCTCTGGGTTTCTTGCAAAATTCGTATGGCTTTGTGAGAGGGGCTGTTCTAAGCCCCTTTTATAGCCTTAAACATTACGAAAATAGACTCGGGTTCATGGGGTCTTGCACCTATGTAGGATTTTCGACGCTTTTCCGGCTAAAAGGGGAGTTCTGGTAGCCCTCTTTGAACCAAACGTCAGACTTAAGCTCACCACCAATGGATCTACGTGGGATTACGTTTTTGACTCATTCGGATACGTAGATCGCACGTGGCGGACCACTTTCAGTTCGACGGTCAGTGGGCCACGATCAGAAATTCCAAGTACATGTAAATGTTCCTGAAATTTTTCTTAATCCGAGGGTGTAATTTGGTCCGATTCGACGGTCGGGTTGCTTATCTTGACGCGTCAACGAACGATGCCAGATCACTATTCCAGATATTTATTTTGGCTTATGAATAGTGTTTTTCACACTACCTCGCTCCGATTCGAAACGAATGGCCGTGGAACATTGGATAAGGCTGATTTTTGAGATGATTGTTAAGTCCAGTGGGGCGGTCCTAGTTCCTTAACTTCGGGTTAATCGGAATCCCGATATGCGATCCAGACCTAATACGAAGTTTCGTTTCATTCCCGAGAGCAGACGGGAAATGAGTTTGGTTCTAAACTTTAGGGTAACCTAGCGTCACTTGTTCTGCAAGTTTTGGGTCTTGCAGATCGTATTTAAAGCGATCCTAACGGATTTCATAACTAATTGAGTTTAGTACTTAGTTAACTTTGTTAAATTTCTAAAGGATTTAATCCTACGTGATTTCTGGTCGAGGTGGTACTCGACCCAATGTACGGAAATTTTCAGGTCGTTACAACTAGCCACCCAGGCTGATGGCAGCGTCACTAGCCAACCCGCGTCCGCCTAGAGCATATAAAATCATTTTGCAGGCCAATGGAAGTTTTAAAATAGCAAGAAATTGTGGGCCGCACATCAGAAGGACACACACTTAGGTTAGATATCTGAACCACATCTCAGTGGACCCCACAAACAATCAGGAAAGTTTTAATGAGTAGGCATCCACTCAACAGTTTCCTATCATGTAGCCCACATAATTTATAGACCTGGTTGGATTTTGGACTCTAGACCTAAAACGGGGGAATGCATCTGATGGTCGGAGTGGATTTTGGACACACATCATGGTGGGCCTATAGGGGTGGACCTTACCGATGAAACCTAGCCATACTCATGGGGAAACTCGGTACTGGTCAGTTATTGGAAAAGCTTTGTGGCCCATCATGATCCATGTGTTTTATCCAGGCTGTCCATCAATTTTTCAGCTCTTTGAGGGAGATCCAAATCTCAGGTGGACCACACCATAGGAAATTCTGGTGATTGAACTCCCACCATTAAAAAGTTACTAGGGCCCACTGTAATATTTATTTGTCATCCAACCTGTTAATTAGGTCACACAGACATGAATGGTGTGAAAACACAAATATCAGCTTGAACCGTAACTTTTGTGGCCCTGAGAAGTTTTTAATGGTGGGAGTTCAATCACCACTGTTTCCGGTAGTGTGGTCCACCTGAGAGTTAAATCTACCTCATTGTTTGGATAACACCATGACATCATGAGATAGAAAAATGAAAAATGGATGGACGGCATGGATAAAACACATACATCATTGTGGGGCCCACATAACCGACCTGGGAGGGGTCACTACGAATCCAACTCAAGTAGGCCCGAAGAAAAAGAGCAACGTAAGACGAGGATATTTTCGTCGTTCGAAAAGCCGAGGGTATTTTAGTCCCTCGGTGAATTTTACAATTCCATCAACTTAGGGTGTCAAATGGCTGGGCTCGGGCCTTATGCAGAATTTTGAAATCATCGGCCCGAAACAGTTCAAAATACGAGGCGAGAATACCCCAGGCCCGGCCCGTTGATACCAGCAACCGTAGAGAATTTCACGAATTGCATCTGCATCTGGACAAAAGCGTATTTTAGACAGTCACGACGACTCAAATCAACAACATACGAAAATGAAAAAGTAAGATACTCTAGTGGCGTATGACGGTTCATACTCGTGCCCTCAGAAAATCAGTCATCGTCCATTTCGAGTACCTCGTTTTAGATGATTAATGACCCAAAAATTGTGACAAACCAAATGATTGGTGGACATCTGATGAACGCTTGAAATGAAAAACTATCAACGGTTGAGACTGACAAACAAATGTCCACCAATCAATCTGATTTTCGAGAAATGAGATCCGTGGGTTCCATGAATTGGACGGTTTGATTTAAGATATCATTGATATGAGCTGGCCGGTCAACCAAGAGTTGAACTTTATCTACTAGAGTAGCACTTAGGACGTGGTAGACCGTTGGATCAAGGGTAACAAAATTTTACCGGTCAACATCAACCCAACGTAATCACTTTACTAAAGGAGCCAAAATTTCTGACCCGAACCCGATATGCGACCCATTACTTTGTGATCCGATCCGCCAAACCGGGGCCCACTTAATTATAATATGGCTAACTCAGCATAATCTAGTTTTTAAAGAGAAATGCATGCAAATATCTGCTCAGTGGTGTAACAAAAGTTCCATCAGATATAACGTGGTGTCATTTTATCAGACCGCCGAATACGGTGACTCAACAAGACAGCCTTTTGAAACTTGGTGGGCCCTATCTCATAAGTATCTAATGCGGGCCAATGAAATAACACAGGGCGAAGAAACTCGGTGGTATTCCATTCTCACTAAATCTGCTCTATAAATATGTATTATAAGCTGTACAAAGTTGAACAGCCTGCCCCTTGCCAGCTGTGCTGAGTGAAGCCCAGCAAAGCCGAAAGGATCTTGAGTGGGCCCCACTGTGATGTATATGCATATGTAAAATTCATTCCGGCCATCAAACTGTTCCGTTAATTGAGTGGGCTAAAAAAGAGGGTAGATGTATATGTAGGGTTGTACACGAACTGAGTTAGCTCGGTTAGCTCGCTGGACTAGACTCAGCTAGAAAAAGCTCGATTCGACTCGGTTTGAAATTGAGTTCGAGCCGAGTCGAGCCGATTTTTTTAGCTCGAAAAATTTTCAAACCGAGTTCGAGCTTGCCCGAGTTCGACTCAACTCGGATCGAACCAATTCGGTGACACGGTTACTTTGATATTGATGTTGCTCACCAAGTGTTTAATAAAATGACTCAGCGAAGTGTGGCCGGTGGCAAAGAAGGTATGTATATGAAACAAATATCTTTTTTTTCCTCGATTTTTATGTTGCTTAAAAGGTGTTCGATGAAATACTTGTAAAATCATTGTTGTTGTTTACATACAATAAAATTTTGAAGGTGCAGTTCATGTGTTTGTAAAAATGATGCAAAGGTGAACTCGGCGGCTCAAACTCGACTCAAACTGGCTGAGCTATTGGCCGAATTGAGCCGAGCCGACCAATCAAGCTCGAGGACCGAGTTGAGCCGAGTTTGAGCTGGGGTTAGCAAGTGGCCAAGCCAAGTCAAGATGTGCCCAACTAGACTCAGTTCGACTCGTATACACTTCTAGGTATATGCCTTCCTTCCACCTGTCTTTCAATTGCTTTCCTTGATGTAGTCCACCTAAATCATAAATCAACCTGATTTTTTAGCCCATGGCTTAAAATATGATAGAGGTAGTGAGAGTTGGTGTTATATGAAAAGGATTGCATAAACCCAGTGGGGCCCCTGTGATGTATGTTTCTTATCCACATTGTCCATCCATTTTAACAGCTCATTTTATAACATGAGTCTGAAATTGAAGAATATCCAAAAGGCCAAGTGGACCACGCAACAGGAAACAGTGTGAATTGAATGCCAGCCTTCTTACTAATGAAAAATTCTGGGGCTTTTAAATCAAGCTGATATCTATGTTTTCCCATACATGGCTGTATGACCTAATGAAACAGGTCACATCATTATAGCCACTGTTTGGTGTGGTGTGGTGTGGTGTGGTCCACTTGAGATTTTTGTATATGCTTCAATTTTAGACTCATGCTCTAAAATGAGCTGAAAAAACCGACGGACAGCATGGCATAGACAAGACACATAAATCCACGGTGGCCCCCACAGAGTTTCTGAGATTTATATTCCTCCCAATATCTGTTAGAAAATTTGATTGGATACATCGAAAATCACAAAATAAATAATTGAAAAATGACAATTTCACTAGGCTGAATCACGTATAAAATATGATGTCCTTAAAGCGTGATTCGTCCCCTTATTACTGCTGATGGGTTACAGACGAATTGCTTCCAGGATAAGACAAGCCTTATCTGGATCCAGCGTGCAGCAATCATGATAGGTTCACTATGGAACAGTTTTTAACACAGTAGATTTCTTCTGACAGATTTAGACGGTAGAGATGATCACAATGTTCTAAAAGGAGCTATGCATTGTATTTGATTTGATGGGAGAGATGGTATGTTGAGATGATGAAATCGGACTGGAATGGTCCAGTTTATATAAGCCTCAGGTTTAGACCCGTTGTTGTGTGGTATCAATGGTCCAGAACGTTTGAAAAATGTTTCTGGCCGTTGTCCATTAATTCCAGACGTTTCTGGTCATTAGATCAGAAGATCTGACCGTTAGATCATCTTGACCCATCCATTTTCGGACCGTTTGGCTTTCAAAGCAGAGAGCCGTTTTTAGAAACGGCTGGACGTTTCGGATTCTAGATCCGACCGTTCTCAATCACCTAAAAAAACTCAGGCTCATTTCAGATCCACACTGCCCTAAGGCTCTGACCAGACTCATCGCACTAGACCCATCGTACCGCGATCGCACCGAGGTCGCACCGTCTCGCGGCGGTTCGCGTAAGGTCGCGAGGGAGCGACCCCTCTGCGACACGATGCGGACGTGCGAAGTGCGCCATCTAGCGCCACTACAGCCACACTGCCCACGCCCTCGCCCATGCCCGTGCCCGTGCCCGAGCCCGAGCGCGCGAGCGTGCGTGCGTGCGTGTGTTCCAGTGCTTCGCACTAGAACACGCAACCCAAGTTTCATCTCCTCCAAAAAGCTCCAAGTAAGAATACCCTTCACAACATCTCATATAAACCACAAAACTTTCTTTTACATTTCCGATGTGGGACAAAGCATACACACCGCACTTTTTAATTCAAAAAATTCAAAAACGTTTTGGCAGGAAAATCCCAAAAATTTGAAAATTCAAATTTTTATTTTTTATTATTGTTAAAAATCACTAATTTTTCAACAATCTCCCACTGGTTTTTAAATTAATGAAAACTCTGTCAGAATAATAACAGTTATTATGCATAAAGAAATATATCTTGCAATTTGAATCTTTCCTTAGTGTAAGCATTTTAAAGTTATTTCGAAATTCCTGGTTGCCGCGGCATTGAACCAGTTATTCCTATATGATATAACCGAAAATACCACACACATAATAGCTCCTGCGTTAAGTGTTCCTTTATAATCTTGCTTAGCACTTTTAATGGCCATGTGCTTATCCTGTTTCATGAACGATCCCGAGAAAACTCTAAGTCTCATGAGGAGTGGCACCACTTCTACGTTCATATAGGTGAAATCTTTCCAGTGTTTCCGTTAAAACACTTGTCCTGTTTGACTGGACTTCATTAAGAGTTTAATACTCATCCCTCTTTTGTAACGGCCAGCACTATCATCCTGGATGAGGTTATTAACGTATTTAGTGTTGAAACTTTTCACTTATCAGTAAATTGTTGTTACCCATTAAACCCAATATTTAGAGATTTTCTAAATTAGGGTTGGGTTTCCTTCACTAGTGAAACTTTGAGTAAAGAGTTTCAACCCCATCCCTTTAGATGTTGTCCTTACTACCTCTCTCGTTAGAGGCTTAGTAAAAGGATCAGCCAAGTTATTACTTGACTTTACATATGAGATCGCAATGATTCCATCTTGAATCAATTGCCTTACATAGTCATGTCTCAAACTTATGTGTCTGAACTTTCCATTATAGATACCGCTATAAGCTCTCGCTAGAGTGGCTTCACTATCACAATGAAGTGAAACAGCCGGTATAGGCTTCACATAGAAAGGGATTTCTAATAGAAGATCCTTTAACCACTCAGCCTCTTTTCCTATAGCAGCTAAAGCTATGAACTCAGATTCCATAGTTGAGTGCGTTATGCATGTTTATTTTTTGGATCCCCAAGATACAACGGCACCTCCTAGGGTGAATATCCACCATGTAGTGGACTTGTTGTCCCCTGCACTCGATATCCAACTTACATCGGTATATCCTTCCAATACTGCTGAAAATTTTGAGTAAAATAACCCTAGTTCTTTGGTTTCTTTAAGATAACCTAGAACTCTACTTATTGCTTTCCAGTGTTCAACACTAGGATTACTCGTAAACCTGCTTAGTTTACTCACAGCGTATGCTATATCCGGTCTTGTGCATTGCATTGCATATATAAGACTGCCTATAGCACTAGCATACTCTAGTTGTGCAACTGCTCTTCCACTGTTTTCTTTTAACTTAATACTTGGATCAAA
Organism: Magnolia changhungtana; assembly: GCA_030180095.1. Lineage (NCBI taxonomy): Eukaryota > Viridiplantae > Streptophyta > Magnoliopsida > Magnoliales > Magnoliaceae > Magnolia > Magnolia changhungtana. The sequence continues at coordinate 6,892,140 of JASAUF010000552.1, read as the reverse complement.
TGGGATCTTTGCCTCTTTAATATTCAGGTGATTAAACTTGTTTATTATTTTCTCAATATAATGAGACTGGCATAATGCGAAACCCCCACTATGTTTTTTAACTTTGATACCTAATATGGTATCCACTTGTCCAAGATCCTTCATTTTGAAAACTGAAGAAAGAAACTTTTTGGTTTCAGTTATACCTTCTATTTTATTACTGATTATTAACATATCATCTACATACAAGTATATGATTACAATATAATCATTACATACTTTTGAATATATGCATTTATCAGCAATATTATGTTCAAAACCATAAGACAGAACTTTAGAATCAAATTTATCATGCCACTGTTTTGGTGCTTGCTTTAACCCATACAAAGACTTAACTAGTCTACATACTTTTCTTTCATTTCCTGGTAGAACAAACCCTTCTGGTTGCTCCATGTAAACTTCCTCATCGAGATCACCATTTAGGAATGTTGTCTTCACGTCCATTTGATGGATATGAAGATGATGTATGGATGCTAGAGCGAATAAGACCATAATCGATGTTTTTCGAGCTACTGGAGAGTAAGTGTCAAAATAATCAATTCCTTCTTTCTGTCGGAAACTCTTAGCAACTAATCTTGCCTTAAAGGTTTGAATTGTAACATCAGTGTGATATTTCTTCTTAAATACCCACTTACAACCTATTGATTTAGAACCTGGGGGTAGATCTACCAATTCCCATGTTTGGTTAGATATTATGGAATCCATTTCATCATTAATAGCTTCTTTCCAAAAAGCGGAGTCTCTTGAAGACATAGCTTCACTAAAGGTTTTAGGTTCATCTTCTATAGTTAAAACTATAGGTATTTTCCTAATCACCTTCTCTCTATCACCATCTACTAGATGAAAAGAGAGTCATTGAGAGTCTATTTGATCAGGATCAAGATTCTTTTCTACTCTTGCTCTTTGACTCCTACGAGGTTCACTAGGAGCTTTCTCTTCTATTAGTGTTTCTTTTATAATTCTATTAGGAGATTGAATCTCAGCATTCTTTTTCTCCGTGAATACAGAATTCTCAAAGAACTCTACATCTCTAGACTCTATGATTACATTGGTGTCTAAGTCTAGAAGTCTATAGGCCTTACTATGTTGTGCATATCCTACAAGAACGCATTTAATAGCTCTTGGTCCTAACTTAGTTCTTTTAGGTTCTGGAGTTCTGCAGTATGCAAGACACCCCCACACTCTAAGATATCCTATGTTTGGTTTTCTTCCTTTCCATATTTCATATGGAGAGGTCTTGGTTTTCTTAGATGGAATTCTGTTTAAAACATGACACGCGGCTAATAGTGCTTCTCCACATAGGTTTAATGGTAACTGTGCTTGTATTAGCATTGAGTTGATCATTTCTACTAATGTCCTATTTTTTCTCTCCGCTACACCATTTTGTTGTGGTGTATAAGGTGTTGTACACTGATGTATTATGCCGTGTTCTTCACAATAGTTAGAAAATTCATTAGAGAAATATTTTCCACCTCGATCACTACGAAGGATTTTAACATTTTTATCTAATTGATTTTCTACTTCAGATTTATAGATCTTGAATACATTAAATGCTTCATCTTTCGATTTTAACAGATATACATACACATATCTTGAACAATCATTTATAAATGTTATAAAGTACCTTTTACCTCCACGGGTAAGAACATCATTTAGTTCACATATGTCAGTATGCACTAGGTCTAATATTTGAGATGATCTCTCAACGCTAGGGAATGGTTTCTTGATTATTTTAGACCGTATGCATACTTCACATTTTTCTTTGTCACTATCATTATATGATATTAAGCCGTTCTTAGCCATGAGTTTTAAGGTACTGTAGCCAAAATGGGCTAGTCTACCATGCCATAGCGTTACAGACTCAACCATGTAAGCAGAAGAATTCTTTTCATTCAAAGATAATTTGATCATCCCATTACAAGCGTATCCCTTACCCACAAAGTTCTCATTCTTGGACAAGATCAACTTGCCTGATTCAAACACAACCCTAATCCCAGGTTTGCTTAAGAGATCCCCTGAGACAAGATTCCTCCTTATGTCTGGGACATGCAATATGCGTTGGTCGAATTACCTTTTTTCCAGAGGTAAAGAGTAATTCCACGGTTCCTTTGCCTGCAACTTTCGATCGTCCTTCATTTCCCATTTGAACCTCTTGACCATTGGTCTCGTCTTCATAGGTTTTGAAAGAAGATCGATCGTTGCATACATGGACTATGGCACCTGTATCATTCCACTAACCAGGAATTTTCTCTTGAACTAGGTTCACTTCTGTGACCATTGCTACGATTTCATCGTCTACTGCATTAGCCTCTTTCTTAGGCTTTTTTCAGTCCTTACAAATTCGGGCGAAATGCCCGGTCTTGCCACAAACATAGCAAGCTCCCTTAAGTTTGCCGTTTTTCTTCTTTTGGATTTTCTTGAATTTCCCTTGATCTTTGTTAGGTTTAAGGGAATCTGCTTTCTCATAGAAATTATTTTGAAATGGCCGTTTTATTACATTCACCTTGGATGAGGATGCACCATTAGCGTCATCCTTTTTGTCTCGGTTACGGGATTATTCTTCTATACGAAGATGCTTCTGGATTTGTTCTAGGGTGAACTCTTCGGATTTATGCAGTAGTTTCTTCCTGTAGTCTTTCCAGCTCGGAGGCAACTTTGCGATTATAGCTCCGACTTGAAAAGATTCAGGAAGATCGATTTTTATGGCTTTTATTTTATTTACAATAAGCTGCAATTCTTGGATTTTGGCAAGCAGCGATAGATTGTCTACCATCGTGAAGTCAAAATACCTGGCAATTAGAAACTTCTGTGTACCTTCCTCTTCAGCCTTGTATTTGTATTCCAGTGCGCTCCATATTTCTTTCGCTGATGTGGTCCCCGTGTACAAACCATACAATCGATCAGAGAGAGCATTAAGGATGTGGCCACGACACAGCAGTTCATCTTCCTGTCGCTTGATCCTAGCAGCCACTTGTTCTGGAGTGTCAGTTTCCTTTACTTCAGGCAGAGGCTGGAGAGTCGGGTCCAGGATGTATAAGATCTTCAGAGCGGTCAGCAGGAATTTCAGTTTGTCCTACCATCTAGTGAAATTTGAACCATCGAATCGGTCCAATCGGATCAGATCCTGATTCATCAGTTTGACTGATGCAACACTTTCGGTGTCCATGGAATCACGCTTTAAGATTGTTAGAAAATTTGATTGGATACACCGAAAATCATAAAATAAATAATTGAAAAATGACAATTTCACTAGGCTGAATCACGTATAAAATATGTTGTCCTTAAAGCGTGATTCGTCCCCTTATCACTGCTGATGGGTTACAGACAAATTGCTTCCAGGATAAGACAAGCCTTATCTGGATCCAGCGTGCAGCAATCACGATAGGTCCACTATGGAACAGTTTTTAACGCAGTAGATTTCTTCTGACAGATTTAGATGGTATAGATGATCACAGTGTTCTAAAAGGAGCTATGGATTGTATTTAATTTGATGGGAGAGATGGTATGTTGAGATGATGAAATCGGACTGCAATGGTCCAGTTTATATAGGCCTCAAGTTTAGACCTGTTGCTGTGTGGTATCAATGGTGCAGAACGTTTGAAAAATGTTTCTGGCCGTTGTCCATTAATTCCAGATGTTTCTGGTCATCAGATCAGAAGATCTGACTGTTAGATCATCCTGGCCCGTCCGTTTTCGGACCGTTTGGCTTTCAAGGCAGAGAGCCGTTTTTAGAAACGGTTGGACGTTCGGATTCTAGATCCGACCGTTCTCAGTCACCTATAAAAACCCAGGCTCATTTCAGATCCACACTGCCCTAAGACTCTGACCAGGCTCATCACACTAGATCCATCGCACCGCGATCTCACCGAGGTCGCACCGTCTCGCGCCCTCGCCCATGCCACACTGCCTCACTACCCACGCCCACGCCCGAGAGCGCATGCACGTGCGTGTGTTCCAGTGCGAACTGGAACACGCAACCCAAGTTTCATCTCCTCCAAAAAGCTCCAAGTAAGAATACCCTTCACAACATCTCATATAAACCACAAAACTTTCTTTTACATTTCCGATGTGGGACAAAGCACACACACCGCACTTTTTAATTCAAAAAATTCAAAAAACGTTTTGGCGGGATGTAACATCCTGAAAATCGGGGGTCGAGCATAAACTCAACTCCCGAGTTCCAGAACATCACATATGCAACAAAATGAATGATGATTGAATGTTGACTGTATTCGTGCATTGAACATGAGTGAGATTAAGTCAAAACAGCATATCATACTCCAGAGACAGTTAAATTGCAAGCGGAAGACTGTGATAGACATATAAAAGATATAAACTATGGTGAGTCTCCAGAGTGTGATGATGTTATCAGGTTAATTAATTACAAATACAATTCTAAAATATACCTAATGTGAGGAAGTGTAATGTTTTCTATACCAAGTACCATAGCCCCGTCAACACTATATCAGGTCTTCATAGACCTACCAAAGAGATACAGATAGGAGAACTCGTCATCATCATAGAAATAGTCTGGCTCTGCTTCATAAGCATCGCCATCACCTGAAACTCAACAAATCTGGTTGGTGTGTACAACACCGTCCCGTAACGTGGGAGTGAGTGATCAACTAGTGGAACAGTAAAGCATAGGTTAACATGTTATCAATTCAGTCAAGCAGTAATGATAAAGTAATACAATCAAACAATTCTAACTATTATTTAATGCAAGTATGAAATGACATGATGTATGCCCTTGCCAAACCACCCTCATGCGACATCATCTTACGTTCGCGAATGCGTCCATCCCTTATAGCTCTACATCTACCAGGCACATGCGGTGCGATGATGAGCATGATTACCGAGTAGTTATTAGTCCATTTCAAACAACAGTATTGGAAAACTAAGGTACCTCCCTTGTATCATTCTCAAACATGATCCATTCTAGGGTCGTCAAACCTAGATAATCTCATACGATATTATGGTTCGAGAGGCATCGCGAAGGCATCGCAAAGGGCTCGTCACCCGTCAGCACGGATACAGGTCTCACCGTATGCGGCTCAATTGCTGGTCGTCAGCTAGAGTACAGGTCTCACCGTACTCGGCCCAATCGCGGGCCGTCAGCTCGAATACAGGTCTCACCGTACTCGGCTCAACTCATACTCTAGTTGCTGCGAAGGGCTCATCGCCAATCACAGACCTTAGAGTATACTCGAAGACACTACGAAGGACTCGTCGCCCGTCAGCACGAATACAGGTCTCACCCCATTCGGCTCTCGCCGTAGGTGTCGACAGCTCGAATATAGTGTCTCATACCACCATAATCGGCTCACGAGTCTGGTTGCTCACTGGTCACTACAGGGAGGCACGTGGCTCCAGCGTAGGCCGACAGCTCGACCACGGTGTCTCATACCACCATGCCCGGCTCATGAGTCTTAGCGGATCGAGGTACCATAGTTAAAAGGGATTTCACTGGTAAGTTTGGTACCCTAGGTTCAAGCAGTAGCGTCCAAACATGGTGAACATACATTAGACAGATCGGGTTACTTGATGAACCTGACTAGCTCGAGCGCACAATCAATTGGACGACATGAAGTGCATAAGCACTTCGTGTGGCCAACCACTATCGTCAACCGAAGTACGATTCAGGTTCGTCAAACACATCTCACATGGCATATGAATCACAACCACGCTTTTAATCCCATTACCGATTGTCTGGACTATAATCATAGCCCCAAACACAATCAATTCTCATCCATAGCATGTGGAGTAAAGCATGATAAACAAAAGTGATTTAAGCATGCTAGTAGGCATGTTATAAGGCATGTTATAAAGTATGATATAAAGCATGTTGTAAAGCACTACATCAATAAGAATACAAACACATATATTACAAGTAAGCGGTTTAAGTAAACAACCTCATGGAGGTAATCACACGTCTCTAGGGTAGTTGAGAATCCCATCTCAATACTCACCTAAGGCATCAACATCCAAACACTTACTCACTCAAGCATTTCCACAAACACTTAACATACACTATTTCAACATACATAGTGTATGTGAACAAACTTGTATTAGGGCGAGTCCTTCCACCAAGCAAGTATCTTATGCACACATAATATATTTATACAACATTTAATCATGGCAAACACATCACTAAAATATACATGTATACGGTACTTCTTAAAATACAGTATTTCTACATACATAGTGTATATTAGTAAAACATGTATTTAGGCGAATCCTTTCGCCAAATAAGTATTTTATTCATATATCGTATATCTATACAACAAATAATCATGTCAAACACATATCCAAAAAATATACGTATACGGTATTTTCTACGAATACCTAGAATATGTAAAATTTCATATTCTACAACTTTAATCAAAACAGAAAACGGAAAGCACTTTGTACATGTGTAATTGCATGCAGATCATGAATCTATCATTATCTGACATTAAAAGCGTTGAAAACCATAACCTATACACCTAAAGTCTGCACCTTTTGTCGTAAAATCGTAACGGAGTCGATAGAATTGCTAAGCTTCTGAATACGGCAGTTTGGCAACTTATAGAACAAAATAGGTTAGCAATTTTATAACCTACAACCACCCAAGCCCCAAATCAGATTAGGGTTAGGGTTTCTTACCTAGAAACAGAGCCGGAAGCGCCGGAAAAGCGATTAGAACTAGGCGGTTAAACACGTATAGCAACAGGGAAGCATTGCAAGAAGATGCTCCCACTTCACTCTCACTTTCTCTCTCTTTTCTCTCTCTTTTCCTATGGTTTTCCTCAAATTCGGATGGCTGAAATGAGAAAGAGTTTAAGGTCCTTATATAACCCCGAATCTCACCAAAACAAACTTCTGGACAAGGTTTACTTAGGTTATAACTAAAGCGGACCTTTTCCAGCTCAACGGAGGACTTCTGGCGGGCCTCCTTGAGCCAAAGGTTGGACTTAAACTCACAAACTATGGATCTAGGTTCTATTAAGTTTTCGTTCCAGTAGGGTTCCCAAATCACGCGTGGTGGACCAGTTTCAGTTCGACGGTCAGTAGATCTCGATCGGAGATTCCAAGTACATGTAAATGTTTATGAAATTTTTTTTGATCCGAGGGTGTATTTGAGTCAGATTCTGACGGTCTGGTTGCTTAATACTGATCCGCAAGCGATGAGTCTCAGATTACTATTCAAGATATTTATTTTATAAAGAAACAAGTGTTTTCACACTCCCTCGCTCCGAACTCAAGCGAACAGTCGTGGGACACTAGCTGGATTTGATTTCCGAGATAGTTGTCAAGCCCAACGAGGCGGTCCTAATTCCTTAACTTTGTGTTAATCGGGCCCGATGTGCTGTCCAGATCGGATACGGAGTTTCGAAATGCTCCCGAGAGCAGTCGGGTAATGAGATTGATCCTAGATTTTAGGGTAACCTAGCGTCAATGATTCTACAAGTTTTGGGTCTTGCAGATCGTATTTAAAGCGATTCAAATGGATTTCATGGCTAATCTAGTTTAGCACTTAGTTAACTTTGTCAAATTTCCAAAAGATTTAATCCTAAGTGATTTCCGTCTGAGGTGGTACTTAGTCCTTTGTAGTTTGTATATAGAGTGATCCAAGTTATAATACTTAACTAGTTTAAGATAGTGTCTAGGGTGAAAGTACTTAAGAAAGTTGAAAGAACAAGGTGGTGAAGGGTTGGATTTGTGAAGGAAATGGGTTCAGAAGCGATTTTAAACTATGGGATTCAGTTCTGACAAGTTAATAAGGTGTTAGGAGCGGCCCATTACCTAAGGACGTCTAATTCCAGGTTGGCAAAAATTCGGGGTGTTACACGGAAAAATCCCGAAAATTTGAAATTTTTGTTTTTTATTATTATTAAAAATCACTAATTTTTCAACAATATCTCTCCTAAAATTGTTAGAATCATCCCACACGTGATTTTGAAGGTCTAGTCCATCTAAGATGTGTCCTGCTAGGCGACTCGCTTGGGTTCAGGGCAGCCGTCCATCTCAAAGACAATAAAGTCTCTATTTATACGCGTTTTGCCTGGTAGAACTTAAGACATGTTAAGCACCCACCACCAAAGTGTCACACATGCATGAGATCTGGTCCGTTAATCAGGTCAGGCCCACTATGCAAATACTCTATGCTATTCCCCTCGGGTGGGCTACACCTCTGTTATGTCTCTATATCCGTCCATTTTTTTTAATCACCGGATGAGTGGACTAGTAACCTACCAATACACAACTGTAAATTGGACAGCCAAGATACTCTAATCAATAAGATTTCTGTGGTAAACCACATTCATGATGAGGCAGGCCCATCAAATCAACGGTCTAGATTACCAAATCATGAGCTCCATTTGTGTATAGACTATATGCATGCATCACGACATCATACTCACACATGTGATTCATCCAAATCGCATGGGGTCAAACCCCATTAGGTCCCAAGTGGCCAGCAAATCTATTATCACAGATTTAAGGGTGGATTTGGATTTCCCACAATCTAACAAATAACTAAAATATGTTTACAGTTAGGTTAACCTCCACTTAAGTATATATTATCTAATTTAAATTAGATTTCTTTCAATATTTGTAGAAAAAGCTTATTCTACAATGCCGTGTGTGGGGCCGACCCTGACGTAAGGCCTACACCCAATCCGTCCATAAGGTGGACCCCTCAAGTTTACCCTGTATCCCAGAAATCAGGCCGATCTATACCACACGTTGGTCACCCACCTGGGACTTATGTGTGGGGCCCAAAGTGTTTTATATATGCTATCCAGTCCATTCTGAAGATGCTTCCCATATGGATGAATGGATACACGAAAAATCAGATCTTTCTAAAACTCAGGTGGGCCACACAGGTTATCTTCCTGGTTTTAAGCATGATTTTACACGCTGTGGGCTACATTACTTTTGGATCCACCAGATTTTTGGGTTTTAAAGAGAAAATGGAGAGGCTCACATGATGGACGGATTAGATGTTATTCACACATCACAGTGGGCCCCACACAGCCTTGTAGAATAAATTTATTCCACGTTTTAAAGGAACCGGCTTTTCTCCGTTTGGATCACAAGTTACTTAAGATAAGTTACTGATGCCATGAGTACTTATCTTAATCTTTTAGTTATTAAGAAGATAAATATATTTGGTAAATAACATACTTATAAGCTTCTCTCTCTTGTCTCTCCATCCCTTTCTTCAGAAAAAGCAGAAAAGTTTTAAAAAATAATAATAACTCAAGTAATTAAGTATTTTTAATTAAAAAGTTACTTATAACTTAACATAAACTAAACTTATTTGAAATAAGTTACTTCTCTACTTCTGTAGGTAGAAACAAGTTACTTATTTGGTTGTCTCCCAGTGACCCCTAAACATATACGCGTAATAAAAGCGAATTAAACACGAACATGGGCATGTATGCTGAATAGTCATGCAGGCCCACCTTTCCTGCTAGCATCCCACTTGTACGGAACATCCTTACAATTAAAACGGTAGGCCCCATCACTGTGATTACCCTTCCCAAAAATCAAGCTGATCTACTCATTAGACAGGCCACACCTATATCTCAAATCAGACCGTCCGTTATCAATATTCCAATAGCGTAGCTCATTTGATGAGCAGACCGGCATAGATTTCGGTCCATGTGATCTTCGTTGTGGGGTCTAACGTTTGCACGGTACAGATGTCCTACGCAAATGTCACGTTGGCAGGAAAGATGGGCTTGCATGGGATGTCAGCATACAAGCGCCTTGAGTATTGTACTCAAGCATTTTGAACTTATATAGGTGGCACACCGAAAGTCCTCTAATAGAACGTTTAGGATCGGCCAATCATTATAACTTTTTACCTCCGTAATAGGACCCACTTGATGAACGGTCCAGATTACGTTCACATATTCCGCATATAGAAATCTGGATCGACGACCATTTTCTGTGTCTTTGATAATCATAAACAAGCCATTCATCTAGTGGACCCTGCCACACGGGGGTCTATATCTCACAAAAAACCAGTCCTTGGATATTCCTAACCATCGTGCAAATGGACCCCTAAAGCCCCTAAAATGGACATTTTGGGTCGTCCTATCATTGAAATCTTAGCTCGTGTAACAGTTCCCACTCGATGAACGGTCCAGATCGAACCCAGACGGTCAAAAACACAGAAGTCTGGCCCAATTTGTCTAGACCAGGAAAGTCATATCCATTAATTAAAAAAGCCACAAAGAGAAAGACATAATCTAATGGAAGGGGTGGTGGGGCCCACTAGGGATGGCCCAGTGAGATAGGAGAAGTCAGAGAAAGGAAGACCTTGACGTTCACGGCGCGTAAAAGAAGGTCACTCTCTATCTATCAAGGGTCGGCAGCTGTTCATTGAATGATGGTATGACATCTCCTTCAACGCAATTTCTGGGTTCCTTGCGTGTCCTATATACTATACACTGAAACTTGGTGTATTAACTATACACGCAACTCAATGTATTCACCCACTTAACGGTGCAATCAGTTGCACGTGACCATTGATCAGGGCCATCCACATGATGGCCACCTCTTCAATCAGCTACGGTCATTACCCTCTTTTAGATGGCTACCCAATGGTTTCATCAGTAATGAGAAGAGGATCCGTTGGTTGCAGGGCTAAATTTGAAAGGTGGTGGGTTGGATTGAAGATGGACGGCACGGATTGAGTAGTAGAGATGGATTAACACACGGTTTCCGTGTATAGTATGTCCATAGGCTAGTCTAAGCAAACACAATACGCGGGCAATAACGAAGTTTCCACGTAGGGGAGTGGATTAGGTGCGGCCCCATCTCACCCAACACGGTGCGACCCTGAACGTGTGGCGTACATTGATATTTTTAAATATTATTTTAAATATTTATCCAAAAATTTCATGTGGACCACACAATATAAAAAGGTAGTCATTGATCATTACAAACTTATTGTAAGCTACATAAGTTTTGAATGAAGCTGATATTTATTTTTTCACTTTATAAATATCATTATAACCTTATCAACAGGTTGGACGAAAATTAAACATCAAGGTGGACCATAGGAAGTTTTGAACGGCAGGCGTTCAAACTATTTCCTAGGTTATGGTCCACCTGAGATTTAGGTCTACTTTATTTGTTAGTTTTATGGCTTAAAATGATCTAGAGAAACTAATGGACGGCGTGGATATACAATAAATAAATTAATATGGCCCCACGCACAGGGCCGTACCGCGTTGAGTATCCGCTCGTCGAACATTGCATTGTTGTGTCCAATGGTATGAAAAAGCGACAAGTGGCAGTGTGAAGGTAGTCAGAGTACCCAAAAAAAGACTGACGCATGGCAAATGGAAGTAGTGCCACGTGTATAAATAATAGGAAGTAAAGGAGGAAAATGCTTATCAACGAAAAATAGGAAAATTGGTGAATGAGCTATTCCTATTCCACATGGTCTCGTTGACGCTTATCCATCCGTTCTTTCCACCATGAAATTTCGGACTCCCCGAGAATTAGACCGATCTAACCAGCGTGGCCACCACGTGAATTTACAGATTTCTGACTGATTGTCAATTGGTTTATATGGTGGGTCCCACCTAATGCCTGATTTTCGGGCATCCAATTATAATCATGGTGGGGGCTCACTTAATTTGCAGGTTGTACGGCATACACACAGCACGGTGGTCCACACAGGCAATTATAATATATAGGAAATTGGACTGCGTACTAAGTTACTCAGTACATACTTTTATCTTACTAAGTAAACTCAGTTTGACCCACCATGAGTGTTTATGATTTATCCATGCCGTCCATCCATTTTTCCAGCTCCTCAGGGAAAACGGATTGGCTACTCCCCGGACACCAGTCAATGGCTGATGGTCGGTGCCCTATGGGCCCCACCATGATGTATTTGTTTTATCCATTCTGTCCATCTATTTTTCCATTTCATTTTATGCTATGAGACCAAAAATGAGGTATAACTCAATCTCACGTGGATCACATTATATGAAACAGTGTTTAATGGGCGTAGACCATTAAAAACCTTCTAGGGACATAAAAATTTTGGATCAAGCTGATCTTTGTTTTTTCCCTTCATCTGGGCCTTGATGACTTAATCAACAGATTTGATGTCAAATAAACAGTACAGTAGGCCTTACCAGGATTTTTAATGGCTAATGTCTAATCACTATTGTTTTTCTGTGTTGTAGTGCACCTGAGATTTATATTCCTCTCGTTTTTGTTGTAAAGTATTAAAATGATCTCTAAAAATAGATGAACGGAATGGATGAAACACATACATCGTGGTGGGGCTCACAGAGAACCAACTATCAGCCACCGGGCTAGTGGCAGGGGGAGTAGCCAATCCGTTTCTCCTTCTAGGGTTGAAACCAAAATTGAAACATGTACAAAGCTCGAGTGGACCACACCACATGAAACAGTGGGAGTAATGATCTCCACTGTTGAAACCTTTCTAGGGCCTGTTTATTTGTCATCCTACGTGTTCACGAGATCATACAGACGTGGACGAAGGGAAAAAAAAAAAAAACAATTATAATCTTATCCCAAGCCTATGTGGCCCCTTTGAATTTTTCAACGGTAGACAGTCAATTCACACCTTTTCCTGTAGTGTGGTCTACTTCAGGTTTTCATATGCTTCATTTTTTGTCTCAAGATCTAAAATTATCTTTTAAAATGGATGGATGGGAGGGATAAAAATAAATAAATTACAGTGGGCCCCACAAAGTTTACTCACTACCTAATCAGCTTCCAGTACATAGCAGGTGCCAGTTCATATGAGTAGGCAGCAGAATAAGCTTATTCAACTAGGACTTGTAGAGGAACCAACCGTCCTTTTGTTCTCATCACGATCAAACGGACGTGATGAGTGTGGCCCACCATCTGGTTTGACTTACGAGTGGCCAAATTTCATTGGATTAAGTGTCACATTGGCTAACAGTAGAAAAGTGTCGCATCATCCTTCGGTCAAAATGAATATTTAAACAGAGAAAACGTAGAATCCTTTGACACGTTTTTAAGCTTGACTAATATGTGGGACTCTGATTTTCGTCTACATCAGAGACGTACAAGAGATCCAGACCGATCATTAGGTGGCCCTACCTTCAACAGCTGTACCCTAGAATTTTCACGCTGATTGGATGATCATCCAATATGGAAAGTCCAATAAACTTTCGTTGACTGTTTTATAGCCATCCATTTTCTTTGCTGGAAGTCCTCCAGTTGAACGGTTAGGATTATCCGATCAGTCTGATTTTTCGGATATAGACTATCCAAGCTAGACCCCACCAGTTAATCAGTTCTGATCTTGTACATGTTTGCCACGTGTTTGAAAATCGAGTCACTGAAGTTACTGGTTTCATTTTAAGCCTCACACGCGGAATTTTAGTTCTGTCAAGTGGGGCCCACGGTTTGGCAATCCAGACCATTGTTCTAATGTGTCCCACCATCGATCTACCATCTCCAGAAAAACCCTTAAAATTCATAAAATGTTATGATTTTGTGGCATACATAGACGGTCAATATAAGAAATTCATCAGCGGTCCACATTCAAATGAAAAAGAAAAGTCCTGTAATATTGGTAGTTGGTATCCTCCTACCTTGAAAATCCCTGGGGAATGGTCCATCCAGGGTAGGAAGCAACATAATACTTGTCCACGTTATCAAAACATGGGCCCCACTTGTCAGAACTTGGATTTGAAAACAGGAAACGGATTAGGTGCGACCTGACCGTAGGGCCCACTTTGATGTATGTATTGTGTATCCACGCCGTCCATCCGTTTTTATAGATCATTTTAGGATATTATACCATAAATGAAGCAGATTCAAATCTCATATGGACCACACCACATGAAACAGTGGTGATTGACCATTAAAATTTTCTTGTTGGCCACAAAAAGCTTCGGATCAAGCTGAGCTGATATTTGTTTTTCCCCTTTCATCCAAGACTCTGACCTTATCAACAGGTTGGACGGAAAATAAACAGTACCTTAGGCATTAAGGTGGGCCCTAGGAAGTTTTTAATGGTGGGAGTTCAATTACCACTGTTTCCTATAGTGTGGTCCACCTGAAATTTTGATCTGCTTCATTTATGATCTCATAAGCTAAAATGTACTGGAAAAATAGATGGACGGCGTGGATTACAATATATATATATATATATCAAGGTGGGCCCTACAGTCAGGGCCGCACCCAATCCGCTCCCTGGAAAACATGAGTATACCCTGCAAAGGTCCTAGAGAAAAACTTTGATACTCTTTTAGAGTGTGATAGATGATACGCAGGCACTTGGAAGCCACTTTGAAATTGCGTACCTCACACAAAAGTCAAATTAAGCTGTGCATGTAATGCATCATAGGTGTATCATTACCTAAAAATTATGCTGATTTGATTACTGGGCTATGGGATCGGTAGATCGGACGGTTAAAAATGAAAAATATCCAACGTTCCTGTATCAGCCGAACATGTGTCCGTTAATCAGAAGCTAGAATTGTACATCCAATCTGATTTTGGGGATTCGATTAATCGATACTGAGTTCCACAATTCAGTCAGCTTAATTGAGTTAATGATGCAAAGTATAAAGTTTATGAGTGTCTGTGTATCAAGCGTCATACTCAACCGAGTATAAATAATAATTTCCCTTCGCGAAAAGTCGACGTACAAGACACATTTATAGAGGGTAAGCAGCTGTTGGGACTGGGATTCCGTAGTGACCCCTCCAGTACTGAGTTCAGTACTGGTCTGTACTGATCGAAGCTCTGTTGGCCCATCATGGTGTATGTGATTTATCCACGCCGTCCATCCATTTTTAAAGATCATTTTAGGGCATATTCCCAAAAATAAATAGATCCAAATCTCAAGTGGACCGTACCACAGGAAACAGCGGAGATTGAATACCTACCGTTGAAAACTTATTGTAGGCCAAAGAAGTTTTTGGATCAAGCTAATTGTTATGTTTTCCACTCATCCAGATCTTTGTGACCTTATGAACAGGTTGGATGGAAAATAAAATTTTCGGTGGGCCTGGGAATGTTTCAACGGTGAGCATTCAATCCCCACTGCTTCATGTGGTGTGTTCCACTTGAGCTTTAATCTCCCTAATTTTTGGGCTTGTATCGTAAAATGATCTCGCAACATGAACGGACGGTGTGGATAAGACACATACATCATGGTGGGTCCCACAGATATTTTCCAGTACCGAACAGTACACAAGCTTTTCCAGTACCGACCAGGCCTTCGTACTTGTTCTCAATGCCCAAAATGCCCTCAGTTTGCGGCATTGGTATGAGGGTATTTTAGTAATTTTCTCTGGAGAAATATTCAAAAGAAGGAATGACTTGCTGAAAGTCTTGGTCTTCGTATGCAAGAAGACCAGAAAAGCCATCTGATTGGTGAGAATCCGTCGTCCATGGCGTACGGACAATTTACAGCTTTGTTTGGCTGATAGTGGCTGAAATCTATTTTCAAGCCATGGATTGAACGGTTAGGATCGTCTCATCATGTGGGTCATCCCCTATCCACGGTGGGACCAATCAGATCAACAGTCTGGATCACTGATCCATGACGTTCTTACTCTACAAACTCAAGTCTTGGGGATGAGGTAATCCGTACACCCTCGCTACTGCTTTCAGGAACTAAATAGTGAGGTGTGAGATCCAAGCCACTCATCAGGTGAGATCCACGGTTTTAGGTTCGATTGTACAAAATCAGGCTAATCTGATAGCATGGTGGGCCACTCTTGTGAAGGAGATATGGATGGTTAGGAAATAGACCAACGGTCTACATAGTCAACCCTTCTCCTCAGCTGATCAGATCAGCCTTATTTCTTGCCTATGGAATCTAAATGGTGGGGCCCGTCAGATGGATGGAAGTCCATCTTTCACATTGGCGCATGCTATGGGAAGTACACTAGCACTGCACCATACTTCTTACATGCTACGTTACACATGTTACGGTTGACGAAGGGGGGTGAGATGGACGAATTGATTACAACGAACATGTCAAGGATTATTAATAAATGGCCAATTGGATGGAATTGAGGGTTGATAATGGGTGGGGCCCATCTGGACCTTTGACGTTGATCGGTCCTGAAATTATATCCACCCACACCATACCAACGACAACGCGTAGATGTCATCGTGATATTTGGATCTCATGAGCTGAAATGAATGTGAATCGGACCCACAACTGCACCCCAATCTACGGTTCAAAAGAAATGTCAAAACCAGGTTTCTAACCCATTTGGTTTTTGGGCAAATCCCAACAGTGCCTGTAGTCTAGGCTAGGGGTGCACATGGAACCGACAAAACCGGTAAACCGGATTGGAACCTACCAAACCGCATGGTTTGGTCTAGTTCTAAAGTGCATTGTTTCGATTTTGGTTCCCAAATAAAAGAACTAATTAGTTCGGTTCAGTTCTCTGTTTGAGGTTCTATAGAACCAAACCAGACCGTAGAGCTGAACCTGGAACCCTTGGGATTCTGTAAAACCGAACAGGACCATAAACCACCAGACCGTATGATTGAATCTGGAACCCTTGGTCCATAAATATTTAATTCTTTAAAACATAAAAAATTAGACCATTCATCAAATAAATCAGAATGCAAATAGACATTAGTAATAAAATTATTTTGGGAACATGAAATGGTCGTAAAAACAAACAATGACAAGATTACTCTCTGTGAAAATTTTAGTAGAGTAGCTTGAGCTGGATTATACTAAAAAATAAAAAGAACGTGCATTTGGGCTAGATTATAAAAAGCTCATAACCGTAGAACTGAACCGAATTGAACCGGTTTTTACAGTCTGGTTCCAATTCGATTTTAGGGTGCAAACGGTCCGGTTCCGGTTGGGAACGGTTTAGTTCTGGTTTCACCCCAGAACGGATCAAACCGGACCATGTGCAGCCCTAGTCTAGGCCCTTGCAAGAAAATACATGCCTGATTACCAATCGAGCCAGGTGATTGAGACCCATCATGCTCTGCATTTATTGTTATAGGTGGCCCAGCAGTGTCCAAGGTGGACCTAAGATGGTGATCCTTTATTTAATATAATCTATGACTAAATAGTAATTGTCCATTTCTCACATGAAATGGACCTGGTAATAAGAAGGCCCAATCAAGTTTGGCCCATTAATAGCCTGAATAATCCTCCTTTCCAGTTTTGCCCTTGAAAATTTTCATTTATTTTCAAATGCAATTGATTGGAACATGGATTGTATGCTAACCTACAAGCAGTCAGAGGCCGGTCCAACTTTTCTGAGTTGACTCGGTTGGACCCAATCCTGTTCGATACTGATTGGATCCTGACTCAACTGAGTTGCAACTCGACTTGAGACTATATAAGAGGTTCGAGTCGCTAAATCTTAAATCCATGGTTGAAGGTGATCTTTCTACTACTAATATAACAGTCTCATGTTGAATGTATTTTTGAAAGCGGTTATTCAAAACAATTAAATCATGCGATATGAAAGAATAAAGATAATTTTTTAAGTGATTAAAAAGGCATCGTTTGTTAAATCTAAAGTCTGAAGCCTAATCTAAAATATGAATCTGAAGTCAGAAAATTAAGCATCTGATTCTAAAATAAGTTGTTTGTTAACTAACATCCGAAATGTCTGAAATATGTTAATTTGACACATTTGCCCATCTCCACATGAAACAGCCGTGTTTGAATTCCTACCATTAAAAACTTCATGGATTCCACCAAAATTTTATTTGTCATCCAAACTATTGGTAAGGTCAAAAAGACCTAAATGAGAGACCACACAAATATCATCTTAATCCAAAGCTTTCGTGGCCCACAAGAAATTTTTAATTGTCTTTCACGACATTTTTGTGTAGTATGGTCCACCTAAGATTTGGATCATGCCTAAGAATGAGCTTTCTATACGAATGGACAGCATGGATGTAGTCACAAACATTACGGTGGGCCCCACAGTCTATATCAACGGATTGGATGCCAAATAAACAGTACAGTGGGCCTTAGAAGGATTTTAATTATGGATATCTAATCATTATTGTTTTCCTGTGGTGTGGTCCACCTGAGATTTATGTCCCTCTCATTTTTGGGCTCAACCCCTAAAATGATCTATACAAATGGATGAATAGAATGGATGAAACACATACATCATGGTGGGGACCACAAAACACTGTCCACCAGTCACGGGGATGGTGTCAGGGGAGTAGCCAATCCGTTCCCCACAATCGGGAGGGATTGGCTACTCCCCGTGCCACTAGCCAATAGCTGGTGGTTGGTGCTCTGTGGCCCCACCATGATGTATATGTTTCATTCACGCCGTCCATCTAGTTTTTCAGATCATTTTATGATATGAAACCAAAAACGAGGTATTTCCCAATCTTACGTGGACCACATTACAGGAAACAGTATTGAATGAGCGTTGATCATTAAAAATATTCTGTGACCATAAAAGTTTTGAATCAAGCTGATCTTCGTTTTCCCCTTCATCTGTGACTGTACGACCTAATCAACAGATTGGATGTCAAATAAACACTACAGTGGGCCTTAGGATGATTTTAATGGTGGATAATTACTATTGTTTTCCTGTGGTGTGGTCCATATATATATATATATATATATATATATATATATATATATATATATATATATATATATATATATATATATCCTTTTCATTTTTTGGATAAAGCCCTAAAATGATCTGTAAAAATGGATGAACGTAATGGATGAAACACATATATCATGATGGGACGCATACTAGAAACTGACAGGTTGAGTAGGGCTACTGAAGTGACGTCACCAACTTTTGTGGGCCCATCATGATGTATGTTGTGCATCCACACTGTCTATACATTTTGAGATATAATTTTAGGGCACGATACAAAGAATGAGGCAGATCCAAGGCCCCATCATGATGTATGTTGTGCATCCACACTGTCCATACATTTTGAGATATAATTTTAGGGCACGATACAAAGAATGAGGCAAATCCAAGGCTTGAGTGGACCACACCACAGAAAACAGTGGAGAGAGTGACGCCCACCGTTGAAACCTTCCGAAGGTCCACCATGATGGTTTTTTAGATCCAACCTGTTCATGTGTTAAAGCAGACATGAAAGAAGGGGAAACACAAATATCAGTTTGATCGAAAACTTTTATGGGCCTTAGAACTTTTTAATGGTGGGCGTCACTCTCACCAATGTTTTCCGTAGAAGGGTCCACTCGAGCTTTGGGTGACTCATTCTTTGGATTATACCTTAATATGATCTCTCCAAATTGATGGACGGTGTGGATACAAAACATACATCATGGTGGGGCCCACAGAAGTTGGTGACATCACTTCAGTAGCGAGTCTCGCTACTCAACCTATCATTATCTAATCCGCGTCCGATTGGCTAGAGACGGACGTGGATTTCCTGTGAAAGCCTTTCGAGGGAAGTTCCTGATCAAAGATTCTGTGTGGGGCCCACTACAATGTTTGTGAGCTCTGTCCAACCGTTTTTTGAGATCATTTTAGGACGTCCAACCAAAAATAAGGTGTATCGAAAACTTAAATGGGCCACACGAAAGGAAATAGTGTGGATTTAGTGACCATAGTTGAAATATTTATATGGTTATAAAAGTTTTGTATTGGTTTAAGTTCCGTGTTTTCATTTTATCTCAGCCAAAATGACCTTATAAACAGTTTGGATGGAATATAAACATCAAGGTGGAACCTCGAAAGCTTTTAACGGTGGGCATTTCTTTACCCACTGTTTCATCTGGTATAGCCCACTTGAGCTTTGGATGTACTTCTTTTTTCGTATGATATTTTGTAATGATATATAAAAGTTGATGGACAGTGTGGATCTAACACATAAATCATAGTAGGCCCAAAGAAGTGCCACACATTAAAAGTTGGATTGCGTATTACATTTGGGAGAAAATCTACGTCGCAAAGGGTAATTTTGGATTAAAAAATAATAAATTTTGGATTGAAAAATAATAATCACAGAGCGCATTCTTGATTCACCGTTAAGCTAGACCCCTTTCACCAAAAAATTTCGGCTAAAAATGAGGGAGCGCTTTCCTTGGTCCATGTTAACAAACACTACTAAACTTCGAACGCTTTCCCAAATTCTTCATTAAGTGAAAAAATTAAGTGTTAACAAACAAACCCTTAAATCATGTTATATAAAAGGATATGAAATAAATTTTTAAGTGATTAAAAGGGCATTTAAGTAATTTAGAGAGTGTCATAGTTGATACTTAGGTAACATGTAATATACATCAATTCAAATTAAATGGTTTAAATTGATGGACCTAATGTAGACCATCCAATATTAGGTTCAATCTTGCTTATAAAAATAAAATAAAATTAGAGGTTACTATCCAAAATACGATATGTTGGACAATCCTAATATTTGATTATTGAGAATTTGTATGTTGAATTGGATCATTGACTATTGTCATTTAAACTGTCCATTAAATGCCTATCAATCAACCATTATTGCTTACAATTTACATGATTTAATTTGTGTAATTTGCTGCATGTATGAGTTTTTAGTGCTAGTGCAGTAACCGTAATGTTCTTTAGAGTTTCAAAGTTTTCTTTTTCACAGTCACTTCTCTTGCCTCTTCCATGACTTGTAAAAATGGTGCATTGCACATGCCAATTTTACTATTATAATATAACAAAGGCTATTATTTACACATGGAAATTTAGGGCTCATTTGGATACCACTAAATAAATTACTTTTTAACTTATGTTAAATAATTAAGTTACTTTTTTTTTTTTTTTAACTTAAGTTAGTTTGGTAACTATGATAGTGAAAGTAATTTATTAGCTAAAAGCCACTTATCTTAATAAGTTATTTTTTTTTAACTTTTCGACTTATAACTCTTATACTTCTCTCTTATGGTACATGTCAAAGGAAGTTGTCTCACAGTGCATATCAAAGGAGGCCCCACGTGGTGAACCATCCACATTGAAGGTGGGGCTCACATGGTGGACCCTCCACACAAAAGGTGGGCCCTACATGATGGATGAACCCATATTAATTTGGGCACATATATAGATGGTCCACATCAAAGGTGGGCCCCATATGATGGACAATGCCCAAGTCGAGTTAGACCGAGTTAGGGTTGACTCGACTCGATCCGGTTTTGAAATAGGCTTGACCCGAACTCGACTCGGTACCGAGTCCAGCACGCCTGAACCGATCCGAACCCGGATTTGACCCGAACTAATCCAGACCGAATCCAACCCGGTAAAAAGTACCGAGTCGGTTCAAGTTGGCACCGATTCGGATTGAGAGATGAGGGAGGGAGGGAGTGGAGAGGAGCGTTCACAACCCCAAGTGTAGGGTTGCGATGTAATAATAATCTCTGTAAGACCGAGGTCGAATCCACATGGATTAAACTCGTGTGTATTCTGAACGTAACTAGAAACAGAACTAGATGAAGATGTGAATATAAATCTGAAGTAATTGAGAGAGTAATTTTGAATAAGGTAATTTGAACTTGTAAATTTAAAGGTGGGAACTAGGGCGCCAAGGATCGACTTGTAGCTTTTGGGATGCTACTTTACTTGATTCAAGAAATCCAACTAGAATCGAAGTCCTATCTTATCCAGTTGAAGAAAGAGAGATGATCAAATATCTGAACTTCTCTTTGATCTAGCCTCAATGGGCCCACGTGATGGACGGTGGATGTGAGGGGGACCAAACAGACTTTTGGCATAATTACTTATGATATTGGAAACTAAATATGCTTTTCCACTTTTTGGATGATAAGCGTGTTGTTTACCAAACATACTTATCTAGTGATTAAGTAGAAACCAAGATAATCTACTTATGGCATAAGTAGCTTATCTAAATTAACTTACGATCTAAACGCCCCTTAAATGTTTTGTTATTGTCATCTTCTTTAAAAGGTAGAAAAATATATTCTAAAGTTGCTTTCAAATTATTAATTTTTAAACCATACACTTCAAGGGACATTTCATGTATCACTTATAACTTTAACAATCATTTTGATGGGATGATTCTAGCCATTTGATTAATGTTCAATAGAATGGTCAATGAACTTTAAATACGATAAGAACAATCATGGATCTAGACTCTCTATTGAGTGGATCCCCCTCTAATTCTTTGTACTTCTAAAGAATCACCTTGAGTTGATGATCCTAGCCATCCTATCAATGGCAATGAAAATGGATGTTCCAATAAATTATTATCTATAAATGCTTCTGCCACAAGCAGTCACTCTCATTTCCTTGTTATCATCATACAAATTGGGTGTAGTGTTGACTCGGATGTGATATGTTGGACTGGACTCGTCACTAGTTAAATGAAGTTCAAAATCTATAACCAGCTAGAAATCATAGAATCTTTTTTGGGGGGAAATTGTGAAAATTTTCAACTTGAGTAACTCTTACAGTTTAGTCTGTGACTGTAGATTTCAAGTAAGGACCATAGTGACAGAAAAAAAAAATGGTTATACACCATTTTTTGCTCGTTTTTTTTTTTTTTTTTTTTTTTGAGAAATTCAATAGAGTTTCAGCATTATTACATCTAGTCATACTTCGTAGAAAAGTTTAAAATTCTAGCCGGGCAAAAGAAAATAAATTGTACTTAGTTTCACTTATAGAGTTTAAGAATATAGATCGGTAAAAAAGCACATAAACAACACCTAGCTTTACTTCATGGGGTTTAGCACCATGGGTAGGCAAATTTTTTTATTTTTTTTGTAAAGAATAAATAAACAAGAGAAAATGTTGCAAATTTAAGTAAAATAAGACAAGTTATTATTGCAGGTGTGCTAGGGATATGTGGAGTAAAATATAATTTGCATTGAAATGTGGGTGGAAAATGGGGAGACAAGACACTTTTTTTTTTAATTTTAAAAAAGAATGGTCGGATATTCCTAATGCCAACTCTACTCTTGCTTCAATGACTTCTTTAATGAATTATTTTACCTCCTAGGTTGAGCAGCACCTCGATGTTGTTGAAAAATTTTCAAATATGCAGAACCTCGAGCAAAATCCTGTGCTACTACCTATACCATCTAAACTCACCAAACTCTCCCGTCCTATCCCTTTTTTTTTTTTTTAATTATGAGAAGGTGTCATAGGCCTATGTTCCTGGTTGTTCTTCTTCACTTTTGTGACGCCCCGTCACTGTTGCACATGTGGGCGGGCACACGTGGGTGGATGCTGATGTGGGCGAGGCTTAAGGGCTTGGGTGAGCTACCAGTGGTTGGCAGGCTACTGTGTACGCAGTGGGGGTTAAACTTATCCCACATCGGAAGAGTCGTAGAAAGTTGTGGTGGTTATATGTGGGGTTGCACCTTAAGGATATAACACGTTTTGGGGGCAACCCTGAGAACAAAGCCGTGAGCCCTCTGGGCAAAGCAAACAATATTGTGTCCTTGGGTAGGACGTTTCATATGGTATTAGAGCCGAGAAGGCTTTGCCCTCGGTGGAGGATATTTTGACACCCCGTCATTGTTGCACACGTGGGCAGACGTTGATGTGGGCGGGACTTAAGGGCCTGGGCGAGCTACCAATGTTTAGCAGCTTATTGTGTACGTAGTAGGGGTTGAACTTGTTCTACATCAGAAGAGTCGTAGGAAGTTGTGGTGGAAGATACAATGCGTTTTGAGGGCAACCTTGAGAACAAAGCCGTGAGCCCTCTGGGCAAAGCGGACAATATTGTGTCCTTGGGTGGGGCGTTTCAACTTTCTTACAACCTTTCGACATTTTCTGAGTCTTTTGCTTACGGGACTGCTGCGAGGGTCTTGACTTCACTTGGTTGAATAACAATCATTTCAACCTCACATAGCAAGTGGATATAATAGTCTCTAAATGTTGTGATATAGTCATTATAATTAGGAATCCTTTTGATTATGTCCCATGACTTGAGCAAGAAATGATGCATGGTGATTATCTTCCTATTATCAATTAATTTATACCTAACATTCCTAAAATAATACATCATTTGCTTCATATTTATATGTTTTGCACCTAACATTACTAAGATCAACCATTATTTTCTTATTTTTCCTATAATTCTTGATAGAGTAACGAACTAACGTCTTATACTCTTAGAACTCTAGCCTTAATGTGTGCATCTGACTTTTGTGCATAAGCATAACTAGTGCAACCCATATTATTTTAGCAGCTGCATGCACCCCACATGAAGTATGAGCTCCTTATGCATGGGATGTTATGGGCTGTGACATTATACTTACACCGCTTGACATAGCTAGCACTTCATCAACTCTTACGTTTTGCTAAGTAGTCATTTTCAACTAACATAGCTTTTCCTTGAACTTCATCCTAAATATATATAATATCATCCTTATCTAGAAAACATATTAAGGCGTGGACCAATCTTTATAGTTGTCAAAATTGAACATCTAACTCTGAAGTTGTTTAATGATTAAGGCCATAAGGTATCGGCATTAATCATCAACATTTGTATTTGTTATGCAATTATTTTTAGTTACACAAGTGACAAATCCTTCTTAAGTGATATCTAAAAGTACTTAATATAGCTAAAGTGGGTTGTGCAGAATAATGAAATTCTCAAAAATAAAATGAAGAAAATACTTTAAGGACAATCTATTTATATAAGGATTTATACTCGTGTGCACACACATGTGCAGTAATGCATGCACATGTGCAATTACTAATGGTAAAGCATTAAATCTTGTTGGGATGCTTATTTTGAGTATTCTCTCATAAAATGTGTAGCCTACCTCATATCACTAAATAATAAGACAGAATCACAATATCAAGATCCATTGACATGTTTACAAATTTTAAATTTTTATTATTTAATATATTTTATTCTTAATTTATACACTGATCATCCTCATAATAGGAGATCTAGACTGTTAATCATAAAAGGATCACGTTATTAGTAGATCTAGCCCAAAAATTCTTTAATTATATATTTCTCAGCACTTGGCCTAAATCAGCTCAGAAATAACAAATTAAAGGCTCTTAACAAAATACACTTAATCCTATTTAAAATGTAACTTGTGCTTTCATTCAGACCCATTTCGATTTATGCATAAATCTTAGGCCCATTTGTGTTGTCTAAATGCCTGTGGACAATATACATTGGTCCCTACATTTCAACACAAATTAGGTGGTATCACATAAACTATCAAAATGGCACATTAAGGGGTTAATGGGCTCAAGGCCATATTTAAGTCCACTTGATAAAGCAAGCAGTGGACAATAGTTGGATAACGATGATTAATTTTCACAGGCTTCACTAAATAGGGTCATAATTTACTTTAAAATTGGATCAAAAGGATTACTATATCCTTCAAAATGGGCCCAAATATGAGCAAACCTACTAGCCTTATAACCATGCCCATTTCATAAGCTCAAGTTAACCTCTCATCTGTTTTTTACAGGGTTTCACGAAATTCACCATCCATAACCCTTCATCCCCTCCCTCTTCTTTTTTTTTTTTTTAAAAAAAAAAATATTATTTTATTTCTCTTTTCTCTCCTTATTTCACCACCCTTCTCTAATTTATTTTTCTTTTCACTTTTCTCATATTCTTAGGCTATGTTTGCCAATGTGATTGGGTTTTAGTAAGATGTAATTGGGTTTAATAAGAAAATGGGCAAATGAATTGCTAACAACATATTAAATTGGAGAGCAGTTAGGATGGTTGGGTGCGTAGGATCTAACGATATCTACACAATCCTAGGAACCTTCACACAAAGCCAAAGATGAATAGTCTACATCTAACAGTCCACCTAATTATTATGGAGAGGATAGGATCTAATCACCCCTCTGATTCTACGGTTAAAATAGCCATTGTATTACGATTAATGGTTTGAATTGCTTAGAGGTGAGCTTTAATGAACAACGAGTATTATTCCTCCTTATTTTCTCTTTAGTAAACTCTCTCAGTTGAAATGTTGTTAACAAGAGTATGGGTAGAGAGAATGTTGGAGGAGTTTGGATGAAGTATAACTTATCCCAATTGTATCTCCCATATCCCACACTGGATTAGATCCTATCCTCCCACATCCTCTCCAAGGTAATGTGGTTTGGTTCTTTTTCCCTCATTTCTTTTGAACTATCTAAATAGGGATCTTTTGAACTATCTAAATAGGGATGCATCCACACATATGTTTGTGAGACCTTGTTAGTCACACACACTTGCGCACGTATTCACGCTCAGCTTGTCATCTTAACTGCACTGCAAAACGTAGCCCCCTCTTAAGGTCCATGTCAGCCAGCTTTTGCTGCTAACCGGCAACTCGAAACATCTATTCCAGTCCCTAGTGACAAAAAGAGCCGACGATAAAGACCCAACATCTATTCCATCTCATTCAACACTATTGCACTCGTTAGCTAAATGGGGTGGGCCTGAATGCTTGAACCCAACTCACAAACACCTTTTGCCATACTCTCAGCATTGGCAAACTGCACCTTCAGTAGCATACATACAAGCAATGTTTCTATTTGTCCAAAACCAGTAAATATTACCCAATTACGTGCTTGTATCGTCCATGAACATCGAGGTTATATTGGCTTGGAATATCCCTATGCAGGTGGTGAATCAAACTGATTTTAAACCTCAC
This sequence comes from Magnolia changhungtana, assembly GCA_030180095.1. Classification (NCBI taxonomy): domain Eukaryota; kingdom Viridiplantae; phylum Streptophyta; class Magnoliopsida; order Magnoliales; family Magnoliaceae; genus Magnolia; species Magnolia changhungtana. Next base: position 6,865,520 of record JASAUF010000552.1, on the reverse strand, counting down.
ATGCAACTGCAGATTCTTAGCCAGGGAAGGGTAATCTTATATGGATGGGTATTGGTGAATTGCCACGGATATGAAGTTTGTGACTGCAACCGCAGCGCCTGGAAATCAATGCATAGCAGCTATTGCTACACTATCTCAAGGCATGTGTTTCTGATGTATGCTGGTCCAAGGACCCCATAGAACATAAACAACCTAAGTGGCTGCAAGAATGAAAATGCAAATATGCAGCTGTCAACATGGTTTATGCCACCCCCTTATAGTACGCTGATGCTGTCAAATACAAGGAGTGATGCTGACCATCTAATCTGGTGGACCCCTACAGTAATGTGACGCGATCCAATCAGTGACCTGCAAAAGGAACAGTTAAAGAGAAATGGTCCATAGAGTCGAGAGCTGTCCAATGACAGCAACTTCTAGCCAATAATAGCCTATCCACGTCGTCATCCACCAGCTAAGCAGTCCCAATCACCATACTCATTACACTTACATATTAACATTTTTCCACCACAAAATGCCTACCGCCACCCACCGTATAGATGCAGAACTGATTCAACCATGGAATGTATGGCCAGATGGGTGTTTTGATGGAGCCAACAATGCATCAGACCTCTTCACAAACAAGATCTTGTTACCAACAAGTTTTTGTGTCAATGCCTGAAATTTCACAATAGGAAATCAAAACACAATGAATCCGATGACGTGGTGAGATTTTACATCATTCCCTACCCAATTATATATATATATATATATATAGAGAGAGAGAGAGAGAGAGAGAGAGAGAGGAATGCTCACCTTCTTACGTGTGCGCACCTTTGCATGTGTCATGGGCACAGAATCTGAACGGTCCATGTGAATGGGCCCAATTTTCAGCCTATCCAAAACTTTCACATGGGCCCAATTTTCAGCCTATCCAAAACTCTAGTAGGCCATAGCAAAGAGAAATGCAAATCAAGGGAGGAAACTGTTCCCTTTTGTCATGGCCAACCAGAGTTTTGTATCGGGTTGAAAGTTGGGCTTGTGAGGTTTCAAGGGGTGCCACATCACGTTGAACATTCCGATTTTGTGCGTAAGACAGGTGTGCAAAGGTGCAAGGGTGCTTACGTAAGAAGGTGAGCAGGTGAGCATTCCTCTCTCTCTCTCTCTCTCTCTCTCTCTCTCTCTCTCTCTCTCTCTCTCTCTCTCCTCTCTCTCTCTATATATAATATATATATATATATATATAGGACACATGCATATTACAAGTACAAAATAATATGAAGACTGGTCTTTGAATCCTTTCAAAAAACCAAATCAAATTCTTACAAAGAAGCATATATATACATGACATCATGAAGAGGTTCGAGAAAAAAGAAAAAGGAAAAAAAAAAAAAAGGCAAGGCTCTCTCATATCTCCTATTTTCCAACACTTGCTTCCATCAACCATTCCTTAAAACACCCAAAACATCCAGCATTCAATCCTCTCCCAAAACCTGTAAAAGGGCGACAAGGCCTCTTGTTCGTTCTGCAGCAATGTTCACAGCCAAAGTTGTGTTCCTCAAAATAGCAGCAGTGCTCAAAACCAATCTCCTGATTTCAACAAACAAAGCCGTTCATGGACAATTCCCGTGTGTACATACACTTCTACATACATACATGTATATTTTTACTTACATAAAGACACAGTATTGCTATATAGTAACTGCAACATGGTGATCAAAGCCCACATGGACATGCATGTTTTCATACACAAGTTCACATGTACTGCAGACATATGCACACATTTATGTTTTCATACATGGGTAAACAGGCAAGTGGTTACAAGTTTGCATTTATAGACACACCCAATGATGTGGGGAGACGGGTATATGCCCATGCAGGAGCATGCATGAACACATGAACAGAAATGCATGCAAGCACACCTGTACATGAAACCACCAGAGAAACTCCTGCCCTTTTATTTGCTGCCAACACCAATGAACCATGACACTGAAAGCATGCTGAGATCCCCTTGAATGATTTACCAAAATCTCCTCCAGTGATGCCTTCAGACAGATGTGGAACCCTTTCTAATGCTACGTTCTCTAGAAGAAGTGCCAGTGGCCTGTTGGGAAGGTGATGATGGCGGAGGGCTGCGCCTCCCACCATCAGTGTCTGAGGGATACGGTTGAGAAGCCAAGTACTCGAGCGCAACAACTACATCACCAATAAGAGGGCGGAATTTGGGCTGCTCTTGTAGACACATTGCAGCAATGGCAATTGCATGATGAAAAGATCGGATGGGATAATGGCCTTGCAATAAAGGATCAGCTATTTGAAGAAATTTCCTCCGATCCCTGAAAAAAGGACGTGACTGAAACAAAGAAATAGACCAGACATTAGCGAACGATACAGATATAGGATATCTGAGATGGACTGAATAAACTATATAATGCAATTCAAGTAAATCAGTAATACATTTTTCTTTTCAAGAGGATTTATTATTATTATTATTATTATTATTATTATTATCTGAAACTTGATTGTATCGTTTGCCAAAGAGTAAAAAATGCTAGCGACTGTCACTAGCACATCGGACAGGGAGATGAGCATCCCTTTTTTCAAGAAATGAAGATAATTATTTTCCTTAATGACTGACCCTGCTTAGGGGCACTCACATGACCTACTCATGGCAACCAGTGCTAATGTGGCAGACATGCAAGATCCAAGCAGTTCATCAGGCAGAACCCACAGTCTATGTGCCCTGGAAAGAAAATAGTCCCCGCTCATCCATCAGATGGGCCACGCATGTAGGAACAACTGTATGGTTAAAATGTTGACTAACAATTCAAATTCGGTGTAAATGTAGCTCACCTGATGAGCAGACCATCCTAATTTTGTGCCACAGCACATAAAGTGAGGTCACCTGATGAATGGCCCCTATTTCAAAAACATCCTACACTAGCATGTATATCCACGAGTAGGTGCATGAGTTGAGGCATGATGAAGCAAGTACCCATTGCATTTCTGCCTTTATCTGTCCACATCCAAGTGGCCCAGTGAGGTCGCGAACCATCCTACTGAAAGATGAATGATAGTAATTCACACTCTCTTCACCGAGATGGAAGGACTCGAACCCTTCCTGTCAACTCGGTCAGCCACAGTCATGGGCCATCCCAGACAGCTTTCCTGGTTGAGTCAAAGCTGAGTATAAAATTTTTGGAACCTCTCAAAAGACACAATTGCATGGAAAAAACAGAACAACACAAATCAATCAGGATTCTTCAGAAGATATTAGGTCCTTCTGAGAATTTATTGGAGGACCAACCCAGACAGTGTGGTCAAATTTTCCAAAAGCAGGGCAGTCCTAATCGCTACTTTCAGGAGTAGCTTTCATTTTAATTTTCTTTTATTTTCGTTAAATCTTTTTCTTAATGATATTTAAAAAAAAAAAAAAAATCCCAACAAAGGCTCTGTAAGACTGCAAGTATTAGTACATAAAACAGAGATTCACCAAGCCTTTTTAACAATCATATTAATGAAGCTAAGCCCACTTGCGTGTACAAGGAATACCATTTACATGCCACATGCCACCAAAGTCCAACAGGTGCAACATCCAACCTGTTCCATCAGGTGGGTCTGACCACATAGATGTTCTCGCCCAAAATAAAACATCTAAATCGAATAAATGGATTGGGTTTTGTACCATTGTGCCATGCTCGCAGGTGTGGTGTACATGAGTTGCCTTGTAATCGTGTCTAGGCTTAAGCATAGTTCAAAAAACCGAAAACTCAACTCAACTTGATGTTCATCCGGGTTTGGTCGACTCGAAGACTAGACCCGAACTCAACTCAATGTTTAATAATTATAAATTAAAAATATTACAAATACTAACAAATGCCTAAAATAATTAGAATTACGATCAATAATAGAAAATAGAAAAACTGTCACAAAACAACTAGTTGATGGACTGGTTAAGTACGTCTCTCCCCAGTGGAAGGTCAAGGGTCCAATTCTCTCCCTCCCCTGTAATTTCTTTATTAATATATAATACTCTTAGCTGACCCAATTAATTGGGATAAAGCTTTACATGATGCATGACTTGGTTCAAGTCACCCCGAGTAGCATTGAGTTGACTCAGTGGTCGAGTCAACTCGATGAGCCTTCCCGATTTGTGCTCGAATCAGACCCAGGACCGAGTTTCCAAGTAATTCTGCTCGAAATCTCACTGAGTAGAGATGATTTGGCTGAGTTTCAAGCCACATAGAGGAGTTCTAGAACTACGTTCTTAATCAAAAACTCAAATATATGATGTAAGTGACCTGTTTCACGCACTCCGGTTATCACAAATGACTATTGACCAAGACTTGCACCCTATGCAAGGCTCAGGACATTGAGGTCATGAACTCACACCAGATGCTGTTATTGGTGGGTTAGTTTTAACCACGAGAACCCCAGTTCATTTCTAGTACATACACAGATTTGAATCACGCGTGTAATGTTCAAATGTAAATTAAAAATCATATGACTATCAATAGCAATGTAACCTACCCAAGTGATTAGATTCTGTTCTCCAGCATTCCTGGAATTATCGATTGCCTTCCGTCCTGTGATAAGCTCCAACAGAACCACACCAAAGCTGTATACATCAGACTTGAGAGTCAACTTACCAGACATGGCATATTCTGGGGCACAGTAACCATATGTTCCCATCACCCTCGTCGAAACATGTGTATTACCGCCGACAGGACCAAGTTTAGCAAGTCCAAAATCAGAAAGCTTGGGATTGAAGTCCCCGTCTAACAATATATTTGCAGACTTCAAGTCCCGATAAATAACAGGTGGATCTGCTTTGACATGCAAATACTCAAGCCCTCGAGCGGCACCAACAGCGATCTTTATCCTTGTATTCCATTCAAGTGGCTCTTTGTCTGGATGCAGATCTGTAAAACAAAAGCACCAGTGGAATTTCAATTACATCATGTTATGATTCAATTGCATAGGCAGAAGAAAGGGCAAAATTTCTGGATAAGAACTACAAGAGTTGCAAAACCTTGTACAAGAAGTACAATGAGTTCCAAACATTTTTCAAGGTACTCAAATAAGGGTAGAAGACATAACTAAATTTCCTAACAAATTATGGCTTGCAACATAAGTCTGTCATATAAAAATTAGAATGTCATTCCATGGTCACTATTATCTTGTTTAAGAGTAGTTTCTTCACAAAATGTACAAGAAACAATTCCAGGTCAATCCAGAGTCTTTTCTTTTTGTCGGATTGTAGGTCTTGAGAAAGTGCTGTGGTTGATGTCTCCAGAGAAGGAAAAAAATGATTCAAAAATGGGTATGTTATTCGGAGCAAGCAATGGCATCAGTGGCCCATCTGTTTGTATAGTCTGTACTGCTTCTGTCAATTTGGGTGGTCAATTCCTAGGTGGCTGGCAGCAATTTCTTCTACTCTTCTTTTACTTTCTTTTTTTTACTTTTTTTTTTCTCTCTCTTTGGATCAGTAATATGACCTTTATTAAGGAAGTAATTACACCTATAGGTACATGTTCCCAAAGATGAATGGTCTACAAGTATAAAGCCTGGCCAAGAAGCCTCAAAAATCTTATTATGGATATATGAAAAGGTGATAGATGTTTTCCTAATTTCAAGTTCCCTTGTTGCTTGGTCAATTCCTAGGTCGCTGGCAGCAATTTCTTCTCCTTTTCTTTTTCTTTTTTTTCCTTTTTTGGATCAGTAATATGACTTTTATTAAGTAATTACACCTATAGGTACATGTTCCCCACGATGAATGGTCTATGAGTATAAAGCATGGCCAAGGATGATATGAAAAGGTGATAGATGTTTTCCTAATTTATTCCACCCAGTTGGAAAACGATAAAGGGAACTTGCAATCAGGAAGACTTTAAGGCATTCTGAATTTTAACACCAACCCATAACCACCCCATCCCAGCCCCAATTATCTTGTATTCTTTTCTTTCAAGTGTCTGCTTGTAGGCTATCGATTGAAGCCCTAGGAACTTCCAATCTGGAAGATAACTGTTATGCTTTACAGGGACGAAATGGCCATTACAGAAAAAACAAGTCGTAACGGCCCTGTAATGGTCCGCAGGGGGGTAGTTCCCCATCCAACACAGGTCCCCATCATCTCAACCCCCCCACCCCCCCCAACACCCTTATGATTCTATCACCCCCACAGACCCCGATTTCCCAGTGAGCGACTGTCCAAGTTCAGTTTGAGCATGAGACTCAAGTGTAAAGTAAAGTTTCCAAGTCCCATTCCAACTGTCACAATGCCCCCAATGAGGCATTCCTCCCAACCAACCCTTCAAGATCTGACCAACGGACTCCTGCGAATTCCTTGGAAACCAACACGCAAGAAATTATTCTCCATCTAATTCCTTCAATGACTTCTTGCACAACTTCCAATTGGTTCTTGAATCAATTAGTCCTTTCCAAATGAATAAAAGAACTACAAGCAATATGAGGTTCCATAAAATTGTCCCCTTGGGTTGTGATCACTGAACCTCCAAGGCTTTATTAGAGTGGCTACGGTGTTAGACATCAATCAGGCCACCACAAACAAATTCAAAAGTTCATGAAAGATAGTGTACAAACAAATTATCTACCGATTCTGCATCATGAAAGCGAAGGATGCAAAACCAAAGAATAATTGACCAATAATGAGCATCTAATTGAGACCAACCACCTAACAAAAACCATTGACTCTATGGGGAACCTTATAATGCCACTAGCCTGCTGACAAAGCTGCAATGCAACAGCCACCCACAATTTAACTGTAGAAAGACTTCACAGAAAACTCCGTGGAACTTCCATAAATCCAAATTATCCTATCCCTTCCTTCCCTGATTCCAGAGTTTCAGGTGTGTGGAAATTGATTAAAGAAAAAGTCCAAAGTAGGTTCAGCACATGGTTTAGATATGGAGTTGGCTGTGTATCAAGAATCCGATTTTGGGAAGACATTTGGTGCAATGATCACCCCCTACGTGTGTATTTGAAAATTTGTATGGGATTGTTCAAGAAAAAGAAGCTACAATGAATTGGTGCTTCAGTTGTGCCAGGACTCAAGTTGTTTGGATTCCATGTTTTTTTAGGGACATACATGCTTCAGTAGCTCTTTCTTTTTCATAATAAAGCTTCCTCTGTATTATTAATGAAAAACTGAATTGTTCTCTATCTATAATTAGGGGTTCTCATCATAAACAGGACTTGAATTCATTTTTAAAAAAAAAAAAAAAAAACAGAGAGACTCACTTATCAGAGGTTTAAGTAACACTAATTTTTCTTCAATCTATACATTTTAACATGGAAAATACTGAAACGACCCTTCCATTAGAAAGGAATATTACAAAGAATAGCAAAAAAAAAAAAGATGCATAAGGTAAAATTTTCTTTTTTAAGAAAGCTGTGTGGATGTGTTTCTCTTTTGTGGGTAATAGTAGATTCTCTTGCAAAGAAAAGAAGATCACATGGAACAGAAGCCAGTCCTGACACAAATAGAAGTTCTCATTCTCAATCAAAAGAAAGAAGTATTTAAGGCTTTAGGCACAAAGAAAATGAAATATTGAACCTTGTGACCAAGGTCCTTAATCTCATCTCAGAACAAATAAGATTCCAAGTTCATACGTCCCCCCTTTGCAAATGCAAAGATACAGGTGCCTACTTCTGTGATGATATGCCCACTGCAATAAATATATCACCACTTGCAATAAATTGTGGGAAGATGGTGACAATTTCAATGTTGAAGATATATTCCACCCCATATAACCGAACAAAGACACAACATAAGTCCCATCCCACCCCCTCAATGAGTCAATATACTACTAATTCCTTGCTCCCAGAACTTACTGGAACAATGAACCCACCTAAGTTCCACACCCCAACAGCAAGGGGGTTCCAACTAAAAGACACAACCACCAAATTAGAGACATTTGAAGTCACCAATATCCAATATCTAAGCAAGTCCCAAATAGGAAATCCAGAGAAGTCCTCACAAGATAGAGCCCGATTAACAAAGGAGGAGCTCCAAATCTGAAAACTACTCCAAAGTACTAAAGGCTATGTAAACAAGGACAGGAAACTTAGTGTTCAACACTGAACACTATCATACATATTTTTGTTTAATTAGTAATATCGTTTACTTTTGGGATATTTATACATATAAATCATCATCTAAGCCCTTTCTCCTAAACATTTAGGGTCAGCTTTTAAATGATTGATTAGTGAATATTTCGTAATTGGATGTGCACCTGACATCAACCCTCCTCTTTTATCCGGATTATGGAACCAACCACCGCAGAGGCACACAACAATAAAACTTGCACGCCAACACAGTCCATACAATACTAACCCCCACGCAGACTAACGCGCACACACCCAAAAGGGCAAAAAAGATAGGAGTTGCCTCATGGAGGCAATGTTTTAAATATCAACGAGATCGGCCGATATATCCCACGATATATCTTGTATCCCACCTGTGCAATACAAAACGCACAGGTAATGCCGATATATCCCACATGTTCAATCTAGTGAGCATTTTCAATTTCCGATCTTTTTTTTGTTGAAATTATGTTAAATCGGTGTCAAATGGTTATAAATTTATTGGTTCTTCATGTTTTGCTTGAAAATCATGGAGTTTGAGCTTTGATTTCGATATCCATTGGTTCTTCAAGTTCTCCATTTTTTTGTTGTTGAAAATTTCCTTCAACCAACTGTCGGTTGAGACTAATTTCAAAGTAATTAGGAGTTTTCGATGAAATGATCATCACATACATTCTAATTTCGAAATTCGAGTGTTGGAGGTCCGATATGGGGAAAATTGAGGAAAATTCAAATTTTTTCAAATTTCTCCCAAATTGCTTGCAATGTTGCACTCTAAACATTAAATCAAGCATGTATGAGGGCTGATCTATTAATTTGTTAAGTCCTCGTCAATTTTCAGAAAATAAAATTCATTTTTTAATTAAAAATTAATAATAATAAATTTATTATTTTTTTCAAATATTTTCTTCAACCAACTATCAATTTAGACTAATTTCGAAGTATTTAGGATTGTTTGATGAAATGGCCATCACATACACTCTAAATGTTATGCATTCAATTTGAATATAGTTGCATTAGTTCAGTTAGACAGCGCATAGCTTAGGACCCTACACAAAGGAAACCTAATATATGCACTTCTTTTTTGAGATGTTATGATTTAAAGTGTGTATTAATAATGTCCTTTCTAACAATCCTTGAACTTTCATTGAAAAATTCAACCATTTTCCCAATGTTTCCTCATGTTTTCCAAAAGGTGTGATAAATTACCCGATACAAACAATATATCCTGTGCGATAACCGATACATATCTGTATCCGAAGGATGCGATACATAACACGATACCGATATTTCAAACACTGCATGGAGGAACAGTTTGCCAGACATACTGTCGGGCACAAGTAATGCACATACACATGGAGTTCCCTCATATAAATCATCATAGTATTATAGTACAATACAGACATATTACAGAATATAACATTTTGTCATATTAAAGATTGAAGTGTCAGCAAATCTAACTTTTGAAAATCACCACGACAGCCAGTACCTGTATCTGACACAGACCTGTCTCCATGTCCAAATTACATAATTTAAAGATACTGTCAGGAAAATGGCAATCTGTTTAATTCGAAATTTAAAGAAATCTCTTAGCAACTGTTTTTTTTTTTTTTTTTCTGAATGGTACCTTGCTCTTAGCAACTGTATCTAGTTGCGAAAATAAAGAGTAGAATATTGATAAACTGAATGGAATTTCCATCTACTACAATTAGCATAGTGATGCTAACTGTTAATGGGTCGGGTCAACCCGTGGGTCATTGGACCCGAGTCACCTGAACACAAAGCATGGAATGAAGCAGCAACAAGGGTGGGGAAGCATCTGTTTCAAAATGTCATCAGGTATAAACAGTGCTAAATAGGAGCAGCACCTAGATAGAAGGGTTATGCAATGAGAAATAAACAGCTGTGGGTCTAAAACTTGGACCCAGGTCCATGGAGTGGATGGATCTCCCAAAATCAACCTGACCCAGACCCCATTTTTAAAGGAGTCCAATTAGGGCCATCCTAAAACAACCCCAAACTAGACCCAACCCCAACACAGGAAGGTAGTTAATTACTTAGAGCCTCGGGAGTTAGGAAACAGTCTATAAATACTAGGTGTACGGAAAGCGCAATTTTGAAAATCATAAATAGTTTAGATGGATGTGAAAGTTGGAGGGATCATATGTACTTGTATGTGACACATTGACCGGAAAGAAGTGGATGGGCATGAAAGTTCACATAACAGTTGCTGCACGTGATCATTTCTTATCCATCTACTGGATGGGCACAAAGAAAAAGGAAAGAAGACCATCTCAAGGAATGTTATTGCTAGGTTTTAGCTACTAGCATGAACAGCAGAGCAGGACTTCTTCTTTTTCCTATCTTTTTTTCTTTTCTTTTTTACCATAAAGATAACTTCATTTTATTAAAATAAAACAGGCAAAGAAGAGAAATGAAGGCCTGAAAGGAACAACAACTAAGGAAAACAAAAGCCTCAAAGAAGGACTAGGCAAAAGGATTAAGAGCCCAATGTCGAGGCCCAAGTGCTTCCCCAAGCATAGACCATGCAACACTCGTCTCACAAGCCCATCATGAACAAGTCAACCTCCCCAAGTGCACACCCCATGTGCTAAGGACCAAAGCTGACTAAGCAGCAAGAGAGACATGTGTATGGAAGAAGACCTTGTATTTCAGTAGAGCTCTCAAGAATACTACTATCAATATCATTACAAATGAAAGTCTCTCCCCCTCATATAGACCTAAGAAGCTACTAGAACTCCTACATGTATGGCTAGGATTGAGCCACATGGCACTCATCCAACGATTAAGAAATCTCTAGAACTTTTCTAGAATATTCCACACTTCTGTAAAAGACTAGAGTTCTCTGGAGCCCTCCAAAGATCTCTAAACAACTCTACACCTTTTTAGTTTTTACTCAACTCTAGAACTTTCTACAATCCTCTACACCCTTCAACCATTCTCTACAACTTTCCACACACTTCTACTCTATTTATGAATTATTTACACTTATATACAAAACCTCCTTTGTGCACAAGATGGGCATAAATTTGGCCAAGTCCATGACTTAGGCCCATGAGGATGATATGTCTGTGACACCAGGCCTACGTGATCAAATCCAATTTTCCTTCCCAAACACCTCCTCCAGCCTTCTGTCACAATTCCTTATTTTAAAAGCACCTATAATCCTTTAAGCCCAAATTGAACAAAGAGCAATAAGAAGAGATAACTCCGGGCTTTCCTTCTGGAGTTGATGCAAACCCCAGGGACTTCATGAGTCATGACACAGATGCCACTAATGCATATACTTGTACAAGATCTGGGCCATCTATCACGTAGGGATCACTGTGGGAATACCTTGGCCTGACCCAAACCTAATTGTGAATCTCATGGGTCAAGTATGGATCCTCCTATAACCAGATTCGACCCATTACTTAGTTGGTTCAACGTCTTTTGCCTTGGACCCAGTGTCGTATCATATAGTTACAAGTATCACTAGTTGGGGATACCAAAACATGTATCGATATCGCCGATATTATTGTTGATACCTGAAAATGTATTGTTGACTGAAGGAAACATGGGGAAAATGATGGGATCCATCCATCCATGCATGCATGCATACACTAATACATCCATCCATCCATTGGGTCGGGCCGAACTTTGTCCGAGCTTGGCCTGCATTTTCTAACGTAGGCCCAGGCCCGTGACCGACATTAATAGTACAGCCTGAATCCAACCCGCATGTTTATGTTGGGCCCGAGCCCTAGCCCAAATAAGAGAGAGGCGTGGGTTGGTACTTGGTAGATTGAAGCAGGAGGCTTGGATTGATGCGGGAGAGAGAGAGAGAGAGAGAGAGAGAGACGTTCAGATTTCAACCCTGACTTGTAAAAGAAATGGAAAAGAAATCGGATGCAATTTAAGGAGAATGTGAAAAATCAGGAGACAAGATTAGGCGGGATTCAAAGCCCTAGAATGAAATCACGTGTGGATATTAACAAATCTGAGAAGGGAGAATCTCACCAAATTCCACTTTGGGGGAAGTAATCGGGTTCCTGAAATGATGGGGCTTTGACTCGTTTTCCCTTGTTGGTGGACCCTTTGGTGGGCTGCTTTTGAGATGTGCTATTGCTCTCTTTTTTCTTCCTCTTCGATAAGGATGATGATCCTCTCTTAAGTTTTCTCATGGCAGCAGTTGGAGAGAGGGGGGGAGAGATGGAGATGGAGTTTTACATTAAAAATAAAAAGAAAAAAGCAAACCTTAATAGGCCAAACCGAACAAAGCTTACGAGCTTTCAGACATCTACGTCCAAGCCCAGCCCGAATTTGAAACGGACTTGATTTTTAAGCCCAAGACCGGCCCTTGGGCCTCATTCTCCATCCCAAGCCTTACCCAAGGCGAGCCAGGCCCAGAACCCAATGGGCCAACCCGACCCATTGACACCCCTATGCATACACTAATGCATACAAACATACATCCATGATCCATCCATACATGCAAAGCACATCCATTCATCCATCCATCAATGCATACATCCACACGTACATATATGATATATCATGCATCCATCCATACGTGCATACACAATTATGAAATAAAATAATTATTTTTTAAAAGTATATAGAGTTTTTATTTTTTCATTATTTTTAAAAGTCCAAAAAATATTTTTGATTGAAAAATGCAACAAATTACTCGTCAACATCCATCTATTAAAAGGAAAAAAAAAATAAAAACATTAATAAGTTTTTCACGAAACAATGTCATTATTTTTTGAAAATAAAACATCATTTTTTTTTTTACATTTGTTAAATTTTAAATAATTAAAGAACCCAAAAAAATGAAGAGTGATCGAAATTAGAGTTGTCAATGGGTCAGGTTGGCCCATCAGGCTTCCGGACCTAGCCCGCTTCGGGTCGGGTTTGGGCTAGAGTATCAGGCCCAAGGGTCGAGCTCAAGCTCAAACATTAAGCCCATTTCTAAATCAGGCCGAGCTTGGACTTGGATTCCCAAAAGCCTATCAGCTCGGCCCAACCCGTTAGGGTTTGCAATCTCTCTCTCTCTCTCTCTCTCTCTCTCTCTCTCTCTCTCTCTCTCTCTCTCTCTCTCTCTCTCTCTCTCTCAGACATGAAATAGTTCTTGAAATACTTTGCCAATACCTGGAATTTTTAAGAGTTTTTATGTGATCGGTATCGCTAGGCTAGCGATACCAATAATATCGGCAATATTATCAATAATATTGTCGATATTCATAACATTGCTCAGGCCCAACTTGACGCAGGGATGAATGTGATGAGGATAAATACTCCGAATCCACGGAGCTTCCCTGGACTCTTCACAGAGACTTCTCGAATCCACGAGGAAAGAAAGCAGAAAATAGAAATAAATTCTAATAAATTCGAAACTGATTAATTTTTCTATAAAAACGAGTTCACAACCCTTTAAATAGGGATACCAAGCAATAGGAAAGAAATCGGAATCAAACTACAACTAAAACTCCTAGAAATCGCGACTTACTATAAATAGTAAACTTACTATTTATAGATGGTCGTGATGTCCACTAGCGTGCAAGGTTTTCGGCCAAAAATAGTAAGTGTCCTATTTGGCTTCACCAAACCGTTCTCCTAATTATTTAAAGCTCTTTTCACGTTGGGCGCAACTCCTAAAGCCCGACGGATGAAGAGTTATAATCAAACTAAAACTTACTATTTATAGTAAAAACGAAATTAAAACAGGGAAACGACCGTCGATCCAGGGGTTTTTCGCAATTCCGGGCGTCGCAACCCCACGTAGCTGGGTTGGTTGGCTAAAGTAGCTCGTTCTACCCCAAAATCATATATTTTACGTCAGCTAACTCATTCCAGATTGTGAGATACGCCCGATTTAAGGTCCGATGGTCTGAATCACTTCTGTCGCCGACCGGGCCTTTTCTGATCCATCTTGGCCATGAAACTGTCTGCGACCCGCTCTACATCACAACCTGGGCCTGACGTAGATTTTCACAGGTTGGGAATTGGGCAGAATTACAGACCTGATTATTAAATGGGTCAGGTCTGAGACCCCCTTGACAGGACCTGCCCTGACAATTGAGTTGTACCACTACTCCATGGAAGGAGTCGAGCGCAATCTTGCAATCAAAGAGAATGGAAGCCTCATGAATGAACGAAACTCTTATGATTGTTGAGAAAGACAATACGGCACTAGCTAATATGCATGCATCAAGTTTTCAATGGAATGCCAAGGTAAAACGTACTTCAAATTTGGGTTTCAAATCGCATTCATTGAATTGGCAAAGGGCCACAAACAACCATGAATGCAATAACAAAAATGGTAAATAATGAAGTACATATTGCTTTATTCATTAAAAAGTGCATTTTACTACAATATTTGATTCAGGAGAACTAGCCCTAGGCCTTCTCCTTGGGATATTGATACTTAATATTTTTTTTTTCTCGAGTTCCAAACCTCCAAAAGCAAATATTTCTCTCAAGATGCTCTTGCCAATATGGAAAATGTTTGATCTTGCAACTTTATGGATCAATGAAGTTGCTAGAATCAAGCTCCTATATCCAAAGGATTTGTACACTCATGAGATTGGGTAATAGTCCTCAAAAGATCCAGATATGGGCGAATGATATGGAGAAGGGGGAAACAACAAAATTTGGGGTCTTACTGGTCACTCCAGTAGCGGATCCACTGACAGGATTCCATTTGACAAGAAATTCAAGAGGGATTGCCAAAATCCATTTAGGGTGTTTTTGTAATCTTTAGGAGTTTGATGGGGTTCAAAAGACCAATTTGACAAAATTTGTGGGATACTCTTTTGGGCAGCTACTATCTATCTTTAGTAGGTTTAGTTGGATTGTTTCCAGACTGCTTATGACCCTAATTGGTGCTATCTTTATTAGAAGTGGAATTTGGAGAACTCTGGGATCTTTGGAGTTAATAATGTCTGACATGAGGATTATGTTCAGGCACCCAACTCATATCGTAGGTGGTCCAAGTGTGGACCCCGCACACTGGCTGAACACTAGATCATCCAAGTAGGAAGGACCTATCGAACCAATTGAGTGGCCCATTTAATGGTCCATTAGTCTGTAAAACCCACAGGACCAATTCGATTGCTGAAGACTCTATATGAAATGGCCAATAAAGACATACCATATGTAGAGAACTACCAACATTATTGATTGGTTAAGTGAATACAAGAATTGTTTCAGGTTTTCTTCAATGTGGAAGAGTGATTCTTATACTGATCCTTTCTAGCAGTTACTACTAGAACGTTGCTAAGATACTTAAAGTTGCAAGAAGCGTAAAGCGAACCAGCAACATATTTGGGCGTGGAAGCTGGTAAGCATTTGCTTTAAAATGTTAGTAACATAAACAGCTCAGATGCGGGAGCAGGTGTGTGAGTACGAAGAGTGATCTGAAGCATGAGCTGGTTAGAAAGATCATGCGACTAACTACTTATCAGTCCCTTGTCACTTCATGGAGATTCTTATAACTTCAAGGTGGACTTTTCAACTCAAAAGTGGTACGTATAGCCTAATTCTACTTTTGGGTTCAATTTTTTTCCTTTTTTTCTTTTTTTCTTTTTTTTTTTTTTCTTTTTTTTTTGAAAGGTACTTTTGGGTTCAATTTTCCTCTCTCCGCAGGTAGAATGGCCTACTTTATTTTTTAGTTCAATTTCCTCCCTTTTTGGAGGAATTTTCAACTCAAACTTTTTCGGTTCATAGAATTTTCAGTTTGAGTTTGGCAAGTATAGCCTAATTCTATTTGTAAATAATAATAGTAATAATAATAATAATCTCTACTATACATAACATGAGTAGCCAAGGACGAACTTTACCAGCAATTAGTTTTCGGATTAGGTAAAAGTTTAAACTTTGCCTTATTGAAGGACATGAGGAGGGTTGTTAATAAAAAGAAAGGGTATTCACGAAATTTAGAAACATACGACCAACTGACTACCCATGCAACTCTCCCCTCTTTACAAAGAAGAAAAACCTTGATGCTTCGCCAAAGTAAGATGGTTGATACACGAGCTCTACGAAATTAGACTCATGGAAAACAATGAATTGAATCTAAACTGTGTAAATTGTGGCTTTCAATTCAGATGGATCTTAATAATATTTTCTTTTTCTTTTTTTTTTTCTTTTTGAGAGGTGATCCTAATATTATATAGATTAATTTAATTTTCTAATTGGCTGATTGGCAGATATTTAATAGATGGCCAAATGAAAATAGTCAATGGTCCAAATTCAACAAATAAATGCCTATTAATCAGAGAGTAAAAACATTAAATCAATCTGAAATTTGGAATCTAAAGTATCTAATCTTATTTCCATAACTTGAATGGTTTGATTGAGCTAATGTATGCCATGTGTACAGATGGAAAGTGTCTAAGTATCAACTCAACCATCACAACGAAAGTGTCGAATAACACCCTTTTTAGTACTGCTTCTCCACCTACTTTAGCTCTCTCCCAAGTCTTGCAAACCAACTCCCCTCATGTGTTGCATGTGCCATACCCACTAGTCGAAGAATAATGATATTCTTGACCCATTTGGTCGAACTGACCTAGTGGCCGACCGAGTCACAAGCCCGGTCCGACTTTGCAAACCATTAACAACCTACCTCTGATCAAAACAGAACAATTTCATAAATAAATTGATGACGTTCTTTTCCATCCTAATTAATGCATTTCACACCCATAAGCATCAGTTTATCAAACCAATGGGAGTCTCCACTCCATTCACACCAACAGTCTAACGAAGAAAACAAATGGTAATACCCCCTTGTGCTACCCATAACTTCCCTAGATCTCAAAAGACCTCTTCTTTTAATCATTATCATCATCATCATGGTATGGCAAAACGGTTACCTCTTCTTTTAATCATTATCATCATCATCATGGTATGGCAAAACGGTTACGTAAACAGCCGTTACATAACAGTAACAAACATAACCGTTATAGGTTACAGGGCTGAAATGGCCATATCGGCCGTTACAGAAAAAATGACCTGTAAAAGCCCCATAACGATCCTGAAACAGTTTTTTTTTAATGACCATAACGACTTGTAATATAATGGTGGTGGCTGCTACGGCCAACATTACCATTATGGAACACCTTGATCATCATATCCTTGTCTGGGGTATGTGGGGATAGCTTTCCCATTTCACCAATCATTCTTATCTACGACATTATCCATAATACGTGAACAATTCTCCACACTCCTTCCCACTATCTTGATCCAATTCAATTTTATTTTTCCCCCTTGTCCTCCTACAAGACCTTAACCCTAATCAACTATTCCTCCCATGGTGGGGTAATCCGAGATTAAGTGGATCACATGTCACCTGGGTACGTGGTACATTTGCAACAAGTGTAACAACATAGTTATATATACTAGTAGATATGGCACATGCAATGCATGTAGGGAGAGAGGTAGTGTTTTGCAAGACATGGTAGAAAGCAGTTGTAAAAGGGACTTATTGGATACTTTGGTGAAGTGTGAAGGATGATACTTGGACACTTTGAAATCGTGCACATGGCATGCATTATCTCAATCAAACCGTTCAAGTTGTGAGAATCACATTGGATGAGTTAGTTTCCAAATTTTGATTGATTTAATGTTTCTAATTAGTTTCCAAATTTTGATTGATTTAATGTTTCTAAATTTTGCTTAATAAGCATTTATTTGTTGAATTTGGATCGTTGATTGATTTCATTTGGCCATCCATTAAATATCCGCCAATAAGCCAATTAGAAAATCAAATTTATATATTTTTAAAATTAATCCATCTTAATCTAAATCAATGAACTGCACAGTGTAATTTCAATTCATTAGCCATATGTACAATTTCCTAGTGCCCATGTATCAACCAGTTTACTCTACCATAGTATGAAAGTTTTTTCCCTGTAAGAAAGGGAGAGCATGGTCGAAGAGACGATCGGTCAATCGTATCCAAGGTGTTCCATAACGATAACAATGGCCATAATAACCACCGCTGTTACCTTTACGATATGGGCCATAATGGCCGTTATGGCCCCCGTAACAGCTGTTACAACCCTCTAAAATAAAATAAAAAAATTGTTTCAGGACAGTTCGGCGCTTTTTTTTTGTAACAGCCATTATGGCCATTTTGGCCCCTTAATGCATAAGGGTTATGACCATTACTGTTACGTTACGGCCATTATGTAACCAATTTGGAATACCATAATCGTACCTTTCTAAATTCCCTAAATACACTTCTTTTTGCAAAAATCCCTCCCATGTCCTTAAGTAGTCCAAAGATTTAACTCATCCAAAAACTAATTGCATGGGTAAAATTGTCCATAGCTACTCGCTTTATATAGTAAAGATGAATGGGCTTTGTAATATTTGTTTATTCACTGCACTTTCTTCCACAAGGTTTGGTCAAAAATTTTATCATCTTTCCACGTTCATTGGGCCTTCCCAAGTTCTACAGATCGATTGATTTCAGCTTGGCATGGCGTTTCCCTAGGCAAAAACAGATCCACGGTTTGGAGAATGGCCCGTTAGCAGTTTGGTGGGCGGTCTGGGAAGAAAGAAAAGCGAGATGTTTTAAGGATATTTCTAAGGCAGTAGATTACATTGTCAAAAGAGTTTATCAGTTCATTACAGAATGGGCCTGTTTTATAGTCAACTTAGAGCATTGTAATCTGCCTCCTTTGGGTGGGTAAGGGGGTCGCTATCTCAGTGTGCCTCTTCCCCCTCTTTTATCTTTAATGAAAACATTCTCTGTTATTTGTCAAAAAAAATATATTTATATGAATCAATAACGTTATAATTATACATATGGATGGTATTATATCATATGCTTGATATTGCATAATCAAAGTTTAAATTTTTGCATTCGGGATATAATTTTAAATTACGACTTAATTAACAATTAGTGCATAGATCCAAAATATTTGGTCAATAAAAATAGTAATCCAGATTGCAATTGATCCATAGTCCAGATGACACCATTCAGAATGGAAAACGTATCGGTGTTGGCAACTAGTTAACATGGGAATGATCTTTGGTTTTCTCATGGCTGAACCATCTCAACCAGCTCTCCATCATTTTACCTCCTGTTGAAGCCACTCAAGTTGCTTCAAATGGTCTCATCTTGATTCTAATCCTTCTTAGCCTCCATGCATATCTATCTCAACATCCTCATGTCTACAACTATCATCCTCGCATCCCCATGTTGCCACTTAACTGCCCAACACTCTGCCCCATATAGAAAGACAAAATGATAGAAAAGTATAAACTATTAAAAATATGGACCTGTGAATGGGCCCACCACCTTGTAAAATTCTAGCAATCAAGTGGAAATATAAAGGTCATCATTTCTATATATAATATTTTCAAATTACATCTCATAGTTCCACTTTTAACCAAAAGGTTTCATGTACAAATATTTTGAGTGAGAATTGCTAGGGGAAGATTACGAGATGGTCCAAGATATCAGTTGTCTTAGTACAAAGCTATGACGATGATGATGCTGATGACGGTTACATATCAGGTGTTAGGAACCAAGATACATGGTCGTTATCGACTGCTAATCAGGGAAATTTTAGTATGTAGTACTGTTAAATTCAATTATTACTTAGATTAAACGTAGCTTTTTAAATAACTTAATAGCTTAATATTTAAACAATGTATTGCCCATTATGGACTGATATTTTGGTTAGATCTCAACTGTTATCAATATCAACCAGAACAACCAAAATCTTGCAAGCAAACATATCATCCCCATCTCATACCAGGGGTACCTCGGATCTGATGTTGACCCAGTGCAACATTTATATTGCAAGGTATGAAAAACCATGCTTCTAACATCAAAAGGGGATGTATTAAAGAACGTTCTTGGGTACTGCCTCATGCAATAATGTCGTTATTCAAAAAGTGGCACAAGGGCTGCCATAATCCAAAAGGGAAGATTTTTCGGCATCTTTCTTTGCATGCTAGCCTCTATTCAATTTGGGCAGAACACGATAACAGAATGTTTTGTAATCTTGCAAGCCTACATGTTAAAGTGTTCAGGAGTGTTGGGATAGGGCAAACTTCTTAATTCATTCCATGGATATGTAACGCAGGGGCATTTTCACACCGGGCTCGAGTGGGGTTGCTTGTGGGATGCAGGTGCACACTCGGGGTGGGCGGCCCATGTGAGGCAGGTGGCTCGTGTGAGGTGGTACCCATGTGATTTGGGGCCACGAGGGGGGTTCGGCCGAGGTCCTAACCAGTGTTTAAATTGTCGGCGATACTATCGAAATATCGCTGATAATATCGGTGTCGCTGCACTGGCGACATTGAAACCCCAAAGTTTCGTTTATCTACGGAATATCGACGAAATATCGGCGAAATTTTCGTTATTGTCGATAATTTGGATTCTCGCCGAAAATATCGACTGTATTCTTGCGTAAATACGTAAAAATCGAAAAAAAAGTTTTATAAAAAAAATCAGAACAGCACTAGAAAATCGAAAAATATATATATAAAAAAGGAAAACTTTCAAGAGTGCATTCGGTACCTGTAGAAGAGGGCCAATCGATCGAAGCAGTGCACGAAAAAATCTTCGATTCCCTTCAATTTCGGAGTGTATTTGAGAGAGATTTTCAGATTTAGGGTTCCGGGAAGGAAGAACCAGAACCCTCTCTAGTTTCGAAAAAAAGGGCTTCGGTTGCCATTTTTACAGACGCGGATTAGGGAAGAGGACCGCTGTATTGACGTCAGCAAGTTCCGTGGGTCTAATCATGAGGTTTGTGTTATATCCAAACCGTCCATCCATTTTGAGAGCTCGTCTTAAGGCTTGAGACGAAAAATAAGACAGATCTAACTATCAAGTGGACCACACTGTAAAAAGCAGTGGGGGATTGAACGTCTACCATTGAAACCCTTTTTGGGGTCACAAAAGTTTTGGATAAATATGAAATTTGTTTTTCTTCTTCATTCAAGTTTTTACGACCTAATGAACAAATTGGATGGAAAATAAACGTTATGGTGGGCCATAAGAATTTTTTAACGGTGAAAATCATTATCTCCGCTGCTATTTGCGGTGTAGTCCAAATTATCTTTGGATAGGATTCATTTTTTGGATAATGCTCTAAAATAATCTATAAAAATAGATGAACGCCATAGATATAACAAATACATCACTGTGGGGCCATGTAACTTGGATGTCCTTTGAACCGTTCGTACAACTCGGAGCTCGTCTTCACACGACACGTACCTACAGCAGTTATATAGCTGGTGTGTGGTACACTAGCCAATCCGCTTCCACGGATTAACACCAGTACGCGAATTTCTTGGGAAAGGTTCATCCTCTGTCATGCAAGGTGGGGCCTACAGTGATGTTGGTGATAAATCAAAACCATTTATCCTTTGTGGGAGTTCATTTTAGTGCATGCTATAAAAAATGAGTTGGATCCAAGACTCAAGTGGGTCAGACGAGAGGGAAAACCAGGAAAAGAGTTTCCTACCGTTGAAAACTTCCTGGCATCTTCCTTTATATTTATATATCATCCAAACCGTTTATAAGTCATTCCCACTTGGATGAATTGAAAACACCAAAAATATTGCCTGATATGAACCTTTGTGGCCATACGAATGGTTGAAATGGTGGTTATTAAATCTAAATTATTTCCTCTCGTACGAACCACTTGAGTTTTGGATACATCTCATTTTTTGTATCATGCCCTAAAATGACCTCCCAAAATGGATTAACGGTGTGGATTTATAACAAACATCGTGGTAGGGCCCACCTAGCATCCCAGTGTTGGAACATCCTACAAAGGCTTTCACAGGAAATTTGCATCCAGCCATTGAGCAGCGAGACTCCCTAGTCCCTACCGAAGTTACGTCACCAAGTTAAGCGTGCCCCACCATGATGTATGTGTTGTATCCACACCGTCCATACATTTGAAGAGATCATTTTAAAGCATGATACAAAGAATGATTCAGATCCAAAGTTCCAGTGGACCCCACCACATAAAACAGTGGGGAGAGCGTCGCTCACCATTAAAGACTTCTAGTGGCTGCAAAAGTTTTAGATAAAGCTGATATTTATTTTTTCCCTTATCGTGCATGTGTTAACTTATGAAAGGGTTAGATCTCAAATAAACATCATGGTGGACCTTAGGAAAAACAGATGTGGTATGGTCGACCTAATATTGTGGCATGATCATAATCAACAAACTGTTTGTTATGGTATGGTCCACCTGAAATTGCATCTTCATTTATTAGACCACACTCTAAGTTAGGCTGGAAAAATAGATGAACAACATGGATATACAATGCATGCATTAAGGTGGGCCCTATGGTCAACGTCCCACTCACATTGATGTGCTGGGGTCGCACCCATACCGGGGCAATTTTAATGGGTATGTATCCATTGAGGTGGGTGGAATCCCTAAGGCCCACTGTGATGCATGTGCCTTATATCCACTCCGTCTATTACTTGTTTTGAAAACTCCTATTAGGGCATGCTCCAAAAAAACAAGCAGATCTTAATAGTAGGTGGACCACAATATGGGAAACAGTGGTACTCGACCAATAAAATTTATCATGGGCCATGAAAGTTTTGGATTATGCTAATATTTGTGTGGTCTCTTCATCCATGTCTTTGTGACCATATCAATAGATTGGATGACAAATAAACATTCCGATGGACCCCATGAAGTTTTCAGTGGTGGTGATTTAATCACAATGGTTTGTTTCATGTGGTATGGTCCACTTAAGATTTGGATCTTGTTTATTTTTCTGATCATGCCTTAAAAGGAGCTGTCATATTTGATGGGTGGTGTGGATATAAGGCACACACATCATAGTGGGCCCTACGGTTATGTAATGTAAATTTTTTGTATTTTTTTTCTAAATATGCAAATACATGTATTAAGGTTTGTCATGAAGTTTCACTAAGAAATTCCACCGTTTTCCCCGTGTTATTCCATTTTTCCCGAATTTCTAGTTATCGGCGATAACGATATTATATCTTTTTTTTGTACACACGCAACTCGAACACAACCCATGCAATGTGGGGCCTAGGTTATGAGATAAAGGGATTAATTCGCCATGCTCTATCAATTCAAGCTTTTAGAGCAAATAGTTAATTGTCTTGCATTAAATTGGTACCAGAGCGGGAGGTCTCGTGTTCGAGACTCCTCACCAGGGGTGATTAATGCAAGGGCATTTTCACACCAGGCTCGAGTGAGGTTGCTTGTGGTATGCGCAGGGCACACTCTCATGTAAGCGATACCCATGTGATTTGGAGCCCACGGGGTTGAAAGGTCCTAACCCATGCTGTGGGGCCCGGGCTATGAGATAAAGAGATCTACCATGCTCTATCGGAGCTTTTAAGCAAGTGGTTAAGGACCCATTCATCCCTCTTGTATCAAGATTGATGATCTCTCATCATCAGCCTCCCCGTTTGATTTGTTTTCATTTTTGTTTAATAAAATGTCTAGTTGTCTCTCTAAAGAGGAGGAAAAAAAGGGGGAAAAAAAAAAGAAAGAAAGAGGATGTTGGGACTAAAGATCGCTTGTTGGCCCATACAAGACACATCATTCATAGTCATAACCAAAAAATTCAAATACTAATCATCTTCCTAGAAAACAAGATTGGAAATCTGAGAGTGTGGACCCCATGATCCATAAATCGTTGAGAGGGTCCCGTCATCTGACTAGTCAATAGGTTAGATTGTTCCGTAATTTAACCACATGATCAGAATGTTAGATAGCTTGTGAACTGTCAAATGTCAATCTGATCAATCTTTTCATTGGCCCATACGGCCCACATGTTATGGCTTTCTTAGCAGCTTATTAGTTAGTAGTCTTAGTTAATACTAGAAAGTTGCATTCCTAGTTCTACCTAATTTAATTACTTGGGGCTTATGTTAGTTATTTTCATCACTTTTTGGTAAAATTTTATATCGCTTATTTCGTGGGCCACTTTACAGGTACCAAACCATGCCATAATGTCATGCAGCTCTAACATGAATCACGTCAAGAACCATTTATGGAAGGCCAATATGGTTGTACTAAGAATATTTTAGTCATTTTTAAATATTTTATTAAAATACACTATTAGGTTAGGATTAATGAATTTTGGGGATTATATAAGGGTTTCTTTTGCTTTGTGAAGGTATGTACACATGTAAAAGACTCTTTCGTGAATAGTTAAATGAAGTTTTTTTTTTTATGCATAGAGAGATCTGCTTGCTATGAAGAGTAAGCACTCAACACTTTGGGTGAGATGCTCAAAGCCAGTTGGTATGATGCTAATCATATCAAGGCATGAACTAACACTCAATGGTCGTCTTTTATTTGTTGAAGTTTATTGTCCTGCATCAGTTTTGATTAGGAGCAGGTTCAATTCCTTGGGATAGATTTGATGTGGACAAACAGTATGGATTCATGGGGTGCTCTATTTAGAACTAGATGTAAGGTACATGGAAGTATCGTTATGATGGTAGATGGTGGAAACAGTTGCAAGAACTTCATCTCCGAGTAAGTGATAACAAACTTGTCAAGTCTATAGATGTTCCAAAGTGTGAAAAATATCCAACTCATATTACATAATAAATATGTACGCCTAATAGGCACGACAGTTAAAAGATCAATGGTAAAACAGAAGGCGCTACAAAGATCTTGGTTCACAAAGCAACAATGGACAGTGGACTTGGACTTGGGATCTAATGAGATTTTTGCTGATCCGGTGATTGGACTTCCATCATCAACTTCCATCAACGCCAATGGTGACATCATATAAAAGGTGGGTTGAGCAGATGGATGAATAAGAAGGTCCAAACTCAAGGTAGACTTCTTCCAATCAGGATGGAATGAATCCATACACTCAATCAGAAGGTCACATTACATGTCAGTTAAACGGATCAGATCATTCCATAATCTGTCCATTCGACAGGGGATCCATGATCAAATTGTTCGACCATTTGGGGGCCCACAATCTGACCAATCATTTTTTCAATCGGTCTGACCAATCATTTATTATTTCAATGCATCCCACATATTTTTGGATCCCTTGGCGAGAATTTCATAAGTTAGTACTCTTAATTAGTAATAGTCATAGTTCTACCCATTTAGTTACTTGATGCTTGAGTTGTTTTCATCACTTATTGTGGGCCACTTTTCGGGTACCAAATGATGCCGAAGTGACATAAAATCAGTCCTTTTTTTAGTCTATTGAATTAGCTTTCGACCCTTAGAGTGGAATGGTGGAATACAATACGTGTAGTCAAAGCCAATTAGTTGGTATAAGGCTTTGATGGTGACTAAGTTGTTTTCCAGAAGGGCTCAAGATCACGCATTTCTGACACCAATTGAATTAGGACCCATTTATGTCGGGAATGGATTTAAAGATATTTTAGTCATTCAATTTCTTTTATAAAGATTGATACCTGGGCTTTGCAGAGACAAGGGTTCCGTGGGTGCTCTATGGCTGGAATTTTGAGAGATTGGAATGCGTTATCAGAGAGAGAGAGAGATCTTGCTTTGGGAGTGAAGCCTCTACTCTTTGGTGTGATATTCAAAGCTGGTTGGTGTGATGCTAGCCTTATCATGGAACATTTCTAATGTTGAATAGCCAGAGCTTCATCATCCTACATCAGACTGCTTCTATCCTTATAAGGAAATGCTACTTCATTAGAGTCATGTTAGAAAATTTTGGAGGTTTCATGCCGATGGGTCCAAAAACTGGTAGACAGTCAATGGATGTGTCTCCAAGAGAATAGGAAGAAAGAAACACTGGTTCTCAACAACTGGCAAGTCAGGTACCACTTATAGTTGAGAAATAAAATAAGGAATCATCAAATAGTTTGTATACAAAAGCTAATATTAACATCTATCGTGATTAACTACACAGGTATTGTTCAAACTTCCAAACTAAGACTTCTAACAGCAAAAATCTGCAAATTCATGCAAACAAGAGAAATTTTACCAGGAAAATTCCTATCCCAGTGAATATAGGACTCAAGACTGGGCAAAAAACAGACAACCCAAGGATTATGAAAATGAAAATGGCCAAGGAGAGTTACCAAACAGGTGATCTTCCAAGCTACCCATTGGCATGTACTCGTAAACCAAGAGCCTCTGGTCTCCATCAGCACAGTACCCAATTAAGTTGACAAGATTAGAATGGTGCAGAAGGCTTAACATGAGAACCTCCACAAGAAATTCATGATTCCCCTGAAGTCCGTCCCGGTTCAACTGTTTGATTGCGACAACCTGGTCACAAGAAAATCAATCCAACAATAAAACCCATAAACTTCCAAAATTCCTACAATACAACCAATGTGACTGCTAATTCCAACATAACCACACCAAATATTCAAATACCACAGCCATAAAACTAAACAAGATGGCGGCATTCTGGCAATCTAGGAAGGAGGAATTACACTAGGCTTGGTAGAACAAAATGGAATTCTTTGTTCATCCAAGCAACAGTAGATTCAGGCCCACCTTTCAGTGATTGGAACTGTTCATCTGATGGGCCCCGTTGTGGATGGAACTTTCACAAAATTTCCTCCATTTTTTATGATCATAACTAGCCGAGCGGTGACCAAATGCACACCTTGGCCAGTGGTCTACATCCAACTTGAAAAATTCACTGATCTAAGGTTTTCGATATGTGGATGTCTTTCTTTTGTCTTTTAAATTCATCAATCTTTTCTTTTTTCCTTGAATGATTTCTAAATTCATAAATCAAAACAATGTGTTCCGTACTTCCGTAATCCAACCAAACAGTTCTAGCAATTCAGATATGGGAAGTACATTTCCATGCAGATTTCCCAAGACCCATAATCCAAAACACACTGAAACAGAAAGAAGAACCAGAAGAAGAAAAATGAATCAGTAACAAGAACTGGCCTGCCCAGATTCCAACCGCCCCTTGTAAACCCGTCCGAACCCTCCCTCTCCAATCAAATCCACAGCCCTGAAATTCTTTGTTGCAGTCGCAAGCTCCCGGAAAGTAAAACTACGCGCCGCACTCCGACCATCCTTCCTCTTCCTCCTCCCACTGCTGTCCAAGGACTCCGTCTTTCCCTTCCCATTGTCTGCAAATCCAACCACATTTCCAAATCATCACAGCCACAAAACCCATCATCACAACAGCAACAACACATTCTCAACGGTCCATAACATAGGGAAAAAAAAAAAATACAGATTGAGAGAGAGAGAGAGAGAGAGAGAAAGCTACCAGAATTGGAGTGAATCCGAGCACTGTCTTCAATCTTATTCGCTTCCTTGCGGCGAGATTTCAGGCAAGGAAAACAGCTCATTTGCAAAGCCTGTGATAAGAAAATGCAAAAAAAGAATTTCCTAACCCTAAAACCTTTCTTCTTCTTCTTATTTTCTCCGTAAAACCCTAACACTAACAAGATTTGCAGCTGAATTTTTTCGCTTCTGAAATAAAAATAAAAGGAAATTTGCAGATTTTCACTGACATTCTTTTGTAAACCTTCACTGCATTTATTTTTTTTTGTGTGTGTGATCTATAGATTACACCGACAAGAAATAAAATAATAATTCCAATAGAAAATTAATAAAAGGTAATAAAAAAACAAAATCTGGTGAGAAATTACATGTTTTAGAAAGAAAACAAAGAAAAAACTGGTTTTTATATTCTTATATTTTTATGTTTGTATACAGATTTGGGTTTTTCTTTTACCAGCGGTTTTAGCGGCGATTTTAGCGGCAGTTTCTGTCTACACACTCGAACAGCAGCTGCTCTCTCTCTCTCTGTATATCCTCTCTTTGTCACGCTTTCATACATGGAAAGGAGAGACAGAGACAGACAGAGAGAGAGAGAGAGAGAGAGAGGGTGAGAGATCATGACTCTCCATTTCCGGTGGGCCGGAAAAAAGAAGAAAGACGGAGATGCGTGGCACTTGCAGCGCCATTGTCTACGTGTGGGCCCCACTGCAATCACTATGTATGATTGTTGCGTGTCTCTATCCAATTCTCACAAATGATCCAGTGTTTCCACAGCACTCTAAGTCGTAGTCATTCCGGTTGAATTATAGCACTTGAACACTCCAATCCATTCATCTGAACTGTTCATCATTTAAAGCATGCATTTTATGGGAGACCATTTAAATATTTCACCAATCAGACGAATTTACTTTTCTTATTAGTGGACCACCAAAAGCACGGTCAAGATCATTTATTAGACGATATGTTCAATCAATCATCTGAACCGTCAGTTTGGTGGGTTTGTGATGGATTTATTGTAATTCTAAAGAATCAATCCTATAGGATAATCCTAACCATCCTATTTATGGACTTGGAAACTGATGGTTGTGACAAAATACAAAATCTACATATGGCTTGGATCATTCAATCAGAGTGACTTTGGTATCGTAGAACATAAATGGTTTGATGCACCTAATGGACGGTACAGATTGATCGATTGGACCGTCGAAGTGCTCCGATGCATCAAAGAGCACTGTACCTTAGTGCTCCAAGAGGATCGGAACACTTTTCGTATTTTCAGATGGGGCGTTATTTGATACTCTGGCTGCGTATGACTCTTGATACGCAGGCACCTACGAATGCTATACTTGGAATAATTAACTCAAATTAAACCGACTAAATTCACTGTAGCTAAGTTACGGTACAAAAATCAGATTTATTAAATAATACTAACCTCTGATTCGTGGACGCCTGTTTGGTGAAATAAGACCATTGGATATCTTTCGTTTTTAACCGTCCAACATATGTCCACCAATCTCATAGTCAGATTATTAAAAGAGTGCAAATTTGAGTTCAGATACATCTGAAGTTGGTAAAAGCTATTTGGGCGGTTTAATTTGAATTACCAAATGATGTGTACAGTTTTTAGGCAAGTTATTAGTGCAGCGTATCATCCACCACACTCTGCCAGAGTATCGAAGTTTCTCACGTCAGTCTTTTCTCACTCCATTTAAGGAGGGCGGTTCCTCTGCAACTGTTGTGGTGATAATTTCGTTCCAACAAGCTACGCGTGGGGCCCACCGTTGAGTACTTGTGGCGTCTGGCTCGTCCATCATGGTCAATCTACCGTGTAAAAATGAGATACTCCATAAATCAGGTTAATGACATCATCAGGTGGACCACATAAAGATGACGGTGAATAACCATCTAAAATGCTATCTATTCTATGGTGGCCCAGTGAATGGTTGGATCGGACTTATTTTTCTATATTTTATTTATCATAATTAGAAGAAGATTATGGAAAGATTAGATTTAGAAGAAAAAAAAATTTATTGGATCCCACACGAGTCTAGTTGTACGAAATTATAGCCTACTACAGTTGTAGTGGAACCCACCCCAAGGCTGTAAAACCGCGTGATCGGTGATCTCGACGCGGATAGATTCTAGAAGGAGGTCTGCAATTTCCACGCGCCTGTAGAGCCTTACAAGTCTACGTGCGGGCACACGTGCAAATACGAAATACGTGTGCCAGATCTTAGTTTTTTTTTTAAGGTCGAAATGATGCTTGGGATTCTGCTAAAAAGAACTCTTTATGTGAACCGTGTTGTACAAAAATAAATGGACGGTAATAAAAATAATTTCTAGCCATTCATTTGCATTGATGTTCTGTGGCCCATATGCTGTGTGAGATGCACTGATTTTTACCTCAAAAGATCTTGACCGTGTCTCGCACCTGATGGAAAGCTCAGATTCAATGTACATGTCACACTGTGACACAGACCCACGCGTGTGCATGTGCAAGATTCCCACGCGCACGTGGAATTAGCAAACCTCGCCCAGAAGTATAGGATTGGCATGGGCCATTCGCGCGAAGAGATATTGTATCGCACGTGCCAACCTTAAATACGCGTGTGAGATCGAGGCCGTTCAATTGTGAAGAAGATCCGTCCCTCGAATCAGGGAAAGCCATTCAGGAGGTGGAACAGATCAATTTGATGGAAATGGACGATCATATAGAAGATTTCACTGGTGGCCTACTTTCAATTAAACATTTGCGGCTACATGATGAGTGGACCATCTTATGACACAGCTTGATTATACATAATCCTAAATGTTTTACGGTTCGGATCCCACACAAGTGTACCAAATTAGCACGTGCGATGCAAATCACTTATTAAAATCAGCCCTCACAGAACCCCTGGACCATTTCATTCTGATTTTACCAAATAATATATATATTTCTTAAAATTACTAAAACATGGTCTTGTAATGACCAGAATTCTAATATTTTTCTTTCTAAAGAGTGGAGTCCAACGTGGAGGGGCCACGTGCTGCGTGTGTGATGGACGTGGATTCCATGGTGACCGTTGGTCGATGTCTGGAGTGGAGTCTGTGGGGCCACCCCGTGTATGTATGTGTTTTATCCATCATGTCCATTCATCTTGCAAGCTTATTTTAGAGCACTAGGCAAAATTGAAGCATTTCCAAAGTCAAGTGGACCACACTATGCATATACATTGAAGGGAAAATACAAATATCAGATTTATCTAAAACTTCAGTGGCCCACGGGAAGTTGTCAACGGTGAGCACTCAATTAACACCATCTTCTATGGTGAGCTTTGGATATAATTTAATTTTGAGCTCATGCCCTAAAATTAATTGGTAAAAAGGATGGATAGCATGGGTAAGACATATACATCATAGTGGGCCAGATAGTTTACTTGTACCACCTATACAATTTACTTTTGAAATGACTCGATAAGATTTGATTGATGGGGCATACACTGTCAGAGATGGATTAAGCCTTTTTTTTAAGTCATCGGCCGAGCATATGCTCGGCCTATGTCAATTAAATCTCGACATTTTTTCACCATTGGAGTTGGTGAGTTCCCAACCACCATATCTATCCAATGTTAGGGTTAACGGGTGGAATCCCTCCTTTTCTTTGTCATCTATGCTGTGGAATCAAAAGAAAATCATTTTCCTTTTTTCTTTATTTGACATGGAATTTGTAGATTTATACACAGCTTAAGAAATTTGCGCTGAAAATTCCGTAGCAAAAAGTCAACTTTTACATGAGTCATGAAATGGTTTATCCGCATCCTAAAATTAGGTAATGAAAAAATGTTAATTAAACGAGTGACTTGTGCCCTAGAAATCAATTTACCGAAAATGGTCAAACACAATGTACATAACGAAAAAATGTTAATTAATCGGGTGATTATTCCCTAGAAATCAATTTACCGAAATTGTTCAAACACAATGTATGTTACGAAAAAATGTAAATTAATCGGGTGACTTATGCCGTAGAAATCAATTTACCGAAGACGGTCAAAACAATGTACGCAACGAAAAAATGTTAATTAATTGGGTGACTTATGCCCTAGAAATTAATTTACCGAAATTGTTCAAACACAATGTACATAATGAAAAAATGTTAATTAATCAGGTGACTTATGCCCTAGAAATTAATTGACCAAAAATGGTCAAACACAATGCACCTGTGTGGCCTACTTAATGAGTGGATTGTACCAATTTTGGCTCTTGGTCTTTACGGTGTGGCCCACCCATTCGGCCCACTCCATTTTTATGGAAAATGAAAACCTTGTAGACGAAATTTAAACGTAAAATGATTCTATCCCAATACTTCTCTTTCATCCCAAAGCTTAATGCCAATATTGAATTAAAAACCCTTGTGCCGGAGTATCATGTATTTAAGTTGGGCGGAGTATCATAGACGTTCAACCCAATGGATGCCATTTGGCTTTATCAGAGCCTATTAGGCCGGTTTTTCTCCATCATATGAGAAAATCTTTACTCTATGGAGAGTGATAGATGACAAGCTAGCACTTAAAAATTACATACATTACTAATAAGTAAGACAAACAACCTGCCTGAAATGGGATCTAAGCACACACCCATGTGAATAAAGCTCACATACATGCCACACATGGGCCAGCACGGTATGAAATCCATCGTCACAAAGGAATGGCTATATTAACACCCTAGCCCAAGAAGAAGGATGACCCACGAGTCAGGTGGGCCACAAAAACATTTGGCTCTAAAAATTTTGAATGAAGATTTATAACCAATCCACCTATTTCATATTGGTCCACATGTTGAGTGGACCAAATCTATCCTTAGGGAAACATGTAGAAGATCAGACCAACCTAATGGATGGATTGAATCTCGCACCTCTGTGCCATGCTGACATGTGTGACGAGTACATACACCACGTGTGTGCTTCGCAAAGGTCAAATTATAATCATCCATCATCTTTGATTATCGAACCAATGAATTAGTGAAAATTTACCTAGACCCATAGTTCAAGTGGTAGACTAAGTGAAAGATACCTCGTTTCAACGCTGAGGTCTTAGTATCGATTCCCTATGTGGGGGGTGGCTAACAGTAAAGTGTGAACTGACTGTGTTGTGTACTAACAAGCCAACCAAAAAAAACAAGGGTCCACCAATCAAAGCTTAGGATTGTTCAACTAATTCAATCTTAGGACTGTGATTTAGAAGTCCTGCAATTTAATGTATGCCATGTGTATAATTTTTAAGTGTGCATTGTATAACTCCTCATTTCACATAAAGGTGAAAGATTGACGAATATAAATCCAGCTCGCTCATCCTTCACAATGGATGTGGATTGTCACGGTTAGAAGCTAGGTGGGCCCCACCTAGCTTCTGACCTGCGACACGGTGTCGCGGGCAATCCGCATCCAATTACTAGAGGGTGAAAAGTTATAGAAAAAATTAACTTTCAGGAACCTTTAGCACCCCTGGCTGCCCTGGACCCAAGGGCTGGCCAAGCTAGAGGTTGGTGTTGTATTGATAGAGACCCAACAAGAAACCATGCTTGTGAAAGCTGGCACTAGTAGTGTCTTTAGGGGGGAGACTCATCATGTGGTCATGAGTTGAGAATGAAAGTGGGCCATCTAATGACCATGTGTGGTGTTTTCTCTAGCTGTCAACAAGACATTTAGGGTGTTTCATGGGACTTTCTATTCAACAATGGCCTTTGCATGGATGTTGTTCTCCTCCCATATGTTCATGTAGGTCCCATTATAAGGTAGCGGGTGTTTTCAAAATCAAAATATTTCCAAGGTTATTTATTGCAAAACGCGTAAAATTTCAAAAATCCTTCCTTTTATAATTGGAATTTTCATTTTTCTCTAAAACTTACTATTTAGCACCTTATTTTCTCCAAGTACAAAATTAATTAATAATATATGATTTTTTTTAATTGTTTATTGAGAATTGCTTATGCAAAAATAAATATATATAACAAGAATGCATTTAAAAGAGGTGGTCCACTATATTAATGCAGTGGCCTAAGAATTAGGTTGGCTAATGTTTATGTAATAAACATGTAACTTCAAGAAATTGCTTGAAGTTTTCTAACATCATGGCCTACTTGATGAGTGCCCCACCCTGATTTTTTGGTGAGAATATCTTGCAGTTGAATCCACACAGTGGACGGCTTTGACATTGCATTTGTCTACTAAGATGTCATGTGTGATGCCGTGTTATATGTCATGCCTTGTGCATGCGTGGGCATCACAAACTCCGGAATACGGGAGATCTTTCGCGTATTGTATTGGGATTGGATCTAGAAAGATCATATAAGAAAAGCTTTAATGCTCTGAAAATTTAATGGATAATATTCAGGACTCTAAAGTTGCATGTGGCATACGACTAATTAAAATTAAATGGTCTGAATTATGGGTATAAGTTGGTGGACATTTGTTGGACAATTAAAACCGAAATTATCCAATGGTCCTATTTTAATGAACAAGTGACCTGAAGGTGATTCGGATGATGTGATAGGGAGACTTGACCGTACGTTGGTTAAACGGTAAAAGCAAGTGATAAGATTGACAGGGTGTCTTCAATAAGTATATACTTCTTTAAAATAAAAACACACACACACAACCCAACCGAACAAGGATTTTACTTGTCCTAGTAACTATTCTCTCACTACGAATTCCATTTTCAAAATTCCCATTTGGGTCCATTTCCCAAAACGGTTTAATTAATATTGTTTAGGGCTATTATTCAATTCGTAAAAAAAAAAACACATAATAGTTAGTAATTTTTAGTCTAATTTCTTGCCAATGGTATTTAGGGTTGAACAACCAACATTGCTTGCAATAGATTGATGATTGAGATGTCGGCTTCTTTGTATATGGGACTAGACCATAGATAGCCTGGATTACAGGCTTGGTTCGGGGCAAATAACATTTTAGAGAAAGCGACTCTGTAGTGCAACTTAAAGTTAATTTCTTCTCTTATTACCAATAGGTCCAACATATGGATAGGGCTAATGGTATATTCAGATGGTCGAGTCTATACAATCCACTAGTGCACTAGTAATTACTAGCGGATTAAGATGGTTTGAGATATTAGTGAGATATGATGTGATGGAATGAGCATAATGCCTGGTAGAATGCCCAAAGAGTGATGAAATGAGTGTAAGATTGGCAGGCCATAGTTCTAAAACTCAGGACTCGAATTGAAACTAGGCCGAGTCAACTTGATTGGACAAGGTTTTGAGTTGAGTTCCTTGGAAACTCGCTACCGAGAAATATAGACTTGGTCATGACTCGACACGACTCATCGAGTCGGATCAAAGACTCAACCGAATTAGCCGGACTCGACCAATATTAGTCTAATGGGTGACCTCAAAAAGAAGGCAAAACATTCCAAGTTACATAGTGATTGCTTTAAATTTTATTTTACTTAGTATTTTATTTATTTAACCATTTTCTATAATTTTTAACTCACCATGTAATGAAATTTTTAAAGGGTATTTGTGTTTTCAATTACATGTGTAAATGGGGTGAATAACTAATAATTGCTTTTGAAGGGTGTTTGTTGAGAGAAAAGTAATTATATAATTATGTCTGCAAAATAGTGTCCAAAAAGCATGAAATTAGAAGGGATTGGGTACTGTTAAAGTTTGCGGGTCACACAGTGGTGTATGTGTGTGATATTTACCGTCCATCTATTTTACATCTCATTTAAGGCAGGAGCCAAAAAAAAAAAAAAAAAGACAGATTGGAAGCTTAAGTGGACCACACCACAACAAGTAGAAGGTCAATGATATCGGGCCTTCAAAATTGAAACTTTCCCGGGCCCACAGGGATGTGCATCTATCATCCAACCCATTGATAAGATTGTATTAATATGTATGAAAAGTATACAGCTTGATCTAAAAATTTTATAGTCCCCAAAAAGTTTTTAACAAATATCAACTCAATCCAAAACTTCCATGGCCCTAAGAAGTTTTCAACATTAGGTGTTCAAATCCCACCATTTCTTATGATGTGGTCTACTTGAGCTTCAGACCAGCCTCATTTTTGGGCTCATGTCTTAAAATGAATTAGATGGTGTGGATAAGATATATACATTATAACAGGCCCCGCAATATTAATTAATATGTGAAAATTGTAATCTTGCATGCAAATAAGCTCCCTAACAATGTTAACTTGGGATGGCTGCTTTAATTACATGGGTAAATAATCATTACTCATTTGAAGGAATTATATACCTCGCAAGCTTTTTACCTAACTTTTAAAATATCATGTCCAGTCAATTAAAGACTGAGTCAAGTCATTGAGTTGACCCAGCCCAGATTAGATCGATGTCGGGTCAATTTTTCGAGTTTTTGAATGTGTGGACAACTCATTAGGTGGTCCACAATTGTACTATGAAACTCTATGGTTGATAATGGATGAATAAAGAGCCCTTGTTTTGTGGTGCACATGCATTGCATTCAACTAGTATGGCCTTTGAACTTCTAACTTTGCATCATGAAAAACATGCAGTAAATCTAGGGCATTGAGTAAAAAGTGAAGATTCTCCATACGAAAATGATAATAATATTTTTTACATGTTGGATTTATATAAATGGTTTCATATCTTACATGTGCACATTATATTTAAATTAAATTTTAAAAAATTATAATTAATTTTTAAAACTTCAAAATAATTTATATTTCATTACATTAGAGTGGGTAGGCATGAGCTTCCTTAAAAGGAGTTAGTTTCAATGGATACGAGGCTCTTAAATCTCTTACAACCAATCTAACCGTTAATATCATTTTATAAGTAGATTTTCATCAAAATTTCCCATTACCGTTTGGGGTGCATCAAATCAACGGCCTGGATCACTGAAAGTACTTGTCCCCGCGTGTACGGGATCCTGACTCTGACGTTTTTCTCATGAAAAAGATTTCTAATTCCTCGAAAAGTATCTACGGTAATGTTCCAATGTTACACCCAAAAATGGGCATATCAGAATTAAATACCTATAAACTCTCAATCTAGAAAATATTTGTTTCTCAGGTATCCAAGGTGGGGCCCATCATATCAACGGTTTGGATCATTGCACCATGGGCCCACTTGTACAAACTGGGGAGTAGATGGATATTCTTTCGTTGAGCTTGAGCATCGGATACTAAGTCATAATAATATAAATGCACTGCCACAGTTCACGAAACAAATGTGTGGCAGAAAAATAAACCTGGCGGAATTTTTCTGATCCGTTCAAACTGCCTCTAACGTCCTGGCCCACCTACTTAATGGACTATATTTATTTTTGGGCAAAAGCATCTATAGGGTCAGGCCTACCTGATGGACGGATTGGATATTGTACTTGTACAACCCCCTAGCTCCTGTGGTGACGTGTACATAACCTGGTTGTACATGCTTGCGAACTCGATAGAGCACTCGATTTCATGCATAAATCATCCGTACCATACTATTCTGTGGTCCCGCGTTACCACATGCCATAGACAATAATTACCCAGATCAAATGAACCTGCCGTCCCATCAACGGTTGCTCGTGGGTGGTACCAAACAACCATTTGGATGTCAGTTTATACAAGTGGGGCCCACGAATCAATGATCCAAACCGTTGGTGTGAAAGTCTTCAGCGTGAATGGTCCACGCCCCACAAATCCCATTTGCCATAAGGATCCTGCCTATAAAATATTTGGCTTTTGTTGGTTGAATTTGAACCCTTGTATTTTCTTCCAAGAATAACCTTTCCTCGAATAGCTTAATTTCCTGGTAAATTTTCAAAATTTGAGCTTTTTCTATATATAAAATTTTTTATTATAAGATAATAAATCATAATAAACTTTTTAAATTTTTAAATATATAATTATATAATGAATTAGTTATATTAAAAAATTAATATCTGGATATTTTCATGGTAAAATCATAAGAAATTAAAACTACTGATATTTGAAAATATCACAATATGATTGCTACAGATCTCAGCATTAAATGAAGCAACAGGCTGGGCTCATTCACTAAAATTCCAGCTTGAGGAACCAATACACGCTCCACACACATGTAAAAAGTCCCACACGTGCAGCACGGGGTATTTGAAATGTATTTCAAATATACAATAAAGACCGTGCTTGTAACCGTATGTTCTAATTAATGAGTCATGCATGTACTGTGAATATGCATATATATGTAATAAAGTAATATACACGTATCCTCTATAAAGTACATAAATGTGTCTATTTTAATTAATGAGTCATGCATGGATCGGGAATATACATATGTTTACAATAAAATGTGTCCCATGAGGTCGAGCTGTGTGGGCCCCACCGTGGTGATGCGTGTCGACCATCAACACCGTGCATTTGATGGGCCCCCTTTAAATTATGGGATATCTCAAAAATCAGCCGTATACGGAACTCAGGTGGCCATACCATCTAAAATCATGTGAAGACATGCCAAAAACATATAAAAACACTTGGTGGGGCCCACCTGAGTTTTGAATGCTGCTGAAACTTGGTCTGAACCCTCATCCAAGTGGGACACACATAATGGATGGGCTGGATTTACAAACCATGACTTGTGTGGGCCCAAAAAATGATTATTAATGTTTTAATAGTGCACGGCCCCTCTCAACTTCTATATGTGGTGTGGCCCCACACAATTCACGGATTGACTTGATTTTTGAGACCTAGGCCCACGATGGAATGGTGCATCTGACTGATAGAGTAGATGTTCAAAACGCATCATGGTGGGGCCCACACAGCTCGACCTCATGGGAGGTTCCCATCAGCTCGAGCGCATAGTACCTTTTCCATAATATATATATATATATATATATATAGTGAGAGTGAGAGAGAGAGAGAGAGAGCACCTGCATGCATTCATCGTTAAAAATGAATAGATGTGCGAAACATACTAATCCGATTCATGTGTCATGATTATTTAATGCGACCTTTCATCAAAAGTAAGTTAAGGGTCGTTTCCCTGCCTGACAGAAATCGGTCCAGGCAAGGGCTGTGGGTCCCAACTTGATGTATGGGTTTTATCCCCTCCGTTAGGATCTTTTTAGGGGATAAACCCAAAAATGAGGCGGACCTACAGACCTAATGTTCAAGTGAACCACACCACAGGAAGAACCTAAGGCTCAAGTGAACCACACCACAGGAAGAAGCAGTGATGGTAATGGCCACAGTTGAAACCTTACTAGGGCCCACCATGATATTTATTTTG
Organism: Magnolia changhungtana; assembly: GCA_030180095.1. Classification (NCBI taxonomy): domain Eukaryota; kingdom Viridiplantae; phylum Streptophyta; class Magnoliopsida; order Magnoliales; family Magnoliaceae; genus Magnolia; species Magnolia changhungtana. The sequence continues at coordinate 6,826,966 of JASAUF010000552.1, read as the reverse complement.
CCATCCAACCTGTTCAAAAGGTCATATAGATCTGAATGAAGGGAAAGCACAAGAGTCAGCTTGATCCAAAACTTATGTGGCTCGCAAGAATTTTTTAATGGTAGGCATCCAATAACTACTTTGTGGTCCACTTGAGCCCTGGATCTGACTAATTTTTGGGATCTTGCCCTATAATGATCTAGAAAAATGGATGATCAGCATGGATAAAACCCATAATTACGGTGGGCTCCACAGAGCCCCTGCCTAACATTAGCCTACATCATTTGAGACAAGTCTTTTATGCTCATTTTGCTAGTTTTGAGAGAGATGAATTTTTCTTGCATCTCAAATGAGGTTTAGAGCCAATTGTCCATCATCCTAATAGTGCAGATTAGTAATAGACACTACTGCACCACTGAGATCACATACAGACTCTTTGAGAGTCTTGTGCTTGGTTGAATCCCAAAAACGAAAACAGTATGCAGGAGCTTTGTTGCACCTTTGAGGCGTTTATTATCTCCAAGAGGCCCAAAAAACATTCAGGCCATCCCTTCAACAGAGACTAATATACAGATGCCAGACTCGTGCCGATGTTATCAACTCCATCATCTGTGCTAGTTAGTCCACTCATCAAATGGGTCACGTACATCACCAAGACATGATTAGCAAAATGATAGGCTGTGCCGCCCTGATTTTTGCACTACAAATCATTCACCGGAGGAACCAAGTTGTTAAGCCGACTCGTCTTGTCAAGTTCGGACGAGACAAGCTAGTGACCTTCTTCAGAGCCAACAGATAATTTCAAGTCACTTGGTTGTGGAAGACAGACCCAAAGAAAAAGCAAAGCTAATGGATGATGATGAAGACAATGGTACCAACACCTCCCTTGAAACTAAACTCATGGATGGATGGATTGATACAAATGGGATTTTGCCCTTCTTTTTCGCCTAAGAATTTGGATACATTAATCTGTACAAACTCCCCTCTACTCTTTTACAACATGTAAATGGGTGTGGCTCCCCCTTATGAAAGAAACAACCCCTCAGATTCCTACTACTCATCATGCCCCTGCTTTTTAATAACTCTCTCTCTCTCTCTCTCTCTCTCTCTCTCTCTCTCGCTCTCCATCCACCAAATCAAAGAAGAATAATTACCCAATCTCAAAGCTGCAATGCTAAGTCAGGCTGCTGCGAGTCGACCAGCACACTGGATGCAGGTGACCCCGGGGACTGGAATCTAACATTCAGGTCGGGCGGGACAGAGTCCGGCTTTGTTTGAAGTGACAATCCCTGCCTAGATCCCACCCCCGTTTGGTCCTCATGACAGGAATTAGGCAGGGAAGCTCGTGAATTTATCGAAGTCGAACTGCCCGATACTTTCAGGTTTTCAACTTCTGAGCGATTTGGGGGCATCATGGGCATCTGATGATTGAAGCTGTTGTTGGTTCTTGAAACCGTATCAACCATTCGAGAAGGTGCTGGCACCTCCGGACCAAAGTTCCCAGCAGGCCTAGCTGGTCTGACCATCTTCCCTACTTGGGTTTGCAGATTAAATCCAAACCCACTGTTAAAACCATTAACGGTAGATTGAATTGCAGGGTTCTGATGAATCTGGAAAGGGGGATTGGGCCTGATCATCCCACTGTTGCTAAGTAGGCCGAACCCACCTTCATAATTCATTCCTCTGATGGCTTGAGAGCTATCCATGGGGCCAGAAGACCGGTTTGGAAGTGCAGGAGTGGCTGCAGTAGATGGAGGGATTATTCTGTTTGAATGGCCTTCCAAGGCCGAGTTATTCAAGGGTTCCTGCTTTTCTGATGATTTATCCCCTCTCGACTCGAGCTTGCGAGGTAGAACGTTACCCGTTGCAGTTCTGGATTGAGAAGGGGGTTGAAATGCCGGCAGTGGAGGTGGCGGTGGAGGCGGTGGCAGGCGTGGTGGACAGGCTGATATCAGCGGCTCCCGCGGTTGCGGCACGTCATTTTCTCCCACCCATCCGGGGCCAAACTTCACTCCTGCTGGTAACACCTTCTCAATCTTCCTTGAGGCGACCTTCCAAGCAACAGGGCCAAGGTTTGCAGCAAATCGAGCCAGGCTCCTTGCATATGCATGCTCCATATGAACCCCAACCTGAGTCAGATAATAGAAAGTTCATGAGCTGGATCCACAGAACCATCAGAAAGAACACAAATTAGGATGAGAGTTTGTCATGTGCATTGTAATTTCCTCTTGATACTTACAGCCATCAGCTGCTTCTTTTCTCCATCAAAGGTCGTCAACACCGATGACTCTCTCCGAGAGACCAACTGATGGGATTGCTTGTAAGTGTTACGGCGGTCTTCATCCAATACGAACTTATTCTTTGCAAATTTGGACATGCCCTTCAATACAGAACCTGAAAATCCAATCAAATAACTCAAAAGACATTCAAATTTGACACCAAGTTGAATTCAAAATACAATTATGATGTGAGGTGTTTATAGTTGTAGTGAACCAGTGGCCACCCACACATGGCAAACAAGAATGCTGATTCAAACTTCTTTTTTTCTCTTTCATTTTTCTTAAGAATAAATTTCATTGAAACAAAAGCAAAATATATAAAAGAACAAATGACCCCACCATCCTTTGACTAAAATATCTGTCATAGCATTTGCCTCCCTTCCAACATGAGCAAATGAAATGTTTAGCCTCAATGCAAGATAAGGGATCTCATAAAATGCAAAGGAGAGATTCCACATTGTCCTGGCCTTTTTGGACTCATGTGATGACATTCAAGGAGTTTTCTTTAGCAATAATTGGACCGCTGAACTTTGATGCAATCTATTAGACTTGTTGGATCACCATGTGAACAGGCTATAAGCAAAAACCAGTGCTTCAACGATAATGGCCAAGAGATTTCTGTGAGTTTTCCCATCGAACATGGACCATAGCTTGTGTTAACCGTCCCTTTATCATGCCACTGATTCAATAGCAACTTCAGCCCAATCACCTTGCCATCCACATGGTGGCCCAACAAAGCAACACTCTTAATCACACTGTGCACATGCCACGTACAGTAGAGATGCTTCTAATGCACTTCATTGAAATCAATAAAGTGCATGTAGCATAGTAGCATTCCTCTATTTTAAACATAGAAAAAGGAAGCAGGCAAGAAGGAAAAAACAAGAACAGGGTGAAAGAAGATTGCAGTAAACAAGCAAACAGCATCCAAGTCACAAACCTGGAAAATCATCATTTCTCTCAGATTTATGATCAGCCGACCAACCATAAGTGTCACCATTACGGGACCCATGGGAAGTCCTTGCTGATACTTCTGCAATCCCAAGCTTATCTGAAAGAGTTGATTTTCTTGTGACTGAGTTTGACCATGCAGCATTATCTCCAGCAGTAGCAAGAGTAGCATCGGAGGAAAAATCGGAACCGGCACGATCAATGGGAAATCTGCCCATCATTCGCTTGATGGAGTTCTTTCCCGGTGGTCTGCCTCTCCGTACAGATTTTATTTCAGGCTCATTATCATCGCTTTCTTGCCTTAAATTCTCGAAATCCTTTTTCGCCAGCTCTTGCATTGATCGTGCCTGGAAAAAAGTAGCCCAGTTTTTTAAGTGGTCAGACCTTCTCGGCCATATGCTTCATAGTGGATGAAGACACTGTAAATGGTAAAAGTCAAGTCACTTGATGGTACCTGTCGAAAGTAAATGGTATCTGGTGCATTGTACCGCATTGCGTTTGAACAGATTAACAAGACATCTTTCTGCATATTAAACAATAAAGTCAAATTCACAAACCTGCGAAAAACCAGTCTGTGTGCAAGCAATAGCAGAGGAAATACATTGTCGCCAAACTTTGTATGTCATTTCAAAGAAGAAATGGTTGCTATTGTATTTATCTACAAGGCAAAAGAAAAGGCATGCAATGATTCATGCTTATCCAATTTCCAAATGTTGCATCAGTCAAGAAAGTCAGATAGGCAATCATGGGTGAAAAGACTGAACCTAGCAGAACACATGACCAGCAACTAAACCAGATGTGCTTTTATCATATCCCAGGCACCCACTTGGTCTTCTTACTGTGTGGTATTGCTAAAAAACAAAGGCGCCTATTGAAACTTTAAATCTGTAGAAATGAACAAGACAAGTGTTGAAAAGAAGACCTAATCCAAGGGGTAATAAGAGCCATGTGAGATCACCATAGTTCACAGAGGTCACTTGCCATTATATATGCAACGTACCAAGTTCTATAGTCAAGTATAAGCGATAAGAGCTTATCAATGTAGTTAAAGGTACTAGCCGCAAAGGTGCAAGGCCTCTCGAAACAACTGATGTGCTTCGCAACACCAGGAGACTCCATGTGCAAATTTTTATTTTAATTATTTTTATATCAAGCATATGCACATTGAATTCTTATAGTTTTTGCTCTGAACCCACTTTAACAAATGAAATAGAAATAATCTACAGTTACCGAGCATATTTCAATGTTGCCAAAATCGTAATTGTATTGTTAATCATAATAGGAGTGACATCATCATATCAAATTGCTGATCGAATTCTAGATCATAAAATTTTTTCTAATTTTATAAAAGAGGAAAAAATATGAAAATTATAAATAAATCAGAAAAGAATTATTAACAAAAAAAAAAAACTCATTATTCATCAATTTCCTATCAATATGCATCAAGAAAAGTAATACACATCATGATATTATTAATTGACAGCTGGTGTACAGTAAATCTGCATGCATAAATGTGAAATAATAAAGTTCAAATCACTCAAGTGAAAGTCTCCTTCACATCTTCGATAATGAAAAGAATGCCTGGAGAGAAGAAAAAACAAAAGCAAATATTCTTGTGTTTTTCATGAAATTTACATTCGAAAAAAAAAAAAAAAAAAAAGGCAAGAGATTGATTCCATTGAATTAAGGAAAAGTTATCTTAATTTCTTTGTTTTGGGATTTTGAATATTAAAATCCCTAAATCTCTTCTCCTACCTCAAATTATGGTTTATTTTAATATGGAGGGCCTTTTATATGCTTTAAAAGGAAAAGGTTAAAAAACAATATATATATATATATATATATATATATATATATATATATTAAATCCCTTTCTTTTAAGTTTTGGTACACCAAAAAAATTCATAAATTTCAATATGATTCGATTCAATTCATACTATTCATGTATGATATTGAGTTTGAGATTTGTGCATCCAATACAATTTGAATTGTACAATTCAAATCATAAATCATATGATTTTCATAACATTGAGCATATGTGTGGCCGTACGGCTGTGAAAGTGGTGTTGCATTAAAATTTCTTTTCACTTTTGACTAAAACTAAAATACCTCAAGAATTTTTTCAAAATTACAAATCAGCACTTCAAGTTTTCAGCACTTAAATTAATGTTCAGAGCCTATTTTCCAGTTTATCAAACGGCACCTTAGAGAAACAAGGCAATAATGTCAGGACTTTCATGTTGCTAAATACTTATATGGTCCGAAACCAGAATATGAACCAGTTCACCCACAAATATTGGGAGGCAGAGATGTCCCCTCTTTGAATGAGGTTTATTCCCATCTCCAATGAGAATCTTGGTGGGGCTATGACCAGTGTAGTAGGTGACAGATCTGCTTGTCTCTGTTGTTGAGCATTGGGATGGTGGTCGTGGAAACCATGGAGGGTCGGATAAATCATGGTTGGCATGGAGGTGGTGGTCAAATCAAGTGGAGGCCATGTAAATTGTACTCATTATAGACTTACTAATCAGGCAGTTTAGAGATGTTGGGACTTGTGTGGAGGCCAGTATGGGCCAACCAGGTGTTTTATCCTGTATCAAACAATGAAAGTCATACAGTTGAATGCATCTACTTTCAACAACAGCAAGGTACAATTGTTGATCTGGTTACACTTACTAAAGAAGAATATTCAAAGTTGTTATTTGTTAAAGTGTATGCCTTCTTCGAGTGCTCCTACTTCCTCTTTGATTGCCACAATTGAGAACTTACATGGCCTGTATTGCTTCCCATCATTCAGCTCATTGGGTCAATGACTACCCCATTCTCTCTTCCTCCCTCTCTTGGTAGACCATATATTCGACATGGTATCAGACCACCACTGATCCTCATCTCTTCGTTTTCTTCTCTCTTCCGATCTTTATTTCCTTGATTTGGAGTTGACAAACCCTTGGGAGTGGTTTTCCCTTTTGGAATTTAAGGTTCATGTCTGCTTGATTCCACAGAAACCATTAGGGTTATTTGCATTGGGCTTGTTTGCCTCCTCTTCCAGTTGGAGCGTGCAAAGAGTTGAGCATGGAAGGCTGGCATGCGTGGTCGTGGCTGGTCACATGACTCCATGGCTCGCTTTTGGTCTCCTAGCTGCAGTGTGGTATATACATTTGTCGAAGTTAAAGCTTCTCAGTTCCGGTCACCATTTGTAATTAGATTATCCTTGATTTGTATATCGGATTGAATTGTGCTTTTCACAAAGTAAAGATTGATAATAATGCCAAACTTCTTAGTCCATCTAATCTCTCCTTGGAATTCAATTGACCTCAATCAAGTTGGTTGGAGTGTATTATCTTCACCAATCACTAGTCAAAGTCTGTTCAAGTTTTCCTAACAATAGAAGGAAAATTGAAACTTGACCGCCAAACCTGATGAACATGATAGCAAATATGATGAATGGATTTAAGATAATGCCCAAATAATGACTTGGTTGTGAAATGGTATGGAACCATCTTTGAGTGTAGGTGTTGTGTTCCTGGATACAGCCAAAGAAGTTTGGGAGGCATTATGAGAGATTTATTCTTCACATAAGAACATTTCTCGTCTCTATAAATTGTTTGAAGAAATATTTGCCTTCCAACAGGATTATAAATCTCTTGGCGAGTATTATTCCCATCTAAAAGGCATGTGGGATAAATTGAATCGATAGCAGCCCTTAAGATAAGATCTAGAGAAACCAAGGCAACAATGTGAGGAATTCCGTGTTGCTAAATTCCTGTATGGTCTTAAAACAGAACATGAACCAGTTCACACACAAATATTGGGAGGCGGAGGTGTCCCATCTTTGGTTTATTCCATCTCCAACAAGTTATCCATTGGGGGTATGGCCATCTGTGGAGTAGGTGATAGATCTGCTCGCCCTTTTTGTTAGGCATGGTGGTAGTGACTGTGGAAACCAAGGATACAAATCATGGTGGGCATGGAGCTCATGGTCAAGAGACAAATGGAGGCCCGCGAAAGTGTAACCGCTGTAGACTCACTAATCATAAGGTTTAGAGATGTCGGCACTTGCGTGGCAGGCCAGCATGGGACAACTGTACGTACTATTCTGAAGTGAACAATGAGAATCATGCAGTTGAAGCTATCTCCTTTTAGCAACAGGAAGGCACTATTGGCGATCTAGTTACACTTGCCAGTGAAGAATATTCAAGTTGTCAGAGAGTCGGCCTTCTTCGACTGCTTCTAGTTTTCCATTGACGTTGCAAGTAGGGATGCAAAACGGACGGGTCAACCTGCATGGTCATTACACCAAACCCACCAATAAGTGGGTCTTGATCCAATTTTTTGGATCTATAAGTGGGTCCAGGTCCAAAAGTATAACCTGAAATTACTAAATGGGTCAGGTCTGGGACTTCTCATAATCAACTCAACCCGACACGGACCCAGTTTTCAAATGGGTACAATTTGGGCCTTCCTAAAATGGACCTGAACCAGGAGAACACTCAGGCCCGGACCCAACCAAAACTCAGGAAAAGTTAATTAATATAAATATAGGGAAGTCTAAACATTTGGTTATTTGGTTAAGATCACCTAGGACAAGTAGAAGATTTGGAAATCTTGCATGAGATCCAATGGTCAATATTAAACCCATGACCCATCTGAAGTTGGATGTTCAAATAGGCATTATCAGTATCAGGGGAAATTACATTTGAAACTTCCTCATAGAGATAGAATAAGACCATATGCTGTTAAACCCATTTGATTTAAACCTTGATACAGCTAACATATTTGGAACATCATTTATGTGAAAATGCACTTGTAATTTTTGGACCCAACCCAGAATCAACCCATGAGATAAATGGGCCGGGTATAGGTCCCATACCAGACCTGACCCATTAGATAAACGGGTTGGCCTTATGGGCCAGGTCTAGGTCCTCCCACACCAAACCTAACCCATTAAGTAAATGGGTTGGCCTTTTGGCTCGGAACCAACACGAATTTTAATGGATTGGACAGGGGACAAAATTCTAACCCAATTATTAAACGGGTCATGTCCAGATCCCCCCTCAACCTGACCCAACCTGACCCCTTCACAACCCTAGTTGCACTGCATTACAGGGGTAATGTAGTTTTAACTACATCCTATTTGATCAACCAAATGCTCTCCTCTATCTTGAATGATCAATATATTCATTTTGCTCAATTTCGTGGTAGTCTTTTGTTTTCTTTCCCACCAAAGGTCTTCACTCTTCAGGTGTGTAAGTTTAGTTCATTGTTTAGAATCTACTACTGAAAAGTTTGATCCTCGTGCATTAAAGCATTCCTTGGGTATTCAATATAGATGTTATAACCCATCATCACCATCATCTAACCCTTATCCCAACTAATCGGGGTCAGCTACACGAATCATATTCCACCATTTCACTCTATAACTATCATTAATTAAACCATAGGTCCTTGGGTCTTTTCTTATTACCTCCATCCACATCCTCTTGGGTCTTCCCCTTGCTTATTTAGAGCTTCCAACTTTAACCAAGTCACTCGTTCCACCATTTCACTCTATCGCTATACTCGATGAAACCATAGGTCCTTAGGTCTATTCTTATTACCTCCATCCACGTCTTCCTGGGTCTTCCCTTGCTTATTTAGAGCCTCCAACTTGAACCAAGTCACTCTTAACGATCCAGTTCTTGGTCTCCGTTGCACATGGGCATACCATCTAAGTCTAGTTTGCCTCATCTTATTACCTATTGTTGCTACTCCTAAGTTCCCTTTGAATGCAATAATTTATATCCTTCCTCATCTTGCCAATCATGCATCTCAACCAGTGTTTGAAATATTGGTATCGCATTATTTATCCCACCCTTGGGATACGGATACATATCGGTTATCGCATGGGATATATCAGTTGTATCGTTGTTATTGGAAACATTGGGAAATTAGTCGAATTTTTCAATGAAACTTCAATGATTGTTTTAAAAAAATATCAATACACACTTATAAATCAAAACATTATAAAAAATAAGTGCACATAATAGGTTTTCTTTGTATGAGGTCCTAATCTATGCGTTGTCTGACTTAATTGATGCAAATATATTCAAAGACTATTCATACAATTTATAAATGTAAGAAGACGTGTAGAAACACAAGCAATATATTCAAAAGCAAAAGAAGAATCACTAGATCAGGTTACATGTTTGATTTTATGTTTGGACACAAAGATTGCAACCGATTTGCGAGAAATTGAATTTTTTTTTTTTCAATTTTCCGCAACTCAACCCATCACCTCCAAATCTCGAAATCGAAGCTCCAAATCCATGATTTTGCATGCGAAACATGAAAAATCATGGATTCGTAACAATTTAACACTGATTTAACATGATTTATAAAAAAAAAAAAACAAAAGGATCGAAAATTGAAAATGCTCACCGGATCGAACATGTGGGATATATTCCACTACTTGTGTGTTTCGTATCGCACGTGTGGTATATAAGATATATCGTGGGATATATCAACTGGATATCGTTGATACTTAAAACACTGATCTCAACATCCTTGCTTCTAGTTCCTTGCCAAGCTTTGAAACATGGTCGTTTCTCGCCAATAGCCTTTTATACACCATCATTCCACAACCAGGTTTCCTAATATGAGTAGCTTTTCCCTCTAGATACTCCTAAAACTTCTTTTGCCACTTTCTTGATGCACTCAGCCATCTCATTCCACATAACATTAACTTTTTCCTCACCATTCCACTTTCCTTCTTTCATCATTTTATTACTAAATAACATTATTTTTTCTCTTTTTAAATTCACCGCTTTGTTTTTCGACATAAATGCTATAGCCAAAGCCTTTGAAAACCAAGTGTGCTGATGTCACCTTTTTTTCAAATCACACCCTTCTACTCTAATGAGCGGATGTTCCTTGAGAATCATTCTATTGACTCAAAACCAAATAAAGTTTCTTCACCTCCTCTTCTAACTACTTTCATTCATGCGCTGCTTCTTGTCGAGTCTGACCCTATCCAGATTGCAAAAGCCATTGTCAAAGATGAATGTAGAGGTTCCATTGAGCCTAAATTTTAAGTTGATACAATCAGAAATATGACAAGTAATTAAAAAAAGCACCACCCAATGTCATCCACCACATGCTCATAAGCCTGCAGATCTGGTAATTGGAACTTCCTTTGCTCTTAGAAAAGGCAAACATTCATGCACTAATCATCCCATCTCTCAACTCTCCGGTTCTATTGTCGATCTTCTCCTGCCACAAATTTTCTTGTCTCTTGTCATAAAAAAATCCCCAGTCAAGCCCATGTTTGTGCCACACTCCCGTGAAGAAAGTTCATTCATTGCTCCAAAGATTTCATACTTCGAATGTTCTTCCAGCTTTGCACAATAAAGAGTGCCCGATGAAGCTGAGAAGTGTGGCCATTGTGCACCGCCCGATTCACTTCTGATCTTCAGGTGACATTCTCCATATTTCATAGTTTCTTCCCTGCTTTGGGCAGGTCTTTGCATGTATCTCTTGTTTCGTTTGTTTGTGCCTTGGCCATGTCCCTTTTAGGACAGTTTCTCTTCTACTTTTTTGGTTGTAGCTTGTAATTTGAGCTTAGTCCCTTCTTTGATTGGTAAATAAATTTTGCTTGCCTTCCAAAGAAAAGCGATTTATCAAGAGGCTTTATCTCATGGTGGGTGGAAGAAAGTTACGGAAGAGGAGATGGCTGCTCCATATGACAATGATAACCTGCAATTTAATTGATTTACCTGCAGGAAAGTGTGTTATTGGGTTAGATGGGTATATACTATGAAGTTTTTACTGAGTGGAATAGTTGAGGGACTAAAAGCCCACCTAGTCGATAAGGGGTACACTATTTAAAGACATCCTCTCCTATTGTCAAAATCAATTTCTTCAGCTCTTATTATCACAGTGGCAGTGAATTGATATTGGTCTCTTTTCTAATTTGATGTTAAGAATGCCTTCTTGCATGGGAATTGGGGATGTTAGTGAAGAGCAACCTCCTGGGTTTATTGCTCAAGGGGAGGAGATAATGTGTGCATGTTAAAAAATCAATTTATGGCTTGAAACGATCTCCCCATGCATGGTTTGATAATTTAGAAAGGTGGTGATGGGTTATGAGCTGTAAAGAAACCAGGATGATCGCTCAACATTTTTTCGACAAAGTTCTTCTAGTTTGATGGTAATGGTTGTCTATGTTGATGACAGTTTGCTTACAGGCAGTAATAACAAGGGAGTGAGAGTGTAAATGGGTTGGGTCAACCCAATAGGTCACCAGAACTTACCCAAAAATTAGTTGGTTTGGGTCCAAAAAGTTTAGACCCATGGTGTGGGTGTGGATCCAAAAGTTTGACCCAAACTTTTAAATGGACCAATCTTGGTCCTCTGAAAATCAACCCGACCCGACCCTACCCAAACCTAATTTTAAATGGGTTCAATTTGGATCATACTAGAATGAACCAACCCAAACCCAAGATCTAGCAGTTAATTGAGCAGTAGGGTTTTTTCTTTTGGGATACTACAACAATGGTTACCACATTTTTTTTCTAAAACGTGGTTACCTATCTAATACATGTGACAATCTTGATTATGCAAATCATGGGCCCATTATTGATGGAGAAGATATGAAAATCACACTAATTGGGCTACCATAACCATCATGTTTTACTGATCGAATTTGGACTGCCGGCTGTTTCATTATTCCTTTTACCATTAAAATTGAAAGCCAACACTAATTGAATGGTTTGGAAGATTATGTGTGAAAGCACTCAAATTGTACTTTTTATACTCGATCCATGTGATCAATGGGCGAGGTAAACCTGACCCATTAAATCAATGGGTTGGCTATTTTGACTTGGACCCACTCCAATTCTAATGAGTTCGGTCTAGATGCAAAATTTTAATCCAATTCTTAAATGGGTCAAGTTCAAGCCTCCCCTCGACTTGACCCAACCCATTTGCACCCCTACATGGGAGTTTAAGTACTGAAGAGCTAGCTGCAATAGCATTTCTATATAAAGTATTTGGGTCATCTTCAGAAATTTCTAGGTACAAAATTTGCTAGGTCTAACAAAAGTATTACATATCTTAAAGGAAATATGTTAAGGATCTTCTATCATAAATTGGCCTCCTTGGAACTAAACCCATTGATGCTATGGATGCAAATGGGTCAGGTGACTCGAGTGAAGTGAAGGGGGCTACCCCTCGAACCCAACCTATTTAAGAATTGGGTTAGAATTTTGGACCCAAGCTCATCCAATTAAAATTCAGTTCAGGGCTAGGCCGGGTCGAAGTCAAAAAATAGCCAACCCATTTATTTAATGGGTTGGGTTTGGGTTGGTATGGGCCAACTATAAAAATTACAATTGATTTTTCACACATAATATTCAAAACCCTCCAATCGGTGGCGGCTATCAATTTTGATGGTGATGAATAAAATGACAAACAATCCAAATTCAACTGATTTTGGTTATGATAATTAAATTAGTGTGATTTTGGTATATCATCCATCAACAATTGGCCAACGATTTACACAATCCATGTTGTCACAAGTAGTAGACGGCTAACACGTTTTAGAGAAAGGTGCAAAGAATTGTTTCGGTCTAGCCCAAACAGGAGGAAAATACCTCCTACACGCGTTACTACTTCTTGGGCCTAGATTGGGTTTGGGTCTGGGTCTGAGTTGGGTCTATTTTTTAGTATGACCCAAATCGGACCCATTTGGAAACTTGGTCTTGATTGGGACGGGTCGAGTTGATTTTGAGAGGACAGAGACCCAGCCAATATAGTAATTCAGGTCAAACTTGGACCTAGACCCACCCCATGGGTCTGAATTTTGGATCCAAGCCCACTAATTTCAAGTTGGATCCAATAACCCATCAGGTTGAACCAACCCATTTGCACCCTAATTGATACTCCCATGGGGCTGAATCATAAATTGGCGAGTGATCAAAGAGGGGCTATCAAAGACTCAAGATTGTATTGCAAATTGGTTAGTAAGCTTATTTACCAAACCATCATGAGGCCAGGTATAACATGTTGTTGGTGCTGTGAGCCAATTCATGCATGTCCCCTGAGTCCAACATAGGGATGTTGTTGCATGCATTTTTGTTATACCTTCAAGAAGCCCATGAACAAGGACTCTTACATAGGCATAACAGACATCTTCGAATTGAAGGTCACTTTAACGCAACTAGGCTAGTTCTCCATCTGGTAGGCAATCTACCCAGTTCTCCATCTAGGTGTCCATCTAGTTATGCGGATGATTAGAAAGCAGAATGTTTTGGCATGGTCTATTGCAAAACTAAAGAATAGAACCATGGCACATACAACTTATGAACCACTGACTACTAATAACATAGGCCAACAAAGGTTGTATGTCCATATCACAAAACCTTTCTATGGCCAGTGAATCCAATTTTTGATCGAGAACTAGAGCGGATCAAATTCATTGGCAAATGAAAGGTCTAACATTTTGACACTCATAAAAAACCTAGCAAATCACTAAAACCACGATGAGAACCATGTTACTATGGGATTCTTACTGAAGCAGCCAAAGCATTTGTATCGCGATATCATAATCACGTGTTTCATGAGAAGACCAAGCACATTAAAATAGAACGCTACTTCAGTCACAAGCCAGTCCATATGTCAAATCTCAAGGTCAACTTGCTTATGCGTTCACCAAGGCCACCAACTTGGAAGGAGGGGAGCGTTGATGTTTGGCCATGCTTGTACCATTGTATGGATCATATCTATGGACATGCATGTGTACTGCCTGAATCTATGGCGGGGCTGTGTATTGCCCAGATCTATTGAAGCAAAGCTATATGGCCCACCTAATCGTGACATTAATGCATGTGCAAGCATGTGGCACCTCTATTGCTAATTTGCTATAACCACACATGGCCCACACTATATGTGAAACAACTTCTCATGTAAAAGCATAAAATATCTGCTCCGTATGCCAAATCTCAAGAATTTGCTAATACGTTAACTGAGGTGCTCAATTGAAGCCAATCTGAGTGAGTTTATTCCAAGCTGGGCATGGATGATATCCACATACCAATTTAAGGGGGAGTTCTAACATGTGGTTGTACCTATACAATTGTACGGACCAAAACTTTAGTCGTGCATGTGTAGTGCCTGGATCTATTAAAGTACGGCTATATGGACAATCCGAGTGAGCTTATTCCCAGCTAGGTATGGATGATATCTACACACCAACTTAAGGGGGAGTTCTAACATGTGGTTGTACCTATACAATTGTACAAACCAAAACTTTGGCCGTGCATGTGTACTGCTTGAATCTATTACCGTACGGCTATATGGCCCACTTGATCATGCAATTAATGACTGTGAGTATCAGGGCCTCTATTGACATAACCACATGTAGGCCACACGATATGTGAGACCACTTTTTACGTAAAAGGAGTGCACACCCTCCCATATCTACTAACAAGGAGTGCGAACCCCTTATTATTAATCCCCTTCTTACTAATAAAGATATGTGAGAGAGGAGCATAAAATGTTAACTACCCCTTTCTCTTCTTTTTTCTCTCTTCTTCTTGCTACCATATATTCTACATTACTCAATTAGCCAGTTGGACTCTTCCTTGAAAATCAATTCCACAAAAAAACATTCCAACGAGTCAACCATTCTAGTTAAACCATTCAAATTTAACCAAACCATTCGAAGAAATAGGATCATGATTCAAAATCATCTTATATGAATCAAACTGTGACTATAACCATCTAATTTCAAAACCAATCAAAAATTGTAGAAAACCTGAAGTAAAATTGCTTCAAGTTGCCCAAAATCTTAGAATTCATGTACTGCACAAACGAATGTTCAAATGCTTTCAAGAAAGTCCAATATAGTGATATAAACAAAAAAGAACACAACAAGAAAAGATCCCATGAAGAAATTTTAGAAGAGGTGTTTGTCATAAACCCTATCTTTGATCCAAAATGAAGGGGAAAATGTTTAAACATTTGTGCCAATAAAGACACTCTTCATCTTTTCCCAAGTTTCATGCAAGCACACACCTGTGTGATTTGTGCCTAGGCTCTAAGTGCAAGACTAGCTACCCCTAGGTGAATGCCTAAAGTTGTTGCCCCCCTTGGCCCAACACCCGAGATTTGCCCCTAGCTTCCCCTAAAATATTTCCACCCATAATCGGTTTTAGAATGTCCAAAATACACCTTTTTTGAGGTGCCAATAGGGGCACTCTTCATCTTTTCCTAGGTTCCATGCGGGCACATGGTCATGTGATTTGTGCCTAGGTGCTAGGTGCAAGTCTAGCTACCCCCAGGAGAACTCTAAAGTTGTTCCCACCTTGGCCCAATGCCTGAGATTTGCCCCTAGATTCCCCTTAAACGTTTCCATCCTTAATCAGTGTTAAAACATCCAAAACACACCTTTTTTGCCAATAGAGGCAGGCACTCTTCATCTTTTCCCAGGTTTCATGCAGGTGCACGCCTGTGTGATTTGCAGGTAGGTGCTAAGTGCAAGCATAGCTACCCCCATGCGAATGCCCAAAGTTGTTGCCCACCTTGGCCTAACAGTGACCAACACCCAATATTTGGGCCTAGCTTACCTCGACTACATTGAATTGCATGCACAAGCAATGACAAGAAACATCAAAAACATAAAGGGCACTTAGTCGAGGGGCTGGCAATCTGATCAACGGAAACTTAATGGATGAGCTAGAGCTATCAACAGGCCAGGCCGAGGTCTGTCCAAGCCCGGCCCTCAAAGTAAAACATACGCACAGGCCTGAGTTTTGCCCGAGCTCGGCGTCTTCTTTTACGGGTATGCCTACAATGCATGATATATTACGAAAATGCCTTTGAAACCTGAAAGGGGGGGTTATTACTTTGAGAGGTAGATTTAGTAGTTTCTTTCTTTCTTTCTTTCTTTTTTTGTGACAGGCATGGTAAATTCAGTAGTTGTATAATCGTATTGACTAATGATGTTTTTTGAGATTGAAAACGACCTTATCAGGAATTTTCCATCTCTAATAAATACACCCCAAAAGACGATAGCTTCCAATGGACCCTCTCCAATGTTTGCCAACTGATTGAACCAGAGAAAAGGAAGATTTCTAGGCTGAATCAAACAATATTCATGCATTGTGGGCCCATGGTGCCTTGGTGGTGACACAAATCAATTCTCTCATAGAAAGTTAGGGGCCACCAGGTGGCAACAAGTAAGCACTCTGGACTAACTCGAAGCATGCCATTCCTCTCAAGCCTATTTTGGGATGATTCTCTAAATTTATGAATGGGAACAAGTTGAAGGATGTGCCACTAAATGAAAGTTTCTTTACCTGAACGAATAAGCAAACAAAGTCAATTAAATGCAAGTTTGATCAATTTCTTTACCTTTATAACTTTTTTTTGATGGATTATCTTGATAACTTGGGAGAGCATTACAGAAATATGTCGGGCATGATCGAGGTGTTTTGTATCCATTACGATACGCCCGTAAAAGCCGATATGTATAGGTAATGGCCATGACCGTTACATGGTACTAGGATGAAATGGGGCAGTTGATTTTTTGGGACCGTATCGGCCGTTACGGGGCATAACCACCCCCCCCCCCCCCAAGTTTTTTTTTTTTTTTTCAAAAACTCTCCTAGATCATTTTACAATAGATTTCAACCACTCTTACTATAGTTTTTAATATTAAAATCATAGATTGAAGTGATTTGAGCAAATAGAAGCTCTGATGGCCCTTTAAAAAATATATATATATTTTAAAGTAGCGTTTATGCAATTTTTCTTATTTCTAGTTTTAATGCTTAATTGTGATGTGTAAACATTAGATACATATAATCATATTCACAA
Source organism: Magnolia changhungtana (assembly GCA_030180095.1). Lineage (NCBI taxonomy): Eukaryota > Viridiplantae > Streptophyta > Magnoliopsida > Magnoliales > Magnoliaceae > Magnolia > Magnolia changhungtana. Next base: position 6,809,903 of record JASAUF010000552.1, on the reverse strand, counting down.
ATTCACTAGACAGCCCGATACAACACTCTCACCAAAGAGTGGACAGTTACACTACCATAAACATGTTCAAAACAAAAAATGAATACATATTTGAAATATCTACATTATTCTTGATTTTCAGAATATTTTCGGGCAAAAGAAAATTTTCAACCGTCACGATGGTTGTAACAGTCGTTACGCCCCCATATCGGCCGTTATAGCCAATACCCGTATCGATAATGGTGGTGACCGTTACAGCCACCGTTACCGATACGGAATACCTTGGGCATGATCGGTGCTCTCATTATCGGTATCGGCACATGTATAGCAACCTTGGGATACAAAAACATATCAGGTATCGCATGGGAAATATCATATGTATCGTTGTTTTGGGGAAATATTGGAAATTGGTCAAATTTTTCAATGAAACTTCAAGGGATGTTAAAAAAAGATCATTACACACTTAGAACTCAAAAGATCACAAAAAAACAAGTGCATATAATAAGTTTTCTTTGTACAAGATCCTAAACTATGCGTCGTCAAACAGAAGTGTATAATTATATTAAAAATCAATTCATAAAATTTATAAATCATAGAAGATATGTATGAACACATAAATAATCATAGAATACATGTATGAACACATAAATATTAAGGCTAAATAATTTATTTATTTTTTTAAAGTTTAGCTAACACTCGTAAACACGAATATTAAGGCTAAATAAGGTATTATAGTCAATCGATTTTAAAAAACAATTATTTGTCAATCATGATTTTTCATCCTTTTGTTATACTGATTCCAAGTGATTTGAAGCAACGAAAAAAAAAATATCAAATTAAAAAATAAAAAAATATACAATTTCGTTTCCTGCCCACCTGCTCTCTGATGTCAATTTTTGCACCCAAATCCCCTTCTCTCACAAAAAATAAATCAATCGAAAATGTGTTGGTCGAAATAATCTTAGGAAGGGATTGGAAGCAAAAGATTTGAGAGAAATAGCAAATTTAGAGGGCCTTTTTTGCGATTTTTTTCAAAATTTTGAAGGGGGTGTTGGCTCAAATGTATCAACGATGCATATCAACTTTATCGTCGATACTTTTTATTATATAATGGCACTATATTAAAAATATCGCAATGTATCGATATTTCCATGATACATTGTGATATTTACCACTATATTGAAAAATACCAGCTGCCTCGTATCACTCAGCCTCGATACCAATTGTATCGGCCAATATTATCAATAATGCAAACATTGGGCATGATTCTCCCTATGCCCACCTCCAACCATCATCTAATTCTATTGGAGTCGGGTGGTAATCGCATTAGGTTGTCTCCTTTCAAGCTTGAGAATGTGGTTGAATGATCTAGTTTTCTCAAACTTCTGAAGAATGGTGGAATGAAACTTGTTTTGAAGAGTGGGCTGCTTTCAAGTTTATGAAGAAGCCCTAACATTTAAGAAAATTTGTTTCACCTTCTCAAGGAAAAGAAAAGGGACTTACCGAGATTGCTTCCAACGACTTGGAGGGTGAATGTAAGCCCTCATTTGCCCCACCTTGGTGGGAATTAAGGGAGCAACTCAAATTGGAGTTCCACAACATTCTTAAAAGAAAACATCTTAGGGAGAAAAGTCAAGAGCTGCTTGGCAAAAAAATGAGGATAAAAAGTAAAAACACCTCATACCACCATCGAGTTGCCAATGTGAGAAGAAGGATAAACTACATTACTAAGCTTTATAGCAATAATTTTATCAAAGATGCGAATGAAATTGAAGACTCGAACATCAACCTTTTTTTTAGGAAAAACATCAACCTTTTTCTGATCTCCTTATTCTCAAGAAGATTTCAAGAGGGCCAAACTTGAAGGCATTATTTTTTAAGGTGATTGGATGGAAAGAGCCTTCATTTGTTGTGGAATTAGCAACTGAGGGGGGACATGATGGGTTTACCATGGTGTACTATCAACAATGCTAGGAGGTATAAAAGATTATCCCACATCCATCTTTAATGAATTCTACGACGAAGGTGTATGGTTGTCGATGGGCACCAAATCCATGAGTACCCGAGTATCCAACCCGTGTGGACTAGGCCCATGTCTATATTTAGATTCGGTCTTAAGTATGAGGCTAGATCATGAATGAGAAAACAAACCCATTTTTAGACCAAGTCCAGTTAGAATGGGTATTAGGCACCTGATTAGTACTACACATGCATTACGATTAATGATCTAGCATTAGGAACAGTATGAAATTTATTATGCCAGTCAATGCCACAATTTAAACATTAAGACATTCAAATTCAATGCCACGACTCAAACATTAAGACATTCAATGGCATAATGATAAATCATATTGTATTAGCAAACCTCTTTGGAAGATGGAACGCCAGTTGGATGTTCGACCAAAAACTAATAAAACTTTCTTCTTCTTTTGGCAGTGAAATACAGGACTATTTACCATTGAAGAAAAGTAAAGATAAAGTGGTTTGCATGCGTGTTCGCTACTACCACCACATATGAAGCACCTTTACACCGAACACACGTGCCAACATGCCATGTGTATTTGACATCTAACCATTCATAAGATAGATAATGGGTACCCAACTCAAACTAGATCCAGGTTAATATGGTACTTGGGCCCAGTGGACCCGACCTGATAGGGGAAGCCAAGTCCAATATGTCCAGGTATAGGTACATCTGGACCCAAACCAAACCATACCCATTGAAATCCATACAGAGGAGTGCATCATAAAGGATCAATACTAGCTTCATGTCGGTTATTCCTAAGGGGGGTGCTATGAAAGTGGCAAATTTTTAGCCGATACACTTGGAGGGAAGCCTTTAGAAGATTTTGCCAAGGCTCTTACAAATAGGTTCAAATATCTCGAAATAGCATCATCATCTCTCTATTTCACAACACATTTGGGGAGGGGGTTCACTATCAAGTGGAGGAAGATAAAGGTTGCATCTCAATGGTCCATTTCTCTACCATGACAACAGCTCTCCATGGCTCTCCAATTAGTTCTTGAAGAGTTCGAAAGATCTCATAATTAACCAGATCCTTCTCCCCTTACTCTTCTCTAGGTTAAGCAAATTAATCGTTGGCACATTAAATGTCTCCATCCTCGATTGCTTTCCAGTTGGCAAACTGATATCCCACCAATTTGCAAACAATGACATTATCTATTGCAAAGCATCTTGCTCTTAAGTTGGTGTCAAAGATGTTTTGATGCAAAATTGGGTATCTGGATCGATTTTAGCCAGGGTGTCATTGTTGAAGTCACTCTTCTTCTTCATGAAAATCGAACTTGAGGGCAGTCTTCTTCTCATTCACCTTAATCCTTCAGCCATGGCATTGATTCCAGCCTTCTATACTCCTAGTATGTTATTGTTTATATTCATCTCCATTCAACTTATTATGCCAGATCAGTCCCAAAAAATGAAGCTTCAAAAGAAACTCCACCAGGCTTAGGCCGATAGCAAAAACAACTCTGACTATAATCTGGTTGATTTGTTTGTGCTTGGACAAACCACCTGGTTGGAAAGGATCGCCTAAATAACTACCTCCCATGCATTGAGCTCATCACTCCTAGCCATTAATTGTTGTTATCCATCTCCTTTTTGGGCCCATGTGATGCGGACACAAGCGCATTCAAGGTGTACCAACAAAGAAAGCACCAACCACAAGTGTCATCTTTATGGATAGGCGATTATTGAGGAGCTGAAGACCTTTCACATGTGATTGGACATATAGAAAACCCCACTCAGGGAAGACACATGTGAAGGAAGATTGGAGAAAGAAGACCGAGCGCCCGAACTTTCCCGTACTTATGTTATTTGGGCGTTTTTGCTTAGTTAGGGGTATTTTAGTAAGTTTATGTCTTTATTTGTTTATTCTAGGGGTATTTTAGTAAGTTTATGTCTTTATTTGCTTATTGTAGGGGTATTTTAGTAAGTTTACGTCTTTATTTGCTTATTCTAGGGGTATTTTAGTAATTTTATGTCTTTATTTGCTTATTTAAGTGGGCTAAAGCCCTAAATCCGAATTTCAACTATTGATTAATGAAAAGCAAACCCTTTGGTTGTCTCCTTCCTCTCTTCTCTCTAATGGTGCTTCTTTTCTTCCCTTGATCTTCTTCTTCTAATTTCTTCTTGTGCCCCTCTAACTTCTTCAAGGTAATTATTTTCTTCTTTCTATTTTCTAGTTTTGGCTAATCCTTCTTCGATCAAAATCTTGAGAACCGATCTAAACCCTAAACCTTCAAATACTCAAATCCCTAATCCGAGAAACTTCTTGGTTCTTCGGACTACTGATCTTTATTGATCGATTGGGTGTGACCATGCAAGATCGGGAGGTCTCATCCCTCGCCGGATCCAACCTAAGTAATAATTGAATGCCATACTCCATGGTTGTGATGATGGCCCGCTCCATTGCACGTTTCCTTTATGATTTTCTCAGTTATGATGACTACTGCTAGAATTTTAGATCATTTATTTCTTTTATTTCCGCTGTTTAATTATGTTCATGAGCATACATCATAATTAGGGTTGTCCTGCGTCAATTTGGTATCAAAGCCTAGGCTTGCATGGTTTTTTTGTCTAGATCGAGTTATCAAATTAGGGTTTTGATTTTTAGGTTTAATTTAGAAAGTTTCCAAATTTAGAAAGTTTTCAATTTTAGAAACTTTCCAGATTTCCAGATTTAGAAAGTTTTCAATTTTAGAAACTTTCCAGATTTCCAGATTTCCAGATTTAGAAAGTTTCCAGATTTAGAAACTTTCCAGATTTAGAAAGTTTTCAATTTTAAAAAGTTCCTAATCTGAAAATTTTCCAGATTTGAGTTGTTTCCTGTTTCAACTTAATTGTGTCAGTTCATAGTAGTTTTGCATTCACATCTTGAAAGTCATAACACCTAGTAGTCTAGTTGGGTAGAATTTGGTTCAAGTCTTCATTGTATGCCCACGAGAAGAGGTAGAGGTTTCGGACTTCAACCTACCATGAATAACGAGCAGTTATCTGAGCAATTTGCTCAATTGATACAAAAGATAACCGCCCTAGGAGCGGGTCAAAAGAGTGAGTTTGCCCGCCTTGAGAACCAAATTACCATTACCATGACTAAGGTCGAGCAACTAGAGGCGTCCCAAAAGGAAAACCCCACTGTAGGGGATGATGCGCACTCCCAAGTGGGAGGAATCATTGAAGAACGCACTGCCACACGTGGTGGTAGTGAGGATAGAGATCGTGGTAATGGTAGTGGTGTGGTGCGAGAGGCACGAGCCACATGTGATCATCAAGACCGCTATGATCCAGATGAGCGTGCGATGAAGAGTGTAAGAGTTGAGGCCCCGAGTTTTGATGGGCGCTTGGATCCCAAGGCATTCCTTGACTGGGTTGCTAACATGGACCACTACTTTGAGTGGTATGGCATGTCGGAAAACCATCAAATGCGGTTTGCTAAGATGAAGCTTGTGGGTCAAGCCAAGCTCTTCTGGACCAACACCGAGCGTAGGATAGAGAGAGTTGGTAGAGCCCCTATCACACATTGGTATAAGATGAAAGAGAAGTTGAAGAAGTACCTTCCTCTCTCATACCGTCAAAAGCTCCTTAACCAATGACAATCCTTACGCCAAAGGTCAATGTCTGTCGCTGACTACATCGCTAAATTTGAAGAGTATATGATGCGATGTGATATCCGAGAAGACCCTCTAGTAATGCTCTCGCGTTTCAAGACGGGTCTTTGTGCGGATCTTCAACGCGAGCTTATGACTCGGCCCTTAACGAACTTGGATGAAGCATATCAAGTCGTTCAGGAGTTAGAGCAATATCTAAATGCTCCTGTCGTTCGTCGTTTTGAGTACCGATACTCCAGTGCTAGATCTAGTTCCCAGGGAACTAGACCTAATATTGGTAGTCAACCTAGGGCACAAGCGACCATTCCGCCTAGGCCTAGGGAGGACAAGGGCAAAGGGGTTCTTGATGCCGGTCCTAATAACATGAGCCAAATCAGGTGCTATAAGTGTGGCAATCTTGGCCACATGTCTAATCAGTGTCCTACGAAGAGCCGTAGGAGAACCTTAGTTATAGGCGAGTCCCACGAAGGTGGAGATGACCAAGGTGACTATGAAGTTGAAGAGTATCACCCTGAAGGAGGACTTACTGATGAAGAAGAAGTGGATGGAGAAGCAACGCTGCAGTAGTCAGGCGTGTGCTAGCTCAGTCTAGAAGTAGTGCTGACTGGCATCGAAGCACTATCTTCTACACTATTGCCAAGTGTGGTGAAAAGAATTGTAAGGTGATAGTGGACTGGAAGTTATCAGAATGTGATTTCCACTAGCACCTTAGATCGCTTAAAACTGAAATCCACACCTCATCTAGACCCGTATAAAGTTTCTTGGGTTGACAAGACATCCCTACCTGTCACCAAGCAATGTCTAGTTCCCATCGAGTTTGACTCATACAAAGAGTCCCTGTGGTGTGCTGTTTTACCTATGGATGTGGGACATGTTATCCTAGGTAGACCGTGGCTATTCGATAATGATGTCACGATCTTTGGCCGTTCGATTGCATATACTTTTATGTATAACGGTAGAAAGATCAAACTTAATCCCATGCCACCTGAGAATACACTAGGGAAGAAGAAGGATGAGAAGACAAGTGAGCCTAGAGGAATGGGAAAATCCAAACCTAAGTCTCTATATATAATCAGCGCAAGAGAGTTTGAAAAAGAGGCTAAGGAGGATTCTATGGTGTATGCCCTTGTGGCTAGAGAGATTACACCTGAGGTTCCATTAGAGTTGCCCCGTGAGGTGACCTCGGTCCTGAAGGAATACAGTGATGTATTTCCTAAAGACTTACCGAATGAGTTGCCACCTATGAGGGACATACGGCATGCCATTGATCGTCCCAGGGTCTACTTTACCGAACCTTCCTCACTACAGGATGAACCCTACAGAGCATGCAGAGTTGAAGAAGCAAGTTGATGAGCTTCTGCAAAAGGGTTTCATCCAATAGAGTATGAGCCCGTGTGCCGTGCCTACATTATTGACGCCAAAGAAAGACGGCACGTGGCGCATGTGGGTAGACAGCCGTGCCATAAACAAAATTACTGTTAAGTATAGGTTTCCTATACCTAGACTTGATGATATGCTTGACATGATGGCCAGGTTCACTATATTCTCTAAGATAGACCTCAAGAGTGGATATCACCAAATCCGTATACGCCCAGAAGATGAGTGGAAGACGGCGTTTAAGACGAAAGATGGGCTGTATGAGTAGTTGGTCATGCCCTTCGGCTTGACTAACACGCCCAGTACTTTCATGCGGGTGATGACACAAACTTTGAGGCCGTTCATGGAAAAATTCCTAGTGGTGTACTTTGACGATATTCTTATTTATAGTACCACTAAAGAATCACACCTTGAACATTTAAAGAAGGTCTGTAGTGTCCTTAGGAAGGAAAAGTTGTACGCTAATTTTACGAAATGTGCATTCATGTCTAGCCAAGTTGTGTTCTTAGGATTTATGGTGTCATCTGAAAGGATGCGCGTAGACCCTGAAAAAGTCAGGGCCATAGTTGAGTGGCCAGAACCAAGGAACATTCATGAGGTGCGAAGCTTTCACGGCCTAGCAACTTTTTATCGTCGGTTCATTAGGGGTTTTAGCACGATCATGGCTCCCATTACCGAGTGCATGAAAAAGGGAGAGTTCGTGTGGTCTAAAGCCGCAGTCAAGGCTTTTAAAGAAATTAAGGGCAAGATGGTGGAAGGTCCTATCATGCGTCTACCTGACTTTTCTAAAGTCTTTGAAGTAGCGTGTGAGGCGTCTGGTGTCGGTATAGGTAGAGCGTTGAGTTAAGAAGAACACCCAGTGGCCTATTTCAGTGAGAAACTGAATGAGGCAAAACAAAAATTCTCCACTTACGACAAAGAATTTTATGCGGTAGTGCAATCCCTGAGACATTGGTGACACTATCTCCTACCGCAAGAATTCGTTTTGTTTTCTGACCATGAGGCTTTGAGATATTTGCATTCTCAGAAGAAACTCAACCCAAGGCATGCCAAGTAGGTAGCGTTTCTTCAGGAATATTCGTTTGTTATGAAACTCAAGGCCAGGGTTGAAAACAAACCAGCAGATGCCCTTAGTAGGGGAGTGGCGTTGCTCAACTCCTTGAGTGTAGAGGTAGTCGGATTTGAGCAACTGAAAGATGAATACCCCATATGTCCTGATTTTGGGGGTACTTACGCGTCGCTCTCTAGTGACCAGCATATTATGGGTGAATATGTTCTTAAAGATGGCTTTCTTTTCAAGGGAGACAGACTTTGTATTCCCCGTATGTCCCTTCGTGAATTCCTCATCTGGGAGCTTCATTCAGGAGGGATAGCTGGCCATTTTGGTCGTGATAAAACCATTGCCCTCGTGGAAGATCGTTTCTATTGGCCAAGCCTCAAGCGAGACGTAGCCAAAGTTTTAGGGCAGTGTCGAACATGTCAGCTGGCAAAGCAAAGAAAGCAAAATACCGGGCTGTACACGCCATTGCCAGTGCCACATGCTCCGTGGCAGGACATTAGTATGGACTTCGTGCTTGGGCTTCCCAAGACTATAAAAAAGCACGATTCCGTTTTTGTCGTTGTGGACCGTTTTTCTAAAATGGCGCATTTCCTCCCATGTTCGAAGACGTCGGATGCGTCTCATGTTGCTCGTCTCTTTTTTTATGGTGTGGTGCGTCTCCATGGGTTACCTAAAACCATAGTGTCTGATCGTGATGTTCGATTTACTAGCTATTTTTGGAAGACACTGTGGCACATTATGGGAACTCGTTTGCAATTTTCTACTGCTTACCACCCACAAACAGATGGTCAAGCTGAAGTGGTAAATCATAGCCTTGGAAATCTTCTATGTTGTCTAGTGGGTGAACATGTTAAGACTTGGGACCTAATTTTACCAACTGCTGAACTTGCTTATAATGGGTCAGTTAATAGATCTACAGGATTGAGTCCTTTTGAAATTGTAAGTGGTTATAAACCTAGAATGCCCATAGATCTCTTACCTATGTCTGTTACCCAAAGGTCTTCTGAGTCAGCCGATGCATTTGCACGCAATATTCATGATTTGCATACACATATTAGATAGCGGTTAAATAAGAGCAATGATGATTATATTCTCATCGTAGAGTGCAAGAATTTCAAGAAGGAGACTGTAATGATGTGAATAAGGCCAGAGCGATTCTCTCAAGGATCTGCAAAAAAATTACAAGCATTTTTTGGACCATTCAAGATAATACAAAAGGTTGGGTCCAACGCAGTATCGGGTTGACCTTCCGCCTGAAATGAGCATTAATCCAACTTTTAATGTGGAAGATCTAGTCCGTGCCCATACTCCCATTGTTGATACATCGTCCCTTTCATGGCCTTTTTCTTAGTTTGCTACCCAACCCCTTCCACCCCCTCCTCCACCCATTACCCATAAAGAAGAAATTGAGGAAATCTTGGATGACGAGATAGTATCCACAAGAGATGGAGGTTTCCAAAGGTATCTTGTCAAGTGGAAGAACAAACCATCGTCTGAATCTACGTGGTTGTTGGGCAACGCATTCTAGGGTATTGATCCAAATCTACTAAAGCGCTACAAAAGTTTCAACTCGTCGGAGTCGAGTTTTTCTCGCCCGAGGGGAATTAATGCGGACACAAGCGCATTCAAGGTGTACGAACGAAAAAAGCACCAACCACAAGTGTCGTCCTTGTGGATAGGTGACTATTGAGGAGCTGAAGACCTTTCACATGTGATTGGACATATAGAAGACCCCACTCAGGGAAGACACATGTGAAGGAAGATTGGAGAAAGAAGACCGAGCGCCCAAACTTTACCGTACTTATGTTATTTGCGCGTTTTTGCTTAGTTAGGGGTATTTTAGTAAGTTTATATCTTTATTTGCTTATTTTAGGGGTATTTTAGTAAGTTTATGTCTTCATTTGCTTATTCTAGAGGTATTTTAGAAATTTTATGTCTTTATTTGCTTATTTAAGTGGGCTAAAGCCCTAAATCCGAATTTCAACTATTGATTAATGAAAAGCAAACCCTTTGGTTGCCTCCTTCCTCTCCTCTCTAATGGTGCTTCTTTTCTTCCCTTGATCTTCTTCTTCTAATTTCTTCGTGTGCCCCTCTAACTTCTTCAAGGTAATTATTCTCTTCTTTCTATTTTCTAGTTTTGGCTAATCCTTCTTCGATCAAAATCTTGAGAACCGATCTAAACCCTAAACCCCCAAATTCTCATTTCCCTAATCCGAGAAACTTCTTGGTTCTTCGGACTAGTGATCTTCATTGATCGATTGGGTGTGACCATGCAAGATCGGGAGGTCTCATCCCTCGCCGGATCCAACCTAAGTAATAATTGAATGCCATACTCCACGGTTGTGATGATGGCCCGCTCCATTGCATGTTTCCTTTATGATTTTCTCAGTTACGATGATTACTGCTAGAATTTTAGATCATTTATTCCTTTTATTTCCGTTGTTTAATTATGCTCATGAGCATGCATCATAATTAGGGCTGTCCTGCGTCACCATGCTTTCAGTGCAAGATTCTACACTGAAGACTGCTTCCCCCTGCCTAGACCCCAAGATCCAGTTATCAAGCCAAGCATGGTTAACTTCTCGCATTAACCATGGGTTGGTTGTTGATGGGTTTGCTCAAAAGAAGATAAAAGGGAGATGAACCAGCTAACAAGTAAAAACATTACAACTAAAAAAATAGCCTAATTTTCCCTAGCATTTTATTCTTCGAACAAGTGACTTGTAGATGAATAAGAAGATGAAGTCTTAGCAAGGATGGCAAGAGCACCACCTACAAGAGAGGAAATGTGGGCTACTAAAAACACATTCAATGTAAGGACAATATAAGATGAAAATACAACTTCAAGGGATGATGGCACATGGAATTGGTGTTTTTTTTTGAAGGGTAACAAGCACTTTTATTGAAAAACACTGAGAAGGGGACACAAACTACAAGCTAGCAACAAATAAAGCAGAAAATTTAAATTACAATCTTTAAACTATTTACATGAAGCCCATGCCAAAATTAAAGATTTGGCCCTTGAGAAAATTTCCACTTCATTGCAAGAAGTATTAGCAAGACATCTGCTATATCTTTCCTCCAAAATTGCCCACCATATAGCCAAGGCCATCATCCTCCAAACTGGCATCTTTTGTTTTCCAATCCAAACACCCCATGCCAACTTAGAAGAAACAACTCAACAGATTTGGGCATAACCCAAGACGTACCGAAGATTGAAAAGAAGCGGCTCCACAACCCAGCAGTGATCTTGCAGTGGATGAAGAAATGGTTGACTAACTCCACATCCCGCATGCACATAATGCACCCATTTGGAAGAACCATATCTCTTCTTTGAAGATTGTCAACGCCAAGAACTATCTTCCAACTAACCAAGCGGAAGCCACTCCCTACCTTCGGAGGCCCTATAATGCCACTCGTGGAATGGATGATCGCACCACTCAATAGAAGACTGGGATTGCAAACATTTGTAAAAAGATCAAACCAAGAAACAACCCAACTTGTGGGTGAGCCAAATCATCTTGTCACGCTCGTTGCGAACCGGAATGTAAGGGGAGAAGTTTCTTAGAAAGGCTTACAAACTCTTCCATTTCCTTGTTCGTTTAAGTCATCGCAACAAGGGGGCACCAAATAATATTATTTCCCACAATAGAAAAGCACCTAGAAACTTTCATGCCTTTAACCAATGAGAGTCTTGCTAGTCTTGGAAATGTAACTTAGAGAGGGTGATCGTTGGCCCACACATCTTACCAAAAGCGAGTTCTCTCACCATTACCTAAGGAGAAGCCTACCCCTTCTCTAACTTCCTTCTTGAGCATAGAAACACCCTTCCATATACCAAAAGCTCTTTATATGGATAAGAGTCACTAACCCCACCACCATCCTCCATTCTGGAAACCATACTCCCCAAATATGATCCCTTTTCACCACGAGCCTTCTTTCTCCCCAAAGCGCCACATCCATTTTCCCAAAAGAACCATTTTCATCAACTCCAAATCCCTAATACCGGCTCCCCCATCATTTAAAGATTTGCAACCTTCATCCCACTTCAGAAAGTGGAATTTTTTTCTTTATTTCTTTCTTTTTTTGAGTATTTTTTTCTATCATCCAATCCTTGCCAAAGGAAGTCCTTTCTTAATTTCTCAAGCTTGTTGAGGACAGATTTCGGGCATCTAAAAAAAGGAACAAAAAAAACAAGGGTTGGCTCGAAAGAATAGATTTCTGAGGGTAGGCACGTGGAATTGGTTTCATCTTCATACCAACAATTGGGTATTTTAGTTTACTCAAGCTCATTGCATTCACTATTTTCCAGCTGAATGAATTGAATTGGTTTCATCTTCATACCAACGATTAGTTACTTTAGTCGACTCAAGCTCATTAAATCCAATTGCTAGCTTTTGTACCAACAATTAGGTATTTTAGTCAACTCAAGCTCATTGCATTCACCATTTTCCAGCTGAATTGAATTGAATGCAAGATGTGACCCTCCAAACCTCATTCCTGCACATACATTCAATAGCACAGACCCAGTTTGACATGCCTATGGATTTAGAATTGCCATTTGCTGTTTTCCCTGAAGAATTATAGTTTCTTTTGGTTTCTACAATTGCTTAGCAGAAACAACTACCAGAAAAAACTTTTTAGAAGAAACTAAAACAGTAATCTTTCTTCAAGAGAAGAGGCAACGACTAATCACGTCTGGAAATACCAAGTCCCGCCCAAGATAGCAGCATTTGGATGGCTGGTAGGCAAGAAGAAGGTCCTCACAGTCGACGATCTGAGAAAAAGGGGTATGGTTATCACGAATGTCTGCCTATGTTGTATGGCAGGCGAAGAATCGGTAGACCATCTCTTTGTTCACTGTGCTTTTATAAATCAAATCTGGCCAGAAATTTTACATCGCTTTAATATTTCATGGTCCTTTCCAGATTCAGCAAGGAGGCTCCTAAAGGCCTGGCATGGAGTTATATTGGGAAAATACAGAACTGTGTTATGGAGAACGTCTCTCTTGGTTGTATGGTGGTCCGTCTGGGAAGAAAGGAATGGGAGATGTTTCAATGGTACTTCGAATTCGGTGGAGTCCATAGCTTATAGGGTGAGGCAGTTAATTGTTGAGTGGGCAGCTACTGTAGAAAAGTTTAAGGGTTGTAATTTGCACTTCATTGGAGCGTAGCTGAGTCGCTAACTCAGTTGTCCAGCTCCCTCTGTTTTCTGTAACTCTTTTCTTTTGCGTTAAATAAAGTCTCCGTTATCTCTCCAAAAAAAAAAAGACAGTACTATGTCAATTCTAACACTGTTAAAAATTGTTTCTCTAGCCAAGCTACCAAGTATGCACTTAAAGCAACACAAAATCCAAGGTTTGGATTTATCTAACTGCCCATGCGCGTGAAATACAACATACAACTTAAAGAGTACGGTAGAAGTACATGATGCCCAACATGAAAATCACAAAAAAAAAAAAGGTGAACTTCCGGGATCATTTATACAGGGAGATAAATCATTATAAATTATTTTAAATAAACCACTTAAAATGCCTCAAAGTTTGCACCAAGCAGCTACTAACATAAGTCAATAGATAGAACAGGAATTGAAAAGGTAGAATAGGAATTAAGGGAAACAGGGGACCCCATATATGTCATGGATAGAACAGCAAGTCAAGATTTGTTTTTCTGAAAGATGACTTAAATCTAATTAAATGAAAAGAAACAACAGATAGAATAGCATGTTGATATTTTTTTTCTGAAAGGTGACTAAACTTTTGTCAACAGGGGAGAAGCAACAGAGAATCAATATGGCAAATGGCACTTCACAATCCCTCCACTGGGGAAATTTTTCAAGATTCAGAAGGTTAAAGATGAATTGCAGAGCAGAATACAGAACATGGAATTCCCACACCATCTTTCTGTCAAATCAGTAATTCGATTGAGTGACCAAAACCCCACCAATAAAGAACAAATCCCCTGATTTAAAATAAAAATAAAAATTAAAAGAACAAATTCCATAATCACCAATGGGTTTCTTATGTCATCCCGACCAATCACTTCAGCAATGACAAGATGATTGCAAGAACCTTCACAAATCATATGGAACATTCTCAAACCATAAAATGAACTATAAATGGTGGTCAAATCAGAAAGCTACACAATGAAATGTAATATTGGCAGCAATCCCATGAGCATATTATCCAACCTCAAATTGCTCCAAGTTAGCATAAGCTCCACTGGCCAGCTTCTTCCTCACAGTGCTGAAATCCATCGGATGCTCTATAACTTCATGGTAGTCTGGCAGCTGCACAAAAGTCATGCCAAATAATTACTCATATCTTCATCAGAACTCTACATCATATGAGAAGCCTTCAAAACCAAATATAAAATGGGAATTGATATCTGCACCCACCCTGTTCAACAGATGCATCCTTTTCTCCACTTTTTGCCAATACAATAGCGCAAATTCCATACTATTGCGTATAATAGTACATATTACATGCTACTGCGCTACCAAAAGTGGCAGAAGATATCCATCCAACAGGGCGAGTATGAAGAAGTGCATATTATTGTTGGAAGTAGTGGTCTAACATCAAAAACACACCTCATTTGGATCCACGGGATCAGAGAAGACACCATACGTGTCTTTCCTGCAATACACCAGAAAATCTAATTAAATCCAAAATCACAATGAAATAAAAACCAGAAAATTTAGAAAGCAAGTCAAAAGATGTACAACACGCACTTTTGAAGCCTGTCGAGGATAAAAACCAGCAACTTCTTGTCTGGTAATGGCATCGTGGCGCCAGAATCACGCGGCACCCCTGTTAAAAAATAGACAGGTAATTAATTAAGTTGCTTAATTAATTCATCAATGACAGCGTTTTGCACAATAAGCCCAATCAACATCAAACCTGGAGACTGATCTGTCGCTTTCGGGACAGAATTGTTCCTTTCTGCCTGCATTTTTTTAAGAAAATGACAATGTCCTCTCAGATTTTCAAATGCAAACCAAATATAAAAATTCAAAAATGGATAATTACAATAAGAGTCAACAGCAAGAATTTCTTTTTTTTTTAATAAACCCCACAAATTCCAATTTTGCAAACAGAAACCAAAATTCGCTGGAAAAAATCCCAAATTTCCAGAATACCCACAATGCAGAATCCGCCATTCTCCAAATTTCTGGAAGACAAATGTTACCTTTTCCCAAACCGATCCATCATTGAGATCTCGATCCTCCGGTTCTGAGCCACCCACATCGTCGATCTTCCGCTTCTTGAGCGGCGTATCACCATCGGAATCCGATCCGTCATCCGATCCGCCGCCGCCAAGAGAGTTTAAGGACGGAGACGGGCGCGGTGGCAGGCGGAGTACGAGCTTGAGTTTCTTCTCCCTCCTCTTCTTGCCATTGGAGTCGTCGTCGTCTTCGTCTTCTTCGTCATCTTCTTCTCCGTCGAGTCCGCTAGGGTTCCGGCGGGTAGATCGACGGCTAGGATTAGGGTTTGGGAATCGGAGGTAAGGGTTAGGGTTAGGGTTAGGGTTAGTGTTAGGGTTTGGTTTTTGCGATTTTTGGGGATGATGCTGCTGCTGTTGGAGTCGGAGGCTTCGCTTTTGAAGGTCTAAAAGGGAAGGGCGTCCTTTCTTCTTCTTCTTCTTCTCCACTAACTTCTTACCCATCTCTCTCTCTCTCCCTCTCCCTCTCTTTCTCTCTCTCTCTCTCTCTCTCTCTCTCTCTCTCTACAAACAGGATTTTTTCTTTTTTTTTCTTTTTTTTTTTTTTTCTTTTTTGTTTTTTATGAGTATGACCTGCGGTGAATATTGTAGTATAGACGTCGCCAGCATGTGATGACAGAACCCCTGCTCTACCGTACACGTGGACAGATGAATGGAGTATCGGAACCATCCATTTGATTGGACGTAGATTGGATGGTCTCTGTACTAAAACGTTAGCGTTTATCGGACAATCACAGCGTGTATCCTGTAGAAATATTCAGATTATGAATTTCGACCGTTGATTTTGGAGCTTTCTTTTTGCTCTTTTAAGGATGACAACGGTCGTCCAAAACTATGCAATGGTTGAAAGTTAGGCCATCGACAGTACGGAAAACTCTGTTGACGGTCTGATCCCACAATTCCTACTGCCACGTGTACGGTGGAATGGAAGCTCCGTCGTGTTGTGATTTCGCTGTTGCACGCGCGAGTATGATTGTAATCCTACTCTCGTCTGCGCAGTACGGTATCGTGGCACATGCGGTGCTGTTTCGTGTGAGATGGACGGGACACGTGTGCGGGATCAGATGAAAGGCTACGGAACCTGGCGCTGGTAGCTGCCTGGACTAACGACTTAACGTGGATGAAATCCACACCGTCCATTAGTTACATCACTCCATCTTTAGTGTTGATGTTAGAACTTAGGCTGATTCCTTGTGTTGTGGCCCACCCGAGTATTGGATTATCGAGATCTTTGGAGTTAATGGTGACTATAAGACAGCATACCTGATGAACGGGGTGGATCTCATGAAAGCTACACGTGACTCTCGGTTCACGGAAGGAACCCCGGTAGGCAGTAGGTACCTAGTCGCGAAGGACGGTAGCCCGGTTCGGTGATTTCTGGGGTAGGTGAACTTCATCCTGACAACATGTGCGCCACGGATGCGTTGGAAAAACGGAAACGGATTGGCTACTCCCCCTGCCACCAGCCAACGTGGCCCCATCATGATGTGTTTCATCCATTCATTCCATCTATTTTTACGGATCAATTTATGGTACTAAACAAAAATTGAGATATATACTAGTTTCAAGTGGACCACACTACAGGAAACAGTGTTGAATGAACTTCCACCATTAAAAACTTTTCGTGGCCATAAAAGTGTTGGATCAAGTTGATCTTTGTTTTTTCCCTTCATCTTGGTTTTTATGACCTAATCAACATATTGGATGATAAATACATAGTACAGTAGGCCTTAGGAGGATTTAAATGATGGATATCCAATCACTATTGTTTTCTGTGGTGTGGTCCACCTGAGACTTATATACCTCTCCTTTTTGGTATAATTAACTAAAATTATATTTATAAATGGATGAACGGAATGGATGAAACACATACATCATGGTGGGGGCCACAAAGCACCGACCACCAACTCCAAGGTCGGTGTAGGGGAGAGTAGCCAATCCATTTACGGGAAATACTATCGGTTGGAAAGGGTTGACCAAAAGGACCGTCGATGTACCTGGCCCACCTGATTGCATGAAGTTTTATCCGGAGCATCCGCATAGTATGGCCCAGCTGATGAATGGCTGGATCTTGCGCATGTAGACCAACTCCACTGCGATGCCCCGCCATCTAATGCGAACAAGCGGAGCAACATGGCACACGTGTGCGAGGACGCGAATTTCCTGCGAAAGCCTTTCACAGGATCTTTCTCCGCAAGGATGATGGGTGGGGCCCACCACCATGTTTGTAGGAAATATACTCCGTTCATCCATTTGGAGAGCTCATTTTAGGACAACCCACCAAAAATGAGGTGGATCCAAAACTCAATTGGGCCACACCATAGGAAACAGTGAGGATCCACCGAGAACCGTTGAAACATTTTTATGACCATAAAAGCTTTTTGTCCAGGTTAATTTTTTGTATTTTCATTTCATCTATGTATTAATGACGTTATAAATGGTTTGGATGGTATATAAACATTAAGGTGGATCACAGAAAAGTTTCAACGGTAGGTAATTCTTTTCCCAATTTCCCTCTGGTGTGACCCAATTGAGTTTTGGAACCACCTCATTTTTGGTGGCTTGTCCTAAAATGAGCTCTCCAAACGGATGGACGGAGTATATTTCCTACAAACGTGGTGGTGGGCCCCACCCATCATCCTTGCACAGGAACTTCCTGTGAAAGGCTTTCGCAGGAAATCCACGTCCCGTGTGCGAGATCTATTCCGTTCACCGAGGTGAGCCCAACGCTTACATGTACATCCCTCTCCCAAAGATCTCGTTGGTCCACCAAAGATGTGACTATGGTAATAGATAAAAATTTACTAAAAAACCACACTTGAAGTGGATCCCACTTGCAGCACGTGTTTGTCCTATTTCTGGTAATTTTAAGTAGGGTGGCACGTGAGAGTGAGAGTGGCACCGCCTTTGGAACGGGGTGCAGATTAGCTACCACCCCCACCTTTCTGAGCTTGGTACAGTAGGAGGCTTTGAGGGGCCACCAAGGTGTCTCCTTGATGTATGACTTCCATCTACACTGTCCATCCATTTTTCCATATCATTTTAGATTATCATCCCAAAAATAAGTTACATCCAATGCTCAAGTTGACCACACCACAGGAAGCAGCGGTGCTAAGGACACCCACCGTTGAAATCTTCTTACGGCCCACCATATTGTTTATTTGCCATACAACCTATTAATATGGTCGTATAAACATGGATGAAGTGAAA
Organism: Magnolia changhungtana; assembly: GCA_030180095.1. NCBI lineage: Eukaryota > Viridiplantae > Streptophyta > Magnoliopsida > Magnoliales > Magnoliaceae > Magnolia > Magnolia changhungtana. Next base: position 6,791,429 of record JASAUF010000552.1, on the reverse strand, counting down.
AAACAAACATCATCTTGATCTAAAACTTTTGTGGTCACTAATAATTTTTCAATGGTAAGAATTTAATACCCTCTGTGGGGTCCAACGAGCCTTGGATATGTATTATTTTCAAATTCATACACTAAAATCATTTGAAAAAATGGATGGACGGTGTGGATGGAATGCATGCATCACGCCAGCTCCTCCGAACCCAGTTTGTCCCGAGCTCGGAACAGCCAGGATAGTGCCTAATCCGTGCTCTTTGGAACGCGAGTTGCCAAGCTACGTTGGCCCACATAGATGCTGTGAGAAATCCAATCCGTCCATCTGTTTCTGAAGCTCACAATAGGCGTTTAGAAATCAAGCAAATCCAAAAGTCAGGTCTAATACACCACACGAAACAACGGGGATTGAACGCCCATCGTTGAAAACTTTCTGACAGCCTTGTAAGTACAGTTTATCGCAGTGGTAGCAACTTTATGAACGGCCTGGATGGCATATAAACATCATGGTCTTGCTCCAGTAAGTTTTCAATAGTGGACATTTCCATTCTCTCTCTTTCTTATTGTGTGGCCAACCTGAGTTTTGAAAGTAACTTATTTTTGGAGTCCCATCCATTGTTAACTTGAGAAATTGATGGACGGAGTGAATTTCTCATGGGCATCTCCGTAGGCCCCACATATCCTCCGACCACAGGAACTTCGGATGGGTGGGAGCCAAAGGCACTTCACATCCCTTGCTTTGCTGTTTTTGGACGCTGCACATGAATGTTACGTCAGAATGAGGAGAAGATGATCGGGAATCTGCGGTTGAGAGGGTCTTGCTAAAAAAACTTTAGGTACTCTAGAACGGCAAAATGTTTCGTGTGCATGCACTGAAAAATATACAGTTGCATGAGTATAACTCAATTTCAACCGTCCAAATGAGTTCCATCTCAAATGGATCAATTATCTAAATGTTTTAATGTTTTACATGGCATATTGGCTGAAGTATTATGAACGGCTAAAATGAAAAGTAGTTGGTGGTCCAAATTCAGCCAACTAAATATATATTGATCATAGGCTAACATTGTTCGATCAATGCGATTTTTAGTTATAATATATCTACGTGTGTTCCATGATATTAGCAAAGGTTAGCTATGTGTAGAAATATGTACTAAAGTGTACAAGTTTAAGCTCACGAGTATAACCAACATGCTCCACCCGAGTATCATATACCTGATGGTACTCAAACAACCCCCAAGTTTTTCAAAATTACCATATCGCTTTTTCTTTTGTTTTTGTTTCTGCCTTCTCGCATTCGGTAGTTGATCCGGTCCATCTCGATGCATGACGGTGTGGTGCCACCACAACATCGTTGAACACATGGCGTACATGGATGATGACTGAACCGCTTATTCACAAGTCCCACAAGACAATGTGCCATGGATAAAACGTCACCCTCTCTGGACTACTAAATCCTTGCCGTGCAAATGGAGCAATGTAAAAGACAAAAAAAATAATTAATAAATAAAAAAATCAACGGCTCACTTTTAATGAGAAGAATGATCATTTAATAGTTGTTGGTCAGCCCATGGGATGCATGGTTGCTATCATCTTACGCGTGTGCAACGAATGACAAGCCGGCCTACGCCGCACGTGCCTACTTGCACCTGGACTGGATTTAGTACATTAAATGGCTGGAACTGCCACTTGTGATGTTTATCATAAGCCTTTTTAGACCCGTGGAAAAACAAACAAAGCAAATGTTGTTTCACAGCAGACTTAGCACTACCTTTTGACATCCTTACAAAGAATTGGTATTTTATATTTTTAAAGTGGTAGATGACTTTCACTTTAAAGAGGCTTTCAACTTAACTTAATTATAAAGAAGTGACTTCTCACCTTAGTCACATAAATTTTTTTAACAGTTTTGCTTGTATTTATGGATGGAAGAACTTACAGGCCTATTTATTTTTAATTTACAACTTGTAAATACAAACAATTAAGTAAAATGTTATGATTTTCCTCCATTTTACGCTTGTATTTTAGTATGTTTGATTTCAAAAGTAAATGATGAAATCAGTTATCATTGTTAACTCTGATTCATGGTAAAAGAAGGTAAATGCAAATATTTTCCATGGTATAGTGCTTTGTATACCATACCTTAGTGAACAAGGCATGTGTAATTGGTCCACGTAGAGATTATACACCGAATCGGGTGCTCATAGGGTCCCACCATGTAGTATGTGGTTCATCCACGCGCAAAGTCCATATTTTCCAGATCATTTGAAGACTTCTTTTTTTTTTTTTAAAATGGGGTAGATCTAAATATGTGGTATGAAATTGCGCGAGGTGGTGGTGGGCCACTATTCACAACCCTAAGTGCAGGGTTACGATGTTGTAATTACTCGGTGAGAATGAGGTCGAATCCATAAGATTTGGAGAACACGGTCTATAATTAATCTAAATTTAACTTGGTTGTCTAAGTTTTTAATCCATCGAGATAAAAGAGAGTTTTAAATAATAAAGATAAAAGACTAAGGATTCAGGAATCCACTTATAGCAATCTCGATATTAATATACTTGATTCAACGATAATTCGATTGGAATTGAAGTCCTATTTTATCCAATTGGATGATAGAGCGGTTAAAACAAAATCTGAACTTTCCTTAGATTAGTTCCCTTATGAAGCACTAATGTGATAATTGTAGGGAATTCAACCATCTACCATGCTCAGGAAACAATAGTAAATCAAGAATTTTATAGATCACACAATTGTAAAATAGATAAGAAGATATTTAAAGTTTTCCAAGCATCTACTGTAATTTGAATCACAATAAATCACAGAAAATTAAAAATATTCATTCATTCAAACTAGAAATCAATGAAAGTTCAACCATAAACTTTAATTAAAGTAAGATAAACATCAAAATAAACTATAAGCTTCATCCTTTAACCTTAGCTAAGAAATTAGCCTAACGATACTAACATCCTATAAGAAACTGAAAAGATCAACTACAACCTGTGAAGAAATCGAAGTGGAAGAACCTTGTCAGCGCTCCACCTAGGCCTTTTCTCCCTTTCCAAACCTTATAAAATGATTTGGAATAGTTTATAGACTCCTTTAAATAGTTTTGCAACTCAAACTTTCGCACAGCCTTAGAAAAGTTCAAAACTTCCTTAAATTTACGCACTCTGCACATCTTCGATGGCATTGAACTATCTTCGATTCCATCGAAATTTATCCAGAATTGTCCAGCGAGTTAAGTCCGAAATTCATAAATTGTCAATGCCATTGAATTCTATCTTTGGAATTATTTCAGGACTTTATCTTTTAGACTCAAAGTTTTAGAATATCATTTTTCTGGCCAATTTCTAAGATTACTTTTCTTCACTTCAAACATTCGATTCTCTTCATCCCTCACTTAGTTTCTTTGGATATTTGCTATGTAAATTCTTCATTAATGACTTTTAAATCTCCAATTCTTCATCATCTTCTTTTGAGTTCTAAATCTATCATTTTAAGCGCATGTTCATCATAAGTTTCCGAATCACCTCGCATGACAAAAACGTATATTGAAGGATTAAATATGCAATATTTAAGTCTTAATAGTCACTCAATCTATATATGTGCGGAAGTTTGACGAAGCTATGGAATGAAGGTTATTTCCTAGAGAAACAGGTGATTAAAACCAAATAAAAACTTATAGTTAATTTAAACACAATTGTATACTTAAATTAATATGTTATTCAAGCTAAGTAAAATAATTTAACACTAAGGCTTTAGAGCCATTATTGGGTCCAATCACGTAAACTACAATTTATATTCGTATGAAGTAACTGATTTATAAACATGATAGCGTACATGTGTGTAGGATGTTGTAGCACCCCAGTTTTCAAAACCCAAGTATATAGCTCGTTTTCTGAAAACCTGAGCGTTAACCTTTAAAATTCAAGTTTAAATTTAAACATGTTTGTCATCAATCAGAGTTAGCAGCAATTATTAATAAATAAATCATTTAGTAAGTAAAAAAATTTCATTCATAATAAAAAATCTAAATGTGGTGCTCATAGAGGACCTATACAACCCAAATACCAAAAGTGCGTTAATTAAAAATGAAAATATATCGACTAATGATGAAGCTCAATATGCACCACTGGGAACTTATCTAGTTCCTCAACTACTAGATTTGTTATAGCAATCAAGTAAATCGCATCGATTCACTCTACACCCACGTCAACTGATATATTTTGATAGCGTCAATGGCTATCACAGTGAGAAATACCTTATAAGATTACACACTCATCATTCATAATTCAATATAGTTCGCATGAGATATATTAAATAACGTAATTTGAAACCATGATCATATACTAAAAATATAGTCCATCAATATAATTTCACAAATCCGAAAAATGTAGTAGAAATCATAATATGAGTGAATATGTCCAGATAGTCAGATAATCAACATACAACCTTTTATTGCACCCATAAATCACATTGTACGTGAACTCTGCAAGATGATTAGAAAATCAACAAGTGAACTTCCGATTCACCCGAAAATCGTATAGAACTCTGCATGGTGACTAGAAAATCAATAAATGTACTTCAGCTTCACCCGAAAATTATATCTCCGCAAGGTGACTAAAAATCAACATGTGAATTTTAGCTTCACCCAGAAATTACAATACAAGTGAACTTTACAAGATGAATAGAAAACCAACATTCAAACATCTACTTCACCTGTAAATCACAATACAAGTGAACTCTACATGATGAATAGAAAATCAACATTCAAACACCTGCGTCATCCGAAAATTACCTTGTACGTGAACTCCACAAGATGATTAGAAAATCAATAAATGAACTTTATAATACAAGTGAACTTCACAAGATGAATAGAGAATCAACAAGTGAACTTTGGCATCACTCAGAAATTGTATGAACTCTGCAAGATAGTAAGTCCACAACAAATTATATCTAATCTATTATAAATATACACTAGTTCAAGGATCCCTAAAAATGTCAACAAGTGATCATAAGAGGCAAACATCTAATTAATTAACTAAATTTGTAACTTGAGATAATGGGTGGCAAACGAATCATTCATACTTACTAAAATTAAAAAGACATGTCAATTATCTAATTCAAAAGTCAATTGCGCAACAAATTAACATATTTGCATAGTGTGACAAGTAAATTATCAAATAACTTAGGAGATGCTAAATATAAGATATTAACCATCATCTATGTCCATGTTAATGAACTTAAGTGGAAAGCTTAAAGGGAAAATCCTCACCTCAGAGTATAGATTTTTTTTCTTAAAAGACTCAAATGTTATAGAAGAGCTCAAAGCACCAAATCTAGATTCAATTAAACATCGTCAAGTAATCTTGATTGTAGCTCTTTAGGGAAAGATCAAATCCTACGCTAGCCAATCAAATATACAATTCAAAAATTATATATTAGTTATTGTTTATACTCAATCAGTTTCTAAATTAAAGGGGTAGGCCTCCACCTCGAATCTGAGTAAACTTGATAAGACTCAGTTTGACTTAACGCGACTCCACTTAATCTTGAGCACAGCTATCAGTTGGTGAGAACTCGAATGTCACGAGCCAACAACGATAAAGATGGGTTGAATCAAGTAAACTCAAATTAGCCATGCCCTTGGACTCAATGGACTCAACTAAGTCAACTTAGTAAGGACCCAACAATACTCCATACTCTCTTTTTCTTCCTCCTCCTTTCTCCTGTTTTATTCATCTCTTTTCCTTCTTCTCTTTTTTATCCACAGCAACCCATGACCAGACTCAAGCCCAACTTAGCCCAACTCAACTCTGCAACAAGTAACCAACCTCCCACTTTTCTCTCTTTACTCTTCTTTCTCTTTTCTTTTCTTCTTCCCTTTCTTTTGTTGATTCTCTAAAACTCGGCAGTGTGACGAGTGTGGCACTCTTTTCTCTTTATTTCTTTAATTTCTATTTATGGGAAGGAAAACTCTAAAAGGGTGGTCTATGTAAGCTATACTAATCCGTTTTATATGCCTCTAATTGTTGGATTAGTTAGGAGCCAACGACTCTTAATCGAGCAAGTTTGAAACAATAACCATGGCTTTTAATTGCATGGCTCCTATCAGTCACTAAGAAGGAATTTCTAGGACCGTGGCCCACTTAATGGACGTCTTAGATCAATGGATGGGCCCCATCACCAGGTGATGGGTTTCTCGAACGAACAGAAAAGATGATCCAGCCGTTAAGGGAAGGTCATCTAATCTTACGATTGGTAATGTATGGACGGTGTGGATTTGTCTCATGATCACTGTGGGACCCACCAAATGGACAATTATTAGTCCTCACTTAATGGGTTCGAGTTTAGCACGCAGCAGCGGCTCTCTCATTGCAATGGGAACCCTATAATGTTGAGCAAATGAATGGTCAAGATTTGTCTAAACAGAGGGCTGAGATTAGAGGAATCCTCCTCACGCGGATCACCAGTGTGACAAGGAGAAATGAAGCTTTCCGTTTTCAAAAAAATAATTGCATGCAATCCATATGCGTCTGGATTTGTGCCCACACGTGTGCATACCTTAACATGAAATAACCTAGGTTTATTTAGAACTTGATGCTGCAGTAGATGGATGGTTTGGATCAATCATCCGATCTCAGTTGGTAGGCCACAATTCAAAACGATGAACGGTCATTCATCACTAGTGGAAACGAAAGGGAAGAAGATAACCTCTTCTTCGAGTGATGTCGGGTCAAACCCGGTTTGACCAGCACTTGAGTTCGATGCACCATGGTTGCATAGTCCTTGATGTACACGTGACACTACAAGCAAGGTCCACCATGATATTCTATGAAATCCACACCACTCACCAGATTCTATGGGTTCACCTAGGACCCTTGGCCAAAGATGATGTCGCTGAGGGAGTGCAGGCGACATTACAATATTACAACATATCACTCCAGCATTAACAAGAGTAGTTAGGACCTAATTATTGTACTGCTTTATCATTACTGCTTGACTGAATTAATAACATGTTAACCTTTGCCTTATAGTTCCACTGAATTAGTTACTCATTCCCACTTGGGATGGTGTTTTAAACACCACCCAGATTCTGTTGTAGATGCAGGTAATGATGGAGTCTATGCAGCAGAAATAGACTTCGTGGATTAGGAGGAAGAATTCTCCTACATTCAGCACGCAGGCGGGTCTATGTAGACCCCGTGCTGATTCGACGGGATTATATGGTTTCTTGGATTAGTTGGACATTCACAATTGATATTTTGTAAATTGTGAACTAATACAGTATATATTCCGCCTGGTAACATACTCACACTCTAGAGATTATGAAACCCTTATATACTTTATATATCTATCTCAGTCTTCCGCTTGCCTAATTACATTAACTCTGGAATATGATATGTTGTTTTAGTATAATCTCACTCATGTTTATATGTATTAATATGGACAACATGCAAACATCATTATCTATGTTGCATAAGTGATGTTCTGAACCTCGGGAGTTGAGATTTGCTCGACCACCGATTTTCAGGGCGTTACAACCACATAAAACTTCTCCCATGGAGAGTTATGAACATGGGTTGCTTGGGAGGAAATGAGAGAGAGAGAGAGGTTGTAAGAGAGAGAGAGATGGGTGAGTGATGGATGAGTTGACTTTGGGGTTGCTTGGGGATGGGGTTGTACTTGACATGTTAGGTAATGAGTACTTGATTGATGGGATTGATGAGATTTGATGTGATGTTCTCTTGGGTTTTGCGACGCGCGGTGTTTTTCCTCGAACTGAACACAGGCCCACATCTCCTGGCCTGAGCATCGCCTCGGCGCGTAATACCCGGCGTCGGAACCGCGGTAACGACGCAGTCGCAAGAGTATAAGTCTCGGGTTGAGCCGACTCTGATATGCGAGACTCGGCTTAGGATCGTACGCAAATGTCAGATACAAGTCGAGGGTTGCCGGAATTCAACTGTAAGGGCCACAGAAGCCTAAGGAACAGTACAGGCTAGGACACGGGTCTTACAATAACGTTGTCCATACTCAGGGACATATTACCACTGCAAGAAGAGTCCTTGAAAGACTCATACGATGCTGGAAGTGAATTTAACAAAATACATGCTTGATCTTCATCGTTGACCACTTCCTCCATGTTTAGCAACTTGTAAATCAACTTATTAAAATTACTTATGTGGGCTCCACATCTCTAACCTTTACTATACAAAAGTTGAACAACTGCAACTTTAAGTGTAAGCGATTTTCAAGGGACTTCTTTGCATAAACGTCCTCTAATTTTGCCCATAACTCCGCTGCAATTTTCTTCCTCATGACATTGTAGGGAACCTCATCCGTTAGACACAATCAGATTGATGATTTAACTTTCTTATGTAGAGTCCTCCATTCATCGTCATCCATAGATGCATGTCGCTCCTCAAGAGCCTTATCTAACCCTTGCTGAGTTAATAGGCTAATCATCTTAACCTTCCATAACTCAATGTTATTTTTGCCTAAGTACTTCTCAATATCATACTTAGGATTTCCAGCCATTGATACTTGTCCTTACAGATTCAAGCTTGCGCCCCAATGATTTCTCTAATACCACTTGTTGGGGGAGCGCGGAAGCACACAAATATGAATATAAAGAAGTAATCCAATCGCACTACATAAACACAAAGAGAACATAATAATTTAATGTGGAAAAACCCTTACGAGAAAAAACCACGGCACAAAGTGCCAGATGATCGCTATGAAAGCAGAAATTACAAAGGAAAAGAGCTTACCTAATTCGAACAAGCTCGAATCAAACCCTTGATACACCCTTGAAACCCTTTGGATGAATTAAAAACTCTAGAATACCTCTCAATCCCGATTACACCCCAATATATAGCCTTTGGAAGAATTACAATCGAAATAAGAAACAAATCCTGTAAAATTGCAACTCTGCGAAAATCTGCGCGAATTTGTTCAATGTCATCAAAACTTATCATTCGATGGCATCGAACTAATACCCAATCAGTCTAGAGACAAGACATGGAAATCCAATTTTCTTCGATTGCATTGAGCCATATATGATGGCATCGAACTAATCTTCGATGTCATCAAACGCTCATCGATGACATCGAAAAAATGCCCAGTTAGTCCAACAACTAACTAAAGAAAATTTGAAAATTCTCGATGGGATCGAGCACTGTTTGATGTCATCGAGAATGGCATCGAATAGTCTGTCGATGTCATCAACATGCGCTGATTCTGACTTGATTTAAGACATAAAAAATAATAATACCTCCTACATTTTTTTTATCATTCCCTTCATAAAAAGGTGAGATATTTTCTCATAAAATAAATTTCAAAACAAAGGAGTTCTAAAGAAAAAAAAAATGGAGGAACAATTACATCATTTTGTCCATCTAGCTCATCTCAACACAATCTAAGTGATTGGACACGGTGACCATCTTAACCTTAAAATTATAGTGGTGACAAGATTCTCTCTGCTCTGATAGCGGTTTAGTTGATCACTGGACATAAATTGTCCATTTTTGGCCTTGTAAGAAGGTTCCAAGATCATGTCGTCTGTTATATCCCGGGGGCCCACCCATCCAGGCCATTTTCATAAAGATAGATGATGGCATATGTTACCCATGTAGATTGCTTTGCACATGTGGGGTGTAAGAGAAGATAATGGTGGTATGTGTGACACATTAGCACATGTGGTCGCGTAAAAGATAATGGATGATGTTACTTGTGGCATGTTATCATGAGTAAGATGCTTTGCACATGGGGCGCAAGAGAAGATAGATAATGACACATGTGACACATTGGCACATGCATCATAATGGCACATACGAGACATAACCAAAGATGAAAAACAACTCATTGGGCACATTAACACACTTAACACATGTAAGGCGATCGAAGATGGATAAAGACATATTTTGGGCTTAATCATTTGAGAAACCTATTTTTTTTCTCTCATCATGAGAAAATGTCTTTCTTAGGGGTGGAGGTGGGAAAAGATATTTGTTTATTTTTCAATAAATATGGAAACTATAATGGTGCTTCTAACAAATTCTCACAAAGAAGGGCTTGGTAAACAATGAAAAAATGAGTTTCATAAGAAATAATTTACTTTCCTTTATTTGCTATGAATCTAAGAAGTCCCTTATTGTTTTTCAACAAGTTTTTTTTTTTCATTTGCAAATATTGTTGTTTGGAAAAAGAAATTTTTTATTGAAGCTTTACTTGAAATGGAAGGCGACACGAGATGGACTTGCAAATGTGACATTTGGCACATTGGCACATATGGAATGTTGTAATGCCCCGAGTTTCGGGGGCTCAGTAAATACTCGACTCCCGATATCCTGGGTGCCACTTATGCTTTGCGGAAGCGAGATTTTATATTTCATTTCACTTGTCATTCGAGCAATTCATAGAATTAAAATAGACTATGCGATGTACCCTAAAATAAATGTAAATTTTAATGTAAGTAAATCAGCTATCAGTAAAACGTATCCATCCGGAGTATGAGACTACCGCTGAACAAAATATACAGTCCAAAATTTACAATTGTGTCAACTATAACATCTCGTCGATGACCCAGGGGCATCCCACATCAGTCCACTGAGCAACTGGATATACGAGGACTCCTCCTCTGAGTTCATGGATGACACGTCCAACGTGTAACACCCCAAACTTTTCAATACCTGAGTATTGAAAGTTTTTGAGTGTTACCATAAAAATTTAAATTATTATATGTACATGTGTATGATACAAATCTAGTTATCCTAACCTTACATTTATCCTTCAACGCAAATCTGATCGTTGGGAATAATCTTCATTCATAGATCAAATAATATGACCGTTGATTTTAAGATAAGATCACTATATACCCAAATATTTTCACTTGTTCATCATAATCGACCGTTCAGTCAACTATTCACCGCTAGGTAAAGATATCTACTTGTCTATTATAACCGACCGTTCAGTCAACTATTCACTACTAGGTAAAGATATCTAACCTTCCACTCTGAGTTTGAACCACCTTACTATAGTAAACTAGCTATTTGATCTCTACATCCACTCATATACATATCGAATTGAGATTCTGATCCATTCATCTTATTCACTACCTATGAATATGCTTAAACCACCATCAAAACTACAATCCGAGAAACTTACACATGTGAACAAGTCGCTTGGATCTAATGGTATATATGTTCTACCTCTTAATCACTCCAAACATTCACTTGTGATCATCCATTTACAAAACTGACCATATACCCACTTACATACATGATCAGAGTACTAACCATCAAGTTTTTCTATTTATAACATGTCATCTGATCATCCGTTATGTTGGTTGATATATGTACATTCCCTTAATTAGTTTGATGAATAATTCTTTATTCATAATAATTTAAATATAAGTTCTTTTGTAAGAATTACTTAGAAACGTGCCTACAACCATGTAAAACCATTAGATTTCATAAAACTCTTATATCAACAATGATTATGAAAATGCCATTAACCTAGACCCCCTACATCACATGATTCCCATGATCCGTTTAATGTGGAATTTTATACCATGCCTATGTATCATAAATTAACCATACTTATTAAATTTTGGCCCTTAGATCATTACAAAAGTGACCCAATTGACAAATCGGCCCCGTAACCGTTGATTTTAGTACCCATCGAGTGAAGAAACTTCGTGGGTGGTTATAGTAGAATATTTTTCTTCATATGAATGACTTCGATTGCCTATAATATAGACCATGTGTAAAATATGAAGATCCTACTTTGGTAGGCTTTTCCTTAGACGCAAAGTTATCCTGTCAAGGCCTACCAACTCCTAATAAATCTGGATCTTTCGATTTAACCACTTCCTTCCGTCCATCGCAAATCAAAATTGGACCACACTCTAGTTTTATATGACTACGAGGTTATACAAAATTTAGACCCCGATTTATGATTCAACACCGTTGAAGGTTAAATCAGTTATTTCCTTTTGGTATAAAAGGTGAATTTTTAGATTTAGAATTTTTCCACCATCAATCAACCACAAAAATTTGTTCAACCGTTTACCTATCCCGACTACACATTTTTTACAAAATTGGGCCTTGATCATTAAGTGTGGACCGTTAATTGAGATCAAGTTTGTTTTGACACCTTTTAGGAGAATTTTTAAGATAGACCAATCTAAATTCTGGATCGCCAATAAAATCATATACCCCGCCACTATTCGACGACCTTGACACAATGGATGAATTAGTTTAAATAAAGATCGTCAAAAAGGGTAAATTGGAGAAACCCAATCCAAGTGGGATGAGAAACACATCCCTCTCACATACCTACTTCTTTATAAAAGGAGTGTGTGTCCCCTCTTCACTCACACGCTCACCTCCCAAATGTCCAAGGAGAAGGAGAAAGAGACAATCCAGTAGCAAGCCTACTTGATCTTTTCATGATATATACATACTCTCCATCTGGTGGGGGTCCCCTAATGAGTATAGTTGGCCTTCAAGAGATTAATTTCACATATTTGACTAATTTCTGGACCTTAGCAGGTCCAGGAAGTCAAACGGGCCAAAAGTTTATCAAGGGCCTTAAACGTACAATTTTATGATTAAAACTTTATTTGACTGTGGGGCACACCATATTGAGAACTTGTGTACATGTTGCATGCTTATATTTTCTTATGATCTTTGGGCTTAATCATTGCATTCTTTCAGGTCTCCTTTAGTGATCACATGAGGACCCCATTGTAGATTAGATTTTGGGGCATCCCATGGGCCCAGAGTGGGTTGGGACGTCCCAGCTTGGCCCAGCCATACATTGGGCCGACTTCTACCATTTTGATGGACTTGTGGGCTGAGATAAGGATAGTATGGGGCCCTTGGTTACCCACTTAAATTGCTAGTTATTGGGCTGATGTAGTGGGGCCCATTTCATCCAAACTCAAACTTATTTTTCGAACTGTATATTGTGTACGTGAGCTGCCCACCAAGTCCAACTTAATGCATGGATTCTATGGCCATTACGAATTGAGCATTGGGCCTTAATTCCCCTCTTGGAGCCCATGTTGTTAAAAGTGGTATTATATCTTTTTATGGCCTATTATGAGGAATATATGTATGTGGTTACCTTTATTTTTATCTTAAATGTAGGCCTTGGGCCTTCTATCCATATAGTTCATGGTTGATATGTCTTTTTGGAGAATGGTGGTTAAATGTCCCCATTATGGACCCCTCCAGGCCTGGTTGTATTTAAGAGTGATTGGATACTCATCTTAAACTCTTGCTAGGCTCATTTCTATATTATTTAGACCCGTAGCTTGTATACTTAGTCTCGTAGGCTACCCCACGTAAATGAGCCCCCACTAAAAGTTGGATTCCTTAAGGATATTGTCTAAGTACCTAGTCTTGGTTCCTTCTTGGGTAGGAGGAATGTAATATACATTGTATATTGCCATATAGTGTAATTAAATTCATCCTCATGACCCAGGTACATCATTGTATGCTTGGTTGACACTGTGTGTGGGTGGTCGTATTATGCCATTGGGCATTGCATGTTACCTTCTCCGAGGGACAATATTTCCTCTTGAGCAAGATTTGATGCTTGGAATTGATGACTGGTTGATTGTGTGATTCATGCATCTGACATTGCATAACATATGGACAATTACTGCCCTTGTTTTATCAGGGTTGTAGCCTCTACAATTACATCGCGGATGGCCATGATTGGACACCAAAAATGTTATCTGAGCATATAGGGTGCATAGGATGCCTATGGGTGAAATTTTTAAAACTTCCATGGTACCAAGGATCTGCTCTAACGCCGTGACCGAGTGAAATATATGAGCGCACGAGGGCCTTATACTGTTAGGCCGCGACTCCCACTGTCATATAGTCGGTTGGATAGGGGTGTGGCCTTACTTGTCTGATGTAAGGAGGCATTGCTAGGTTGAGTCTGACCAGCTCGTAAATGTATTCGCTACCTTCAGGCCTTGAGGGTGATTGGTTGTCCGTAGGCAAGGTAGTGAGGTCTCTTACGCTCGTTTGACTGTGCAGGGTCTGTAGAGTGGTAGTTATTCCAGCAGTGTAATGGGCCCCGATGATTTCCTTGTGATTGAAAATGTACTTGATATGTGGATTGGATATGAGCACTGACATTCATTTGCATCGCATTCGCATCGGCTGCATAAGCTCCTTTCATGTAACGCCTTGGTATAGCGCCCAGTACTCATTGCATCATATTCATGATAAGCCTTGATAAGGCTAATGATATTGTTATTGAGCATATCCCTCGCCCTATACCTCCTTCTATTCTTCTGTGCACCATTATCACACACTTCCACCGCCCTTTAAGCTTTTATAAGCTTATGCACGATTAATGCATGCAGGAGATCCCAGACAGGTGTCGTAGCGGCAGAGCTTAGAGTATAGTTAAGCTTGAGAACTCTAGTGTTGCTGACATTTCTCTCCTTTTCTATTATCTTCTGTATGTCCTTTAAACCTGATGTAAATTTGTAAAAGTTCAAATTCATAGTGAATTTTATGATGTGTACCTTTGTTATTCTCAGATATACTTGTTATGATCTTGGATATGCTCGTATTGGTAATGATTATACTGTCAAGAAAATCCTCCTTGTAGGATCCCAGGATCGGAACCTGCTTTAGGAGTTGAGAATGGGATACTACGGAGGCTGTTGCAGCCAGAACCATGTATCAGGTTCCTTGTGAACCCGGTTACCAAGTCTGGGGCATGACAGAGAGAGAGAGAGAGAGAGAGAGAAGGAGAAGCGAGAGAGAAAAAAAAAAGAAAGAAAGAGAAAGAAGGAGAAAGAGAAGGAGAAGCCGTGTCTCCCTTTTACTCAAACGATGTCGTGATTCATGTGGAAATTTCTCATGTAGAAGCTTTCCTACATGGATATCTACCTAGGGTTTAGATCTAATGCTAAAGCGAGGGATTCCTTTAAGCTTACCTTGATTTAAGTTGATATGATTTATCTTGCCTTTTACATACTTTACTTTTATGTTACTATGATTCTCTCCCTATGATTGTTTAATTTACCACCAATAATTATTTATCCTTTGGGCATTATGGTTAAGGTATGATTTTAATTATGCGTAATCCTTATTAATTTATGTGGGGCGATGGATATAAGCCTTGCCCTTACTTTTACCAATTTTGTTGAGTTAGTCCTTGCTACTCTCCTCTTTGTTGAGTTAGCCATTGCTACTCTTCTCCTTTATTATGTTAGCCTTGTGCTACTTCCCTTTAAGGCTTAGGTATATGTTTTTAAATTCTAAAACTCTCATGATTCAATTTATTTCTCTATCGATGCAAGTGATGTGTTAAAGGTATCACAACTAGTGATTCAAATATTTATCGTGGACGCAGTGCGTTACGGGTAGCGGCCCTCTTGGTAGGCACGTAACTATGTGGATTGGTTGGCGTGGTACACAATCGATGTAAGTAAATCGTCACGTGTATTACATCACTTTTCGGGATTAGATGTCACAAATAGTCGCTTCATAAACACATTGTGTTACGTAAATCCCTCAATCGTGTTGTTGTGTCGCCTTGAGATGTTCGCATAAATTCACGTTAACGTTGGACACGCTAGCGAATCTCCGTAGCGTGAGAATTGCGGGTGAGTCAGATATTTTGAACTACTTCTACATTGTGATAATGATCGTTATGTTTGATGAGCCACACACACTTTGCTAGACATGCATTCATACATATTGATTGCACATACTGATACCCTTCATAGTATTGGAGTACAAGGCGTATCAAAACCCTTACATTGCTTTTATGAATTTTTTGAATAATTATTAATCTTAAAGGATAACCATCACTATGAGTAGGGTATTGACTCTCTCCAACCGTATAGATGATGCAGGTGATGTATAGATTGAAGACCCAGAGGACCATCTCCCTATGGAAGATTATACTAAATGAATAAGAAAATAGTTTTATAATTTAGTTTTATATTTCCGCTACAAACTCGATAATGTAATAAGGTCCCATTGAGAGGGCATTTGATAATTTGTTGAATTCTTTTACTCTAATGAAATAATAAATATAGTTGATTTTATTCTCATGAATGGTTATCTTCATGAATGTAACTGAATATAATTATGATAAAAAATAATAATAATAAGGTGCGATTTTGAAGCATCTAATTTATATATTATTAAATACCGGGAATTTTTGGGCACGAGTATGTACTTAGGCTGCAAAAATTTTTGAGATGTTATACAATGCGTCAGACTCCAAGGTGCCTGCGTCTATGATACGGTTTGGTTGGTGTTATAAAATACCGTCCCAGAGTGAGAGCGAGTAATCAACTCAGTGGTTCCATTAACATCAAGTTACACAAGTTATCAAATCCACATATAGTCCCTAGATACTTTTGTTAATACATGTGCATGCTATAATGATTTGATGCATGCCATTGCATTCCAACACTCCCTCATATCAACTCCAATTTCACATTCACAAATGACCAACATTCCCTCATCTACGACCTCAAATGTCGAGTCGCCAATCTTAATTAATGCAATGTAATGAATACTTGTGTTAGCCAAGTGAATCAATTAAGTCCGTTTATCTAGCAAGTTGGGGAAGCTGAGACATCTCCATATAATTAATGGCCTTATCCAAATTGCTAGGCCCAGGGCGACCATAGTGGCTCTATGCTTGCGATCCTTGATCCATATTAGGATTTACCACCTAGATGACAATTCCCTAATCAATGTGAGCCTAATGCTGGCCTGACCAAATGGCCCAACTGATCGATCAGGACCCATATGACACAACTCAGACGCACAGGGTTAGGCCGCCCATCGACAGGTGGAGGGCGCCCACAAATGATGTAAGGATCGTCACTCAAATGTGATTGTGGAACGGTTGCAACATCATTACGGTTTGATGTACTATGCTCATAGTCTTATTGGTTACTCATTGGTCACTACAGGGAGGCTCGTCACCCTAGCATAGGCTGACAACATGGACCCAGTGTCCCATACCACCATGCCCGGCTCCTGAGACTTGGGGATCGTCTCACTAAAGGTTATCAATAGGCCTCTCCAGGGTATCAGGGTGCTCCAGATTTAAGCAGATGCGAACATATATGGTAAACATACATGGTTGGTTAGTTAATAGACTAGTTCGGTGGACTCGGCGAACTTCGGCGCGACCGGCACTAAGTGCAAGCATCCATTGTAGTCCAACTACTATCGATTGTTCGCATTCAGCCCGGGTTAATTATACTAGTCAGGGGCGGTTAGCTCAATTATGGCTGCCCTCATAAATTTATAGTTTGTCAACCAACCCAATTAAACAAATAACTAAATTAATTATCGCGGCTATAGGAAAGTGCACAAACAACAAATCAGAAAAATTCTACTTTGTTCGGGTATTTTATCGAACATGCAGGCCGTATTACGACTAACATAGTAATTCATGGGTAACAAGGAAAATTGAGTGGATAAACAAGTGAGTAGTAAGAAGCATGAATAACAAATTAGCAAATTCAACCTATTCTAGCAACCAATCGAACATAAAGGCTTCATTACACATGGATAATAATTCATGAAAAGTAAACGGGTCATATGAGTATGCACAAGTTAGCATGAATTCATCTATTCATGACACAAATCATTAATCATGATACAGAGTTTGATAAACGACAACATAGGGGTAATGGTCTGCACCTGTAACGCCCCGAACTTTTCAATACTCGAGTATTGAAAGTTCTCGAGCGTTACCTGAAATTTTACTTATATGTGCATGTGTACGATACCAATTCGATAATTCTAGCCTTACATCCTCACCCTGACACAAACCTAACCATTAGGAATGACCCTTATTCATAGATTAAGCCATCTAACCGTTGATTTCCAGGAAGGACCATCCATCGTATGATTTGACGAAGTACCTTCCCACGAAGGGCACGACGAATAACTCCCTATCCGTAGTGAATTAGATATACATTCATTCGTAAGAATTTCTTAGAGATGTGCCTATAACCATGTGGACCCATTGGATTTCCCAAAACTCACAGATCAGCAATAATTACGGAAATGTCATTGACCTGTACCCCTGAATTCCAATTCACATAGTTCTCATTTTCCGTTTTATGTGAAATTTTATACCAGGCCTAATTATCACAAATTAACCGTACACATCAAGTTTCAGCCCTTAGATCATAGTAGATTTACTATTTGACCTCTACATCCGTTCATGTACTTATCAGATCAAAATTCAGATCCGTTCATCTTATTCGTCACCTATGAATATGTTTAACCCACCATCAGAATTATGATCTGAGAAACTCACGCACGTGAATAAAACACTTTAATCTGACTATACATATGCTCTACCCCTAATTACTCAAAGAACCCATTTTCTGTCCATCCATTTATTAAACCGACCATACATTCACCTACATACATGGATAGACTTCTAACCATTAAGTCCCCTTATTTTTAGCAAGCCATTTGACCATCCATCATGTTTGGATCCGTCGAATGGGCCACCCGTATATTAGGATGAACCGATCATTTTGAACATCTTAGAACATAGGTCCAAACCACCGGATAATACTACAACTAGACATATATAAACATCACATTAAAATCCCGGAGTAATATAGTCCATTGAAGTGGTATCTTAGTCGTCGATAAGTGATCAAGGTCCAAACTCAAGCATTAGAAAGAGTGCGAAAAATAACAAACGATGGTAAAATTTCATCCCTTTTGAATGGTGCGGTTAGGAGATACTGACTTCGGGCTGTTACAGCACCTTAGGTCGAGATATTGGGTTCGGGCTTGCTCCTAGTACTAAGGTCCCACGGGTTGGCTCACCGGTGCCTTGTACCAAGATGGTTAACTTGTAAGAGCTTATTCATTTGATTCTCAAAGGAAAATATTCATGAAAGGGGTTATTATTTACTCAAATTGTTACCGGGGAGATTTCGACAATGCGGTGTGATGCAGATGCGTTGCCGGCTAGTGGTGGCAGGGTGGATCTTCCACATTAGCTCCTCTCCCTCACTTTTTCCTCTCTTCTCCACTCTCTCTCCCTCTCTCTTTGCAAGTGAAAATTTCATATGGGAGAGAGAGTGAGAAACAAGGGCTATTTATAGTGCAAGAATGTGCATAAATAGCCTCGATGGCATTAGGCTTGTCAAGGAGAAGAGTGTTTCTGACTTACAGGGCCTTAGTGAAGGCCTACAAGCTCATCTGCACCAGAGGGTAGGTGTCCCACCAAGGGATTTATGTTACATCACAATTTGGCGGCAATCGGACGTTTCAATAAACCATGAGAACCCCACTTGCGAGAAACGGCCGTCGGTGATTGATTGGGGCTGAGACTATAAGGATATGAGTAGGAAAATATCCTTAACTCATGCCTCGAGTTTGGTTGCGATCTATCGGTCGAAAAACCACAACTTTGTGAAAGGGCAAAATTTCTATTTCACTTAAGTATTAGATTTCAACGTTTGAGATTTGCGTGTTGTAAGCACTTGGCTTTCTGTCCAAGTTGAGCTGTTCTAGGCACTTTCTTCGTTCACCACCCACGATGGGTGTCAAGCCAATGAGAAGGACATTATTTTATAGTTTCGGAACTAGTCGCTCACTAACGAGCGGTCTAGAGCTCGTTTGAATAATCAAGGCATTTCTGGAATAAAATAGGTATCAAGATTTCTTGTACGTAATGATTAGGGTTTGGATTAACTATGTTCATAGTATGGCCTATTCGCAATTAGCGAAAATGACGATTCAGTCATAATTACTCTAAACCATTGGTTCGTAAGATAAATGGATAATTGGGTCAATTTGGTTTGTTAATTAAGATCCGACCCCTAGTTGTCTTGGCTTTGAGTAGATCTTTAATTTAGTTGTGGTTGGTTTGATTAGTCAGTGATAAGTCAGATAGATTTGGGCTCTATGTGAACAAATCACGAGGCTAAATTCGATGCTGAAGTGATTGGGCGGATTCGTTGGCTTTCTACGATTGATGAATCGAATTTGCGCGGTTCTTTACTGGTACCACCCACATATATGCTAACATCGAGTTTTAATGGTCAATAAGTGACAATATAAGTTAAATTATATTGAAAATTTTAAAGATTTTTTTCTAAAAAAAATCTAAAATAGCAAAAATTCAGGACGTTATAAATGCTTTTTAAGATGGAGGATTTGATAATTTTATTGAATTTCACATATTTTACGGTTTGTAAAGAAGTGATTAATTTGGTCGTCTTCCACATATACATGGTTGTAGTCTGATAGTTTCTTTTGAATCTTATCTTACTTAGTATCTTAGATGGCTTTGATTAGCTGCGATTTTAATGTAATATGGTATATCTAGCACCGGCGATAAAGATCTAATGGTATACAATGAATTATTCTCAAATAAAAAATATGGGCTTTAAGATGAATGGAATGAATGTTTCATGTGGGACCCATGCATGGTAATCCGTGCATGACCCTTGGGGTGTCTCTCTTTCTCCTCTTTTCTCTCCCCTCTTTTACAATATTAGTTTTCTACCACTTTTTACTATTAGAAACTCTCTTATTTCTTCCTTGTTTGGCATGCAAACTAGTGAGAGGAATTTAGAAATTTAAAATTTTAAAAATTTATGGGAAATCAGCTACACTCTTTAATTGATCACATTTGTCTCTACAAATTGATGATTTAGACTAAATCTAAAATATGAAAGTGTTCTTGACCATAGACATCCATGATGTGTTTGGGTCACCCAACCCATTGAGAGTATGGGCACACCACACGAACAACCCACATTGATGGATTTTGGGCCATAGTTACATGTGTAGCCCACATGATCATGTACTTTATGTTATGGGTAAATCCGAACCAAGACGTATCGAGGCTAACTACAACATTAATGAGTTAGGCCTTGGATTGATTAGAGTTTGGGGTAAGACAAGTTTCCGACCCTAGAGTTCTTGTAGAGTTGCGATGCTGATCTAGAGAGCACGATCTAGCAAGTGTCTCAGAGCAACGGTCATACGTCTAAGCTGATCCGTCCTTCTCTCTCGGCCAAACCGATCCTTTTTACTCAGTGTATCAATTTTCGGGGGAAAGATATGATAAGTTGATACGGCTTGGAGAATATGGAATGGATCAACTCTACTAAGACGGCCCAGACTCACTATTCACCGAGCCCTAAGCTCGGGTCAGTGGGTAAGATTCGAGCCTTGAGATCAGCTCAATGGGGAATCTAGTCAGTAATGACATTAATGCATAACCCCAGTAACGCACGACTAGAGTTATGCCCAACACACGATCTCCAGGTAACTGCTAATGACAACGCTCTCGTGATCCTCACGTGATGGCGATGACCATGCCGAGATTATCAGACACATTCACTGCGACCCTCGAGTATAAATAGGGGTCATTTCTACGGTAGAAGGTACGCAATATTTGGCACCCTTACTCGACTCTACATTATATAGACCTCGTTTCCTTAGCCTGACTTAGGCATCGGAGGGTCCCCTGCTTAAGCTAGGGTCTCCTTTGTCTCCTCTTTGTGTAGGTCCAGGGTTCGCTCCGAGCACTTAGGGCTCGGCGGAGGGTGATCCAGATTTTGACATCAACACTTTACATACATAATCATGTTTTTTCCTTAATCGTATGGTTATATGCCTGGCCATACCTTATGAATATAATGAAATGATGATCTATAGCTAAGCAATTGATATATCCGAGCACCATTATAGGATAGAATACGGATAATGAAAAATATGGACAATTGTGATTGGATGAAACTTAATTGGGCCGTATCTCCTAAATCATATGTTGGTTTAACTTAAAAATTAGTAAGTGTACACGTCTTAGTGTGATAAATGGTTATTATACATGGAAAACATGTCCAAATTTGGATTTTCAATTAGAGTTGTTGATTTTGTCTTCAATAGATCTCACTTGTTTATGTAATAACTCAAAATAATTTTCACGCACGTGTAACTATATTTGACCATATACTCACTCTTTCTCCCCACTTGATCATCCGACATACAAGTGATCAATGTATGTGATAAATCACACCCTTGAATCAGAGTTAAAATCTAAATCAAATTATTCGTATACATTATCAAAATAAAATTTATTAAATCTCAACAAAAATAATGGCTTTAAGAATTTTAAATATTTCAAAACTTATTAAGTGATAATTAAAATTTTGTATTATTCAAGACTTTTGAGAAATTAAGTTATGCTAATTATTTATACTTGAATGAAATTGAGAACATGGCCTTAAGAATGGTAAATATGTAGTTTAAAATAAAAGTCAAAGAAGACTTCACATTTTATAAGATAACTAAAGTTCGTGGGATTATCATTCATGACATATGTATATTTATTTTCATTATGAATTGAGACTTGAATGCAGGTGCGTTGCCATTGGGATGTCTCCAAAAGGCTTAAACAAGTAGTACAACCGTGTCCTTTGGGTAAAAGTTTCTAAAGCCAGCAAGTAGGGTGATTGTTTCCCTTGGGCGAAAGTCTCTAAAACTCACTGGATCTTTTAAAGTCTCTTTTGTGTATGTCATATGAGTATAAGTGTGTGCGTTGATATACATCAGCGGTACAACTAGAGCATTAGCCTGACTAACTAATGTGTGAATGGGTCCCCATCACGAGGTACTTGTGCATGGGCGTTAATGTAACGGGACCATCCACTTGGGTACAATATTGTGAGAAATGATGGATATTGTTTATGAGAATCATGAAAAGTATCGCATTCATGGTATATTTATAATTTCAATACTTAAACACATGTTCCCTTGTTTTTCGTATTTAAATTCAATTCTATCTCTTGTTTATTAAATTTTAATATATATGAAGATTTCAACTTTTAGGTAAGAAATGATCCCATTAAGTTTGTTTATGCTTACCCTACTTTGAACTTCTTCCCATATATAGAACTGAAGTACTTTGAATAAATGGGTCTCTATTATTAAGGCTTTCTTTGATTTAGTAGATGTAGTTAGAAATTTTAAAGTTTAAATTGTAAACAAATAATTATTTAAAAAGTTATAGTTTGAGTAGTAGATGATGTGGAATGGTTGTCTGTTGAGTTAATTTAAATCATTAGTAACTTTAATTTCATTTAGCCTATGCATAAATGTCAATATGCATTGAATAGACATGATACCATGGTGAAAAAATAAATATAATGGTTCATGTTCATGATACAAATTTTAAGTAACCTTACTCATATTCAGATTTCAAGGCATAACATGTTAATGTTATATTAGACTGAAACTTGAAATTTAGCCCAATGGTGGTGTCCTGAAGGCACTCAACAGCTCCAATTGGCTGATGGGGGACATTACAACTACTGTTATGCTTTCGATGTGTTGTCATGCAGGCTATAGTGCAAAATGGGACACCACGGTTCTCGTCATGTGTGGGGCATGTAATTATCATGATGTAAGGCTATGGTGATGACAATGTCATATCATCATGAAGCATGTGTGTTGAGCTTAACGTTGCTTTTATGTAATTTCATCTGGCTTAGATGATGCTAAGGATAGACAAAAAAGGAATGTGACTAGATTAGAACATCTCCATGTGCATGCCGGAATACTTCCAAAATCCCAATGGCTGTCATGATCATGAAATGTCAGGCATGAATAATCCTACATGCATTGTATGACATGAATCTTGAATTTCCTGGTTCTTAAGATCAGATATGAATGTCTTAACTATTTTACAAGGAGCCTCCGTAGCCAAAAACTCTATGGGGTCATCAGTGTTATATCCACTCATAACATCATTTGTGTCAGCTCATGTTAGAACATCAAAGCTCAAGTAGACTGCACCACAAGAAATTGTGGGATTGAAGGTGCATCATTGAAATCTTTATGGGGTCCACAGTTTTGGATCAAGCTTGTGTTTGTGTTTTCCATTGTCCTTGTGAGAATCACCTTATGAATGGGTTGGATGGCGTTAGGTCCTGTAATTTGGGTTTGGGTTTCGAACCCTACTATCCCAATTAGCGAGTTTAGGTTGGGTTGGGCTAGTTGGGTAGAAAGGCATTTAGGTTGGGTTTGAGTTGAAAAATGCTAACCAGAATTGAAATTGTGTTGTGCTATGCCAGGTTGGGAAGAGTTACATGTATTTGGGGTCAGGTTGGGTTGAGCACGGAGAAATTCTGGTTAAAAATCGTCTTAGCCCGCAGGGCACGATCCTCTTGAGGTTGGGTTGAGCTCAACCCAACTTGACCAAAATAGACTCTTGATAATGACATATAAACATCAGGGGCCCGACAAAGGTTTCAACCGTGGTCATTTTCAACCCTACTGCTTTTCATGTGGTGTGTCCCATTCGAGTTTTTGGACGTGCCTTGGATCCTAATGTGAGCAGGAGGCTCACTGTGGTACACTTGAACACCTGCTTATGAAAACTTACTGGGACTATTGAAGTTTTCAATCAAGCTTATATTTGCATTTTTCATTCACTCAGACACCGTGTCCGAGTGATATTATAAAAAGGTTGGATGACAAGTAAATATTATTGTCTTAGGAAAGTTTCAACAACGAATGTCATTATCACTACTGTTTCTTAGGGTGTGGTTTACTTGAGTTTTGAATTACATTTTAAAAAAAAATTTATCTGATAAAAAGATGGAATGTGCGGATAAGGCACGCACCGCATCGTGATCTCCCAAGAGTTTACTCATTATGCTATTGAGTTACTCTGTACATTTTGTATGGCAAGAAGGTTTCCTATTGTTGGGGAAAAATCTGCAAGTCCAAAAGTCGGCTTATGAAATGGACCAACTCTATTGAATTGAGCTCGACAAGGTTTCTATGTCCAAAAGTATGTTGACCTTTAAGAAGGAAAATGCAAATGCAATGACACTCGAAAGGCTTCTAAGCCCATGTAAGTGGTTGAAAGGCCGACCTAATTCATAGGTCGGCTAAAGGATGTTTATGGACCGTCCATGGACCCGCCACATGTCGATTACGGATCGACCATAGATCGATTACAGACTGGTCATAGTTCAATCATAGATCGATTATAGGTCAACTATAGATCAGTCACAGGACGATCACAGATTGACCACAACTCAGTTATAGATCGGTCATAGATTGATCATAGATCAGTTGAAGAACGGTCACAAATCGGCCATAGCCTGGTCATAAATCGCCATAAGCTAAACAACGCTTCTAGCAAAGTCGAGAAGTTTCAACATCCGAACGAGGGAAACACTATCCCTTTGGCTCAGCTGACAATCGAAAATGGTGAATGTTGACCTATCGAGCAGAGTAATATCGATCGTTTTTAACTCGACACCTGCCTCGAGATACGATCTAGAGCCGAACTACAAGATCCGAAGGATCTTCAAAGATCTCCCCCAAAATCCTCAGGAGATAAGATCAAATCCTGATAATCAAGGGAACCTGCAATCTCGGGAAGATCCCAAATCATAATGGATTTCCAAGATATGAGGGAAGATCCCCCTCCATAACGGGATCCCCTCTACTTTATAAATAGGCGAATTTCTCCCATCTTAAGGTACGTTCTCAAGAACTAAGAAGACACCCGACTTGTTACGCCCCAAACTCAGAAACCTGGCTCACAAAATTTTCGATCGCCGAATAAGGCGCCGACAGCCTCCGTAGAACCCCATTCTCGGCTCCTAGCTCCCATACGCCGGGTTCCGATCCTGGGATGCCACAAGGAGGATTTTCAACATCAGTTTAATTCGTAATAAGCATAACCAAAGGCATAACCCACAAACAACAATCAAAAACTCCATCACATTTCCACTATGATCAAAAACTTTATAAGTACAATGAGTATAAAGGGGAAATACAATGATAGACAAAAGCTCCAAGCTGATCTAATATGCGCTCCTACCTCAGTGCTGCTACGATCCAACGTCACCTGCACGCAACGGTCGTGCATAAGCTTATAGAAAGCTTAGAGGGCGGTGAAAGTGTGTGTGCAAGGTAGTAATATAGTTATGAAATATTAGAGTAATGCGGAACATGCTGGTGAATCCATGAATACCGTTAGCCGTACCAAGGTTATGCGATGCAATGCATGAATAATGTCGGCCATACTAAGGACATGCGATGCAAAGCATGAATGATGTCGGCCATACCAAGGCGATGCAATGTGAGATGCAACTCAAACATACGAATCCTCATCTAAGTCAACATATCAATACGGTTCAAATTTGGAATATCATCGGGGTCTAGTACACTCTAAACCAGATTGCCGCCCCATCGCGCGCAATAAGGTAAGTGGAAGAGACCTCACTATCCGCCTACCAATATCGGGCTCAGCTCATCGATATCTAACCCATTCCTCGAGCTGGTCAAACTCAGCCTAGCTTTGCCCCCTCCTCTTGGGCAGGTAAGGCCACACCCCCTTCCAACCGACCATGACACAGTGGAAAGTGCAGCCGTCTGGTAATCGGCACTCGGTGCGTATGCACCCACTCAGTCTAGAAGTTGGAACAACCTCTTTATACCATAAGGGTTTAGGGACTTTCACATAGGGATATCTATAACACCCCATGTAAAACAAGATTTTCGGTATCCAATCCTGCCAACCACGATGCGCCTGTGAAGGCTACGACCCTGATGTCGCTAGGGCGTACAGTACCATGTCACACAATGTAAGATGCATGAATCATGCAATCCAGTCATGCAACAATCTTGCGCGTATCGCGCGCTCATGTAGGGCAACTCTGCCCATCAGGGAGCCCATAAACAATCTGCTCAAAGGCATGTGCTATGATCAATCACTCATCTCATCACAAGCATGCAGATGATGCGTATAAACATGTATAATGATGCTATGTTGTCACATACTTATAATCGGTATCGATAAACGACGTCGGCCTCGGTAATCGGCACCGATAATCAGCATCGGTAATCGACACTGATAATCAGGGTCGATGATCGGCGTTAGCCGTGTTTATGAAGTCATTCATCTACAGTGAATGGGACCCACTTATTTGGGGTTGACCTATAAAGAGAATAGGCCTAAAAAGGCCCATGGGAAGGTCACAATGAGGACATCTAACCATCATTGCCCGTCAATGTGGACGTCAAACCAACATTGCTCCCAAGGAGTGG
Organism: Magnolia changhungtana; assembly: GCA_030180095.1. NCBI lineage: Eukaryota > Viridiplantae > Streptophyta > Magnoliopsida > Magnoliales > Magnoliaceae > Magnolia > Magnolia changhungtana. The sequence goes on along the minus strand of JASAUF010000552.1, from coordinate 6,764,316 downwards.
CCTACATAGGGAATCATAACGTTGCGACGGCGACGCACATACATTACATTGGGCCTCGCACACGGGCCTCACATATATCACATCGGGCCTCTAATACACATCAGGTGGGCCTCGCACCGGGACCTTAAATATATCTCAATGGTCCTCCTATGTCAAGCGGACCACACCACATATGCCGCATTACGTTGGCCACACCAACGGGCTTCATGTATATCAAATGGGCCACACTGATGGGCCTCATTTGGGCCCAACCTTATGTATATTTAAGATCCGACCTATTCATAAGTTAACATAGAGATAAATGAAGTGAAAACAATATCAGCTTATTTGGAAACCATCACGGCCTTAGAAGTTTGAACGGTGGATGTCAATATCCACCCATTTAAATGGTGGGGGCCACTTGAACTTTGGATTGCACTCACTTACCCCATGTCCTAAAATGATCTCACCGATGGTTGGACGGTTTGAATGCAACACATGCGCCATGGTGGGTCCCGTAGATAGACGATGCGGGTGAAACAGATGAGACCCACAGAACCAACTACTGACGTTGAGAGAGAGAGAAAGAGAGAGCTAGAGAGAGAGATAGAGAGAGCACGTGGCTGCTCTCTTTTCACTTTTTCTTTTTCTTTTTCTTTTTTTTTGCCAGAGACAAAACAAAGGTGGACCCCATGTAGGGCCCACCACAACAGTCTATAGCATATACTATATATATATTATATAATATATATAATATAATATATAATATATATATCACATACTACACGTCCAAGCCTTGACGGCCTGGACAACAAACACATTACGGTGCTGCCCCACACGTGGGGTGGGCTCCACCGTCCTTGGATGGTGGACACTCCACACGCACCACGGTGTGGCCTAGCAAATGGGTGGACGGCGTGGCTAGGATGGGTGCCATGGGCCCACCGTCAATCACACTACACCGTTAGCCATCCTACAGGGGAATGGAGGCCAAGACCTCAATGCTGTAATGAGGTATCTTCATTCAATCTGCCAGTTGAACTAGGGCCTGGGCCCCATGTTGAAACGAGATATCTTTCACTAGTCTGCCATTTGAGCTATGGACCAGGGTCCCACCATATGGATGGTCTGATCTCACGTGGGACCCACCGAATTGCTGATGTCAGATGGCAATGGGTCCCACCATAAAAATAGGTGGACGACATGTGTAAAACACATACATCATGGCTGGCTGGACGGTGGATGCAACGCATCCTCAAGGTGGCCCCACACGTCAGGATAGATGGATGGCTTGGATGACGTTGCCAGACCTAGCTGCTGCACATTGCAGCTTTAACAAAAGAAAAGGGGGTGGGTCCCGTGCAATGGGCTACCCCTTCTATAATGATATAATATATTATTTTATTAATTTATTTATCACATGATGCAGCAGGTGAGTACACCCCACTGCCAATTAACACTTTACTGTCAGCCACCTCCACCATCAGTCCAGACTTCCAGCGTCCCTGGACGGACGGTGTGGATGTACACCACATCAAGGTGGGTCCCACATGGTCCACCTATTTTGGATCGGGCTAATATGTGTGTTTCCCTTTCATCTGGGTGGCCCACTATTTGGATGGCCCACACCAAAAACAAAAGGGTCAAGGTGGCCCACTATTTGGATGGCATGGGTAAAATACACTCATCATAGGTGGGCCATTCATCACAGGGAAAGAGAGAAAGAGAGAAAAAGAGACATCGGCGAGGATGGAGGGGCCCCGCCACCATGGGCCCCTCACACAAATATACATCAAGGTGGGTCCCACATATATGGACCCTTAATCAAACAAAATGAATGAAAAACAAAGATCTAAGATCACCCACCGGCTTCTTCTTGCACCCTAGGCTTCCTTAGTTCCTTAACTTTGATTCCAATGGAGGAGATGGTGTTTGGATGGTTGAGATGGGAGATGAGGGGGGTATGAAGTGAGCCACACTTATAGCTTGGGAGAGATGGGGGAGGCTTGGACATGTGATGCTCTTGGGTTGCTTGAGAGAGTGGTTTGAAAATGAGAGAGAGAGAGAGACTTGTAAAGGGAGAGAGAGATGGGTGATGGATGTTTGATGTGGTGGTGATGGATGTGTAAGAAACTTTTGACTTTTGTGGTAGATGTTGTAAGAGAAGTATGGGCTTGTGTAAGAACTTTTTGACTTTGGGGTTGCTTGGGAATGGGTGAAAGGTGATGTGTACTTGACATAATGGGATTGATTGATTGATGGATTGATGTGATATGTCGTAGAGATTCTCTTCGATTTTCGCACGCGCGGCGTTTTTCTTGCACCGAACGCTAGCCCACATCTCCTGGCCAGAGTATTGCCTCAGCACGCTAGTCGCGGCATCGGAACCGCGGCGACAACGCGGTCGCAAGGGCACCAGTCTCGGGTTGATGGCGTGTGAATTAAGGTCACGCGCAAATACCGATTAAGGATCGAAGGTTGACGGAATTCGACCGAGATGACTGCAGAAGTCTACGGAACGGTACGGTCTAGGATATGGGTCTTACACGACTGATCTCTTTTCAAGGCCTCGAGCCTGACTTAGGTATTAGAGAGTCCCTTAAACGAACCAGGGCCTCCTTTGTCTCTTACTGTTCGTGCAAGTTTAAGGAGGAACACTATAAAGTGTCTGTCGAAAAACTGCATCAACAGTTTGGCGCCGTTTGTGGGAATGACACATTCAAGCCATTCCAGTTCTACAAGCAAATGTACAACTTTCACTAATGGTGAAAGGAAAAAAGAAAGCCCAGCCTCCCCCCATAGCAATCCTGATCACTGTCGTGCCTACGCCTGTTCAAGCCACACAGCCCGTCATATGCCCTGAGCGACAGGAGAGCCGTTGTGGCTCCCCGCAACATCAGGCCACTTCGGAATCGAGCCGACACGGTCAACAAAGACACAATAGGGGCGGTCGACAAGACGCTCTCGAAAGAGAGGTTGGATAAATCGAAGCCGACCTATGTTATCTAAAGTAGATGATGGAAAATATGCAGCTGTATCACGTTCATGAGCTCGATCACCAAGGGGAGGGATAGTTGAGCTACGTCCGACCTTGCGTTAACCCTCCTCAGCCCTTACTCATACATGTCGCCTTACAACAGAACCCTCAACCTGCCCCTGCCGAACCCATTTCGTCTCACGTGTCGGGGACAATATCGCTACATGCCTCCGCCCTACGACATGAGATAGATCGACAAAGGTGCAGTAGGGCCCCAGTTGAGGCCACCGCCGACAGCGAGGAGCCTTGGAAGACCGAGCCGCAGAGCCTACAGCAACAAAAAGCCGATATGAAGCAGACCTATCGAGGTAATATGACTGCTCCGGAAGAGACAAAATCCTTATTCACAATCGACATTATGTGGGCGCGATTGCCAAATAGGTTCCGATTACCTCAAATCACCCCATACATAGGGAGCACTGATCCAACAGAACACATGGAGTCATTCCGAACCTACATGGAACTCCATAATGCGTCTGATGCGGTCATGTGCCGAGCCTTCTCGCTAACCCTGTCTGATGTTGTGCGACTTTGGTTTAAGCAATTAAAACCGAGGTCAATTAGATCGTTTTCTGAGCTCAGCGAGGCCTTCGTCACCAATTTCATCGGAGGAAAGAAGAGACTCAAATCTCCGACTCATCTAATGAACATAGTCCAAAAAGATGGCGAGCTATTGAAGGATTATATCAAGTGCTTCAATTTGGAAGCACTGCAAGTACGAAAATACTTGAATGAAACCGCACTGAATGACATCATGACCGAGCTAAGATAAGTCATTCCTTTTCTCTTTGGATAAGAATCCTCCTACTGCATTGGCAAAATTCTTGAACCGTTCACAGAAATACGCAAATGCCGAAGAATCTCTAATCTTACGAGACGTCGTCCAGAATAAGAGTTCTGCTATCAAAGAGTCGGTAAAGAAAGAACCGAAATCGACCAACACGAGTAGAAAACAAAAGGATGATCGATCTAGACGAATAAACGGCCCGACAGTAAGTTCGCTGCTTACACCCCGCTGAATAAACCTCAGGAGCAGATCCTGATGGAAATAAAGGATGAACGCTTTGTTTAGTGGCCGAACAAACTACGAGGCAATCCCGATTAAAGAAGCAAGAACAAGTATTGCTACTTTCATCGTGATCATGGCATAACACGAGTGATTGTTATCACCTCAAGCAGGAGATCGAAAGGCTAATTCGGGAAGACCACCTTGGCGAGCACATAGACTAAAGAGGAAGCCGGGTCATGATGACCGAGGAACAATCGATCGATAACTAACCTACCAGGGAGATCCGAACAATATTTGGAGGCCATAAAGGTAAAGGTGATTCAAACGACGCCTTAAAAAACCATGCAAGGAGCATCGTACGTCCAGAAGCAGAAATTATGGTCCTTACCCGACCACCGAAAGAGAGAAAATTAGAAAGGTACAATGCGACTTTCACAAATAAGGATGCCCGAGGTGTTCACCACCCGCACGACAACGCACCGGTTATCACCGTTACTATAGCTAATCGGAAAGTCTTTTGAATCCTCGTCGACACAGGGTCGTCAACAGATGTACTTTTCCTCCAGGCCTTCGATAAGATGGGTATTGGAGGGGCTTCACTTTGAACCGTGAAAACTCCATTGATCAGATTCTCTGGAGGTTACGTCATGCCCGAAGGGGCTATTCAGCTTCCACTTACAGCTGGGGACGACAAAAATCAGACCACCATGATGGTCGACTTCCTGGTAGTTGACCAATCATTCGTCTACAACGCTATCCTTGGTTGACCATCGTTGTACCTCCTCCCAGCGGCGGTATCAACCTACCATCTCACTATGAAATTCCCTACCAAACACGGTGTGAGAATTGTCAAGGGCGACTAACAGGACGCTCGACAGTGTTATGTCATGGCTTTGAGGGTTCCCCGCGAAACAATGATGATCAGTCGTTAGACCCACGAGAGGAATCTCAGGCACGTGGCCAACCTATGGAAGACCTTGTTCTGATCCTTTTGGACGAGTTCGTTCCCTCCAAAGCAGTGCAGATTGGATTGTCCTTGACACCACCATTGTGGGACAAGTTAATAGCCCTCCTCTGACGCTTTGTCGACGTTTTTGCGTGGTCCCATGAGGACATGTTAGGCATTGATCAAGCCATTATGACGCATTGACTGAACATCGACCCATCCCACCGACCGATTCGACAGAAGCGATGTGCTCTCGGCCCGGAAAGGTACGCGGTAATTGGATAAGAGGTCAACAAGCTCCTCAAGGCTGGCTTTGTCAAAGAAATCTACTACTCGAAATGGGGTGGCCAATGTCGTATTGGTCAAAAAAACTAATGGGAAGTAGCGTGTTTGTGTAGACTACACCAACCTAAACAAAGCCTACCCAAAAGACAACTTTCCTCTTCCTAGGATCGATCAGTTAGTCGACAGTACTGCGGGACATGAATTGCTTAGTTTTATGAATGCATATTTAGGATACATCAGATTGTAATGCACCCAATAAATAAATCTAAGATTGCCTTTGTCACCAACAAAGGACTTTACTGTTACCGTGTGATGCCTTTTGGTTTAAAGAATGCAGGAACGACCTACTAGAAGTTGGTCAACAAAATGTTCGCCAGTCAGATAAGGCAGGCCATGGAGGTGTATATTGACAATATGCTCGTTAAGAGTATAAAAGCCACCGACCATGTAGCCGACCTAGAGGAGATGTTCCTCATCCTTCGTGTAACCATATTTTATTCTATGGTGTTACTTACAGTTGATGGTTAGATTAGGATCAACCTGACCATTAGATTGATTTAAATCCTTAGTTAAGACATTATTCACTTGCAAGGCCCATCTGAGTTTTGAAATTGTCTCATCTTTGGTCAAAAGGCCCAATAAGACTTATGGAATCTGATGGTCAATGTGGATTTCACAAGACACCACTGTGGATCCCACTTTTTGATATGTGTGTGCACAAGTGAAGGTGTACTCGCAGTACACTATACTGAGAGTTGGGTCAATCAGGTGTTGACCCGATACAATTCGAAAAGAGAGTTCCCTCTCTCTTTCATTGTTTTCCCGCCCACGACCATTTGAAACGGACGACTGTCTGTTGTGATATTTGTGGGCTACCATCATTGGTCATCTCGATGATCCGAACCGTCTATCTTTTTTAAGCCGAGATTTCAAGTAATACCCAAGCATTTCCACACATTAAGACGTTCGTGTGGGCGATAGATTTCCAACGTAAGTTAGCTTGTGTGCAGTTAGTTATATCCGAAAACAGAAAGATTCTATTCTCTCATAGCTGGACAAATCCACGTGAAGGGCTCACCCTTCATCTTAGCCGTCCAAACGGAGAAATCCCAGTCGTTAGATCCATTTCACATGGATCGGTTGCTTATGTATTTAAATAAGTAGATCTTTCATCTCTTTCTCTTTTGGTTACTGAATATAAACCTTAGCTTCCAATCAATCCTAGCAATTCATTCCTAACATTTCCTTCGCAAAGAAACCCTAGAAACTCGGATTTGAGCACTTCTTCTACATTTCTTGTGGCGCCAAGAGAAAACGCCCAAAACTCTTCCAAATCCAAACCCACCGAAGAAACACCTCTGGAGCTTCGATTTCAAGCCTCTACAAGCTCTTTGAAGTTCATCTGGACATGCCACAAAAGTCGGATCGAAGAAAGAAGCTAGGAGATTGCCGCCATTAATGGTCGAGTCAGCTTCTCCGCCGCATCTACTGAGTTCTGGACAAGTCGGGATCGAGTCTAGAGTTATTCTGGTTCAAGAAACTTCAAGATTCGTTGCTGATTCTAGGAACAAAAGGAAAGAAGAAGAAGATGATGGAGAAAAAGAAAAGAAAGCGAAGAAGAGGAAGTGGGGCGAGTCATCGAGTCGACTTGGCTCAAAACCGAGCTAGGTCTCTGATTCAATGTTTAATCGGGTCTAGATCTTGCTGGAACTCCATAACAGAGCAAAAAGAAAATGGAGAAAGAAGAACATTAGAGAGAGAGAGAGGGTTGGTGAGTTGGGATCGAGTCGACTCAGTCCTCGCTCGGTGCAAATCTGAGTGGGAGCCGTTCCTATGCATTCCAACCCTTCCAACCAGGTTCGAGTCTATTTTATTTTGGCTAGTCTGTCACCACTGTAGTAAGCTTTAGAACCGAGTTGAGTCAACTCAGTTTTCACCCAATCCATTTTTTTAAAAATATGATCTGATCTGATCTGTTCAGACTCAACTGTTGTCTTGTGAATACTGGAATCATGCAATACATCTTTACCACATCAAACAGGGAAATTATCAAATGTGATTAAATTTGAGATAATCTCGGGTTAATGTCAAATTGAGTTGGGCCGAGTTAACTCAGTTTGAGTAGGTAAGTAATTGGGTTTTATAATTTAAATTCGATGTTATAATAATCTAATTAATTTTTCACATTCAGATACGTTCTCTTGTAGTTAGCTTGGGTTGGAGTTGGGTTGTTTCAAGTCGAGTCTTCTATCCAAACATTACAATTTCATTTATTTTATTGAATAGGAGCAAGTTTGGGCTACAACCAAGTCACACTAAATCAGATTATAGCGATTGAGAGCGTGATCTCAAGCACGGGGTCACAATCCAAACCACATTGGGAGACAATCCGATCTTTAAAGGTGAGGATTCACCCTTCAAGCTTACTAATTTCATTATAATAGTTAATTTAATTCTCTTTTGAATTAATTGCTTAATCATGTTAATGACTATTTTACATGTATGATCGAGTTATGAATTGTTGATTTTCATTTTAGGATGACTCACCTTTATATGTGCACATTCATTGATTTGTTTAACATGTGCATGTAAGTACATCTATTGAATTGTATAAATTGATAATCTAAATCCTATAAGGTTATGATTTATTTGAATGTGAAATTATTTTCTGTAGTTTAGTTTGGATGTGTACTTACATATGTATTTGTTTGATAACGTATATGGAATTGATTGTAGTTTGGTTTAACACTTGATTGTGTTAAGTTGTAATTGAAATTTAATATATTGGAGTGTTCTCGAGCTAGTGGCCGGTCATGAATAAATTAAATATTATGTGGTCGTAGACTTACCATCTTATGAATTATTTGTGTTCATGTAGTTGGTGGATTGTAATATTTAGTGGTGTCCTTGAAGGACTTAGTGCCAATGTGGCTTATTAGAAGGACTCGTGTTGTTGGAAGTATATCTAGACTTGTGATGGTAATGTCTACGTATCGGATCATGAGTAGCCACTAGTTGTAGAGATTTTTATAAATGGAATGTTTCGGATTCTTTATTTTACAAATACTATTTATAATCATCTGAGTGTCTTAGAATATTACTTGTTTAAGTCTTATGAGCCAGGGATGGTGAAATGGGACACTATGCCCAAGCTGTCGGCCTATGTTGGGTTGCGCACACCCCCCCATAGTGACCTTTGAGCTTCTTTGATATTCTGTTTGTAAATTAGACTAATAACGGTTGGGTTAATCATGCATACATGGCACGTGGACGTTATCGAGTACCTAGTCGACTGTTTGAGAGACCAGTGTACTGTTCAAACGACCCTTCTTGCATTTTGAATGGGTTGACTGTTTGAAAGACCCGTTATCATGTATGAATGGGCCAACTGTTTTAACGGTCCATTCATTTGTTCAGTTAGATGTGCATCCCCAGGCTGATTGCATTCATACATTCATTCATTAATCAAGATTAAGTTGGTGATTGAATATTAAGTGTGAAGTGGATTGTATTCTTATGTACAGGTGGTATTATCCTATATGTCACTTAGGAAACATAAATTGTATATTTTTGTATTTTACTTATGAATATTACATTGGATATTGTATTCTCCTGAGTTATTTGAATTCCATTTTTACCATTATGATGCTTGGTAATCTTGGAGGGTATACCTCACTGGGATAGCCATTGACGCTATCAAATCGTATTCAGTTGGTGCAGGTTACGTAAATGACGTACAGGTTAACTTTAATGTGGAGAACGAAGAACTGGATAATCTCATGACTTTTTATTCTAAAGTTCCTATTTTTTTAGTCATTTCATTCAAATTTTGAGTCATTAGTTTGTATAAGTCCTATGGGTAACCATTTGTATAAGTTGAGATATATTTTAGAAATTTCCTCCATGTGTGGTTTGTTTGCTTCCATTGCGATTGCTCACTTATACTTATAAAAGAAAAGAAATTTTTTTTATTACTGTGAAATGTGGGCTATCCTTGTAAGTTAACTCTTGGGATTTCGAAAAACGAGTACAAAACTCGGGTTATGAAATCCGGGGCGTTACACGTCGAAGGTACCAAATGAAACTAAACCCAAACAAATGTGCCTTCGACGTAAGTTCGAGAAAGTTCTTGGGATTTTTGATCAGCCAGCGAGGAATAGAGGTCAATCCTGAAAAAAATAAAGGCCCTCCTCGACATGTAATCCCCAAAAAGGATCAAAGATATACAGAGACTAACCAGAAGAGTAGCCGCCTTTAACCGCTTCGTTATAGAGTTACTGATAAATGCCTCCCTTTCTTCAAACTGTTGAAGGGAAGGTAGATTATCAAATGGACTGAAGAATGTGAGATCGCCTTTTAACAACTTAAGGAATACCTAGGATCGCCGCCGTTACTCTCTAAACCCGAGTCGGGTGAAATATTGTTGTTATATCTAACTATATCCGACGCAACGGTTAACTCGGCATTGATAAAGGAATATGAGGGAAGGCAATTGCCGGTCTACTACATCAGCAAGGCGTTAGTTTCGACAAACACGAGATATCCAACCTTGGAAAAATTAGCCTTAGCCTTGGTCACGTCCTCCCGACGTATGCGGCTATATTTCCAAGCTCACTCAATCATCGTCCTGATCGATCACCCACTTCGCCAAATCTTACAAAAACCCGAAGCCTCGGGCCGATTGACCAAGTGGGCGATCGAGCTGAGCGAGTTCAACATTAAGCATCAGCCACGAACTGCGATAAAAGGCCAAGCAATAGCGGATTTTATTATCCAACTAACGCAATCGCCAGAGCGAACGCCAACCCAAGACCGATCCCTAGTTGACTTCTCCAAATTAGGATTTCCCCCTGACCAGCACCCTGCACGACCCAGTCCTCTACCCACCACTCTGGACGCTCTATGTTGATAGCTCCTCCAACTATAAGGCAAACAGGGCCGAGGTAGTCCTAGAGACTCTTGACCATACGTGTATGCAGTATACATTAAGATTCGGATTCCAAGCCCCTAATAATACAGTGGAATATGAAGCCCTGATCGTCGGACTCACACTTGCAGCAAACATGAGGGCTTAGCGTCTTGAAGTCTTCTGTGACTCTCAGTTGATCGTCAATCAAATAGTCGATGTCTACCAAGCTAAGAAAGATCGTCTGAAGGCCTATCTCTAAAAAGCCAGGAAATTGATCAGAAGTTTCCAGAAGTGTAACATCGCCCTAATTCCACGGGCGGAAAACACCAAAGCCAACATGTTAGCAAAGCTCACTACAACAGATGAGGACAAAATCCTAAATCCATCCCGATCGAGTTCTTAGCTAAATCGAGCATCGACGAAGCTGACCTTACGCTTGTCCTTCTAATTAGCTCGGAACTTACGTGGATCGATCAGAGCGTCCCATACCTCAAAAGCGGCGAACTCCCCGAAGATTGAGTGGAAGCACGATGAATGAAGGTCAAGGCCGCCCGATATACTATGCTTAACGACGTGCTCTATAAGAAAAGGTTTTACCTCTCTCATTTAAGGTGTGTCGGACCAGAAGAAGCAGAGTACGTCCTAAAGGAAATCCACAAAGGAATTTATGGAAATCACTTGGGAGGACTCTCACTAGCACACAAATTCATCCGGCGGGGATATTATTGGCCGACCATCCAGCATGATGCCCAAAAGCTCGTCTAAAGATGTGACAAATGCCAAAGATTTGCAAACATTCCTCGGTAGCCACCAGAAGAGCTCATGCCAATGGCCGGACCTTGGTTGTTTTCCCAATGGGGGATCGATATTATTAGTTCGCTCCCTATAGGCAAAGGCCAGACCAAGTACGTCGCAATAGCAGTCAACTACTTCACCAAGTGGGCAGAAGCTGAGCCATTGGCAAAAATCACTGAACAAAGGATCACGAATTTCGTTTGAAAAAATATCATATGCAGGTTCGGAATTCCTCAGACTATCGTCTCTGACAATGGAAAACAGTTTGACAATAAGCAATATCAAGGAATGTGCGAGAACCTTGGGATTCGTAACATCTACTCATCGTCACGACACTCTTAAGCAAACGGTCAGGTGGAGGCAGTCAATAAGATTATCAAACACCATCTTCGGACCAAGCTCAAAGGGGGTATGGGCCGAAGAACTTCCCAAGGTGTTATGGGCTTATCGAACCACTGCTCGGACTGCCACCGTAGAAATCCTATTCTCATTGGCATATGGAGCCAAGGCAGTTACCCCCGTAGAGATCGAATTACTCTCGGCTCGGACAAGCTTGTTCGACAAACTGACTAATGACGATCTTATGTCCCTCAGTCTCGACCTCCTGGAAGAACGAAGAGAACAAGCTCGACTTCGGGTCATTGTTCGTCAGCAGTAAGTGTCGTATTTCTATAACGTTCAAGTCAAGATCAGAAGGTTTCAGGTTGGAGATTTGGTTCTCCGAATGGTGTTTCGAAACACCAAAGAAGAGGGAACGGGGGCCCTAGGTCGAAATTGGGAAGGGCCCTACGTGGTGTCACGTACAAGCCGACCCGGGTCGTATCGACTAGAGGACCTCAATGGCCAGCTGCTTCCACATCCTTGGAATGTCGAGCATCTAAAGACCTACTACCCATAGGCAGACCAAAAGGATGATCCTGTTTCTGTAATAGTCAAAGAATAATGTCAATAAATTCGCCTGTTCTTTGCCCGATTTATGTTTGATCTACATCTGGTTTACACCCGATTCACATCCAATCAAGATTTGCGGAAGACCTGATTAGGATTCATCCAGCCATAACGACCTTGATTAACACCAGATTGATGCCCAAACAACAGCTCAGCCTCAGTCCGATCAACAACGGTAAAGTTAGAAAGACAACTCTAATGGGTCATTTCAAACACACAAAGGTCGACACAAATGGAATGCTTTTCATTAATAGAACCCAAGATAGTCTGATTACATTGACATTACATCGACTACCATATTAAGTTTTGTACATCGGATAACGACCAAAAGCTTAAAGAGGAAGACGACACTGGGTGTACCTGAAGTACTTGAAGCTCGGGCTTCTAGTGTGCTTAAAATTCCTGAAGCCGAAAAGCTCTGTAAAATTAACTTTAAGACTCGGGCGCCGCGTCAAGATCTGTATCATCTTCCGACCCATCAGAACTTGATTCTGCCTCGTCAAAGGCAGAGAGATCAAGATTGGGGAAGGAAGCCCTCATGTCCTTCGCGCACTCAGCTTAGCCCTGGTGAAAGAGGGTATCTCTCTCATCCATGAATGCTTGGGAGGACACAAACTCATGGATGGCCTCTTCCCGAGCCTTGGCGATGACACCCTTGGTCTTCGCCTTCAACTTGTCGAGCTTCCCCTTGGCCTTTAGTAGCTCGGCGTGGCACTGATCGTGCACGCGCTTGGCCTCCTCCAGCTGAGCCGTCATCACAGCAGTGGACACCTCAAAAGCCTCTTTCACGACCTCAAGCCCAACATCCAGCCGATCTGCCCTCTACTCAGCTCCCTCCGCCCGCTCGCGCATTCGAGCAATCTCCGCACGAGACTTTAGTACACATGGAGCGAACTACAAAAAAGGGGTGATAGGTGCGAGCAAACGAGAAAAATGAAATTCGCTTCAAAACGAGATACCTACCCTGAGCAAAGTGGTCATCATGTGCGCGAGGGCCGTCTCCGTCGGAGCATCAAACAAAGTGACATACTCTAGATTGGACGTGTGGCGATCTACCCAAGGAAGGATCTCTTGCACAGTCCGATGGAGTCGGCTCACTCACTTATCTCCGGCTTCCGCCCCCTCAGAAGGACATGCCTCGGCCAGGGGCTTGGCGCCTCCCCGAGCATCAGCAGGAGTGGCTTGGTCAGGGGCGACCGTTCTTGCCACCCTAGAGGAGGTTTCCACCTCCCTACCCTCTCCCTCGTCCACGACGATAATTGGGCGAGAAGGGCCGACCTTCCCCTTGGACTTCGAAGAACTCTTCTGCTTCTTCTTCTTCGGGACTGCCTCCTAGTCTCGAGGAGGCGCGCGAACCTTGGAAGGAGGACAAATGTAAGGTCAGCCTTCAGGCATCTCTGCACAAAAACAAGCGCGTTAGGAGTTGTCAACTCAGGGAAGTGTTCAAAGTTTTGAAGCCCGACTGAAGGTCTTACCAAAGGTCGTACCTGTGAGGACCGAGTCTAAGCCTGCTTGGAGAAGTCGCTCAGGTTGAAGAAGGACCCTCTAAGATCGCTGACCTTCATCAAGGGCCCGCGAATATAGGATCCGAGCTAAGGACCCACTGTCGAGCAGAGGTGAATTCTTGGGAATGACTGAAACAAGCCAGGATAAGGTCAGTTAATAGTATAAACCGATCAAAGAATGACGACATAATGACGATATACGAACCTGGTTCGGAGAAAGCTCGAGGGATGAGGGACTGTGTCGATTTTGGGTCAGCCGTCTCCTAGCATCCATAAACCCAGAACCACTTATCCCTCCAATGTTTATTAGAGGAAGGGGTGTCGGTTATCAAGGCCCCGCCGGTGTTCCGCCATGCGGAGAAGTAGTACCAGCCAAGCTGGAGGGTGTTTAGCTTAAACTGATACAAGTGAAGGAACTCATCCACTAATAGCTCAGGCTGCTCAAGCTCAGCTCATAGGACTGTGCAGTCGAACAAGTCCCTCCACCCGTTCGGGGTCAGCTGTCTCGGGGCCAAGTTGGGACAGGTCAGAAGACGCCGAACGATCCCCTGGTGTGGAAATCGCAGGCCACATTGGAGGGCAACCTGAAAAATCACCACTGCCCCTTCGGGAGGACTGTTCGGAAGTTCGTCTGCTGAAGGAAGACCAAAAATCACAGACTCGGGAATGTGGTACCCGAGCTTGATCCGGACCAGTTCCTCTGCGGTCAAAGTAGAGGGCACAGGCCCCCTCGAATCCTCCTCGCCTGCTCCATCATCGTCATCAGGCGGGTCGCGTGCCTCAGCGACTTAGTTGGTCGCCGAAGGCACATTTAGCCCTTGTGTCCCATGCACCCTTTCGTGCCCGAAAGATAAGTCCAATGCCCTGGCAGCAGGCACCGGCCTCTGCATTGGAGATCTCTCCTCCACTCTCCTCGATGACAAATACTGGAAAGCGGCATCCGCCATTACCACCAGTGGCGAAGGTGGGTTCAACATCACCCTGAGGCGAATGCTTGCCCCACTTTCGCCACTAGAAATTCCCTCCCGTGAGCTCCTAGAACCGGACATTGAATAGAAAAATGGAAAGGAAGAAGGAAAATGAGCTCACTGGAGTTGGAAATGGCGGGATTTTGGACTAAATGCGGTGGGAACGATCGCCATTGCACGAGCGAGAAAAATGAGAAAAGCAGAAAAAGGGGAAGAAGATGAAGCGTAGAGAAGAAGAGCCCTAGGGCGTTAGGGCTCTCTTTATATAGCCGTGCCACGTGGCAATGGATTCATATGTACGCTATCTCCACGTCGTATGAACGCCCATCCAGCTACCCCAGCTCGCCACGTGTCACGACCCGACGCACCGCTCACTTTGACGTTAAGTGCAACGCCACACGTCGCGATCTCATTGGGCTACAACCGAAGCGATGGCTTGGCGCCCCACGTGACCTCGAGCTACGCGACGATGTGTCATGATTGTAGACGGGCGATGCTTCGATTAACGCACTGACCGCCATATTAGGCATTAATGACAACGCGGACCGACTTGGCCCATTCATAACCCGACCTACCGAGGACTGAGCTTACTTTCTAACTTCATTCAAAAAGCAAGGGGGGCTCATTGTTGGGGAAAAGTTTGTAAGTCCAAAAGTTGACTTATGGAATGGACCAACTCTATTGAATTGAGCTCGATAAGGTTTTTACGTCCAAAAGCAGGCTAACCTTCAAGAAGGGAAATGCAAATGTAAGGATACTCGAAAGGCTTCTAAGCCCATGTAAGTGGTTGAAAGGCCAACCTAATTCATAGGTTGGCTAAAGGACGTTTATGAACCGTCCACAGACCAGCCACATGTCGATTATGAATCGACCATAGATCGATTACAGACTGGATATAGTTCAGTCATAGATCGGTCATAGGTCGACTATAGATCAGTCACAGGACGATCACAGATCGACCATAGCTCGGTTATCTATCGACCATAGATCGATCATAGATCAGTTGAAGAACGGTCACAAATCGGCCATAGCCCGGTCATAGATCGCCGTAAACTAAACAACGCTCCTAGCAAAGTCGAGAAGTTTCAGCATCCGAACGAGGGAAACACTTTCCCTCTGGCTCAACTGACAGTTGAAAATGGTAAATGCCGACTTATCGAGTAGAGCAATAACGACCGTTTCCAACTCGACACCCGCCTCAAGATACGATCTAGAGCTGAACTACAAGATCTGAAGGATCTTCAAAGATCTCCCCCAAAATCCTCGGGAGATAAGATCAAATCCCGATAATTAAGGGAACCTGCAATCTCGAGAAGATCTCGGATCGTAACGGATTTCCAAGATATGAGGGAAGATCTCCCTCCATAATGAGATCCTCCCATCTTAAGGTATGTTCTCAAGAACTAAGAAGGCACCCGACTGATTTCTTTTCAAGACCTCGAGCCTGACTTAGGCATAAAGAGTTCTCTAAACGAACCAGGGCCTTCTTTGTCTCTTACTATCCGTGTAGGTTCAAGGAAGAACACTAAAAAAGGTCTGTTGAAAAACTGCATCAACACCTATCAAGCGAAGTTTTTGGTATTTTCACTTCATCCATGTGGGAATGACCTTATAAACGGTCTGGATGGCATTAAATATCAAGGTAGATCCCGGCAAGGTTTCAACGACAGAAAACTCTTTATCCGTTTTCCCTCTCGTCGGGCCAACTTGAGTTTTGCATATACCTCAGTTTTTGTCATTGTCACGTGTCCTAAAATGAGCTCCCACGACGGATTGAAGGTGGTAATTTCTATTTTCTAACAAACATCACTGTCGGTGTCCCACCTAGCATCCCATGCACTAACTTCACGCGAAAGTACATCGCAGGAAATATTTGTCCGTACGAAATCCGCTTCCAACCCTTTCCGCGACCTTTTGTTGCAAAAGCGCATATCCTTACCGCGAATCTCCGTAACATCAGTCACCGCACCACGTCGGCAGTCTTTACCCCGTCCTTATCCACTCCATGCCCGGAGCGGCCGTGACCATGGGGCCCACTTTAATGTATTCTTTGTACATCCCCTCCGTCCATTCGTTTTGTCACCTAATTTTAGGTTATTCGCAAAAAAATGAGGTAGATCCAAATTTAAGGTGGACCACACCACAAAAACAGTAGTTATTGAATATTTGTGGGCTATAGAAGTTTTGTATCAGTTTGTTATTTACGCTTTTTCTTCATACAAATCTTTCCTAACATTGCAAAAGGTTGGATGGAAAATAAACATTAAGCATGACCATAATAAGTTTTTAATGGTGTATGCTTAATCACTACTGTTTCATGTGGCCTGGTCCACCTGAGTTTCGGATCTACTTCATTTTTGGGCGAATAACCTGAAATACGCTGTTAAAACAGATGGACGGAGTGGATTTCGGCCCACCTTGATGAATACACTGTATATACACGCCGTCCATCGATTTTTTCAAACATTCGAGAACGTTGTCCCGAAAATTAAGTTGATCAAAATCTACGGTGGACCACACCACTGTAAAAAGTGGTGAATGACCATTAGAAACATCTTGTACACTACAAAAGTTTTGGATCAATATGATATTTGTAATTTCCCTTCATCCAAGTACGATTGACCTTATCAATGGGTTGGATCGGAAACAAACGCTATGACACGTGACTTTTCAAAATCCCTCCTATCGATGTTGGCTTTTCTCTATTTCTACTCCCTGCTCCGCTCCAACAGCAACCCCTCACCTGCCCCAAAAAACAAGAGAAAAAGAAAAAGAGAAGGAAGAAATTGAATTTTGTAAAGTAAAAAGGAGAGAAAAGAAGGAAAAAGCATGTGTATAGCAGTATGGATCTGGCAATCCCATCCCCTCTATCCTCTTGTACTTCTCCTCAACAGAGATGAATATCACACCAGGTGATTTCTCGCTCCTTACATAATTCCCCCGCGTCCACTTGCCTCAATTCCCTCCTGTTTCGGGTCGACTCGGTTTCACCCCACATGGAAAGGGAAACACTTATATATATATATATATATATATATATATATATATATATATATATATATATATATATATATATATAGGATTGTTTTTGTGATTATTTTATTTTTTTAAAAAACCCTTGGAATATGAAGGATGGATTGTGGCACATTGACACATGTGCTATGTTTTTTGGTGCTTGATGATAATGGTGGCACATGTGCATATGGGGGGTGCTTGAACTTGGATGGTCGCATGCTGCGCCTTAGAACATGTAATACATGTGTATAGATAAGAGTGTTCCTCATGTGCATTGAAACCATAAAGTGTCATTGTGAAGGAGTTTTACCTCCTAGGGGTTGTTTGGATTTGGGAAAAGTTGTGTCATTGATGAGAAGTTGGGAAAAAAAAAATACATAGAAGTATTTGTGTGTGGTTTGTCAACCCCTTTATGCATGGGAACCTAGGTACTTTTTGACGAGTAGTCAAAGATATGGCCATTGTGTTTTAAATATATAGTGTATGCCATTCATGTAAATGTGCATACATGTATCATCCATTAAGTACATGAACATCCATAATGAAATATACATGTATCCACCAAAGGATGCATCATTTCATAATGACACATACATGTATTCACCAAAGGATGCATGGATGTGTTTATTACATTCATGTACATGTGAGTCTTCACCAAAGGTCACCAAAAGCCTATATATAACCTACATTAGGCCCATTTGGAGAGCATTAAAATTTTTTCTCTACTCATTCTTTCCTCTTTGAATTCCGCTTGTTTCTTAAGTAAGGTTTAAAATGCGATAGTCTATCTTTTTGGTAGTGCAAACCAATTATAGACATTATTCTGGGATTGAGACCATGAGACCAGATACAGACTCTACGAGGGCCTGGGCTTGGCTGAATCCCGAGGACAATATGCAAGAGCTTTGTCACTCCATTTGGAAGGCGTAAATTGTCTTCAAGTAGCAACATTGTAGCGCGCCTTTAAGCAAAAAATCTTCAAGTGGGTCATCCATTGAACAACACATTAAGGCATGAAATGATTGTATCTATTTAAGGGCCATTTTAGATTCAGACAAAGTTGTGTCACGACTAGCAATCCATGGCATGCTGGTAGAGCTAGTTGGTCATGGACATGTTGTTGTTGGCTAGTTGTTCTTTTCCTTATCTGTCAAACACCTTGGAATATGGAAGGATAGTTTTAGTGCTTGAAGGTTTGGTGGTTGAATGTATGCACATGTGGGATGTTTGAACTTAGACGGTCGCACATGTGGTACATTGGAACATGTCATGCATGTGCATGGATAAGTGTGATCCTTATGTGCACTAAGACTGTAAAGTGATGTTGATAAGTAATTCCATCTCTCCACCAGAGACACTCCAATTCATGGTGTAATGGTCATATATTCATAACTACTTATCCAAAAGTGCACTGATCTCATGCAAAGGGGATTGAGAAACCATGGATATGTATAACTGTTCCTTCTACATATGTACATTAGGAAAACTAATATGTATACATATGCATAACATGTTCTAATGTGCCATGTATGCAATCTTCCAAGTTCAAGCTACTACCGTCAATCTTAAATGCCCAAAAATGTGGCACATGTCAAACATGCAAATGCACACTTGTCAATGTGCCACAATCCATCCTTCCTCCCTATTATAGGGGTTTAGCAAACAAGGTATAGAACAACTAGTAGTGACAATATCTCCACAAACAACTATTCCAGGCAACATGTCTAGGGATAGCCTGTTAGGACACAACTTGGCCTAAATCCAAACAACCCCTTAAGTAGAAATAACCAATCCATGCTAATGGGGGGCCTAAAAGTCTACAAAAGGAGCGCCAAGGCTGGGGTTGGGCCCATGAATCTGCTCTAGGCCCCATAGGTCAACTGACCACTTTTGCAAGCCAATGGAGGTGGTGCGGTTGGGCCTCCTTGAGCCCAACAAGCGTACATGTGCTTTTTTGTTAAGAAGAGTCTTTGCAGGGGGTATCTTTGTAATAAGTCTTTTGCAGATGTGTTTTTGTAATATGTTTCTTAAGTCAATCAGGTAGCCTTATATAGGGTTTTCTTGGGGAAAAAAAAGACATTGTAACCTGATTTTCTTTTGAAGAAAGAACTTTTCTCTGGTAGAGGTGCCGACTCCTCTTCCTCGTCTTGGTGCCGACTCCAAGACACTCACTGGTGTTGATTCTGGTGAAATCTATCCCTTCCCTACTCTTATGTCCTATTCTAATCCCCTATGCTCTTCTTCTTCTCTAATCCTTACATCTTCACCTTAAACCCTTTAAACCTCCGCTCTTTCTCTTTATTTTCTTTATTCTTGTTGTCGTTTGCTATTAATTTGGTATCAGAGGCCAGGCTTGCCAATGTCGACTCGCACAGGCAGATCCTATCTTGGGAGATTTACAGATGTGTGGCGGGATGACATGCCTGCATGCATGGCGGGTCAACTCGACTACTTGGTGCGTGCATGGATGCCTTGGAGTTGCTAGTGGAGCGATTGAAGTCAAGGAACAACGGAAATCGTGCACCCGCAAATCCTACATGTGACATGAGAGATGGTGAAACTTCCGGACAACATGCGGCGGAGGAAGAAGGTGGGGTCGATGATCTTCCTTGAGAGCATCTATTGGCACCTACTATCGTAACCACTGGTAGGGCCACTCAGGAGCGGTTTATTCCCCCACAAGGTGTGCACATGGAAACGGTACCAAGGTATTTTGGAGGGGATCGATTGGAATGCAATTTTGTGGCCATTGTTCAGAGAGTTTTTGTAGCCCCTAAGAAGGATGAAACTGAAGATTGGCAACATACCACTCTGTTCCAAACCAGAGTTAGGTGTGGTGATAAAGTATGCAACCTGATTATTGACAGGGGAGTTGTTCAAATGTGGTATTGCAAGAGCTGGTTGCGAAGATGCAATTACTAGTGGAGACACACCCACAACCCTATAAGATTTCATCGGTCAATAACACAACTCTTCCAGTGTCCAAGTGGTGCCTGGTGAACTTCAAAATAGGCTGAAGATTCCATTTGGTGCGATGTAGTTCCTATGAACATCTCTCATATACTTCTTGAAAGGCGTTGGCTTTATGACCGAAAGGTGTTTAGTGACTGAGAGGCCAACATATTCGCCTTCAAATTTAATGGCAAAAAGATTCTCCTCATGCTTATGAAAGCAAGCGAGCCTGTGGAGAAGAGAGTCGAGTCAAAGAAGTCATCTGATGTTTTATCCATGAAGCAATCTGAGGAAGCGAGCAAGAAAGACACAATGGATACTGCTGATCGGAAAGAACTAGAGAAACAAGACTTGGAAAAGGAAGCAATGTTGAGAAAGCTGATTCTTGAAGAGCGTTTCTCTGTCTGAAAGAATCTGAAACTGGTCTGCATTTGAAACCATCTGACGAGTTGTCTCAGATGGACGATACATACTATGCTGACACTTCGTGGCCAAAACTGGTAGCAAATTTTGGTTCCCTTCAGTTGATGGAAGAACATTGACTGATTTTAGGCACACAAGAGGGCTGCAGATGCACTCTTTGGGATGTGTGGTCAAACTTGCAGAGAAGCTCCCTCATGAACAATCTTTATTCATCCATGAAATGGTTGTCCGGACCTTTAAGCACATACTCCAAGCAATTGTTGCGGCAGTGGATGATGTTGCTTACTTGGCTGCATCAGTAGCCTCATGTTTGGATATCTTGCTTGGTTATCCATCAGTTGAAAATGCTAACACGGTGTTGGTTAATGATGATAACCTCAAATGGAGGTGGGTCAAAGCCTTCCTTTTGAAGAGGTTTGGATGTGATTGAAAGATAAAAGTTGTTGTGATTTGAGAAAGTTTGCTATTCTTCGTGGTCTTTTGCATAAGGTTGGACTTGAGCTAGTCCCCGAAGACTAAGACATGGATGTTGCATCTCCTTTTAGGAGCACAGCTATTATCAGCATGGTCCCTGTATATAAGCACATGGCATACTCCTCTGCAGATGGACGCCTGCTGCTGGAATCACCGAAGATTTCCTTGGATAAAGGTGATTTTAACTAGATAATCATCTATCAACAAAAGGCTTTGGATATAAACGAGCGGGGACTTGACCTTGATCATCTGGATATAATGAAAAGTTGGGGGGATGTTGCTGTTTTTTTTTTCCCTTCTATTGGCTTCAACACACTGACTTGGCGCTAAGTTATGTTAACTGTGCATTGTATCTGTTTGCATCTAACTTGTGGCTTCTCGCATCCAAACATTGCTGCAACCTACATTAATGTCACAATGATGGAAGAAGGCCTTGATGACATCCATGTTGCACTCAGATTTCTACATGAGGCTCTCAAGTGTAACCAAAGACTGTTTGGGGCTGATTACATACAGACTGCTGCTAGTTACCCTGCCATTGCCATCGCCATCGCTCTTCCTTTAATGGAAGCCTACTCGTTAAGTGTTCAACAGGAGCAGGCCACTCTTCAAATATTGTAGGCCAAACTTGGTACTGAAGATCTCTGAACTCAGGATGCTGCTGCATGGCTTGAATACTTTGAGTCCAAGGCCTTAGAGCGATGAGAAGTTGCACACAAGGGTACCCTGAAACCAGAGGCCTCCATTGCCAACAAAGACCCCCTCAAGTGTGTCGGATCTTCTAGAGTACATAAACCTAGATGCGGTGTTGTAGTTAAGGGACACCCAGAGGAGACAAGCTGCCCGCACCAAGAAGATAGGCAAATCAGGCTAAGACCAATGGGAAGCTGCCACAGGTGAAGATCAAGGGGATGCCGTTTTATTGCCAACTTGCCCTTTGAATGAGAACAATGATAAAGAAAGCAAACACCATACTGCAACCTGTTGAATCCAAGGACGAGATGCCCATCGTCAAAGTGGTAGATGAGCTACTTATATGGCACCAACAAGATGAAAAAATGCAGGTCGACACCTCTGATAAAGGGTGGCGAGAAGCCATCCCGAAGGGTCGTCCTCCTACAAGTCGCTAGTCTTCTGGGTCAAGGAGACCGAGCCTAGCAAAACTCAATACAAGCTTCGTGAACAACTCAAAATCTGTACAATATCGATTAACCACCAACTTCCCTTCCCCAAGGACGTCTCTGAGTGATGTTGTTGGAGCTATTGCGCTACCATTTTTGGTCCTAAGAAGTTGCTCAAGACTTTGAGCTTTAGTCCAAAACCCAATGCCACTACCATCTCAACAAGCAGTGTGGAGAAATCCGCTAATGCAAAATCAACACTAGCTCCTATAATTAGTCCAATCAGCACCATGATGTGGGACAACATACCCCACTTGCTCTAAAACCTCGAACTGATAGAGTGTGGCGAATTAATCCCTTTATCTCATAGCC
The DNA here is from genome assembly GCA_030180095.1 of Magnolia changhungtana. NCBI lineage: Eukaryota > Viridiplantae > Streptophyta > Magnoliopsida > Magnoliales > Magnoliaceae > Magnolia > Magnolia changhungtana. Next base: position 6,741,578 of record JASAUF010000552.1, on the reverse strand, counting down.
CAGGTCAGGCCCTCGGCCGAACCTCCCTCGTGGGCCCCACTTCACATGAGTCTCACCTTACACGAGTCACCCACTTCACATGGGCCGCCCACCCTGGTGTGCCCCCGCTTCACGCAGGCCACCCCACTTGAGCCCGGTGTGAAAATGCCCCTACATTAATCATTCCCGGTGACAAGGTGTTCCAAAATAGTAATGGTGGCCGTAACACCCACCATCGTTACCATTACGATATGGGTCGTAATGGCCATTACGACCCTTTTTTATTTTTTGAAAAAATTGTAACAGGGCCATTATGGGCCGTTTTGGGACTGTTACAGGGCCTTTACGGCCTGTTTTTTCTGTAACGGCTTTTTCAACCCCATAACGCGTAACGATTATGACCGTTACCATTACGTAACCGATTTTGAATACCTTGCCCGGTGAGGAGTCTCGAACACGAGATCTCCCGCTCTGATACCACTTTAATGCAGGACAACTAACCACTTACTCTAAAAGCTCGAACTGATAGTGATAGAGCGTGGCTAATCAATCCCTTTATCTCATAACCCAGGTCAGGCCCTCGGCTGAACCCTCCCTCGTGGAGCCCACTTCACATGGGTCGCCTAATGTTTGTTGAATCGCATATGCGATCATGGGCGATATGTGATCGCACAATCGCATATGTGGCCGCATATTTGTTTTATTTTTTATTTTTTAAAAATTTAAAAAAATTGAAAAATATGAAAAAATTCAAAAAAAAAAAATTGTAAAAAAATAAGAAATAAGGAGTAACTTCCTTAAGTTAATAGATAATTAATTTTACATATTTAAAAGATATTTGAGAGAAATAAAATCAATTAAAGAATGAATTAAACATCAAGTGCTTGAATCTTGATCTTCCAACTTCTAAGAGAGAGAGAGAGAGAGAGATTAAGACCACTTGGAATTAAGAAATGTAAGAGAAGAAGAGAGTAAGAGAGTTTTGGAGTGAGAATATTGCGAATGGGGGAGGTTTGGAAGCCTTTTTATAGACAATTTTTTTTTTTTTTTTTAACAAAAAAAAGTGTCAACTGTTGGCCAATATGCGATCACACATTTTCGCATATGTGATCTGCATATGGATATGTGCATATGTGATCGCACATGACAACAATTGTCTCGCCTCACATGGGCCACCCACCCTGAGTGAGCGCCTGCTTCAGACAAGCCACCCCACTCGAGCCCGGTATGAAAATGCCTATGCATTACACCCATTCAGCTTGGAAACTTTTGGCATAAAAAGAAGTAACATTGGCTCCACTAGAGATAGTAATGAAGGTTGTGGCGGAGCAACAGTTGAAGGAGAACCATCCGGATGAGCAGAAGCATCCGGTGCCTGAAGTAACAACAGTTAGTGAAAAGCTCAATGAAGAAAACAAGGTTAAGAGTACCGTTGAAGAAGCGCATGTAGTGTTGTTCTCTATTAAGGAACTAAGGAGCCCTATTGGTATTGAGGAAAAAGAAGCAGAAGCAAACGATGCCATGACAATAGAATCCTCTCAGAAAGTAAAGACTCTTGTTGTTGAAAAAAGGAAGTTACTGCATCAGAAACTGCAAGTCCCCTTCCCAACAAAAACAAATTCTGAAACTTTAGAAATAGGCAGGATCATGAAGAAACAATGTGGACCCACTTTATTCGATTTGGGAACCCAATAAGTTTTAACAGAAGATTTGCACCTAAGCTCGATGTTCAATGTTGAAGACTTGTCTATTTACCATGGCCAACATGAAGACGCAGGATCTGAGGAGCGAGCTATAAGGTTGCCTCATGTGCCTACTGTAGGCAAAGAGATTGAAGATGTGTATGGTAATTAGTTGATGTCTACTAAGGATGGAGTATATCACAAGTTCCTTGTCAAATGGAAGGGTAGACCAGTCTCTGATTGCACATGGATTATGGCTTTCCACTTTCCACATCTTAATCCAAAATTGTACGAGAGGCACCAAGCTGCCAACTCGTCGGGTTCGAGTTTTTTCAAGCCAGGAAGAGATGATGAGGGGCTTAAAGGTCTATAAAATGAGAGCTAAGGCTGGAGTGGGGCCCTCGAATCTTCTTTAGGCCCCATAGGTCAGTGGACCACTTTTGCAAGCCAACAGAGGTGGTGCGGGTGGGCCTCTTGGAACCCAACAAGCGCACATGTGCTTTTTGGTTAAGAGGAGTCTTTGCAGGGGGTATCTTTGTTATAAGTCTTGTGCAGGGGTGTTTTTGTAATATGTTTATTTAAGTCAATCGGTTAGCCTTATATAAGGGTTTTTTTTTTTTGGAAAAAGAAAGACATTGTAACCTGATTTTCTTTTGAAGAAAGAACTTTTCGCTAGAGTTGGACATCGAGCCAAGCTGTGCTAAGCTCAACTTGGTTCGGCCAACAACTTACCTTGGCTCGAATTCGGTTCGGCTTGGTCCTCGAGCTATACTAGCTAGCTCGACTTGGTTCGATCACAGCTCGAGTTCAAGTAGAGAGAGAGAGAGAGAGAGAGAGAGAGCTCTGCTGAGAGAGAGAGAGAGAGAGAGACGAGAGAGAGAGAGAGAGAGAGAGAGAGAGAGAGAGAGAGAGAGAGAGGTTTGTCGGTGCATGCACTAGTGTGGTCACCTGGTGGACAGGGGGGCTCGATTAGGGGATTTAGGGGCTCTGGTCACTGGGGCAAAAAAGGGGCTTGAGCTCGACTAGCTAGGGCGAAAACTAAAAGGGGCATTTTTTTTTTTTTTTTTAAATTTATTAATAAAATATATATATATATATATATAGAAGAGAGAGAGAGTAGAGAGAGAGAGAGAGAGAGAGATATATATATATATATATACCCATATATATGATATATAACCGTATATATAGGACCAAGTTTTATTATCTAAAACTTTTATCCATACCGTATAGCATAGAAATTCAAATCAAGCAAAGAAGTATATCAAAGTAAAAATTCATACTATGGGGTTTCATGAGGTTCTGCTTCACATGAACGGTTCAGATTTGCGAGATTCATCACGTATGATGGGTTATCAAAAAAGTTCGTATGTACTACGTACGAACTGGTTCGCAGGTGAGCGTTATATAGTCATGCACACCTGTGCACCTTCTTACGAGTGCACTTGTGCACACCTTTGCACACATGTCATGGGCACAAAATTTGAATAGTCCATGTGATGCGGCACTCCATGAAATTCCTAGGGCCCAACTTTCAGCCTGATCCAAAACTCTGGTAGGCCGTAGCAAAGAGAGGCAAATCAAGGGAGGTAACTGTTACCTTTTTCCATGGCCCACCAGAGTTTTGGATCGGGCTGAAAGTTGGCCCCTGGGGATTTCATGGGGTGCTGCATCACGTGGACGATTCAGATTTTGCGCTCACATCACGTATCAAAAAGTGCTGCATCACGTGGATGATTCAGATTTTGCACTCACATCACGTATCAAAAAGTGCTCAAGAGTTCTCATGAGAACCGGTGCCCAACTGAGCATTTCACTATATATATATATATATATATATATATATATATAAAAATCGAGCCGAGCTCGGGCTAGCTCAAGCTCGATTTTTTCGAGCTCAATTAAACAGCTTGGCTTGGCCGAGACCCAGCTTTCGAGCGGAGCTGAATTGAGCTTATCCAAGCCGAGTTGAGTGAGTTAACCGAGCTAGCTTGGTTCGTGTCCAGCTCTACGTTTCGTTGGTAGAGGTGTTGACTCCTCTTCCTCGTCTTGGTGCCGACTCCAAGACACTCATTGGTGCCGATTCCAGTGAAATCTGTCACTTCCCCACTCTAATCTCCTACTCTAATCCCCTATACTCTTCTTCTTCTTCTGTAATCCTCACTTCTTCTCCTTAAACCCTTTAAATATATGTTCTTTCTCTTTATTTTCTTTATTCTCATTGTCGTCCACTATCACATGCTTTCTTTAATAGTCGTGTCTTGGACTACTTGTCTAAAAATGCCCAGGTTCCCGTGCACAAGGGGGTTGACAAACCATGGACATGTACCTTTGTCCCGACTATTTGTCAATGACACAATTCTTCCCAAATTCAAACAGACAAAGTTAGTGAGCCGTGTAATAGGCGACCATTTCGC